>BTPG01000003.1:11598475-11788475 GCA_036245525.1 Semisulcospira habei
ACTATAACCTAATATATAATTTCACACCTACTTATTTTTAAGCAATAATAGTAAAACTACAACATTAAAGTAAAAGCGGCAGTCCAAAATTGTTTCTGAAGCACAGTACGCACATGCACACGCTGTTAAGTCAGTGTTGTAAGAAACACAGTCACTATGTGTCCGTCATCGCGTCCCTCGGCTGGACGCTACTCCTCAGGCAGTGATGTTGAGCGTGGCGTGGAAAAAGCCATTCCTGAGATGCTTGAAAGGGGAGAAAAGCACGTTGTTGTTTTTTGCCACATCATAATGCGCGCTGTTCTTCTGAGATCGGAAATCCAATGGCACTAACAAAAATCAGCCGGCGTGTATAAACTAGCATTGCACTGACGGCGGAGGAAACTACTGAGAATCCAATTAACAGCCACTCTGCAACTAACCACATATGCGCCAATCTATTTGCAGCTATGGGATGCTAAACATGAACAATATCGACTTACATTTTGTCTGATCCACGAATACATTGCCGTCTAGTGGGTCGTACTGCAAAGTGCATAGGCGTAGTCCTGTCCACAAACCCTGCTAAAGCAATAAATCTACCACAAACATCGATTTTAAATACTGGAAGATGAGCGGAGTGGCGGATAAAATGCATCTGTGTCCATACTTCTGATGGAATATATTAACGTATTGTTCTGAATTGTGGGTCGCACAAATACCGATTGAGGTATTATAACTAATGACAGCCGCGGCCAGGTTGGTCAGTGTGAAAAGTAAGAGAATCTTCAGCCTAGCCTGATCGTTATCACACTGATCTAGTCACAGTACTTAACTATCATGGTCATCGACCGAGGAGGAGGGTGGGGAAGGGGAGCGGCAAAGGGTTTCAGAGTACGATGAATGAAAAATACCACATAGAACATTCCGAGAGAACACAGCACGGCAATGAAACTGGGGTACGTTTTATAGCAAACCCCACAAAGACCATGTACGGGGAAGAAAACATTTGCAGCATATGCCCGGACAGATTATCGGCAGATCAACATACACTTAGATGAAAATCATACACTTCAACTAAGAGGATCACCTGAGCTATCTCAGTTCCGAAACTATGACACACCTGATTCTTCCAACAATAACAATAAGAAATGAGAGCACGCCATTGCTGTGTGTGGACAGAACAAATAGATCTAAAATGAAAACGAATGTGAGATAATCAGAATGATGGGGAGAACTTGAAACTCACAGTTTACTGTCTGAAAGGCACTCTACGACATCTGTACGTGGCGAGGGACCTTCAATGACCAGCCACAGCCGTGGGGGCCCATGAGAATATATTCTTCTTTTTGTGCAAAGTTATACAGTTTTAAAAAAAATTGTATTAATCACTGAACGATCATGAGAAAGATGGGAAAACATTATGAATACAACGGACGCAAACATGTTTGCAAGTGTCATAGATTATCATGCGCTTTACTATATTCTACAAGCTGGAACACATAGCCCAATGCATCTGCTAACAGAATTGACGTCTTGCTACTGACAGTGAGTTGGAGCTACGGGCGGAGATCATCACAACAGGAAAGGCCTGGGAGTGTTGCACAATGACGATTTAAATAAGAGCACGAAATGACGGGCGGAAAAGTAGTGATGACGGTGCACGAAAATGCCCATTGGCTTCCCTGTGCCAATCATTGGCCACAATGCAGATATTATAGACCCATCTCAACAGATCGGCCTACAAATGACCATCCGACCGAAAATATAACCCACAGATGTAACTTGTAAGGCATGACGTGGGATGAACGTGTGTGTGTGTGTGTGTGTGTGTGTGTGTGTGTGTGTGTGTGTGTGTGTGTGTGCGTGCGTGCGTGCGCGCGCACGCGTGTGTTGTGCGTGTTGGCTGTTAGCCTTTTCATTGCACTCAGACCACTAAGATCACAGAGAACTGGTCAACTTTAAGTCATCTCACCTTCGATCCCAGGCACTGACGACTGATGGTGATTGACTTCTGCATACACAAAAGTGCGCGTCTTTTTAAAAGCGTGGCGTCACTTTCCTTCATTTGAATTGCAACCAATCACATCCTGCTTTGTCGAATAAACTCAAATGAAGTTCAAGTCTGCACTCTGCGCGCGCGTTGCGTGTGTATGTGTCAGAGGGAGAGAGAGAATTACGTCATGCCTAGAGTATTTGCGTCAGTGTCTGAGCTGCTGTTTTTACGTCACCGTCACTGTCTGATTTTCTCTAAAAGTCGCGGCTTTTTACTTTTTTAATTTTGTTTTTCTGCAAATAATTAGACAAGTTGAAAGGATACGAAGCTGGCTAACGAACTCTTTTAATATCCTTCTCCAAACAAGTTATATGCAAAAGTTCAAGTAAATATGACAAAAATTACGTACTCTAATCTGGGTAAACCGACTTTCTATAAAGGGTTGTTTATGTCTTCAATGAGACATTTAATTACTATATGCTCGGAGGCTCTCTTAGCCACCCACTTAAGAAAATATTTCGCCAAGTTTCAAGCTTGTGTGTACAGAAATGCCGGAGATTCTCTTGTTTACATACATATGCACATATACATACATACATACGCACATACGGCGCTTCGCGGTAAATGTACTTTCAGCAGCGAGGTTAGCGTAACTTGACATGACGTAATTTTTATCTTGTTACTTCAATTGTAAGAGATTTAGCCTGCCCGCCTTTGACATCATGGACAAGCTATTAAATTCGCCCGCGACTCGTCCTAAAACGTCGCTTCTATAAATAGAAGGGACTTAAACATTATCTTGAATTTCTAAAAAGTTGTACAACTATACAAATAAGAAATATTCACGTAAACGCCACTGACATGCAATTTGTGTGTTAAATAGGCTACAGTGGTAATGTGTATATAATGTAATTCATGCATGTATTCTATTGTTTCTGTTATTTTTGTTCTTTAATGAACACTCCCACCCGGGTCTGCCCTGGGGGACTTGGGTGGGGTTAACTACTTTTTAGTTCCCAGGGTCACCCTGGTCAGACCCACAGGGTGGGTTTTCCCCTCTATTCTGGGGCATGTGTTTCTGTCTACCCTTGGTCCATTCACCTGTATTTGCCTTTTTAAAATTCTCCCTACTGTCTGCGCTGCCTGTAGCTCTTGATATTGGATGTGTGTTGCTAAATGGTCTTAGCTTTATTTAGGCCCCATGCCTTAGGTTTATTTAACGTATTGGACAGGCTGGCGACATACCTTCAATGTTCTGTTTAGTTTGGGTTTTTTTTCACAAGCAGTGCAGGCACGTACTGAGAAAGTCTTGTTGCTGTCGGGACGTTAAGCAATGTACAATCAATCAATCAATCAATCTTTAATGAACGTGTAAAACATTCATTAGAGAGTATGCATGAGGCAATGTGTTACATGTTGATTGTTGCATTATTCCTCTGTACCCCGACAGTGACGAATTTTTTTTAGTACATTCTTGCAATCTTGTGTGTGGGTGAGTGTCGGCCAGCGTGTGCATGAGGAAACTTATCCACCACCGTGATTTTATAGAGTGTTTTATTAGTGTGTAATAATGTAATAACGTAATAATGTGTGCCAGGTGCATATTTAGCTCTGTTTATTACTATTATCCGTTTCATTGATCCTTTAGCGTAATGATGAATGACTTGTGAGACACTATAAAGTAGTTTGAATCTTGAATCTTGAAAATGTTTTGCTCTCAAACTCCTGACACCATGTCACCATGTCGCTAATTGTGAGGGTCCCACTGCTGGCTATGTGTCTGGTACTTTCATCAGCAGTCAACGGGGAACCGGGTATGATATATATATATATATATATATATATATATATATATATATATATATATATATATATATATATATATATATATATATATATATATATATATATATATATATATATATATATATATATATATATAGAGAGAGAGAGAGAGAGAGAGAGAGAGAGAGAGAGAGAGAGAGAGAGAGAGAGAGAGAGAGAGAAAATGATGATGATGATGATGTTGATCATGATGATGATTTTTAGCGGACACGGTTGGTTAACGAGAGCGTTGGCGATCGTTGATAGCTTAATTCTCTTCAATCAGTTCACCAGACGTTCACTGAAAACCAGAGAGAGAAAGAGAGCGAGCATGCAAAAGAGTGAGAGAGGAAAATGAAATGAAATGAAAATTATTTCACAAGGATAAATAATTAGGTACATTGACCCGTTTTCAATCATGCCCTTGCACGCACGCACGCACACACACACACACACACACACACACACACACACACACACACACACACACACACACACACACACACACACGTACATCACATTCATGCACATACGCACGCACGCAAGCAAGCACTCACACAGACGCACACACACACACACACAAACAAACAAACATACACACACAATGACCAGAAAAAAAGAAAAGAAAAGAAGAAGAAAAGTAGTTAACCCCATCCAAGTCTCCAGCTTTTTTTTGCCAGAGCCGACTCGGGTGGGGTAAAGTACAAAGTAATAATACATTTCCAAGAAGAAAAAAAGTGTAAACTAAAATCAGTGTTTGCATGTATACATATGTGCATCGGGCATTTACAAGAAATTGCATGGTTACATTGAAAAGGAAAATACACTGATATAGCTGTGTGTGGCAAATAGGCGCTTACAAGAATAGCTTCAACAAGTCTACGCGTGTACGTATTGAAAGTTTACTACATCATGTTCGGAAAAGAAAAGCCATAGTCACGTGAGAAACGAAAAGTCATAGTCACGTGGCTTGCTCACGTATCAACATTGCAAGTGTTCCTGAGATACTTCAGCAGCTGGGTTTCCAATGTTGCAACCGATGGCGCTGCTCGAATATCTGCGGGAACAAAATTCCATAATTTGGCCCCAGAATAGGAAAAAATATGACTTGTAAATATCCAAGCGGGGCATTGGTACTAGCATATTGTTTCCTGATGTTCGGCTATACCTATGGACAAAACGGAATAAATTTGTGAGATAGGTAGGAGATTCTGAAGGGTGATTTTGCGCATGAATACCAGTTTATTATAATAAAATGTTTGCGAAGAGGTAAGACAGCTAGCAACATGAATTTGCCATCTGTGCTAATGCTTTCTGGGGGTCTGTCAACAATTAGTTTAATGGCCCTTCTATGGAGCGAGTTGAGTCTTTTGAAGTTAGTATCACTACTCCCGTCCCAGATAGTAAAGGCATAATCTATCTATCTATATCCCGTAGTCTTGCCGACCGTTGGGGCACCACTGATGACTTGGCAACCAGCTCCCTCCAATCCTCTCTGTTCTCTGCCATTCTCAGCGTATCGCCCAGCTTCAGTCCTGTCCACTCTGAGATATTGTCCTCCCATCTTTTCCTCTGTCTTCCTCTCCTTCGTCCTCCTTGCACAGCGCCTTGCAGGATTGTTTTGGCAAGCCCTGCTGAAAGCGTGACATGCCCATACCACTTCAGTTTGCGTTTTTTTCACAACGGTTAATAGGTCTTCATAAGGCCCGATGGCTTGCCTGATTCTGCTTCCCACTTCCTCGTTCGTGATGTGATCTCTGTATGAAATGCCAAGCAGCCTTCGAAAACATCTCATTTCAGTGGCTTGTATCCTCCTTTCAAGGTCTGCTGTGAGGGTCCATGACTCGCAGGCATACAAGAACACTGAGATGACTAAGGAGCGCATCAGTCTGATCTTGGAGCAGAGTGTGATGTTTCTGTCCTTCCATATGGTCTTCAATCTTGTCAGTGTTGTTGTTGTCTGCGCAATCCTGGACAGTATTTCTGGTTTTGATCCCTCATCTGTCACAACGGCTCATAAGTATTTGAATTTCTTAACTGTTTCCAGTTTTTGGCCTCCAACCATGATTTCAGTGCCAATGCCACTGGCGTTATTGGTCATCAGTTTGGTCTTCTCTGTACTGATTTCCATCCCATATGCAATGGCTGTACTATCCAGCTTTTCCACCAGCTGAGCTAGCTCCTTCTCTGTTCCTGCAAGGCCTCAATGTCGTCCGCAAAGCGCAAGTTCGTGATTGTTCTGCCTCCAATACTGACAGTTCCTTCATGAAAGTCATGACAGTTCCTTCATGCTCTGAAAGTCCGTCATGATTCTTTCCAGGAAGATGTTGAAAAGAGCAAGCTGCCTTGTCTGACTCCAACTGTAGTCCTAAACCAGTTTCCTATTTTGCCGTTGAAGCAGACTGCGCTAGTGGCCTTGTTGTAAAGGTTTGCTATGACTTTGATCAGGTTGGCATTGATGTTGTATAGCTTCATGGTGGACCAAAGGGCTGCATGCCACACCCTGTCAAACGCTTTCTTAAAATCCACAAAGACATGATAGAGGTCCTGCTGGTGCTGGAGGTATCTCTCACACAGAACTCTCAGGTTGAAGATCTGTTCAGTTGTGCTGCGCCCTGGTCTGAAGCCTGCCTGTTCCTCAGCTATGATTTCCTCTGTCTGTGGCTTCAGCCTGTTCAGTAGGATCTTTAACATGACTTTGCTTGGGTGGGATATAAGACTGATCGTGCGATAGTTCTGGCTTTGATGTAAGTTGCCTTTTTTGGGGAGAGCTATTATAAGTGATTGGGTCCATGGTGTGGGCCAATCCCCTGACTGCCAGATGTTATTGCAGATTGTTAGTAAGGCGCTTATCGTGTCTTCTCCCCCTTCTTGGACTAGCTCTGCAGGGATGTTGTCTGCTCCTGCTGCCTTCCCTTTTTTTCAGCGACTTCACTGCAGCCTCTACTTCTTCTCGGAGGATGGGATAGTTGCCATTGTTGGTCACGGGTGGGTTGACAAGTATGCCTGGGTCCCCTGCAGGTCGGTGGTTGTACAAATCTGAGCAGTACTCTGTCCATCTCTTCAGTATGTCTTGGTCTTCCGTAAGACAGTTCCCTTCACTATCTTGAATGATCGAGGAGCGTCCTTGTTTTACACTGGTCAGGTCTTTCACCAGCTGGTATGCTTTTTTGCTATTATTTTTGTTCAGATTTTCTTCTATGTGTTTACACTGATCTTCAATCCACTTATTCTTTGCCTTTTTCATGCTTTTCTTGATATCCTGGTTGATTTCCCTGTATTGTTTAGCTCCTTCTACCTCTGATTTCTTTTTCTTTAATTCTCGACGTTTGTCACATAGAACAAAGATGTCAGCTGTAACCCCAGGTTTCTTTGCTTGTCGGTGTTTGCCAAGGATCACACTGGCTGTTTGGGTTACAACAGTGTTAAAGGTGTCAACCAGTGTGTCCATGTCCGTGTCTTATGCACCCAGAAGTAGCAGTGGTGCGAATTTTTCTCCTATCTTTGCCTGAAAGGCTTCCGCTACCTCTGGGTCTTTCAGCTTCTCGAGGTAAAACTTGATTCTGGTGGGACCCTGCTTGTTGACCTTCTTTAGGCGGAGTCGGAAGGTCATCATCACTAAGTCATGGTCACTTCCAATGTCTGCTCCTGGAAAACTTTTTGTCTTGGCAATGTTCACACAGGTTTGGAAGCGTCTCTTCACCATGATGTAGTCAATTTGGTTATTGTGCTCTCCGTTCGGGCTGTGCCATGTCCACCTTCTGGATGCTTTGTGCGGGCCAAACGTGTTCATCAGCTTTAGATCATTTGAACTGGCAAATTCCAGAAGCCTTACACCTCTGTCGTTGGTCTCTGCATTGCAGTAGCGTCTGCATGTGCCTTTCCAGTTCCTAGCAGCATCCTCTCCTATTTTGGCATTCCAGTCTCCCTGCACCACAAGAATGTCTTTCTTGGGGGTCTGGTCCAGAACTTCTTGTGGTTGGTCATAGAAGTCTTCTATTTCCTCATCGCCATAAGTCTGTTGTTGGGGCATAAACTTGTACAATGGTGATATTAAATGGGGTTGCCCTCAAGCGTATGGTGATAAGCCTACTGGAGACTGGCCGACAACTCATGACGGTGTTCACGATGTCTTTGTGGACGAGAAATCCGACACCCTGTTCGTGATTGTCTTCTCTGCCACTGTAGTACAGTTTGTGGTTTTCCTGAGTTGATGTTTCCCCAAGGTTCTTCCATCGTACTTCGCAAAGTCCTAGGATGGTCCAGTGGTATCTGTTCATTTCATGTGTCAGTTCCTCTACCTTTCCAGGCGTTCTTAATGTTCTGACGTTCTAAGTACCAATGCTGATGTTGTTTCTGGCACGGAGTTTTGATGGTGATGATGCACCAGTAACACAATGGTGGGCAGTGGGCAGATGTTCACATCTGCGCGGGACATAGACGACCCCGCCCTCCACGAGTCCCCTGCTGCCTTGCAGGTTATGTTTTGGATAACCAAAGGCTAGGGTGCTGACACGGTACCTGATTGGGTGTATGAACTTCCTTGATGAAGTGACCACTCAGAGCGAAAGAGTCCCATGTGGGTCTCATCGGCCACGTGTCCAGGACCAAGGCGAGCCACAAGTTATGCGGAGTTTCGGTTGTGGTTAGCAGCCTGGAGAGGGATGGGCTCCGCCAGGTTCTTTTGCCCAAGACACACCACATGCAATGACAACCTTACCTCAATCCATGCCGGATCGGTCGTCGCCCGGAAAAAGGACCGCGCCTTCTGTCTTGCACCAGGGCAGAGGTGTTAAGAGGCATAATCTAAATGTGGCTAAATATGAGCACAATAGAAAATGTTTCTGGTGGATTCATCATTGAAAAATCTCAGTTTAGAAAGTAGGTATACATTTTAGATATTTTTTACACACATTTGCAAAATGATTCTGCCAGCACAGCTTGTCGTCTACGGTGATTCCAAGCACGCGCTGCTCCCTGACTTGCTCAACAGTCTGGCCATTAAATGCGAGTTTGAATGGAGGGGGGTTCAGCTGGTGTTTTGCATAGTGGTAATTAGCATACATTCAGTTTTGGAAGGATTCGGTACCTTGGAATTATTTTGACACCACTGGAAAACATCATTCAAACTACTCCGAAGACATATATCTGATGATGAAACTCCGAGAGTTCCGTCGTCTGCAAAGAGACTGCAGGTTACACTGGGGTCAGATATATGTAGTGGAAGATCATTTATATAGACAGAAAACAATAATGGGCCAAGGATAGATCCTTGTGGTACTCCTTGCACTATCACCCCCTCACGTGAGTTTGTCCCATTCACATGGTCATATTGTGTTCGCTCGTGCAGGCATGACGTAAGGAACGCAAGGCTATCAACTTAACTGATAGACAGCAAGCTTCTGAATTAAACTCTCATGATTAACGAGATCAAAAGCTCTCGAGAGCTCCCAAAAGACAGCCCCAGTCATTTGACAGCTATTCATCGCGGTCAGCAATCTATCAACTAATTGTGTTAGTGCTGTGTGACAAGAGTGCTTTAATCGAAAGCCTGATTTCAGGATCAGGAATTTATTTAACGTCTTTTCACACATTAGTGATATTAGAAAACAAAAATCAACAACCAAACACACAACGTGTGAATTATCAAGGAATAGCAATAATTAACATCCAACCACACACACAAATTACTTATTATAATAGTTTACCCACCGGACTATGAATTATGATATTAACTATTGAAATTGCAATATTTCTATGTAAGATGACATACAAATGTTCTGCTAAGTGATCATCTGTTATGTCATTTTTTGTCAACAGATTCATTGTAATAGAACACTCACAGATTATACGTTTAACAGAGATGAGGCTTAAGCACTCGCATTTGATGTCTTTTGCGAATTTTGTTTTCCAAGAATTTAATCTTAACTTGTATATCAATGAAACTGTTTTTCTTGAACAAGATGGAACATGATAAGTATATTTCATATCATCTTTGTGGAAAAAAAGACTGTTTAGCACAGAGTACATTTCATGTAGAGATAATTGCATATTATTACAAACTGCTGAGTTTTCTCTATTTATAGCTCCTTTTTTGCTTGTCTGTCACAAATTTCATTCCAATAAATTCCGCAGTGTGAAGGTATCCAAAGAAAATCGATCCCTATTCCTCTGGACATAATACAGAACATAATATGTTTTATTTCATAGACTAAGTCTTTCTAGTGTTACAATCCCAGCTCTTTAGACTATATAGGACAGAGTTAGAATCAACACAAATCAAAATGTTAAATATATCATAAGGTAGAAGTTGAATAAAATTTAATGCCATGAGAATAGCATACAGTTCAGACGTAAATATAGAAAATCCTTTACCGAGATAAAAGGATTTCTTCACTTTGAGATCTGGAATAACAAAGCCTGCACCAAAGTCTAAAGAATCTAAGACAGACCCATCTGTAAAAAAATTTCAAATGTTTAAAATATGTTGTCTGTAATTTTTGTTTCACTAAATTTGCTAAAAAGTTCACATCCTCATCTTTTTTCAATCTGTATAATCAATATCGAAAGTAGCATTAATATGTTCCCACGGATGTATAATAGGAGTTACTGGTAAAACGGGAATAGACTTGATATCTATATTGCAGTTTTCTATAACATCTTTGACATAATTACATATTGGTAAAAGATACGGGATTGTTTGCACTCTCTTCAGGAAATCCAAATCTGCGTCTAAAAATATGTCTTCGCGTATTGAATTTTTGAATGACAGGCTTCGGACAATGTATTTCACAGTTGCTAATTTACGTGGTCAGATAAAGACAGAATGCCTGCTTTTTTGTAGGTGTTAACAGCAGTAGTATGAATTGGCACTCCAAGGGCTAATTTAACTGCTTTACTATCAATACTTTGCAGCTTCTGTAGAAGTGTAGCTGGGGCAGTAAAGTAGACTTCCTGACCATAGATAAGTGTTAAACGGAATAATGATGTACCAAGGTGTAAAATAGTTTTAATGCCCTGACTCCATGGTTGTGAATTTATAATTTTTAACAAGTTACGTCTTTTTCTTGCCTTATTTAATATGGCTTCAATATGAATTCTCCAAGATAAAACGTACGCCTAAAAACTTTACACACTGTTGGTAGTTTAAAGGCGTTCTGTTTATGGAAAATTTAGGTAATGTTTTAGCACTTTCCCCATTATTGAAAAGCATTAGACATGTTTTTCCCCAGATAGTCCGAGACCATTGTCTTTCATATAGTTCGATAATTTGTCCAATTCAATCTGATACATTTTTTTAAAGTAATCTACGATTCTTTTTGGGGTACGTTTTCTGAGATTAGTGTTTATCCATATAGCAATATCATCTGCATATTGTACCACAGTTGTGTCCTGTGAGAGAGATTTTGGGAGGTGGTAAATTAACACAGTGAATAAAAAGGGTGAAATTATTGATCCCTGCGGAATACCCATATCTATTTTCTTAAAGGTTGAATAACTTTTACCAACTTTGGTGCAGACAAATCTTTCAGACAAAAAGCTTTTAATGTACTCATACATAAACCCGGTTATGCCAATCTGTTTTATTTTGTATAATACTCTAGCATGCCAAACACTATCATAAGCCTTTTTTACGTCAAAAAAAGGTTGCTAATATACTTTTTCTTCTAGAAAATTGTTTTTTTAATGTTATTTGTGAATTTAACTAAATGGTCTGTTGTACATCTATCTTTTCGAAAACCAGCTTGATGAACTGGAATTATATCCTTTTTTTCACAGTAATGAAATAGCCGATTTAAAAGAATCTTTTCCATTACTTTGCAAGCTTGTGATTTTAGTGAAATAGGTCTATAACTACTAATCAATGTACGTGTTTTACCCGATTTGAGTACTGGAACTACTACTGACTGCTTCCATATAGTAGGAAGAGATCCATTAAACCAACAATTTTGGTAACATTTATGTAGTAGTTTTTTCCATGACTCATGTAAATGATAAAGTAGTTTGTAAGAAATTCCATCTATACCCACTGCACTAGAGGTATTTGCAAACGAATGTAAAACATCTAGGAATTCATTATATTGAATTGGAGCATTGATATACTGAGAATGATTAGAAACTGGATCTTTATAATCTGCTTTTTCTTCTTGTTTTCTGAGGTTTATGTTTGGTAAACAAAGACTTAATGTAAGACTACTTTCTGCAAACATATTTACAAAGGCCTCCGCTTTATCTACTGCACTAGGAGATGTGTTGCCTTCTACTGTGATTGGATACACTTGTAATTTGTATCCATTTTGTAATTCTGTAATTTTTTTCCAAACCTTATATATATCTTTTGATTCAGACACCTCATTTTTACAGCACTCAGCCCAGTGAATCTTTTTGGCTCTCGCTACAATTTTATTACAGTGTAATTTAGTTTTCCTCATTTCCGTAAAGTTCTCTTCAGATTTGTTTCTTATCCATTTTTTAAAGTGTTCCTTCTTAATATTTACTGCTAGTTCACATTCCTTATTTCACCAAACATTACCTGAATATTTACCCTTTGATTTTCCTTTGCATTTTGGTATTGACTTTCCGCAGCAGAAAGAACAGCTTTTGTAATATTTCCAGATTGCAGTGAATAAATGTGTTTGTGATTTTCGAGGTAATGCTGCAAATGCGTGTGGATGTGCCTTTTAATCGGTTTAGACAAATGTGATAGCAGGGAAATAGGTCTAAACTTGTTTGGGTCAGTGAAGTCTTTTGTTTTAGGCAATGGTATCACCTTTGCTGTCTTTAAGCTGGAAGGAAATTTACCTTGCATTATGCAAAGGTTGTAAGCGTTCGTTAACTAATCTATGATATATGGCACAGCCAATTTGAGAACAGTGCTGATAATATCATCAAAGCCAGATATACGTTTACTTTTTTAATGCCGAGATGGATTTTCCCACGTCATGAACCGTTAATAATGAATATGAAATGATGTATTGGCAGTCAACCTTTCATTACAGAAACTTCTCAATTGGTTTGACACCACAGATGGCTGTTCGGGAGACGTGGTTTGGAGCAGTGTACTGGCGGCAGAAAGAAAATGCTGATTAAATATATCAGCTGGGATGTTTGTTCACTGAGCAGTATTTGTGGACCTCGTGAAAGCGTTCAGTGCACGCCCTACATATGTAATATCCTTTTTGCAATTTATAAGTCGCTGAAATTGGGACCTCTGAAGTTTCTTACTTGGGATTTTACATAATTTCTTTGTTTTCGTAAGACTGCAAAATCTTTATTTATTTTATATTCATCTCGGATCTACATGGCACCCTTGGCGGGCAGCTGGGGATTTTGACACATTTCTATCTGAATAGGGCATGTGTGTCAAGAACACCAAGAAACAATCTGTACCATTCAGATAAAGCTTTGTTAGGATCACTATGGTGGTAGACCGTATCGCATGGCCTATTACTTAAATCGTTTAAAAATACATCCCTTTTAAAGTGATTAAGCGATCTTTATCTAATGGTTACGTGCTGATGCTTGCGAAAAACATTATCCTCTTTTAAGCTCCAGCAGCAGCACACAGGATAGTGATCACTAATCCCTACCTGGGGCACTTCTACTCCCACCACTCTTGACTTACTGGTAGTGTATACATGATCAATTAGAGTGGAGGAAGTAGCAATAACACTGGTTGCTGTGCTAACCAGTTGTTTTAACTCAAACATAGAGATAGTGCACTCCCAAGCAGGATTACTAAGAAATATATTGATATTAAAATCACCCAGAATCATCATCTCAGAGCTAGACTTCTCACTTTATCCACCAGCAGAAAACTCGTCAAACCATTGAAAAGCTGATGTTGGGTTTTTGTACAGGAATCCGATCAGCACAGGGCTGGATTTGTCTGCTCTCAACTCAACCCGAACACATTCAACTGTCTGTGACTCCAGGACTTTACGCCTGCGGGTAATACCGTTGACCGAACTGTGAATGTATACTGCAATACCCGTCTGACCCTGGTAACCGGCATCGCGGCGCAAGACAGTAAAGTCCTGGTTAGAAACGGCCTCATCACTGATATTAGAGATGAGGCGCGATTCTGTGACACCGAAAAGAAAAAAAAGGGCTTGGGTTGAGTTAGGAGCACACATAGCATGTCCGTTGAAAGGTCCTGGTAAATCAATGTGCCACAGTTGCAGTGCGCCTGAATTGATCAATGTTCAGGTCATACTTCATAGGAATAGATTTCCCTGTCCCCCATAAACCCGCTCGTCAGGGCCGTCCATTATCACTTCTGCGCCGTGGAAGTTAAACCCCTAACCAACCAACAAAGGAGCACACAAAGATCGGGAATTTTGTTGGCTAAATGATATACATTTAAGTGCCCAATGTGTATCTGGCGATCGTATGCCATGAATGTGAGACAATATCTTGGTTACTCACAAACCAGATAGGTGAGGCTAGCGCTGGCAGAATTGTACAACAAACCAAGGGGAATTACTCAGCGCTGGACAACAGTTAGATCCCCTGCCCCCGCCTATCAGGCACCCAATCGCCAGCCCACAGAGAAATACGCAGGTATAGAATAAGACGATCATTTGCATCTTCAAATAAGATGCATCAGGTCTCTTATATAACCCATGTCTTTCTCCGGAACTTAGGAAGTAGGCAGGGGAAACATACATACACAAACACGAAGGTGCATTACTATATGTGGTCGGGTAAATACCCTGTATTCCCACAGTAGATGCACATAACATTACACAACAATGTAACGATACAAATTTGCCTCAAGTTATACTGAGATACTCACAAACCAGATAGGTGAGGCTAGCGCTGGCAGATGCCAAGAAGATGGGCCACACCTGGGGACAGCTGGAGAGACTCGCCCAGGACAGAGACGGCTGGAGGGACCTTGTCGGCGGCCTATGCCCCAGGGGGGGTGATGGGCTTACACATTTAGCCCAAGAGTAATATGTGATCAGTACATGAGTGCAGCAGTGCCTAGGTGACACAGAGAACATTATAAGATCACCGTTGCCAGAGGATCGACAGACGCAGTGCCGGCGAGGACCAGATAGCCACATTAGTAGTGTATAAAAAACCTGGCCAGGTAAGGTGACTTTATTGTTTCTGTGCACAGAACTAGACCGAACTAGATAGAACAAAGATGAAGACAATGAAATAGCAAGGGACTTTAGACAGTAGTTACGTGTGACATGTTTAATGCTTTTATGTAAATAATTAACATAGAGTGCATTTCAGTAACTGAGTTGTTAGTGAATCAGTTGTATGTATGCTTGTGTGGGAAGCGCATGGGAGACGACCTTCTCCAGAGTGAGAGAAATGTATTAAATGAGATGTTTATAGCTACAATGATGAGAGTATGAGAGTGTGAGTGGAGATCCCCTTGTTAACAAAATTATATAACCTACACCCACATCACAAACAAACCACCATCTTTCCGCCAGTCCGTGACAAAGTTGGCGAGCCTGCCAGGATTTGGCCCAAAATATAGTCTCAGACGGGAAAGCGAAGTTAGCGCTAGATGTAGTGCTAGAACAAAGTGTCCACTAATTGCATGCTAATTAATTAGTTCTCCTAATTAATTAGTCCCCTAATTAATTGCCCTGTTAGTACTTTGTCATTGCTGGTATTGTTTTCGTGGTGTATGTTGAAGGCTGTCTGTCGGGGACAGTGAGCGAGGCTCTAACCAAGTGTTGTTATAGAAGCTATAACTTATGACACAGGTTTCTTCTGGGTGCGGGGAAATATAATTAAGTTATCTGGGATTAGGTGCAAGGTGCCTAGCAAAAATTAAACATTTCGGTCCCAGTAGACGGGGAGTGGTGGTGGTGGTGGGGGGGGGGGGGGGGGTGGGCGTTGATCTACGTATTACACGAGTGCTCGCTGGCAAACACGGGAAGTTCGGGCGGCATTGTAGCAAACGGGAGGGTAACCAAGGGAGATATTGTTCACGTTGTCTGTCACAGGGTGTCGACAAGAAACTGATCAATATGGCGGAAAATGATTTTACCCCTCTCGAGAAGCTGATGAGAATGGGAAAAGAGGTAGGCCACCAGGGCGAGGAACTGAAAAGGTTCATAAAGACTCAACAGAGAGTTGAAAGGAATGATAGAGCGGAAAGGAGGGAATTTGAGAGCGAACAGATGGCGGCGGCAAAAGAAAAACTTGTCCTTAAAACAGAGAAGTTAAAGATAGAAGCAGAACTTAAAGCAAGAGAGTTAGAACTGGACAGAAGACGTGAGGAGGCCAGTTCGGGTACGGGTGAGCGAAGGCGGTTCGGACATGCGGCGCCGAGACCGCTGTTACCGAAGTTCTGTCAGACGACAGACTCTATCGATGCCTATATTAGCAGGTTCGATACGTTTGCGGGGCTAGAGGGATGGCCAGATGAAGAATGGGCCATCAGCTTGTTGGCTCTGCTGACAGGAAAGGCATTGGATGTCGTGTCCACTCTGCCTCGGGAATGAGATGTGACTACGATAAGGTCAAGGATTCGATTTTACGCGCTTTTGAGCTCACCAAAGAGGACTTCCGCCGGAAATTTCGGAAGGCACGGATACAGTCCGGCGAGACGTATGTGCAGATCGGTGTCCGTCTCACTCATTACTTCGACAAGTGGGTCGAACTGAGTGGTGCAGAGATTGTTTACGGCGATCTTAGGGAACTGATACTCCGCGAACAAATTTTCACCGAGTGCGCGCCAGGGCTTGCCATCCACCTTAGGGAGAGAAAACTTAGAACGTTGGCGGAACTGCTCGAAGCAGCAGAAAATTATCGCGAGAGGAGAGCGGATGTGAACCTTTTGCGTCGCAGGTCTGAAATCCCAGAAAAGCCCAAAGATAAGCGACCAGAACCGGCAGCCAACGGGGCTGTGGGTCCACTCCGCCGGGATACAGTTCAGTCAGGGCCAGAGACGGGGCCGCGATTTCCGAAAGCAAACGGGGACAGACCGCCGGATAGACGTTCGTGCTTTGTATGCGGCAATACAGGTCATCTTGCGAGAGACTGCCGAGCCAAGCCACAGAAGACTGCGGCGATGCTCGTAGTGCAATATGAGGAGCCAGAGGCTCAGGTAAGAAGAAGCGGCGTGATTGATTCACTGAGCCGCGATGACGAATAATTTGTTGTGTCGGGTTTCTGTAGCCCGTGCGTGAGGGAATGATTAGAGACAGAAAGGCGCATGTGTTGCGTGACACGGGTTGCTCGGGGGCAGTAGTGCGGGAGATGCTCGTGAGCGAGACAGAGATGACAGGGGAGGCTCGAACGTGTGAGCTAATCGACGGGACTCTGCGGGAATTCGCGACAGCAAGAATTTCCGTGCACACACCATTCTCAAGCGGACAGGTCAAGGCACTAGTGATGCCTAACCCGCTTTATGATTTAATTCTAGGGAATGTCCCAGGAGCAAGGGAACCTGGTGACCTAGACCCCTCATTTTCACTGGCGGCCGCGATGGAAACTAGAGGGCAGGCTAAGAGAGAGTTAAAAGGGCCGAAACCACTCATTACCCCTGAGCAAAAGCGGGGCGTAAACGCTACCCCTGCAGAAATTAAGGAGGAGCAAACACAGGATAGGTCACTGGATACGCTGTTCGGTGAAGTTAAGGCTGGGGGAGATAAGGAGATCAGAGGGGGGGGGGGGGGGCGGGTGAGTTGTTTCTTAAAGAAGGGTTTACTGCATCGACAGTTCATAAGCGATAAATCAAGGAAGATGACGGCCCAGCTGATTGTCCCAGCCAAGTACAGGGACACCGTCATGTCGATCGGCCACGAAGGTCTGATGGCAGGTCATTTAGGAAAGGGGAAGACCGCGGACAGGATCCTGAGCAGTTTCTACTGGCCGGGGATCATGGCGGATATCAAAAGGTTTTGTTCCTCGTGTGACACGTGCCAGGGAACGGCACCGAAGGGGAAAACGAAGAAGGCACCAATGGGAAGCGTTCCTTTGATTGACTCGCCATTTCGCCGTGTGGCAGTCGATCTTATCGGACCAATAGCACCAATTTTAAGTGCCGGAAACCGGTACATCTTGACAGTAGTAGATTATGCTACGAGATACCCAGAAGCGTGGCTCTGAGGTCTATTGAGACAGAGAGGGTGGCCGAGGCGCTAGTGGAAATATTTTCCAGGGTAGGAGTGCCCAACGAGATCTTGAGCGACCGAGGAACCCAGTTCACGTCGGAACTGATGGGGAGGTCAGCAGATTATTGTGGGTAAGGCAACTACACAGGAGCCCGTATCATCCACCTTGCAATGGGCTAGTAGAGAGGTTTAACGGGAGGTTGAAGGGGATGTTGAAAAAGATGTGCGAGGAGAGACCAACAGACTGTGATCGGTATTTGCCGGCAGCGTTGTTTGCATACCGCGAGGCACCAGAAGAGAGTCTAGGGTTTTCCCCCTTCGAGCTATTGTACGGCAGAACGGTCAGAGGACCCGTGACCATCTTGAAAGAACTGTGGACAAACGAAGAAGAGGAAGAAGAGGTTAAGACTACGTACCAGTACGTGGTAGACCTTAGGAGCAGACTGGAGGACACCTGCAGTACGTGGTAGACCTTAGGAGCAGACTGGAGGACACCTGCAGTACGTGGTAGACCTTAGGAGCAGACTGGGGGACACCTGCAGTACGTGGTAGACCTTAGGAGCAGACTGGAGGACACCTGCAGTACGTGGTAGACCTTAGGAGCAGACTGGAGGACACCTGCAGTACGTGGTAGACCTTAGGAGCAGACTGGAGGACACCTGCAGTACGTGGTAGACCTTAGGAGCAGACTGGAGGACACCTGCAGTACGCGGTAGACCTTAGGAGCAGACTGGAGGACACCTGCAGTACGTGGTAGACCTTAGGAGCAGACTGGAGGACACCTGCAAGTTCGCACAAGAGGCCCTGAGGGACACCAGTGCGGTGTTCAGGAAACATTTTGACAAACGAGCGAAAGTTCGCTAGTTGAACACAGGCGACAAAGTTCTACTGCTCTTACCCACTGACCATAACAAGATGTTGATGCACTGGAAGGAGCCGTTTCGTGTACTGGAGAAAAAGGGGCAGCATGACTACAAGCTAGACGTAAATGGCAAGCAGAAGGTCTTCCATATCAACATGCTCTCAGACAGTACATGCTGATTCTGTAATAAAAGAATATACTCAGTAGTGTCTGAGGGATATCCCAGCATTTGGAAAGAAATAGTCCGTTCATTAAATAATGATATTAATGTTGTGTTACGGGTGCTAGGTTAAATTGGATGCATGGACCGGATGTGAAATGCATGTTTAGTATATTTTATATAGTTATTGAAGTTAGTTGAAATTGATGTAGAGATGTGAATGAATATTCATGACATCGCATAAAAATACAGAATGAGGAAGGGGGAGAGACGTGTATATATACGGAGCGGACCGTGGGGAGGAGGAGACTAAAAAGACTAGAACACTAGAAGACTTGGAGTATTGGCGCTGAGCGAGAGAGACATAAAGACCGTGAGGTCTGAGAGAAGATGGAAAGTGGTGTGGACTTGTGTCTTCGAAAATAACCGGTCATTACGGATTCAACGGAAGTTGATTACACCAAAGAAAAAGAGATGGAAACCTATAATAATGTAACCAAGGCAGAGAAGAACGTTTTCCGCTGCAGATTTATCGGAAGGGTATTTAGCCCAAGAGTAATATGTGATCAGTACATGAGTGCAGCAGTGGCAATTTTTGAACGTGCCTAGGTGACACAGAGAACATTATAAGATCACCGTTGCCAGAGGGTCGACAGACGCAGTGCCGACGAGGACCAGATAGCCACATTAGTAGTGTATAGAAAACCTGGCCAGGTAAGGTGACTTTATTGTTTCTGTGCACAGAACTAGACCGAATTAGATAGAATGAAGATGAAGACAGTGAAATAACAAGAGACTTTAGACAGTAGTTAAGTGTGACATGTTTAATGCTTTTATGTAAATAATTAACATAGTTAGCATTTCAGTAACTGAGTTGTTAGTGAATCAGTTGTATGTATGCGTGTGTGGGGAGTGCATGTGAGACGACCCTCTCCAGAGTGAGAGAAATGTATTAAATGAGATTTTTATAGCTACAATCATGAGAGTATGAGCGTGTGAGTGAAGATCCCCTTGTTAACAAAATTATATAACCTACACCCACATCACAAACAAACCACCATCTTTCCGCCAGTCCGTGACAGGGACTAATCCGCTCCTCACACTGTACTCAGTCAAGGCTGAACAATCCCACTGCTTGGCAGGGGAAGTAAGTCTTTCAGCACTATGTAGAGGCACACAGAGATAAATTAGAAATGTGTCCAGGATACCTTATATTAAGGTATAAAAGCTAAAGAGGCAAACGTTTTGTGCCTCGAAGCACGTCAGACTAGTAACAAACGCAGAATGAATGATTGATTTAATTAGTTCGGGTTTAATGTCCACGGCACCGAAGGGATAATGGACGGCCCTGACGGGTGGGTTATGGGGGGGACAGGGAAATCTATTGCCTATGGAGTACGACCTGAACACTGATCAACTCTGGCACACTCCAACTGTGCCACTTTGATTTACCAGGACCTTTCAACGAACAAGCTATTGAACAAATCCGTCTTTTCCCCCTAGATTGTGAGTCCCGCTACAGGGGCCGGGACGGGATTCAAACCCACGACACGGCGATTCCCTTCGCTCTCTTGCTCCGACGTTTAACCGCCTGAGCTATTTAGGACTCTCAAATGAATGAATGATGTACACTCACACCACAATACTGAAAATACACTGCTGTAAAAAGTCAGGAGCAAATGACACAACAGACCTAAATAAATCAGTCCTACAACAACGTGCAGAATAAAAACATGATGAACTTAAAATTGAAAGTCATATCATTTGTAAAGGAAAAGAACTGGTGTCGATGATCTGCTAAAAGCTAATGAAATCTGGCCGCATTCTGTTGTCGAGCCCAATAGTCAATGTTACCCCATGGCACGAAAAAGACTGGCCAGCATGACCGGGTATATAGTAGTGGGAATATCTGGGTCGCGCCATGCCTGGATTGTTAAAGGTGTGCGGAGTGTAGCCAATCTGTGGCTGAAAGTACGTACACTGCATGGCTGAAGTAAAGGCGCGGCTGGTTCGAAAGACTGCTTTCCAGCCCCCACTATGTGTTTCCTTTGCAATGAAGGCGCAAGTTGCCTGAGTATTCGTTTCTAAGGCCACCGGCCGCTCTTGCCCGGCAACCACACAGGATTAGAACTGCTTGTGCTCCGTTTTGTCGGGACACACACTGGTTGCTTCCCTTGATTCGCTACGCATAGCGAATTGAGGGAGAGAACCAGTGTGGTTTCGGTAATCGTTGTCACTATCCTCGGCTTTGTTGGGCTGGGGAAGCAGGCGGCCACCACGCTTGATGTCTAGGGCGAGACTGATGACGTCCTGCATCAGTGCTGGGGTGTGTGCGGTCCTGCTTCCTGTACAGGGCCTTGCGGGGAGCGCCGGATGATGCAGTCAAAATCCCCTTGTTGTCGATGTAGGTAATCCCAACTTGACTGCACACCCGCTGGAGGCTGGCGTTAAGAGAGAGAGAGAGAGAGAGAGAGAGAGAGAGAGAGAGAGAGAGAGAGAGAGAGAGAGGAGAGAGAGAGAGAGAGAGAGAGAGAGAAGAGAGAGGATGGTCACGCCTCGTAGATCATGCTGCTCATTTGAAATATGTTACTGGAAGATAGTTATGAGTGAATCTTGTTTCAGGCTGTCCTTATGGATGGCAAAGATACGGAACCTCGTGTTATGGTATTGGAAACTCGACGGACACCTGGAGTGGCGCTATGGTGAGCCTGGCGTTTACCATATTAACCCTTTTGGTGTCGGTTGCAGTTTTAGTTGCAATGATTCCTGCAGAGTGATGATCTCTTTTCTCGTGAAAATAACTATTATTGTACGGTTTCATCCATTGAGGGTCCTTGAAAAAGACGTTTTTCTCATGCTTTTCACACGCGCTGTCAAAATTGAATGCTTTCTGTTTTCAGGCATTCTGTATGGCATCCGGTGGCACACTGGCGGTAATTGAGACGTCAGAAGAAAACGAGTTTCTGAAAGGGATCGCCAGGACGCGAGACTGTAAGCGTGTTTCAGTACATCAAGCGCACATTTTAATGTATTATAAACAAACTGCATTGAGTGAATATTCAAAGGGTTCTCGGCACCAGAGATAGGAAATAGGACAATCCTAAACCAGCATTTCCATTGTCTTAAGTTGACCCTTAATTAATAGCTAAATTGGGACCGTCACCCTTCATAACCTCTTACAAAGTCTCTGCCTTTCCGGGGTATTCAGTACATTTTTAAAACAAGAGAGATAATGAGACTGGACCAACGCCTGTGTCACAATGACCAAGTCCGTGGCTAAAGCAAAGCTCAGGGTGGAGAGACGCCTGGCTTTTTAGTTTTAGCCATGCATAAAATGTATTTTCCAAAAGCGTCAGTTGCACGCAGCTCTCACAAAACCCTACCTCAACTCACATCACAAGTGAATTTTGAAAGATTAATTAAAGCTTCAAAAATCAATATATTACCGTATAAAATGAATCAGGACGAATGTATATTTCTGAGTGATATCTGCGCTGTTGAGAATAAAGACTTAGACTCATGAAAAGAACATTTTCTTTCTGTATTAGTTTCTGGAAAATCAAAAGCATATCTTGGAAAACAGTATACAACAGAAGAAATAGAATCACTCACTGCTGAGGAGGTAATTAAGCTAGACACTAAATATGAAAATCACATTGGTTCACTAATGACTTGTGATTTAAGTCGATCTCTCGTGTGTCTGTACACAAAAGCAGTTAGTTACTTTTTACCTGAAAGTTTATCACATGATCTTTAAAGCAACCCTATTGTTTCAAATTTAATTGGCAAATTAGCTTGTTCTACATTTTACAAATTTGGAAATTACTTCTCCCCCACTGTAACCTTACTCATTACTAGGAGTCATGTAGATTTTTCTAAAATAAGTTTTAAAGCAGAAGACAATGGAGGAGAACAAGAAACCCAACCGAGCTTGACTCAAATTCAAATGGTAACTAAGACTAAAAGCCCTGGCAGAGTTGAAGCAGGGAAAAAATAGTCGAATATAACAGACAGAAAAAATTAAAGTTACAGATTTCAACAGAAAAGGCTCATGCAACTGATCTACTACCATCAACACCACCAACAGCGTCAACACCCCGACTGCCACAACAAAATGAGAGACTAGAAACTGAGACTGTCACTCAACAGCCTAAACCTAGAATAACAAAATATATTTTGGGCAGATTTGTTGTTGGATTTGGTTACGTATGTTACAAGTTATGGAAAAAAATATAAGACACAAATTCGAACAGTGTCCCAAAAACCAGAAACTGAAAAAGAAAAGCAAGAAGTCTCCATGTTACCAGGAGCCCAATATTTTCTGACTCCTTTTTCATGCATTGAAAAAAATAATGTATTATTTTAATTTTTGTTGCATACACAAAGAACCTAATGAACCTCGTCTATGACTCTGCAGTTCTAAGTGGACTTGCAGTCGCATACACTGTGCTAGGATGGAGTCTTTTCAAAATGCATCCTACAGATCTGGGCAAACTAGATTTTGAGAACAGCGCTAAGCTAGTTGCAGTTGTCAAAGCATCGCTTGCGACAAAATACTTTCTTGTCAAGCAAGGAATTATTCCAGAAAATGTATCTGGCAACATTGGCTGCTATAGTTGGCAGTGCTGTTGTTAATGCACTTGCTGTCAGTGTACCAAATTACCTCTTTTCAAAAGTTAGTAAAGAAGAGAGTGCTGAAGAAATGACATGACACAATGAAGCAACAGAGAAACTGGCTCAAGCTGAACAGGATTATGAAGAAAAAAAGAATAGAAAGACTTGATTTCATCAATGAAAAATTCAGACTGCAAAGTCACACACAGCATACATTTTCAAATGTTGAAGAAGCTATCCTTGTTACTGGTGAAGACATGAGCATACAACAACCAAACCTGTAAGACGCTATCCTTGTTACTGGTGAAGACATGAGCATACAACAACCAAACCTTTGTGACTACTACGAACCCAGCCCACAAAAAAGAAAATGGAGAAATAATATTTGTTTTAGTAGGCATGACATTTGTTTATTTCACAGGAGTTTTTCTTGCTAGAAGAAATGACAAGCGTTGAAGCTAAACTATCAAAAATATATTACTCCCCAACTAGCTATTGGCAAAGAAAAACTGCACTAGAGAATTATTGTCTACTGCTGCAGGCAGTGCCATTACTCTGGATCAAGTAAAACAGTAGTTACAGAGGCAAGATATTTGGCATATATATATATATATATATATATATATATATATATATATATATATATAATATATATATATATATATATATATATATATATATATATATATATATATATATATATATATATATATATATATATATATATATATATATATATATATATTCATTATTCATTATTCATTCATTACTTATAACAAAGGCGTCGCCCAAGCCAAAAAAATGCACTCAGAGTAGATCCAAGGGACATAATCCAAGATCTGTTTGGGAATATTCATGCACTAGCCTCGCCTCTCGGGGGGAGGACTGGATATTCTCCAGCGGGTTGCGGGGCGCATGGGGGTAGTCCCTATTACTTTATGTAGTAGGTGTTCAGTGGAAGGCTCAAAAGATCTAATAAGCGATGCAGTCACAAAAGGACAGCTGATGTCCTGATGACACAATGCAAGCTTACCAGCCTGGATTTCCATGGCATTAGCACAGCATTCTCAGAATTTATTGAAAAATTATGTCCCTTGGATCTACTCTGATTGAGTGCATTTTTTGGCTTGGGCGACGCCTTTGTTATAAGTAATGAATAATTGTACCACAAAATTGCCTAGGTGTTGCCTTTTCAAAATTAGTCAGTCTTCTTCCACTGCAACACCCCATAAAGCTTTAGGGATGCAATCCACGCTGGACTAGTGGTTGCTACCAGTCAAATTCTGGAGGCGGCTTCTAGTATATGCGTTGTGTTTGCAATTTTCAGGTTACGCTGTATGCCTACCTGATGAGACCCACCTTGGGTCGAAACCGGTCGTAGGCAGCAAAATCTTAAATCTATCCAGCAGGTCCAAGATCTGTTTGGGAATATTCATGCACTAGCCTCCCCTCTCGGGGGGGGGGGGGGGGAGGACTGGATATTCTCCAGCGGGTTGCGGGGCACCTGGGGGTAGTCCCTATTACTTTATGTAGTAGGTGTTCAGTGGAAGACTCAGAAGATCTAATAAGCTCTCTTGGCTTGACTTCGCGAACGAAGACTTTATAGGAGTTGCCCACGACGTCTGCAGGCTTGTTCGTGGCTGCGGAGGCCAATCCGAGACAGGCAGGTTCGACCGCAGTGGCTGCAGGGGAAGGTATGGCCAGGGTTCTGAGCTGCGGCATCTCTGTTTTTTTCTCCTGAGCCGCTTGTCCTTAAGGCTAGCTCTGCGAGAGTCCTCAAAGGAGACAGCTGCCTTGTAAATGGTGGAGCGCCAGGTGTCACGGTCCGCAGCAAGCGAAGACCACTTGTGGTGGTCGATTTGGCAGGCACTAAGTGACTTCTTGAGACAGTCTTTGTATCTCTTCTTTGGTGCCCCTCTGTCACGGTGTCCAGTAGCAAGCTCGCCGAACAGGGTGATCTTTGGTAGGCGATGATCCTCCATCCTGGAGACATGCCCCGCCCAGCGGAGCTGTGTCCGCAGCAGCAAAGCCTCGATGCTCAAAGTTTCAGCCTGTTCAAGGACCTCGACGTTGGTGACATAGTCACTCCAGTGAATGCCCAGGATGGTACGCAGGCAGCGCTGGTGGAAGCGTTCGAGGAGTCGTAGTTGGCTGCGGTAGAGGGCCCAGGACTCGGAACCATACAGCAGGGTGGTGAGGACCACAGCTCTGTACACGCTGATCTTGGTGCCTGTTTTCAGCTGTTGATTGTCCACACCCGCTTGAAAAGTCGCCCGAAAGCGCTGTTCGCTTTTGCCAGCCTGCTGTCAAGCTCCTTGTCCAGCTTGGCGTCCGACGTGATAATGCAGCCAAGGTAAGTAAACTGGTGCACTGACTTTAGTTCAGACTCGCCAATGGTGATGTGAGGAGGGCGATACACTGTCTTGGGTGCCGGCTGATGGAGGACCTCTGTCTTTTTCAGACTGACCTCGAGTCCAAAGAGCTGGGCAGCATCTGCGAAGCAAGACGTGATGCGCTGCAGGGCTCTCTCTGTGTGTGCAACGAGGGCAGCATCATCAGCAAAAAGCAGCTCACGAATCAGTTGGTCTAGGGTTTTCGTGTGGGCCTGCAGTCGTCTGAGGTTGAACAGGCTGCCATCGAGACGATACCTGATGTACACTGCATCGTCATCATCGAGGTCCACTGTGGCCTGCTTCAACATCATGCTAAAAAAGATGGTGAAGAGGGTCGGTGCCAGCACGCAGCCCTGCTTTACGCCGTTGAGAATAGGGAATGGTTCTGAGAGGTCATTGTTGAGTCTGACCTGGCCTTGCTGGTCCTCGCGTAGCTGGACAATCATGTTGAGGAACTTTGGGGGACAGCCAAGTCGCTCCAGGATCTGCCACATGCCTTGCCTGCTCACAGTGTCGAACGCTTTTGTTAGGTCGACAAATGTTACGTACAGCCCTTTGTTCTGCTCGCGGCACTTCTCCTGTAGCTGTCTCAGCACAAAGACCATGTCGGTGGTGCTCCTGTTTGCTCTGAAGCCACACTGGCCCTCTGGGAGTTGGTCTTCAGCGATGGCAGGTACCAGCCGATTCAGGAGCAGCCTTGCAAGGATTTTCCCAGCAATGGACAGCAGGGTAATTCCCCGATAGTTGGAACAGTCAGACTTCTCGCCTTTGTTCTTGTACAGGGTGATAACGACTGCATCACGGAGATCTTTTGGTCGTGTTCCTTCCTCCCAGCAGCAGAGAAAGAGGTCGTGGAGCTTGTTGTGCAGTGCTGTGCCTCCCCGTCGGGGGTTCTTTCTCCGGGTACCCCGGCTCTTCCTCCCCCTCCACTTTGGTATCAGTTTCAGCCAACTTAATAAAATTTCAAATACAAAAACGATTTCCAAATACCGTCAGTAGCTCGCTTGAGCTTGCCCTTAGCACCACGTGAATGTTCTGTGTTTACGTACAGTGTGTGAGTGAATGCGTGTGATTCACGTGAGCGTGCTTGTTGGGTTCAGTTCGCGGCTACATTCTGCGCATTGAGTTATATTATAAATATGAGAAATGTGCCATATAAATACCATGTAATAATAATAATGTTTCCAGATCTCTGGCGGTATTCCATCAATGCCTGCTGCTTTGCCACTCTTGAGCTGGTGGATGGCTGTGAGGGTCTCTTCAGCGGTGGGCGGTTCGTCCAATTCAACCTTTACTGGGAGGTGTGGGATTTGTAGGACGACTGCTTCTTGAACAGTGCGCTCAGCGCTGAAGAGGCTCTGAAAGTATTCCGACCAGCGGTTTAAGATGGAGGTATTATCTGTGAGGAGTGCCTGGCCATTCGCGCTTCGCAGGGGACTTTGTACCAGGTGCCTGAGGCCATACACTGCTTTCAGTGCTTCGTAAAAGCCCCTGTAGTCACCATTGTCAGCGCAAAGCTGGGTCCTCTGTGCAAGTCTGGTCCACCACTCATTCTGGAGATCTCTGAGCTTGCGCTGGAGACTGCTGCAGACGAGGCGGAAGGCAGACTTCTTCACAGGGCAGGAAGGCTGAGCTAGGTGGGCCTGATGGGCGGCTCTTTTTTTTTTGCTAGGTGTTCCTGGATCTCTACATCGTTTTCGTCAAACCAGTCTTTGTTCTTCTTTCTGGCGAAACCCAAGACTTCTGCAGAGGATTTTGCAATAGCAGTTTTCAGTTGTTCCCAAAGTGTTTCAGGGGAGGAGTCTACTGGGTCCGCTGTGTCTTTGAGCCTGCGCTGTAAATCTGTCTGAAAGGCAGCTTTCACATCGTCACGCTCAAGGCTGGCAACATCAAGCTTTTTCTTGGGGGGCCCCCATTTCTTGGGTTTTGGCTTGAAGTGGAGCCTGAGTTTGCAGCGGACAAGGCGGTGGTCAGTGTGGCACTCTGCGCTGGGCATCACTCTGGTGAGGAGGACGTCACTGCGGTCCCTCTGACGCACTAGGACATAGTCGATAAGGTGCCAGTGTTTGGAGCGAGGATGCATCCAGGTGGTCTTTCGACTGTCCTTTTGCTGAAAAGTAGTGTTGGTGATGACCAGTTGCTGCTCCGCACAGAACTCCAACAGTAGGCGGCCATTGTCATTGCAGTTCCCCACGCCATGCTTGCCGAGGACTCCTTTCCAGGCTTCAGAGTCCTGGCCCACTCTGGCGTTGAAGTCGCCAAGGATGATGACTTTGTCGTCTGCAGGGGTACTCTGTAGGAGGCTGCGCAGGTCAGTGTAAAACTTGTCCTTTTCAGCAGGCTCTGCCAGGAGGGTTGGGGAGTACACACTGAGAAGGGTGACGTGTTGCTGGTGTCTCAGTAGGAGGCGCATGGACATGATGCGGTCTGAGTGGCCCATTGGTAGGTTTTCCAGCTTAGTCGCAATGGATGTCTTGACCATGAAACCCACGCCTGAGAGCTGTCTTTCTGATGCAGGCCTGCCTGACCAGTAGAGGGTGTACCCAGCACCAAATTCTTGGAGGCTGCCTTCGTCCGGAAGGCGTACTTCGCTGAGCGCGGCGATGTCGATGTTTAACCTCCGCAATTCATGGGCAATGAGGGCGGAGCGACGTTCAGGGCGTCCGCTGTCTGCTTTGTCGAGCATGGTTCGGACGTTCCAGCATGCTACGTTGAGTCCGGTCGTGGTCGTCATGAGAGTGGATCCGTTATTCTTTCTTGTTTTTTGACCGCAGGAGAAGATGCCCGTTGACCGCGGCTAGCCAACTGGGGTTGCGAGGGGACGAGCTTTGGTTAGACCACCTTTTCTAGGCCCCTCTCCATGTGGAGCAAGCAGTGCTGTCCCTAGAGAAGGCTGCTTGGTTGTTCAGGGTGTGTCGAGTGATGTTGTCATCCCCAGGTCAACATCAGGCGACCAATATCCTGAACCGCCTGCATGCAGGTTTGAGACTGCGGCTTCCAGTGACATCTTTCACCTGCCGTTTCGCCCCTCGCCCGTCGCTACAGGACTTGGAATGGTCAGTGTCATGGTCCGTGGACGTTTCCTAAAGCCTGCGCGGTGGAGCTTTTTGGTGGAGTGCAGAGTGCGCAGTACTGGCCCCACCCTTTAAACCCTTGGTTCATCTGCCATGGCCTAGCAAGCTGGGACGATGGCATCGAGGTCCTCGGGTCGTAGGTTTTATATCAGACTGTCCTTGTCCTAGTCTCTGGCTCAAAAAGCCTTCCCCGGAGACACGGGGGCTTTGATGTCAGGGGTTTCCTCCCTTAGCCTTTCCGCAGCCAAGCGGCCAGGCCTGCAAGGCAGCAGGCGACTCGTGGAGGGCGGGGTCATCTATGTCCCGTGCAGATGTGAACATCTGCCCACTGCCCACTGCTAATAAGCGATGCAGTCACAAAAGGACAGCTGATGTCCTGATGACACAATGCAAGCTTACCAGCCTGGATTTCCATGGCATTAGCACAGCATTCTCAGAATTTATTGAAAAATTATATATATATATATATATATATATATATATATATATATATATATATATATATATATATATATATATATATATATATATATATATATATATATATTATATATATATATATATATATATATATATATATATATATATATATATATATATATATATATATATATATATATATTATATATATATATATATATATATATATATATATATATATATATATATATATATATATATATATATATATATATATATATATATATATATATATATATATGCTCGCTACAAGAAAAATAATAATACCACACTTTGAGAACACCACCCCTAATGAAAGACACCAAATGGATCTATTGTTCCTTACTCATGATACTATCAGAAAAAAAAAACGATACAAGTAAGCACTGACTGTTGTCGACATTGCGCTCACCCTATAACTGACAGCACTGTGATGGCAGCATTATCATTGATATATAGTCAGAGTCCTTTAAAATACCCTAGGCTTGTACAAGTCCTTGACGGAAGTGAATTCAAAGGTGCAGTTAATCAATTTTTTGTGAAGCATGGCGTGCTAGTACGACGAGGCATACCAGGCGTTCACATGTCACAGGCAATTGTTGAAAACTTTAACAAACAATTATTGGAAGGACTTTTCAGTTATCAGTATTCTAAGGAACTCATGCATGACACACATAACACTGAGTGGGTTAAGAGATTACTCTATCTTTGCTGAAAGCAATGAATAACAAGGGTCACCTCAAACCCACTGATGCTATTAACCCTTTGAACAATGAGTAAATAAGAAGTCTATATACCCTTCAGCCCTGACTTTATTTGAGAAATTTCTGTTCGAAATGGGTGTGCACTGTAAGATATTTGTAAATAATACTTTACAACAGATATCCCCATATAGGTATATATGTACAGATTTGCCATTGGATGGACTACCGTTTTATGCATTTGACCACACTGTGTCACATGTGTCGTAATGCCTGGTGACAAAAATAGTGACAGGTGACAATAAACTTGAAAAAAATGTCTTTCGTGCATGACATGTCGCTGGTACTTAACATGCATCATTAAATATGGCGTCTGTTACTGTGACACGTATGTGTCCATGCATTTCCAGCATGCCGATACAACGTAAGGCCCCTACCTTGTCACCAGATGTCAATGTTTACACCTGCCACTGATAAGGTATATCCACGGTCTAGACAACATGTAATAAGCGGCATCGAATGATCAGTGTGTCTGTGATGTGTCTCGTACACGATCGGATGGAAGTACCAGTGTTGTAAAGACTATACACGTACTACACATGTGACCAATGTGTGTCATTGGGTGTCCACTGAGTCACCTACAGGTGCACCAAGGTGTGGCATCAAAAAAATGGAATATCAATTAGAACCTCCGAATTCAGCCTCAGAATCAAGCTGTAAGTAATTGCCGTTGTCAGTGCCTCAAATGGCGATCGCTCCAGCTGACACTGCCAACACGTGGTTATGCTGCCACACGGTAGGTAGGTACACATGTTCCAATGTGAAGCTATCTGTTGTTGAAACCATGTCTCCAAACACAAAATTGTATCACTTTGAATATCTACACATCCACTCGCCATTCCGACCGTAATTCCCATGCTAGCACTGCAAAACTGACCGCATACCACAGACGAACGTACGTGACCTTGCCAGTGTAAACAGGATGCGTCAGTGTGAAGGGCGAGGTCACCATACGCGCGCTAGGCTCGCGCATCACCGGGCGCGTGATACAAAAACCTGACACCGCTGTAGCGGTTTCCCGGGCTGAAGAGTATATGAGGCTGCAAACCGCTACAGCTGTTTGCCAGGTTCAAAGGGTTAAATTAAAAGCAATACCACCAACAACACTGAAAACCATGCTTATGTCTGACACAAGTTTGTTTACGAAACAGGTAAGATATCTGTATCAACCCAGTGAAGCAGAGAATGAGGTTAAACATAGAGCAACTGATCCAATATGGTGTACATCTATTCACAATGTAAAAATAATAGTTCCTGGTAACCCATCTATTTATTATCTATATGAACCTGCCCCTCATCTCATATGTCATCAGATAACTTAAGCTGGTAATGCGCAGGTGCATAAACCTTTTCCTTACTGTGCAATACACTTTTTGTGTCACGAATGGCACGTGACTTCTTATGTGTAGTGATCATTTCAAGATTATATTTATTTGATCTCAGTGTCTTGTTAGGAAAAATCAGGCATTAGTTCTCCATCTAAAACTTGCTTACAGTGTTCATGACGAACATCTTTATTTTATATCGCTGTTTTTTTTGAGGGGTTTTCAAATGACATTTTGCTTTCATTGACTGCATTTCTGGTGCAGTATGGAATACATTTTTGACCTCAGTCCTACGTACTCAACTATAGCACTCTATTCAGTTCGTCTTTAAACTTTCCAGGCACTTTCTTGTTTTGTTTGCTATGCAGTTGGTGATCCTTAGGATCATCACCTAGACTTCTTGTTGTTGGCTAAAACATGGCTACAAGATGAGGGTGACGAGCCATACATAGCTGAGTTGACACCTCCAGGATATTTTCTGAAGTCTTTCCCTCGCATTGGGCGATGAAGGGGTGTATAGCAGTACTGGTCAGGAAGTCCTTAGAAAACTGGGGCACCAATTTCAAACGTTTGCTCTTTAGCTCTTTTGAAGCTGTTGAAAGCATAATCAGTAACATCTCAGTTACTTTGACTGTAGTATACCTGCCGCCTCCAAGCAGACAAAATAAACTAACTGCTAGAGATTTTTTTTGTTGAATTCCAAGATACTGTGGACAGGGCCTCCAGCAGCAGACACGAATTAGTTATAGTTGGAGACTTTCATTTTCATTTTGAAGTTCCATCTGATACTGATGCACTTCATCTGTGTTCACTTCTGTCTGACTGTAGCTTGTGTCAGCATGTGCAGGGGCCAACTCACAAACATGGTCATACCTTGGACCTTCTGATCACAGGGGAGAGCTCCTCTCTTGTTCAGAACGTTCATGTGTGTGATTCACTGTTGTCGGATCATGCAAGTGTTTTTATCATGTACTTGTGTCTCGGCCTCATTCCACAAAATGCTGGATTACTTCCAGAAACCTTCGTCGTGTTGACATGGATGTTTTCAGCTCCGATGTAAAGGTGGCTTGTGACGGTGTATTGACAGACTGCACAGTACATGAACTGCTGGACACTTACAACTGTACACTCTCTGACATTCTCAACAAGCATGCACCACTCACCACCAGACGCGTAACCTCAGTCACGTCCCCCAACCCCCAGCCCCGTGGCTAATGAAGAACTGAAAGATGCCAAGCGCGAGCTTTGAAGTACTGAGAGACTGTGGAGGTGTAGTGGTCTTACAGTACATAGAGTACAGTACATGTTTGTGAAGCAGCATGCTGCACTCACGTCCTCACAGTGTGCAGCTAAGAAAGACTTTGTTTGTGCCAAACTTGAAGACTGCATATCTAGTTGTCAGCTGTTTAACCTTACAAATGAACTTCTTGGAAAGAAAAATGAACCTGTACTTCTGAATACCATTCCGATAAATGATCAACCTGATAAGTTTTGTTAGTACTTTGACTCTAAGATAAGCACGAACTGGACAACTGTCCTGATGCTGTGTCCTATATACCATACGACGGGCGTGTGTTACATGCGTTCAATACTGTCACAGAGGAGACTGTAAAAAAACTCATTATTATTTTCTCACCCACAAAAAATCGTGTTCCCTTGTTCCCATTCCAACCTCTATACTCAAGCTATGCCCTGATGAGCTTGTCAGTGTGATAATCAGAATTATTAACTTGTCTCTGGAGGCAGGGTCTGTGCCTCGGCATTTTAAGCAGGCTGTGGTAATTGCATTGTTGAAGAAGGCAGGGATGGATGGAAACTTGCTGAAGAATTATAGACCAGTGCCTAATCTTTCCTATCTTTCCAAGATTCTGGAGAAAGTTGTGCTGACTCAGCTTATGTCACATCTCAGTAAAAATGATTTACTTGAACTGTATCAGTCTGCATATCGAATAAATCACAGTACTGAGACAGCATTGCTTCACAATACCAACACATGCTGACGTTGGACATGTCTCTATGCTATCATTATTAGACCTGTCAGCGTCGTTTGACGCGCTGGATCATGGGATTCTTTTAGAATGCCTACGCATGTCTTTTGGTATTTCCGGTCCAGCGCTGTCATGGCTCAAGTCTTACCTTTTTGAAAGATATCAGTCTGTATGTGTGAATGGGATCATGTCTCAGTCTTTGCTTTTGAAGTATGGTGTCCCACAGGGGTCTGTTTTGGGTCCTCTGCTGTTCTCTCTTTACACTGAACCAGTTTCTCGAATCATCAGCCAGAATAGCTGTGAGTATCACAAGTATACTGATGACACTCAGGTCTCTAAGTCTGACCATCCTAGTAAACTGCATATCATTGTCTCCAGTGTGGAGAAGTGTCAAAGACTGGAGTTAAATGATGACAAAACAGAGAGCATGCTCGTTGGTACTCGAGCTAGAACATCTGCTTCCAGCAGTGATCACATTTCCATAGGTGGCCATGACATTTCTTGCAAATCCGATGTAAAAAAAATCTGGGTGTATTCCTGGATTCGAGTTTATCGATGGAAAAACAGATTAGCCATCGTTGCCCCACTGCCTATCTGGAGCTCTGCAGAATAGGCATGATCAGATCCTTTTTGACAGAAAAGGCTACTGCTCAGCTCGTATGATGTCGCATTTTGTCCTGTCTAGATTATTGTAATTCCCTTCTTGCTGGTATCTTATCTGATCAACTCACTCGCATTCAGCGTATCCAGAATTATGCAGCCCTGTTAGTTCTTTGCAAAAAAACGCACTGATCATGTCACACCCCTGCTAAAGCATCTCCATAAAGCGTCAAACAGAGACTAAAGTACAAGCAGGCCACTTTGGTATATAAACACTATGACAATACGCTTCCTGCATATCTATCTATTTCCCTTGCATCGCACAATCCTAGTAGAAGTCTACGCTCAAACTCACAGAAACTGCTTGTTCAGCCCAGAGTCAGCCCAAAAACTGCTGGTGTCCGTTCTTTTAGTTATCAGGACTCTCACGTCTGAACTCACTTCCACTGCATGTCCGTCTATCCCCTACCCTGATGACCTTCAAAACAAATTTGAAGACCCATCTTTTCCAGGTAGCATATCAAGATTAGCTTAGTCTAGATGTGCTGCCTGAAAATGTTGGCTGTTTTCGTATATGGGTAGCCCATGTAGGTAGACTGTGTTTGTGTGCGTGTGTGTGTGTGTGTGTGTGTGTGTGTGTGTGTGTGTGTGTGTGTGTGTGTGTGTGTGTGTGTGTGTGTGTGTGTGTGTGTTGTTTTTTGGGGTTTTTTGTGTGTGCGGGTGTGTGTGTGTTTCATGTTAGGAATGTGCCTACATGATGCAAGCAGGTGTTTATTTAAAGAGTGAGTGCGTTTTATTATTTTTTTTTTTCCTTTTAATATTATTTTTATGTGCTGTAAAGCACTCCGAGCTTGCTGTCCATGTGGAAGGGCACTATATAAAAACTATGTATTATTATTATAATCAGACGTGTCATATATATGCAACTCTGTTTTCGTGTCTTCATAAAAGTCTTCAGTAGGCACGTCTATAATCATAAAGTCTGTATCATTGTATAACAGTCAACAGTCAGGATACTTTAGTTTAAAATAATCATAGTAGAATTCAAGCATCAACAGTTTTGACAGTTCAAATATTGCTGTATCAATGAATACTGGCTTGTTGAGATCAACAAACATTTTTGGGAGTGTCACTGCATACAACGACTGATTAAACTCTTTATATCCTGTGTATTGTGCTTTACCTGTAAGTTTAATTGCACCTGATTCAGTTGTGACTAACCTCACGTCTTTGAGGTGATGAGGATTTTCCATTGTCTTGCTGAAACAGGCATTGTTCATACGCTTAAAGAAGACTTTGTCAAATGCAGTGTTACCTACCCTTGCACAAAGGGTTGAGTTCTTCATTATGTAATCTTTCATAAAAGCACACTGATTAAAGCTTTTACCCTTTTAACTTTCTTTAGTATTAACCCATGTCTGATGTAAAACTGCAGTAGGCGATAGTGACAAACGTAACTGAACTTATCATTTAAATTTGGCACAAGTTTTGTGTCTTCTTTTTTTCCTGTCAAAGGCATTTGTTCAATAGCTAATTGTGGTTATCATGTAGGTGGTGTGGGTACTCTAGGTCGACTTCAAAGATCCAACCTTTTTTGTGATTCTGATAATGAGTCCCTAATACAGTTTGTTAAGTATGTTATATCACATTGTGATAAATCATGCAGCCTAAAGTTTTTTAAGGGCAATAACTTAGTCATTGCAAATCTGTAAAGATTATTAGCGTCTACGTACGTAATGTATGACTTTGACCTTGAGAGGTCAAGGTCATCAAGATGTTTGTTGTTAGCTTTGGCATAATTGTTTGCTGCTATACTTATGTCGCCTCTCAAACCACGTTCCACAAAGTCATCCATCGCCGAATCAAACAGGAAATCAAATCGAATCCTACTAGGCATTAAACGTGTATCCCATGTCATGCCAGGACTAGTTATGAAGCTAGCTGGGTCAAGACTGTAATGTAACAGACCCTTTTCATGCTGACTTTTAAATACGACTGCTAGCAAGCAAACGTCAGCTTTTAAGTACTGGTCATGGTAGTCACCAAGTTTTGACACCCTAGTTTACCCCATGCTTCAAAAGCATGCTGGTATTGAGAGTCAGAAATTCCTTTACCATTTAGTGTAGAATAAAATTTATCTGTTAAGGCAGAGACGTTTCCTCGAACACAACTCAGTCGCTGATGTACTCATAAGGGTAGACTCCTTCATTGATCAACTCCGGCTCAAAGTATTTACTTGTTATTGGAAACTCAGTCAGTCCTTCTGCCAGACTAGCAAGTCCTGAGGACAAATGTTGCATGGAGTCATAAAAGACTAATTTGTTGTCTAACCTAACTTCTAAGTTGTCTGGGCAATACAAGTAATGTTCTTGTAAGACTCATCTACAGCCTGCATGATAATGTGTGAATCATACCCTTTGAGATTGTGAAAAACGTTAGGCAGTTTGTATGTCTTGGGATCTATTTTTAATAGCAAGTTACAACTGTTATGTGCAGCATCTCTGTAACACCCAGTTATGTGGTCTTAGTCACGAACTTTATCACCCAACAGGTGTTATTCACAAATCCAACACACCCCAGCTGTATTAAAATTCAGTTCATCCTCTTGTGCCATATCTGTAGGCTTTTGACACATTGTGAGATATTGTACTACATTACTATGCAGTTGTCTCATTTCTGTTAAAAACTCAACCGCTGCATTTCCACCTCTGTAGAGTTCTGTATGCGCACCATCTGACCTAACAAGAATATAGACGAAGGCGCAAACCACTTGGTCACTTAATTTTACAGTCGTTGGTAATGATTCTGGAACAGGTCCCTTGTATGGTACAACCAGTGATTCAAAATCAGCATACACTACAAACAGCAGCTTTTGCTCTTTACCATAGTTCTTGAAATATACCTTACTACCCGGATCTGGGTACCTAAGTATTGTTTGAATGTCATGAGCCGATCTACAATGTTCAACATGTTTATGTGCTACTTTAATGGAGGAAACCCTTTATAAACATTTGTTTACACAATTCCTGTTTTTCAGCATGTTTTTATACATGCCCGTGAATTAACCGTGACATACTCCTGCTTATTGTGTAGTGAAAGTTATCATCATTGCTTAATAGTAACATGCAAACATGTTTATCTTCTGACTGTCTATAGGTTGGGGCAAGTGTTGATACTCTAGTTGGTTGTAACTTATTCTCAGAGTCAGTGTCATACATATACATTTACGGATATGCCAGGATTTAGTTTTTCAAACATGTCTATATCCTCCACCTTAACAGGGAAATCTATACCATTGAAGTTGCTTTCATTTACAAATTTGGTGTAGTTGGATATACATTCAGGTTTTGTGCAGTTTAGCGAGCACACATCACATAAAGCAGAGGTGATCATTGTTCTGAATATTAACGACAGCCTTTTTGTTTGCAACGGCAGTTGGTAGTGGCAGCCATGATTTACCTAAAATAGTTAGTGAGTTATTGGGGTTTAACGCCGAGCAGGCGACTAAGGCCATCTCACGGCCGACCTAAAATAGGATGATATATGGGCTGCCTTAGTTGTAGTTCATGTACATACCCTTCATGCCAATCAGACCCATTCATTTTCGCTCTAACAATTGCTGATAGGAAGTCAGGCAACATTTTGTTTCTGAACACGTTCTCCAGTTCCCTTCTTGCGTTAATTGTGTGTTGTCTCTTCAAGATATATTTTTGTAATGAACGCCTTTGGGGCAGGTTTCGGTCGGACGATGGTGTGACGTCATTAGCAGTTGGACCGAATGTACACATGCGAATAATGTAGAGATAAGCATTGTTCACGAGCGGTAATGTACAGATAAGCCATGTTCACGTGCGGTAATGTAGGTGAGCGATGTTCACGTGTCACGTGTGGGAGAGACAGTGTGGTATCGGGAATAATTGCCAGTTAGAGATGCTATACCAGTCGAGTCGAGCGGTCGTTTTCGCTAGGGCTCTGAGGAAGAATTCTGGCTAGAGAATTCGATAGCTGTATATTGAATACAGGTATTTATTCTTTTATTACCGGTATTTATAATGATCTGTAACGCTATTCAGATGAAAAAGAAAGTATTGTTTTATGAATTATTATTAGAGTGCAGAAGAGCCATGTTTGAAGGAAATGCGATGGCTCGTGTCAATACTTGTTTAGTCATGTAATTATGTGATATAGTTTATAATTAGGATGTCATGTTGTATTCATTCATATGTGAAGATGTGGGACTGAAATAGGAATAGAATTCAGTATATATTTAGGTATACCTAATGATGAAATGTGCAGTAATATGTTACAAATTGGAGGTGAGCTGTGATTGTAATATTTGGCTCATAATCCATTGGGTGTAGGTACGTAAAATGTGTGTAAAGTGTTAGTGGCTATAGGAATTGTGTGCACTGTGTTAAAGTGGCTATAGGAATTGTCATAAGAATTATGACAATAGTGACTGTAGTATGGTGGCATAAAGAAGACATTTTTCAGAGGAAATGATCTAGAGCGCTCTGAAGAATAATAATGTGTCGAAGACACATTCAGACTTTTGGGTATAAGAGCGAACATTTATGAGTGTATAAATGTTGTGTACAGCGGGGCCGGTACGGAGCGGACACCCCTGGTGTAGGGCCGATGAAGCTGTCCTGAAGGCATCACGTATGTGACCAGGTGCGGACATCAAGCCTTCATCTCTCCTTCGTCCTACCATCACTGGTGCTACGAGCAGCAACGGTAGCGAAGTAAGCCACAGATTCGTGCTACAGGACCACATGCAGTGTTCCGTCAGTGTAGCTATTGTCGCCTAGCGCCGTTAATTTCACGCCTAGGAATGTTCTAAATCTGTGAGTAGTCATTGAATAGTAATATTCAGTTCGGGAATCTCCGTCAAGTCGTCAATGTGATATTGATGTGTCGACACTAGTATAAAGAGGAGTCGAGTGACGTCTCTCGAGAGAGACAATGACCTCTACGGTAGCGAGTGAATGTGTGAGCGCTGAAGTTGTGAATAACCTATATGCCACTTGTTAGTTATTTGTGCAGATTGGTTTATATGATGTGAATTGTTATTGGTGTAGATTGGTTTATATGATGTGAATTGTTATTGGTGTAGATTGGTTTATATGATGTGAATTGTGTGGTTTAATGTATGTTATGAGTGTATGAGAATAAGTTAAACAGAGGGCAAAGAGAGATAACTGTGTGGCCTTTGTCCTTGTTTGTAAGCGCGTGTGTGATGGATGAAAGAGTCTAGTAAACAGAGATAGAACACCCACCTTTATACAGATTGGCAGAAAGCCCACGCACACACTCATTCCATAAACGTTTATATGTAACAGTTTAATTAAGTACGACACGAAAACACCGTCGTTACAATTTTATAATAATAATAATAATAATAATAATAATAACGGTATTTATTATGCTTACTTACTTACTTACGCCTGTCACCCCTACCCGGGTATAGGCCGTCGACAAGAGACCTCCAGCAACTTCTGTCCTGTGCTTCTCCTTTGATTCTACTCCAGGTGGTTCCCAGTCTCTTGATGTCTGCTTGGAGGTCTCGACGCCAGGAGTTTCTCTGCCTACCTCTTTTCCTCTTTCCCTGTGGGTTCCATGACAATGCCTGCCTAATGATACTGGAAGCTGGCTTTCTCAGACTGTGACCAATCCATCCCCATCTTCTTCGCCCAATTTCATTCTCTGCTGTTATCTGCTCTGTTCTCTTCCAGAGTCTGACGTTGCTGATCTTCTCTGGCCAGTGGATTTTCAAAATTCTTCTAAGGCAACTGTTCATGAAGGTCTGTACTCTGTTGACTGTGGTTTTTGTCAATCTCCAAGTCTCTGCTCCATATAGGAGAACTACTTTTACATTGGAGTTGAAAATCCGGACTTTGGTGTGTTGTGACAGCTCTCTGGAACTCCACACTTTTTTCAACTGGAGAAAGGCTGCTCTGGCTTTACCGACTCATGCTCTGACATCTGCATCAGTGCCGCCTTTTTTGTCTATGATGCTCCCGAGATAGGTGAAGGACTCCACCTCCTCCAACGGGGTGCCGGCAAGCAAGACTGGTTCTTCCCTGGTTACGTTCAGCCTCATTGTCTTTGTTTTCTGTTTGTGGATGGTGAGGCCCACTTGGGACGAGATGTCAGCAAGCCTCGTGGTCTTGTCCTGCATTTGTTGATGAGTGTGGGACAGTAATGCCAAGTCGTCTGCAAAATCGAGGTCGTCAAGCTGTGTCCACAGTGTCCACTGTATTCCACTTCGTCTGTGCTCTGTGGTCATCTCCCTGACCCAGTCTATGGCCAGTAGGAAGAGGAACGGAGACAGCAGACACCCCTGCCTGACACCAGTTCTGACCTGGAGCTCCCTGGTGAACTGCCCTTCGTGGATCACGCGACATGTCATGGCATCGTAGCTGCTCTTGATCAGGCGGACGAGCTTTGTGGGTACACCGTAGTGTCGTAGGAGTTTCCACAGAGTCTCTCGGTCCACACTGTCAAATGCTTTCTCATAATCCACAAAGTTGACGCACAGCGGGGAGCTCCACTCCAGAGACTGTTCCACGATGATGCGGAGAGTGGCGATCTGGTCTGTACATGATCGGTTCTTCCTGAATCCTGCTTGCTGGTCTCTCAGCTGGGGGTCAACGGAGCTCTTCATTCTCTCTAGGATGATCCTGTTGAAGACCTTTCCTGGTACTGACAGCAAGGTGATTCCTCTGTAGTTGGAACACTTGCTGAGGTCGCCTTTCTTGGGAAGCTTGATTAGGTACCCCTCCTTCCAGTCAGCCGGCATCACCTCCTCTTCCCAGATCTTTCCAAACAGTGGGTACAGCATCTCCACTGTTGTCTCTAGGTCTGCTTTCAGAGACTCCGCTGGGATGCCATCTGGCCCTGCTGCCTTGCCGTTCTTCAAAAATGCCAGTGCTCTTCTGATCTCTTCCCGGCTGGGTCTGTCACAGCTGATGGGTAGGTCGGTCTCTGCCGGCTGGATGTCTGGGGGGGTCGGGTGACTAGGTCTGTTCAGTAACTCTTCAAAATACTCGGCCCATCTGTCGAGTTGGTCTGCTCTGTCTACAATAGGCTTGCCTTCTTTGTCTTTTACTGGTCTTTCTGTATGGCCATACTTGCCCGACAATCTTCTGGTAATGTCGTAGAGCTGTTTCATGTTGCCGCTGCCTGCTGCCTTTTCTGCCTCTGCTGCCAGGCTGTCTGTGTAGGCCCTCCTGTCTGCCCTGATACTCCTCTTCACCTCGCGGTTGGCTTCCGAGTATTCCTCCTGTGCCCTTACTTTGGCTGCTCTCGTGCGACTGTTGTTGACAACTGCTTTCTTCTGCTTCCTCACTTCTATCTTCTTCAAGGTCTGTGCCGACAGCCAGTCCTTGTGATGGTGTTTCCTGAACCCTACAGTGCTTTTGCAGGTGGAGTTCAGCGCCTCTCTAACTGCCTTCCACTGCTGCTCTGTGGTGACCGCCTCCTCTTCATTTACTAGCTCCTGTAGCGCTTGAAACCGGTTGGACAGCACCAGTTTGAACTCTTCTCTAACTCCAGTTTCTCTCAGGAGGCCTACATTATAGCGCTGTCTTCTTGTTGTCTCTGTGCGGCTTTTCTTTAGCTTGAGCTTCATTCTTAAGGTAAGCAGATGGTGGTCTGAGGCGACATCTGCTCCCCTCCTCACTCGAACATCTTGAAGGGATCTTCTAAATTTCTTGCTAATGCAGATATGGCCTATTTGGTTCTCTGTTGTATGGTCAGGTGAGACCCAAGTTGCTTTGTGTATTCTTCTGTGTGGGAATATGCTGCCTCCAATGACAAGTCGGTTTAGAGCACAAAAGTCTACAAACCTCTCCCCGTTCTCACTCATCTCCGAGCCTAGTCCCTGTCTCCCCATTACCTCTTCGTATCCGGTGTTGTCCTCCCCTATTTTGGCATTAAAATCGCCCATGACGATGGTGATGTCTCGCTCCGCACATCTGTCCACGGCACTCTGGAGTCGGTCGTAGAACTCTTGTTTCTCTTCCTCGTCACTGTCATTAGTGGGCGCATAACACTGGATGACGTTCAGCTTGAGCTTTTTCTTGGTTCCAAAGGCTGCTGTGATAATTCGTGGCCCAAGAGGTTCCCAGCCCATCAGCGCTCTCTGTGCCACTGGTGACAGCATGAATGCTACTCCTTCTGTATGGGGGGCATTCTCCATTTCATGACCTGAATACAGAATCATCTCCCCACTTAACAGCCTTTTCTGGCCAGACTGCGTCCATCTGGCTTCACTGATACCTAGCAGGGAAAGGTTGTACTTTTGCATTTCCGCTGCTATCTGGGCGGCCTTGCCGCTCTGGTACATGGTCTTTTGACGTTCCATGTGCCCATGGTTGTGTCCCTGGATAGAGAGAGGCGGCTCGGTTCTGTGGCTTCCGAAGACTTCCGGCTTTCACCACAGGACGTCATAAGTCTTCTGGTAGAAGAACCTTCCTCCTCCAGGAAAGAAATTACTGTTAGTCTTTTCGTCGGTGTTTTTGTAGCTATTTCCTTTTTTGCAGGGTGGGGGAGCTACCCCCACGTCCAACCCCCTTACTAGGAGGACCAGGGGTTTTCTGTCGGGGTCACCTTACCTTAGACCATGTTGTTTCACGGCACCTTATTTCATTCGGTGCACCCCTCTCACGAGGGACCCCCTATCCACCACCCAGGGGGCGTGCCTCAACGCCATATGGTCCCAGCGCGAGGATTTATTATGCGCTTATCTTATAATAATTATAACTCTAAGCGTGCACTCACAACAAGCGCAGACTTTAGACAATGACTCACGTACCACAAATACATTACGACAGTCAGCTTGGAGTGGGTAGTGTGGTGATGTTATAGTGCTAGAACTGTTGAAAGAGGTGATTTTTCAGGGCGGACTGGAAGGAGGAGAGAGAGAGAGAGAGAGTGTGTTTCTGATGGAGAGAGAGTGGGAGAGTGTTCCAGGTGGATGGACCATAGACGGAGAAGGAGTGGGGGCTGAAAGTCTACAACAAATCCGCCAACTATATATTTTGTTATTTCGGGTTTAGACTCAGTTGTTAGTCTCTCATTTTGATATGGTACTGACGAAGGGGTTGTTGCCAGGGTCGCTGACGGCTCTGATGGAGGGTCAGTTACATGAGCCTTTTCTTCTAGCGCCTAAAGCTTCAATTTTTTTCTGTTCCATTTGGCTAATTTTTTTCCAGCCCCTGCCCTGCCTGGGTTTTTGGGTTTAGTTATCATTTGAATCTGAGTCGAGACAGGGCTCGGTTGTGGAGTCATCTGAGTGTCGTCCATTCAGTTCATTTGGTCCATTTTCTTCTGCTTTAAAATTTATTTTCGAAAAATCAATATGACTCTCAGTAACAAGCAAAGTTACCACAGGTGCAAGGTAATTTCCAAACTTGTAAAACATAAGGCATGCTAATTTGCCGATCGAAATTGAAATGACTGGATTTGATTCCAAATCGCTACATAGACTGTCTTTATCGACAGGCAAAAATTGACTAACAGCTTTTGTATAAAGAGACATGAGAGACCTACTCAGATCACGAGTCATTAGTGAACCAATGTGATTTTCATATTTGGTGTGTAGTTTAATTAGATCGTCAGCAGTGAGAAATTCTATATCTTCTGTTGTGTATTGTTTTCCCAGATAAACTTTTGATTTGCCAGAAACAACTACAGAGAAAAGGTGCTGTTTTTTTAGAGTCTACGTCTTTGTTCTCTACAGCGGAGATATCACTTAGAAGAAGTAATTCTTCTTGGTTCATTTTTTAATAAAAACTTATAAAATACACATTTAGTGTAAATTTCCACAATACCGTAAGCGGGCATCGGCTAGGCAAGTAATTTCCGATAACAGCCGATTGCTGATTTACATGCATTTGGGAATGTAAAGGGTTACATCATTGATATTTAATTAGCTTCATTTGTTAAAGGGGATCAATTGCATTGATTAATTTTGGTGATTTGGAAATCTTTTTTTACTGAGTGCAATAAAAGGGGTCCGGTATTTTTGAAGGCTATGATCAGTATGCGCGATGTTTGCGAAAAATAGCTAATTAAGATAATTAAAGACAAAAAGTTGGTTAAATATTCTCTATACCTTAATCTCTCAGACTACTGCCTATCGCTATCGACTCTGCGCGTAGATTTTGTCTGACTATGAAGACATCAGTGCATTGTATAACCGTGCGTGTTACTGAGTAAATTCTACTTGTAACTAGTTCACGCATAATTGCGGAAAAGGCCTTCGGGTTTGTTTATTTAGTTCTTTTTTTTCTCTCAGATTGTTGATATCGTCAGCTGACATCTCGTCAATTTCACTTGTCAGTCCAGCGACTCGCACGTTTCCTGACGTCTTTTCCTGTTCGTGTGTGTGTGTGTGTGTGTGTGTGTGTGTGTGTGTGTGTGTGTGTGTGTGTGTGTGTGTGTGTGTGAAGAATATACATTTCGAGCGTTCGTGATAATTCAAAGGTAGTGCCAGATCATCTGGCACTACCCTTGAATTATCAGTATTTCATTACTACTACACATACGAAGCTTGTTAATGTTGCAGTGTGAGTGTATTTTGGGTTTCTGTAAAGAAAATGCAGGTATCATCAATACTCAAACCAAGGGGAATCACAGCGCTGGACAGACAACAGTTAGATCCCCTGCCCCCGCCTATCAGGCACCCAATCGCCAGCCCACAGAGAAATACGCAGGTATAGAATAAGACAATCATTTCCATTCCTGATAAGAATGGATCAGGTCTCTTATATAACCCATGTCTTTCTCCGGAACTTAGGAAGTAGGCAGGAGAAACATACATACACAAACATGAAGGTGCGCTACTATATGTGGTCGGGTAAATACCCTGATTTCCCACAGTAGATGCACAGAACATTACACAACAATGTAACGATACAAATTTTGCCTCGAGTTATACATGATACTCACAAACCAGATAGGTGAGGCTAGCGCTGGCAGAATTGTCAGTACTCAAACCAAGGGGAATCACAGCGCTGGACAGACAACAGTTAGATCCCCTGCCCCCGCCTATCAGGCACCCAATCGCCAGCCCACAGAGAAATACGCAGGTATAGAATAAGACAATCATTTCCATTCCTGATAAGAATGGATCAGGTCTCTTATATAACCCATGTCTTTCTCCGGAACTTAGGAAGTAGGCAGGAGAAACATACATACACAAACATGAAGGTGCGCTACTATATGTGGTCGGGTAAATACCCTGATTTCCCACAGTAGATGCACAGAACATTACACAACAATGTAACGATACAAATTTTGCCTCGAGTTATACATGATACTCACAAACCAGATAGGTGAGGCTAGCGCTGGCAGAATTGTCAGTACTCAAACCAAGGGGAATCACAGCGCTGGACAGACAACAGTTAGATCCCCTGTATGTATGTTTCTCCTGCCTACTTCCTAAGTTCCGGAGAAAGACATGGGTTATATAAGAGACCTGATCCATTCTTATCAGGAATGGAAATGATTGTCTTATTCTATACCTGCGTATTTCTCTGTGGGCTGGCGATTGGGTGCCTGATAGGCGGGGGCAGGGGATCTAACTGTTGTCTGTCCAGCGCTGTGATTCCCCTTGGTTTGAGTACTGACAATTCTGCCAGCGCTAGCCTCACCTATCTGGTTTGTGAGTATCAGGTATCATCAAGTTTGAGTCTTCTTGGCGCACAAAGTTTTTTTTGGGAAGGAAAGTATATCAAGCAAATTCATGATATTAATTTGCGTGTTATACAATATTTCAATACATGTGTCAAAGAAGGAGAAGTGGGTACATTCATATCAACATATGTAATTTTGATTCTAGACCCGGAACTGTGGTTGGGTGCTACAGACGTTTACAACGAGGGACAATTTGTGTGGGTTGTAAGCGGCAAACTGGTCACTTCAGGTTTCCAGGACTGGTACATTCATCAGCCGGATAATTATAAAGACTTCGAGAATTGTATGGTACTCCCTAGGTATGCGGCTTACCAGTGGAATGACGCACCATGTGACCATACGTCTAACTTTGCCTGCGAGAGAGTGGATTTTAGCAGGTAACATTTATATACATACATATAAAAAGGGAATTTGTGAAAAATAAATTTGATAATTCAAACATGTGTGTATGGGACAGTAGCTATTTCTTACTCGCGTGAGCAGGTGCTGTCTACTTTCTTCATGTTTGAATTGTCAAATTCCCTTTGAGACAGTTAGTTATTGGGGTTTAACGCCGAGCAGGTGACTAAAGCCATCTCAAGGCGGGAAGGGTACAAGTCTGGTCAGTCAGACCAAGAGAAAGGTCTTGAAACATGATGTAAATACAGTTTTAAAGTAAGCTTAGCTGAAAAAGTAACACGGGTCAATCGGACATCTCTACAGACTTCAGAAGGTCATAAAAACAGTCAGATTTATATAGACGACAGAGACTTAAATTTTGTAAAACAAATTGGCTTCCATTAGAAAGCAGAAGATTTTGTCCGAAGGAACGTCCCGAAACAAAGCCCTTCAAAGAGTCTGCTGCATTCATTGTAATCGGTCTGTTTGTTCTAGTCAGTCAAATGTATTTATTTCTTTTATTTCACATTTGTTGTTTTTACAACTGTTTTGCAAAAATTCCGCTGCAAACAAATTCCCCATCTTGGGACAATAAAGGTATTCGTATAGTGTTTCCGCCTGATATCGATTAGGTCAAAACATGATGTCAAGAAGTGCTTCACCGAAAACGGTTCGTCGCAGGTGAAGCACCAGGGGCGTTCCTCCCCTTTTAATAAGGAGTGTGTGATATAAGTATGGTCAGTGTGAAGACGAGCAAGGACAGTCTCCTCACGGCGGCTGCCGCAGCGATGAGGTAGACTGTGATGAAGCTCTATGCTCGTGCATAGTGCTCATACATTAGGGTTAGTACGGTACGGTTTTTGTTAACGGTTTGTTTGTGCCGATAGTCCGGGTGGCATGAGGCTCCACGTGAAATCTGTAAGACATGGTTAGCACGGAGTTTTGGTGAGTTCTGTTTAGTGAGTTCTAGACAAAAGCTGTCTGTCAGAGGTCTAGTTTCGTCAGTACGGGGCTTATCGTCAGCTTGGTCGGATGTGTTTGAGATACCTAGCCCGTATTCCAAGACTCTGAAGCCTAGAATTCAGGTATGTTTCTATATATGTAGTATTGATAGTTGCTTAGTTAAAGACAGTATGCGTTGCTAAGAGTAATTTGCTTGTATAGCGGTGTTCCGGTTTGGTTTAGTTATGTTGGTTTAGAATTCAGCGAAGTAACCCGTGTTTTCGTAGACAGTTGTTTACCGAGATAGATAACTAAAGGAATGTGAGTTGTGTATGTCTAAGCCGCTATGAAGATAGTACGTGGTTGGTTAAGCATAGTCTTTTCCAGTGTATAGAGTAGTGTATAGCAAGAGTGTTAGGCTATAGTCTGTTTCAAGATAGTGACAGAGATATGGGGGTGTTACGGAAGTAGACAGTTTATGAAGCACGTGTGTGTGTGTGTGAATGAACGTGTGAGTTATTTGTGTCAGCCAGGTTACGTGACGTTTCTCATTGATCCAATATGTTGTGTGTTTAGCAAGTGTTACGTTGGGACTTTTGTTGTCGTATTCAGAGTGCTTGTAAAGAGGGAGCGACGGACGCCGAGACGTCGAGTCACCAGACCTAACGTGAGGTCATCACCCCTCCAGCTCGTCACTAAGGGAGTGAAGCGACCGGGACCGAGACACCCGAGTCAAAGCGAGAACTGCGCTACAGTACGAGTACGAGGACGTCCGTGCCAAAGAGACAGGACGGCAGGAAGAAGCGTACAACGAAGGACTTTCACGACTAGACGTGAGAAGGACCAACGTAACCAGGCAATAACATCAAACAGGTTGGAGACAGTGTGAAACTAAAGCCTAGCCTGGCCGAGATAGTGTGTGATGTGTATGTGATGTGGATGCTGGGTGTGGGAAAAGGAGTGGTGTATATAGCTTGATAGTTGTGAGCGTTTTTTTTCGTATATTTATCTTGTATAAAAGTCACTTTAGAAAGGGTGCCCGTGTGTTGAGTTTTACCGCATGAATGTGCCCGTCTGAGTCAGTGGCGGTGTATGCGTCTGTTGCGTGAGAGTCTGTACGTGCGACTGTGGGCAAGTCTGCGTGCGTTACATAGACTGTCGGACACATTAGCAAGAGGTTCACGGAGCCTGTTCGCCTCTTCCTTGTCCCACTCAGTCTGCCACTCACGAGATATATAGACACCAATGGCGGGCGTAAAATCACGAAAAACAGTTTCAGCCTCGCAGGTACGATCCCTACGGGCACTGTTGGCCGCAGAATCCGCGATTCGGTTGCCTTCAAAGCCCACATGACCGGAAACCCAGATGAAAATGATATCATAGTAATCTGCCATGAGGTCGGCATACAGTTGGTTCCCTGATCTGGACTAGGAGCGGGTGTTCAGTTCAAATTCTCTTTGAGCAGCTTTGCATGCTATCAAATGTATTCTGACGAGCAAAGGAAAAGCGACATTTCTTTTTAAATCATAGGAAACATTTAGCGTTTCCGATGATTCCAAAAATGTCACATTTCTTTTGCTAGCGATCACTGACGCATGCGTCGTCCTGGAAACACTGGCATGGTATTAGGCCACACCACGTCATCGAGGGGCATAAACTCTGATCAGTCCATGCAGCTGACGGGTACCATGGGAACATATGCCTCTTCCTGGTGCAGCGAGCTGGCTAAATCCACTGAATGTCTGAAATCCGTGTATTGTATGACCTACTTCTGGTTTAGAGAAAATCCGATATTTCTTTTGCACGCATATCCAGCGACTGTGCCTCTTTATTTCAACTATGTCGCGAAATTTAAAAATCGACGAAAAAACTGCCAAGCGTGTATAAAACAAGGTAAATCTACCGTTCGCCTTCATGTGTTCGCCAACTTAAATTTATCAGTTTCAAATCACCAAAGAGAAGATAGTAGCACACCGTTGCATTTCTGTTTGAATATGTTTGTCTGTCTAGTTTGCTGACGCTTTTAACCCGATATAATTATTAATAAATTGCCTCGTAACTGTCTTTTAAAAACATTTCTTTCTTCGATGGCATTTTCTTCACATCGTTTAAGATACCGCACGCAAATCCAAACGCTCGTCGCCAGACACTGATGTGAATATCTTTGGCTAGATATAAATTAACCACAAAAATGACGCGCATGGAACATCAAATACTGACCTGCTTTGAATGTTTGCAGTTTGTAAAAAACCAAGGGGCGGCTTACAGCCTGGAACGTGCCAGCAGTCTGCCTGATGCTCTGTGTGAGGAGCGAGTTTCCAAAGCATTACCAGTAAGCTCAACGGCCTCGGGACGACGTCGGTCTGTGTTGGCCCGCGCACGACGGTCCTTGGACCAACAGGGAACGACGTCGGCCCGTGGGTCCTTTACTCACTGGGTTGTAATTGCTATCTAATTGCTTCCTTTTCTGCTCGACGAATATTAAATAACGGAGTCGACATGTGTTTGACCCTTTCAATTAAAGACGCTGTCATGCGCAAAGCTGTATGTTTTGTTTAGTCTGCGGTACGTTTGTGTATGTTCCTAATGTGTGTGTGTGTGTGTGTGTGTGTGTGTGTGTGTGTGTGTGTGTGTGTGTGTGTGTGTGTGTGTGTGTGTGTGTGTGTGTTGTGCGCGGATGCGTGTGCGTGCGTGTAGGTCACTGTGTGTGTGTGTGTGTGTGTGTGTGTGTGTGTGTGTGTGTGTGTGTGTGTGTGTGTGTGTGTGTTGTGCGCGGATGCGTGTGCGTGCGTGTAGGTCACTGTGTGTGTGTGTGTGGGGGGGGAGGGGGGGGGAATCAGCATTTGGTTTTAGTGCTAATTCTCTTGTTATCATGGCCATTCTTATAGTCCAAAGAGCACGCACTGGTCCGTAGATCATACCGAGGTACGCCATCATAGTCCGTAGATCGCGCCGCAGTCCGTTAGTCCACACCGAGAAACGCCGTCAATATAGTTTACGCAATTTCTGCAGAGGTAAGTAGATCGTCAAAGAGTAACATTGGTTTGCAGGTACAAAACGAAAGTATTAATGTCATTATATATGGTTTATGTATAACAATAATATTTATATTTAGGGTGTAGACATTTTTGTAGAAGTGTTTTTCGAGCACTGTTTGTTCGCTGAGCGGGAACCAGTCCACGTAACAAACCCGGATTAAACTGCAAGACATTTTTTTTTTTTGCATAACGTTTAAAATTTCAATCATACAAGTCACAAGTTTAATACAGTGATCAATATAAAATCATCAGCAAGTAAATATGTATACATTTTTTTACGATAAAATATTTAAAAAGTAATATTTTTAATGTCGTAAGCATGCTGGCGATACTAGTTTCAAAATGGCGGTCAGCGAGATCCTTTTGAGCGAAGTCAATCAGACGCGCACGGTTGATGCATGTTTCCTTTGCTCCTGAAGGGAGACAGAGATTATCTTAGGTTTGAACTTTGAAGTGCATCTTGTCAACGTCATATTCATTATATTTCCTGGTTTTGAAATCAGCCTTTCCCATAGAACTAAGTCTATTGTGGCAGAAAATAATATTGAAAGTAGACTGAATGACAGCAAAGAAACTTAAACTGTCCTGCGCTGTGATTCCCCTTGGTTTGAGTACTGACAATTCTGCCAGCGCTAGCCTCACCTATCTGGTTTGTGAGTATCATGTATAACTCGAGGCAAAATTTGTATCGTTACATTGTTGTGTAATGTTCTGTGCATCTACTGTGGGAAATCAGGGTATTTACCCGACCACATATAGTAGCGCACCTTCATGTTTGTGTATGTATGTTTCTCCTGCCTACTTCCTAAGTTCCGGAGAAAGACATGGGTTATATAAGAGACCTGATCCATTCTTATTAGGAATGGAAATGATTGTCTTATTCTATACCTGCGTATTTCTCTGTGGGCTGGCGATTGGGTGCCTGATAGGCGGGGGCAGGGGATCTAACTGTTGGTCTGTCCTGCGCTGTGATTCCCCTTGGTTTGAGTACTGACAATTCTGCCAGCGCTAGCCTCACCTATCTGGTTTGTGAGTATCATGTATAACTCGAGGCAAAATTTGTATCGTTACATTGTTGTGTAATGTTCTGTGCATCTACTGTGGGAAATCAGGGTATTTACCCGACCACATATAGTAGCGCACCTTCATGTTTGTGTATGTATGTTTCTCCTGCCTACTTCCTAAGTTCCGGAGAAAGACATGGGTTATATAAGAGACCTGATCCATTCTTATTAGGAATGGAAATGATTGTCTTATTCTATACCTGCGTATTTCTCTGTGGGCTGGCGATTGGGTGCCTGATAGGCGGGGGCAGGGGATCTAACTGTTGGTCTGTCCTGCGCTGTGATTCCCCTTGGTTTGAGTACTGACAATTCTGCCAGCGCTAGCCTCACCTATCTGGTTTGTGAGTATCATGTATAACTCGAGGCAAAATTTGTATCGTTACATTGTTGTGTAATGTTCTGTGCATCTACTGTGGGAAATCAGGGTATTTACCCGACCACATATAGTAGCGCACCTTCATGTTTGTGTATGTATGTTTCTCCTGCCTACTTCCTAAGTTCCGGAGAAAGACATGGGTTATATAAGAGACCTGATCCATTCTTATTAGGAATGGAAATGATTGTCTTATTCTATACCTGCGTATTTCTCTGTGGGCTGGCGATTGGGTGCCTGATAGGCGGGGGCAGGGGATCTAACTGTTGTCTGTCCTGCGCTGTGATTCCCCTTGGTTTGAGTACTGACAATTCTGCCAGCGCTAGCCTCACCTATCTGGTTTGTGAGTATCATGTATAACTCGAGGCAAAATTTGTATCGTTACATTGTTGTGTAATGTTCTGTGCATCTACTGTGGGAAATCAGGGTATTTACCCGACCACATATAGTAGCGCACCTTCATGTTTGTGTATGTATGTTTCTCCTGCCTACTTCCTAAGTTCCGGAGAAAGACATGGGTTATATAAGAGACCTGATCCATTCTTATTAGGAATGGAAATGATTGTCTTATTCTATACCTGCGTATTTCTCTGTGGGCTGGCGATTGGGTGCCTGATAGGCGGGGGCAGGGGATCTAACTGTTGGTCTGTCCTGCGCTGTGATTCCCCTTGGTTTGAGTACTGACAATTCTGCCAGCGCTAGCCTCACCTATCTGGTTTGTGAGTATCATGTATAACTCGAGGCAAAATTTGTATCGTTACATTGTTGTGTAATGTTCTGTGCATCTACTGTGGGAAATCAGGGTATTTACCCGACCACATATAGTAGCGCACCTTCATGTTTGTGTATGTATGTTTCTCCTGCCTACTTCCTAAGTTCCGGAGAAAGACATGGGTTATATAAGAGACCTGATCCATTCTTATTAGGAATGGAAATGATTGTCTTATTCTATACCTGCGTATTTCTCTGTGGGCTGGCGATTGGGTGCCTGATAGGCGGGGGCAGGGGATCTAACTGTTGGTCTGTCCTGCGCTGTGATTCCCCTTGGTTTGAGTACTGACAATTCTGCCAGCGCTAGCCTCACCTATCTGGTTTGTGAGTTAAACTTAATGACGACAAAACGAAAGCCATACTGGTAGACACTCGCCATAAACTTTTTCAGCTCCCTCCCTCTCTCCATCTTCAACTCGACAGCACCCCGATCCCCCCTCTCTGACTCGGCCAAGAACCTCGGCGATATCCTCGATTCCCCTCTTTCCATGACCAGCTTTGTTTCTGCCACGGCCCGGGCATAGTATTTCCACCTCCGTCGCAAAAGTCAGATCAGAAAATACCTCACCACCGAAGCTGCCACCAAACTTGCTGTCTCTCTCATCTTATGTCACATCGATTATTGCAACCCTCTCCTTTCCGGCCTTCCTCTCTCTACCACTTTCACTCTCCAGCGCGTCCAGAACAATGCTGCCCGCCTCGTCATCAGAAAGAAGAAATCCGGCCACATCACTCCCCTCCTCAAACGCCTTCACTGGTTCCCCATCCCCCAACGCATTAAATACAAGACTCTCTGCTACAAGTCCCTTAACAATTACGCTCCTGCCTATCTCTCCAACTTACTTCACCCCTACATTCCTTCCCGCTCCCTCCGCTCTGCCTTCGACCTCTTCGCCTCCACATACCCCGCACCAAACTAAGCACTTTCGGCCCCCGCTCCTTTCTCTGTCTGCGGGCCATCCAGCTGGAACATACTCCCACTCTCTCTCCGTCAGAAACACTCTCTCTCCTCCTTCCAGTCCGAACTCAAAACTCACCTCTTTCCACAGATCTAGCACTATAACGCCACCACACTCCCCACCCCAAGCTGACTGTCGTAATGTATTTGTGGTACGTGAGTCATTGTCAAAAGCGTGCACATGCGTGCGCGAGTTGTGAGAGCACGCTTAGAGTTTTAATTATTATAAGATAAACGCATTATAAAGTTCACGTACCTGGGCAGCAAGGTTACCACAGATGGAGACTGCACAAGGGAGATCACCACAAGAATCAGCAAAGCCAACCAAGCCTTCGCAATGCTGAAACCCATCTGGAGGACCACAAGCCTGAGCATCCACACCAAGCTCCGTATTTTTAAGAGCAACGTGCTGAGTGTCCTTCTATATGGGTCAGAGTGCTGGAAATCCACTACCGCTACGGAACGCAAGCTGGAAGTCTTCCAGAACAAGTGCCTGCGACGGATCATGAAGGTCTTCTTGCCAAACATGATTACAAACGAGGAACTACGGAAGAGAGCAGGCGCAGACAGCATCGCTGAAACCATCGCCACACGGAGATGGAGATGGCTAGGCCACGTTTGCAGAATGTCACTCGACTCATTACCAAGGGTGGCACTGAGATGGACACCACAGGGGAAGAGAAACCGTGGGCGACCAAAGGAGACGTGGCGCCGAACCGTGGAGCGAGAGCTCAAGAACAGAGGCCTTACTCTGCAAACAGCACCCAAAATAGCAGCTGACAGACAAAAGTGGCGCTCCCTTGCCGTCGCCTCAAGCACCAGAAGGCGCAGAGAGGACTGAATGAAACGCATTATAAATACCGTAATTATTATTATTATTACTACTCCTGAACACGTTTTACATTGTGTCTGCCGACCATCTTCAACATTCTAAACACTTTTTGTCCAGATACAATATGCATGTTTTTCGTCTGTTTTCCAGTCTACCGGCTCTAAGTGTAGGCCTGCTTTTTTAATTAGTGGAGATGGGATTTTTAACTGGTCAAGTATGGTCATGTCTGTCTGGTCTTATAGGCTCACGCCAGGCAGACTGAAATCCTTCTCCGAACCTTTTCATATGAATCACTATGTTCAGCTGAATACCTAAATGATGGCATTTTTGTTTTTGTAACTCATTCAACCTACCCGCACGCAAAGACTCACAAGAACTCTTATGATCAAGCTTTATCATGACTGCTTGAGACACAATACAGATAAAAATAGCCCTCTCCATTATATTACATGTTTTAATTATTTATTAATATCTGTTATTGATTAATTCATTTCTTCACTTACATATTTATTTATTAAGTATTTATTTAATTATAGATGGAAAAATTACTTGAAGCACATAAGCTCTAGTGGTATGGTGGTGGCCATCAAGGAGAGAAAATAAAATAACTTGTCATTACACATACATCTGTGCATGTTCATAATCTATATTTTCCTTAACATGCACATTCATATGTCCCAGAAACCTCTGACTTATTTTATTTTATTTTATTTTGTTTTATTTTATGTTATTTTATTTTATTTATTTTATTTCATTTATTATTGTTATTATTATTTATTTAACCCCTTCAGCCCTGACGCACTAGAGCAGGAAATGGGTGGACCATGATAATTCAAGGGTCGTGCCAGATTAGCTTGGCGCCTGTCGGCACTATCTGGCACTACCTTGAATTATCATAGTTGATCCATCTCCTGCAACAGGTGCATAGTCGTTAGATGACGCCTCAAAATTCTGGGAAATATGTGCGTCGGGCTGAATGAGTTAAATGTATTATTTATTTATTTATTTATTTATTTATTTATTTATTTATTTATTTGTGATTTGGTTTTGTACACAGAAACCAGCATTCAGCATAAGAACATACCTGTACACGTATATGGTAATAGCTGTCATACCGCCCGCTCCCAACCCCACCACACACAAAACCCGCAGAACACTCATCAAAAGACATGCACATCTGTGCATGGTCATAGTGTATCCATTACTTAGCATTCATATGTCCCAGGTATCTTTGACTTTATTTTATTTATTTACTTATTTACTTATTTTTGTTTGTCTGTTTGTAATGTAGGTTTTGTACATACACATCAGCATGCAACATGAGAATATACACGTATATGGTAAGATGTGCCATACCGCCGGCTCCCAACCCCACCCCACATACACACACAAAACCACAGAAAGGCACCCACTAAAAGACATGCACATATGTGCATGTTCATAATCTATCCTTTAGTTAGTATTCACATGCTCCAGGTGTCTTTGACTTACTTTATTTATTTATTTATTTATTTATTTATTTATTTATTTATTAAATACTTTCATCTGCGCAAAAGTTGCTGCAGCAAGTACTTGCAAAGAACTTTTCCGTGTGACTAATGGACTCTTGGTACGGTTCAACTGCCCAGCACACACTCAATCCGCGATCTCCCAGAACTGCTTTCTCGCTTTTTCTGTTCCAAAGTCAGAACAATACGTGACAACATTGACAAATGTGATGATGCTCAGACATCTTGCTCATTTGAATGTGAGTGTTTTGCTCGCACTCCTCTTGCATGCTTCAGTCCAGTGACTGAAAAAGTAGTGCTGGACACCATGAATAAGATGTCTCTCAAGACCTGTGAAGTAGACCCTGTGCCTTAATCCCTTCTTTTTGAATGTAAAGATGCAATTATACCAGTTGTTATAGCTATTGTAAATGAGTCCCTCTTGCACGGAACTGTACCTACCTGTTTCAAAACTGCAACTGTTAAGCCGCTCTTAAAGAAACCTTAACTTGATCCCAACAGTTTGAAAAACTACAGACCCGTATCCAACCTACCTTTTCTTTCAAAGCTTCAGGAAAAGATAGTGCTCACGCAGCTGCTAGACCATATCAAGAATAATGGACTGTGGTATGTGTTCCAGTCAGCATATAGGTCTGGTCATAGAATGGACACAGCATTGCTGTGTGTTGTGAATGACCTACTTGGTGCTAGCGATGAAGATCTAATCTCTGTTCTGACTCTGCTCGATCTGAGCGCAGCGTTTGATACCATTGACCATGACATTCTACTTGCCCGCCTTTGTGATGTGTTTGGCATTCAAAGCACTGCACTGAAATGTCTCCAGTCCTACCTTGTTGGTCGCTTGCAGATGGTTTCAGGGCAGGATTTGAGTCCCACCCTGTTGAGCTGCTTTGTGGCGTTCCACAGGGGTCGGTCTTGGAGCCTGTTCTTTTTACTTTGTATACACACGCATGTCATTGAGCGTCACTTTGTTTCTTATCATTTATATGCAGATGATACAGAATTGTACAAACACTCCCTTCGTGAACATGTTGATCGGATGGTGCAGTCTTTGGGGGCTTGTATTTGTGATGTTCAGAAGTGGACCACACAGAACAAGCTCCAGCTGAACAGTGATAAAACTGAGTCCCTCCGAATGACGCGCTCCTCTACGTGCAGTGCTGATCTTCCTGAGTCAATGAAGGTGTGCGAGAGCGCCATCTACCTTTCTAGCTCGGCCCGGAACTTTGGTGTCATTTTTGACAACAGGCTGACAATGAAGGAACAAGTGAAGAAAGTTTGCAAGCTTGCCTTCATTGAACTCAGAAGGATCAGCATTGTTCGACATCTGCTGACTGTTGAAATTATCAAAACACTTGTTACCTCTCTTGTGCTGTCTCGAATAGACTATTGTAATTCTCTTTTGTCCGGTGTTCCGCAAAATCTTCTTGACTGTTACGTGGTAGAGTCGTAGTCGTAGTATGATAAACACACAAGACGCACGCACGTAAGGTATTTTGCCTGTTTATGTCGTTATTGTCTGTGCACGGTCGTGTCTCTTGACAAGATTAGACTGTTGGCCAGTAGTGACTGTTGCAGGCTGTGTTGCTAGTGACATTGTCTACAGGTTTTGGTTTACAAGGCAACAACACTGCACCATCCATATGATAAAGCCACACGTCTTGTAGCGTGTGGACTAATGTGATTGTGACTTAATTGTTGAAAAGCTCAACGCGTGACTTAGTTTGTGTGCGGCGCCACATCTATGTAAGAATCAGAGGTCACTTAAAACCTCTGCACTCAAACCGCTGGGCGAGTGGAAAATAGTCTTTTCCGCTGGCTCTGTGGTATTGACTGTGCAGCCTCGTTGCTTGACATTATCAGCGCAAAACTGGACATTATCTAGTTTGCAGTGAAAACGCGCTATTGCTTTAATTTGTTTTCTTAGTTGCGCCGTCAGTTTATCAAATTATTTTGTGTAGTTCTGTTTGACGGTTCACCTTTACCTATCCGGTTTGTACTGTGTGTACGATTGTTGCTTTTGTGTGTGCGTGTTTCTTTTGTGTTGTGAAACAGTTTACATTCTTTTTGTGTTATAGTCTCTTATGCCTGTGCTAGCCTCAATGACGAAAGCGAGCATAAGGGAATGTACCTTACGTGTAGGTCATCTTAACGTGTTTCATCTTTACAATAAGATACCTGACTTAGCTTGTTTTCTTAACAATCCCACACCGTCCCCGTTTCACTTGTTTGGCGTCACTGAGACACGCTGGAGCTCGAACATCAGTGATGAAGCCATTAGTATCCCTAACTTTTCTGTAATTAGAAGAGATCCTTCCTCCCAAGGCCAAACAGGCATTGCCGTCTACATCCACCAGTCTATTCAACACTTAGTCCGTAGACGGCAAGATCTAGAAGCCGCAGATGTTGAGTGCGTGTGGATTGAAGTAGAGCGTCCTTTTTTGGCTCCATCATACGTAGGCTTCTTGTACCGTAACCCGGCGGCTGACTTTAGTTGGTACGACGATTTCACCTGTAACTTAGATAAAGTTTATAAAGTAAACTCCGACATCGTTCTAATAGGTGATTTCAATATCAATTTACTGAAACCCCACACCGCATGGGAAACAACATCTTCCTTATTTGGGCTGGTGCAGCTGGTGCAGTCACCCACTAGGATTAATACTGCATCATCCACTCTCATAGACCATATGTATACCAATAATCCTAAATCTGTGACTGACGTTTCTGTTCACGACTTGAGCATTAGCGATCATTTCCCTGTAGTGTGTAACTGGGCTGCGCAAATTCCAAAGACTAAAAAGAAAGGTCATATCACCGTAACATATCGCTCTTTTAAACATTTTAATCAAGACGCATTTTTACATGATCTTAGTAATGCGTGCTTTGACTCAGTAAACGAGTCCAACGACCCAGAGGTTGCTCTATCTGCATGGTACAACATTTTCCTTGGGGTACTTAACAAACACGCACCCCACAGGGAGAGGCGTGTCAAAAGCGCGGTACTACCCCCATGGATTACAAAAGAACTGATGCAGGCCATGGAGCTTAGGAATACCCTCAAGAGAGAAAAGAAGTTTGACGAGTTTAAAAAGCAGCGTAATCGCGTCAAATATATGTTACGCGAAGCGAGAAAAGCCTTTGTAAGAAATACTATTAAGAACAACAAAGACGGGTCAGCTATTTGGCGCGTCCTGAATTCCCTTACCCGAGGCTCTAGTGCATCCACGGTAATCCCTAGTGATCTATCCGCTGACATGTTTAATAATCACTTCCTATCTGTTGCTGAAGTTTTCTCAACACAAGGAAGTGTCAATGATAAGTGCTTTGATGTTTTAATTGACTACTGCAATCAGAAAACTGTGACCCCTTTTAGCATTCCATCGGTTGCAGTACATGAAGTAGGTAAATTCATAAGTAGTCTCATGAACAAGAAGTCATCAGGCCCTGATGACATAAATCCTAAAGTTCTGAAACTATCTCTACCTTACATTGTTAAATCGCTGACATACATATACAACCTATGTCTCCATCAGTGTGTATTTCCTACACAGCTTAAACTTACAAAAGTAATTCCACTACCGAAATCCAATGACAGGGGGAATCTGAATAATTATAGACCAATTTTGTTACTGTCCGTGTTAAGCAAACCTCTGGAGCGACATGTACACAAACATTTGTCTCAGTATTTAGAGACAAATAATATGCTTCATCCGTTCCAGTCTGGGTTTCGTCCGAAGTATTCCTGTCATACAGCGCTAAGCAGACTTGCAGATAAGTGGTTATCTAACGTAAACAATTCTCAACTGACGGGTGTTATTTACCTTGACTTTAAGAAGGCTTTTGACCTGGTTAATCACGACACTCTGATAAGCAAACTTAGTCATTATTTAAAAAAACGTCTCAGCAGTTTCCATCTTTAGTTCGTATCTAAAGGGAAGAAAGCAAAAGGTTGTAATTAATGGATAACACTCTGAAGTGAAGGAGGTTAAGTGTGGAGTAACTCAAGGGTCAGTGTTAGGGCCTCTTCTCTTTTGTTTATACATCAACGATCTGCCTCTTCACCTAACGTCCGAATCTGTCGAATGTGACTTGTTTGCTGACGATACTTCAATCCACACGGCAAATAAAAACCTTAATGTGGTTGCAGAAAACTTACAACAGAGCCTTGATGAGGTGTCCGCCTGGTGTGAACGTAACTCAATGAGTATCCATCCAGCAAAAACTAAGTCAATGGTAATTGCGACACGCCAAAAACACCAACTAACCCCCCTTTCACTTGATTTGTCCTTCGAAGGCAATTCTATTGATCAAGTGTCTGAACACTGCCTCCTTGGAATTATCATAGATGATCAGCTCAAATGGCAGGAACACACACATAAAGTGTGTAAAACTGTTTCAAGAAACATTTTTATGCTGTCCAAACTGAAGCACTTCACTGACTTTGAAACCAGAAAATTATTTTATTATGCACATATTCAGTCCCACATTAATTATGCTTCCACGGTGTGGGATGGCTGCAGAGATGTACATTTAAAAAGACTGAACTCTTTACACAGACGAGCAGCGAAATTAATTTTACCTGATCCTACTTTGACAACGGATGATAAGATTCACAAAGCGGGACTTCTTTCTCTCAAGAATCAGTTTGCATTCAACAAAGGTGTTCTTCTTTTCAAGATTCGGAATGATAACACTCCGGAATATCTACCCCAGCTGATAGTCCGGTCACAGTCCCGCTATGGCAATACAAACAGCCGGTATGTAGTACCCAAAACCAGAATAGACTTATTTAAAACCAGTCTAGCATTCTCGGGGGCGACTTTGTGGAATTCACTTCCATTGCAAACGAAGACCACTCCAACGGTATCATGTTTCAGGAAAAGTCTTTTTAAACATTTATCTTCGCTGCCATAACTATCTGCAAGCTTTGCTTTCTATGCGTAGATATAGTTAGTAATGTACCCATTCTACTGCTGTGTATGTATAGTGCTGCTGTGTTGTTGCTTTTTTTTTCTTCTTTTTTTTTTCTTCTTTCTTCCTTACCATTGCTCCCCCTCCCCCAACACACCCGTAGGCGTTGGTCATATACATGTATTAATGTAATGTAATTGTTGTGTTGTAGATGTAGCAACGGCAGATTTGAAAAATGGCATTGCTTCTGGCATTGTTAATATCTTTACCGTTGTAAAATAAAGATTCATTGATTCATTGATTCTCTCTCTCTCTCTCTCTCTCTCTCTCTCTCTCTCTCTCTCTCTCTCTCTCTCTCTCTCTCTCTCTCTCTCTCTCTCTCTCGCACACACACACACATGCACACACACACATGCACACACACACATACACACACAAACTCACACACACGCACATACCTGAACACATGTGCAAGTTATCCCAATACTGTAATGATTAGATTACGGCAGAGATTCTAGGTGTTTGAAGAGGCTGTCCCTATATGAGGTGAGCGTCTTTGCGTTTCTGATTTCTGCAGAGAAGTACCGAACGATAAAGAAACACGCTTAGAAAAGACGGGGACAACACAATTTATTATTATTTCGGGTAAATACCCTTTGTCAAAATAGACAAACAAACAGAGAAATCAGCCGCTACTTATCTTTTTTCTCTGTTTGTTTGTCTATTTTGACAAAGGGTATTTACCCGAAATATTAATAAATTGTGTTGTCCCCGTCTTTTCTAAGTGTGTTTCTTTATCGTTCGGTACTTCTGTGCATTTTACACGCTTGGCAGTCACCTTTGTGGTCTGGATTGCATATTTTTGTATTTCTGCAGGAAAAGAATTCCAGAATAAACTTCCCGTGAATGACAAACTGGTTTTAAATAAATCAATACGCGGCAGCGGTACTTTGAATTGTTGTCCATGTCTAGAAGCTACTGATGTCCGCTCTGAGAAAAAAGAACTCAAGTACAGTCGACACGATTGCGTGTACAGCTTGTACATCAATACACCTTTATTAAACTGAAAGTGATGGGATAGAGGGAGAATTTTTAAAATTTTAAGCTTTTCGTCAGTTGAGAGTTCGGGATCGGGAAATATAAGCTTAGCAGCTCTCCTATGTAGGGAGTTCAGCCTCTTCAAATTTACATCACTAGAACCATCCCACACTGTTGATGCATAGTCTAATAATAATAAATAATAATTACGGTATTTATAGTGCGCTTATCTTATAATAATTATAACTGTGAGTGAAAGTAGTGGAGTGAGGGAGGCCGGAAAGGAGAGAGTTGCAGTAGTCGATGCAAGATAGGATGAGAGAGACAGCAAGTTTGGTGGCGGCTTCGGTAGTGAGGTATTTTCTGATCTGACTGATGCGGCGGAGGTGGAAGTAGCATGCTTGGGCCGTGGCGGAGACGAAGCAGGTCATGGAAAGAGAGGAATCGAGGATAACGCCGAGGTTTTTGGCCGAGTCGGAGAGGGAGATGGGGGTGCTGTCGAGTTGAAGGTGGACGGAGGGAGGAAGCTGGGAAAGTTTCTGGCGAGTGCCTACCAGCATGGCTTCCGTTTTATCGTCATTCAGTTTAAGCTTGTTTGCTGTCATCCAGTTTTTCACATCTTCGTAGCAGTCAACCGTGCGAGTCAGTAGTGACTGAGTGTTGTCGAGTTTGTCTTTGTCTAGTAGTTGTGAGTCGTCAGCGTAGAGGTGGTGGTGTATGTGGTGAGACTGGATGATGTTGGACAGGGGAGAGGTGTAGAGTGTGAAAAGGACCGGGCCCAGGACCGACCCCTGTGAAACTCCGCAGGAGAGCGTGACTGGGTTGGAGGAGACGCCGTCGATGGTGACGGACTGCTGTCTGTCGGAGAGGTAGGAGAGAAACCAGGAGTAAGCAGAGTCAGTGATGCCAAATGAGTGGTAAAGGCGGTGGAGGAGGATAAAGTGGTCTATAGTGTCGAAGGCGGCAGAGAGGTCGAGTAGCGTAAGAAGAGAGATGTTGCCCGAGTCGGTGGAGAGAAGCAGGTCGTTTAAGATATGTAGAAGGGCTGTTTCAGTGCTGTGGTGTTTGCGATAGGCAGACTGGAAGGGACTGAGGTTGTTGTCGGTGAGGTGGAGGTTGAGCTGGTTGAGAACGACCTTCTCAAGAAGCTTGGACAGGAAAGAGAGATTGGAGACTGGGCGATAGTTTTTGAGTTCGTTTGGGTCTAGGGTGTGTTTTTTGAGGAGAGGACGGACGATGGCGGACTTGAAAATATCAGGGACGGAGCCGTTCTCTAGAGATGTGTTGATGATGTCGGTAATGAATGGCAGAAGTTTTGGTAGGCCTTCCCGGTAGAGAGAAGCTGGGAGAGGGTCTAGTTCGCAGGTTTTGAGAGACATGGACTTTAGGGTCTTGAGGACTTCATCCTGAGAGAAAGGACGAGAGGGGGGTGCCGGAAAAGGGGGTGTCGGGAGGGCAAGGCGGAGAAGGCAGAGTGTCGATTGTATTGCGCAGAGTTTGGATTTTGTCGGAGAAATAGGTGGAAAAAGCGGACGGGAGTTCTTCTTTGCTGTGTGTGTTGGGGAGAGGAGAGTCTTTAGAAATGCCTAGGAGTGTGTTCATGGTAGCGTAGAGGGTTTTGGAAGAAGTGGATTCCAGGATTTTGTTTTGAAGGTGTTTTTGTTTGGAGTCAGAGATCATTCTGCAGACTTTAGATCTAGTTGTTTGGAAGATCTGTCTGTGAACGGTGAGGTCAGATGAGCGCCAGCGGCGTTCCGCTTGTCGGCGCTCGCGCTTGGCCTCAGCTATGTCGTCAGTGAGCCAGGTGGAAGGGGGTCGGTTGGGTATAGAGCAGTTGGTGACAGGTGCGTGGGTGTCCAGAAGTTTTCGAACGGAGGAGTCGAAATGGTATGCAAGATCAGGAGAGGAGGGCTGGGTCCAGGAGAAGGTCGACAGCTTCGTCGAAGTAGCTCTCTCGGTTGACAGATTTTAGTTTGCGACGAGAGACAAGGAGCTTGGGTTTTTTTCGGGGGAGGTAGGTTGAGGGAGACGAGAATAGCGAGGTGGTCAGAGGGAGGCACAGAGGAGGTGTCAGAGTCGAGAAAGAGTTGATCGGAGGTGCGGGTGATGAACCAGTCGAGGGTGTGGCTGAGTCGGTGGGTGGGTTTGGTGATGTGTTGGGTAAGATTGTGGTTTGAAAGTGATGTGCACAGGCGTTTTGTGTCAGGGTGGTCGGGTTTGTCGAAGTGGAAGTTGAAGTCGCCGAGAAGGATGAGTTTTCCTGGTCGTGTGCTGTAGTGGTCGAGGAGGAGGTCAAACTCGGTGAGGAACATGGAGTTTCTGAGTTTGTTTTGAGAGCTTGGAAGGGGGCGATAGATACATGAGAAGATGAGGGACTGGCCAGGGAGTGTTGCTACGGCCTTGACAGATTCAAAGGAGGGATGAGCAAAAGGTAGAGACTGAGAGAAGAAGAGGTGAGCGGAGAGACGGTCCCTGTAGATGATGGCAATGCCACCCCTTCTGGAAGCGCTCGGGAAGGAGGCCAGGCGGTAGCCACTCGGAGTGACGCTGGCGATGATGGGTTCATCGCCAGCTGAGCGGAGCCACGTTTCGGTGATCACGACAACATCTAGGTCGTTGTCTAGAATGAAATCTGAAATCACGTCGGCTTTGCCATCTTTGCAGACAGACTGTGCATTGAACAGACACAGTTTTAGGTTGGGTGAGACAGAAGAGGAAGAAGAAACGGACGGAGAAGAGGACAAAGGAGGAGGAGGGTGGGTAGGGGGAAAAGAGGATGGAGGGGGGGGGGAAGATGATGGAGGGGGGAGTGAGGCGGCAGTATCTCTGTCTTCTTTAATCATTCGTTCAAAGAGAGACTTTTGAGCCCTGCGTACCATAGACTTGACACGGTTACGTTGTTGTTGTTTTTTGTATTCGTTAAATAGCTTGTGTCTTCTTAAGTCATTTCTCAATTTCATAGTTTCAATTATTCCTTACGTTAGCCAAGGCGGTAACGTGTGGTTTATTTTTACCCGCTTTTGCCGTAAAGGGGCGTGTTTGTTAAGAGTAAAGAGTCCATACCAAACAGTCAGAGCCTTTTCAGGGTCAATTTCGTTATTAACGACATTAAATGGTTTTTGATCAAGGTCTGCTAGAAAGGCAGACTGATTAAACTGTTTAAACGAGCGGTACGTTATAGTTGTGTGCCCGTTCTTACGATGCGCTGGCAGTTTTGTTGACCAAGAACACACAGGAGGAAAGTGATCACTGATGCTGAGGTCAGGAACACTAACATTGAACACACTAAGGGGACGGTTGGTGTAAATGTGATCAATGAGTGTTGCGGTTGTTTTTGTGATCCTAGTAGGGGCCGAAACTAATTGTTTGTGTGGTGATGCAATCCCACGCGGTATGGGGCTTCAACATATCTATGTTCAAGTCGCCTAGTAGCAACGCGTCACAGTTAGGTAAGCCAACTTTTTCTACTGCATGCAAGAAATCGTCGTACCATTCAAACTTGGCTGATGGGTTACGATAACAAAAGCCGATGAAGACGGGTTTAGTTTTTGGAGCACTAAATTCCAACCAAATGCACTCAACTTCCGGAGTTTCTATGTCCTAACGCCTTTTTAATAAATGTTGGATTGAGTTATGGATGTAAACGGCAAGCCCAGTTTGACCAAGTACACGAGGGTCACGTCGAGTGATGCTAAAGTTATGTATGTGAACGGCTTCATCGCTTATGTCAGAGTTAAGTCGTGTCTCACTAAGACCAAACAGGTGGAATGGTTCAGACGAGTTTAGAAAAAACATTCAAATCGGCCACCTTGTTAAAAAGATGGTAGATGTTCAAGTGACCAGTTTGAAGGCTTCCGTGTGTCTGAGCATTATGAATCATGTTGAATTATCCAGTAGTGCCCACGTTGTTTCGAACACTAAGTAACTTTTTACTTTAGAACGTTTCGGTGATCATTTATAGAACACAACTCGCATCTAAGATGCGTCACAAAGAGGGCTACAAGAAGTCCGCCATTTGTCGCTACAAGGGTTTTCGTAGCTCAGTCACGTGGTACAATTTGCGCTAAAGAAATTGGTCACGTGACGTAGAGATGAAAACAAATACAATTTGTAAACCCTCTGCCTGGTGCTGGCCATCTCCCAAAGGGGCGAAGCGATAATATGGAATAAATCACGAAAGAGCGGGTCCGGTCTCAGTTTAAGGTGTGAGCTTAAATACTGAGCAAGCTACTAGGCTTAGCGACTTGCCCAGGTGTCAGTCACTAAGCTCGCTCATGCATCTGGCCCAAGACTTTCAGCTCACTCACTTAGCTGACCGCAGGTGACGTCCAGCATCCGGTCGAACTTCATAAGTGCTTAGTGCTTACACACAGCGATTCCTTTCGGTTGTGCTTGGTTTTTCCACATGCTTTCTTTCCCGTGTGGCTTAAATTCCATGGCATTATGCACTGGAAGATGTGTGTGAATGCCAGAACAAAAGTTCTCCGTGACCGAGTGGTCGCGAACATAACAAAATGTGTTGATGTGTTGCTCTGTATATGGACGCTCGTCAGTTATGCCGCAAAAAGGTCCTAATGTTTATGCATTTAGCAATAAAGTTTACTATCTTATCTTATCTTATAAGCTTTGGACGACACCTGACCAACACAAATGATAAATGATTTACTCTGTCTGTCTGTCTGTCTGTTTGTCTGTTTGTCTGTGTCTGTGTGTGTGTGTGTGTGTGTCTGTCTGTCTCTGTCTGTCTCTGTCTCTCTGTTTCTGTCTCTGTCTCTGTCTCTGTCTCTCTCTCTCTCTCTCTCTCTCTCTCTCTCTCTCTCTCTCTCTCTCTCTCTCTCTCTCTCTCTCTCTCTCTCTCTCTCTCTCTCTCTCTCTCTCGCACCTATTGATCACATCTATACTAACAACTGTAAGTCAGTACCAAAGACCAGCGTCCCCCCACTAGCTGTCAGTGATCATTTTCCCATCACCTGTACATGGTCGTGCAAGATGCCCAAACAAAAGAGGGATCAGCATGTGTACATTACCTATAGGTCTTTAAAAAAAAACTAAACAAAGATGCTTTTCTACACGATCTTAGCCTTACACCGTTTCATGATGTGTACAATTGTACCAACCCAGATAAGGCTGTCTCTCTCTCTTACTTGATCTGTTCCTGGGGGTGCTAAACAAACATGTGCCAGTAAGAACAAAGCGAGTCCGATCCCGCCAGCCTCCTTCATGGATAACCGACGAAATCAAACAAGCAATGGATGATAGAAATAAGGCTAAGAAAGAAAAGAACTTTCATGAATTTAAAAGATTGCGAAATAAAGTTAAGTTATCCTTAATTAGAGAGGCGCAGAGATCGTTTGTAACCAAAATAGTCGAAGAAGACAGAAACCCTTCCTCTGTCTGGACAGCACTTAATACGCTTACCAACAACAAGCGTAAACAGTGCAATACCATTCCAGAAAACCTCTCCGCTGAGGAGTTTAATAGCCACTTTCTATCAGCCCTCAAAGACTTACTTAGTTCTCACAATCGCAATCAGTCGATATATTCCACACCAGAGACGCTAACAAAGTTATGTAAGCAAAGATTGTGCTCAGATGATATTTTCGCCATCCCTGATATTGCTGTACACGAGGTAGGCAAATACATTTCCATCCTAAAAAAGAAAACGTCTTCGGGCAGTGATGGTATCAATGGATATATCCTTGACCTGTCGCAACCATACATAGTGGAACCTCTTACATACATTTATAACTTATGTATACAAAAAAAAAAATGTTTTCCCAGTAGCTTTCAAAAAATCAAAAATAGTACCTGTTCCTAAAGCAAACGATTCTTCTGAAATTAATAACTTTCGCCCCATTTCCCTTCTATCAGTTCTCTGGAAGCCTTTGGAAAGCATGTTCACAAACATCTTCGGGAATTTATTGAAAAATGGTCCCTATTATATCATTACCAGTCAGGTTTTCGTCCCAAGCATTCATGCCACACTGCACTCGCACGAATAGTGAATTCGTGGGTCAACAGCATAAATGATAATAAAATGGCTGGTGCTGTCTTCTTGGATCTAAGAAAAGCGTTTGATCTTATCGAACATACCATCTTACTGAAAAAGCTTGCCACCTACTTAAACAAAAAGAGCCCCTCAGCTCTTTCGTTTCTGAACTCCTATCTTACAAAAAGAACACAAACAGTCTACGACAATGGAAAATGTTCTTCTGAACAATTTGTGGAGTATGGAGTGCCCCAGGGGTCTATTTTAGGCCCACTACTGTTTTGTATCTTCGTTAACGATCTACCGTTACATGTAACGTGTAGTGAGACTGAGTGTGACATGTTTGCCGACGACTCAACATTACATTCCGCTGGTAAAACTGTGCCTGAAATTGCAAATAATCTTCAAGAGAGTCTTCATGAAGTCTCTCGGTGGTGTAATGAAAATCGCATGCTTGTAAATCCCACAAAAGCAAAAAACATGCTTATCACAACCCGCCAGAAACATCAGCTCAAACCTCCATCACTCAACCTTTCTTTGGACTCCATCACAGTTGAGCAGGTCAGTCAACACCGCCTGCTTGGAGTAATAATAGATGATGATCTAAGCTGGCATAACCACCTATATTATATGAGAAAACATTTGTCCAAAAAGTTGTTTCTACTTTCCAAACTTAAAACGATCATTGACCTTAAGACGCGCAAACTATTTTTTAATGCCTACATTAAACCACACATTGATTATGCCTCAACAATATGGGATGGCTGCAGTGAAAATCACTTCAAGAAGATAAACTCATTATACAAGCGCGCTGCTAAGCTTATCCTCCCTGATCCGTCTTTATCCACTGATGCCAAGCTGCAGGCCATCGGACTTCTCCCTCTGGTTAAGCACCTCGCACTAAACAAATGTGTACTGATACACAAAATTCTTAACGGGAAAGCTCCACCTTACTTATCTAGGCTTTTTTCGCCAACTGAAAAAAATACAGCACCTCCAGGAACAGTCTCTCTATAAAAAGGCCCCGTATAGACCTGTTCAAATCTAGCCTGTCTTATTCAGGTGCTCTTTTATGGAATTCTCTTCCTCCCACTATTTAACAAACCACGTCCCTCTCTCTTTTTAAAAGTAGAGTACACGATTACCTTTCTAAGACAACGTTATGCTGATCCTTTCTTCTTCTTTGTTTCTCGACATAATACCCTTCATGTTTTTTTAATTTTTGCTATTTTTTTCTCCATCTAGCCTCCAAATTGTTTGTTCCGTTTTTTCTAACTTGTTTTGATAGTATACAAAATACCACACCTACTTATATGTTAGATAATTATGTGCGCACGTACATGTGTATGTGTATGTACAAAGTGCGCATGTGCACGAGCACATGTATATGTGTGTCTGTGTGCGTGTGTGTATGCGTGTGTGTGACGTTTATTATTAGTTAGTTTTTGTTGATTTGTTGGTGTTCCTTCTTTTTAAAAAGTAGCTTAGCAAGGACAGATTGTAAGAAAGGCCTGCTCGCCTAATATCTCAATCCTTGGAAAATAAAGTTTTGTTTGTTTGTTCGTTCGTTCGTTCTCTCTCTCTCTCTCTCTCTCTCTCTCTCTCTCTCTCTCTCTCTCTCTCTCTCTCTCTCTCTCTCTCTCTCTCTCTCTCTCTCTCTCTCTCACCTCCTACCTCAGTAACCGCCGACAGAAGGTGTACTCAAACGGGTGGTATTCGAAAGAAGGTATAGTGATGCACGGAGTTCCCCAATGATCTATCATAGGGCCTCTTTTATTTTCTTTATTCATCAATGATCTACCTCTTTCCATCTCAAATCCTGAGGTTAAATGCGAACTCTTTGCTGACGATTCAACTCTGCATACATCAGACAAACGTGAAACGACGCTAAATTGTATCCTCCAGCAAAGTCTCGATGAAGTGTCAGATTGGTGTGTGCAAAATCGCATGCTAATCAGTACTTCTAAAACCAAAAGCATGTTGATAACAACCCGCCAAAAGCGTCAGCTACATCCTGCCCCTCTGAAACTGTCACTTGGCAATAAACCTATCCAACAAGTATCCAGGCACCGCCTACTGGGAGTTTGTCACGTAACGGATGTGACATGTTGTTTCATTTTTTCGCCAAGTCGTTTTCTTGTTAAATAATATAGGTCGCCGACTTCTGTAAATAGCCTTAGTTTAGGGAAGTTAATAAATGTAGTGTGAGCGTAATCGTAAAGCCCGTGCAGCAAGCTTAACAGTGAGCGAGTACAGCGGTTGCACGCTTTAGCCAAGTAGCTTTAACCGAACAGTGTTCAGAAGTAAAGTTAAACTGCAAGGTAGCAGAAGGATATTACAGTCAGTCAGCGGAGTTAGCCAGCGAAGTGAGAGTCTGGGTCAGGGTGCGTCCTCGTTTGGAGCCCTTGACAAGCTGTGTGAGGGTTGTTTTACCCTCCCTGCAAGACCACGGCCAGTGTTCCTGGGTGTGGGTGTCCCGAGAGACTAGCGACCACGGCTGCTGCTCAGCAGAAGACCCCTCCGGTTCGTCTTCGTCTTGTTTGTCTCGTCCTGCCGGAGGACTCACCAGTGACAGGTATTTATTCATGCCATTTTCCTCAGTTAGCTGCTGTGCTCTCGGGTGTTTGAATGTGTACATAGGTTCGGAAGGGTATGTTCGTCTAGTTTTTTAGTGATGTTTTAATCAAGTCTTTAACCATGTTTTTTAGGTTGGGTTGTAATGTGGTGGTTGTCGGATTTAGTTTATGTTCGGCTGTCGCCGAGTATCAGTATATTTAAAGGGCCATGTTGTTAAATTGAATTAAAGTGGGTATCCTTTCAAATATATCTGTATTAAGTCCTAGACGTGATGTAATAAGATTGTCACGTTGGGTGGTTGCTGGTGATTATTTGATATCTTTGTATGTACATGTGGATATTTTGATAATGTTGGTTTTAGCAGTGGCAATGTTATTATACAAAAGTGGTTGTGCTAGCTTAATGTTAGTGTAATGGAATAGTGCAGACCTGGTGAATGTTGAATGTACATAGGAATCCTTTTTATCCATGATTGTATATTTAATATAGCCAAGGCGGGTATTAGGGTGAGACGAGACACAACTCACGTGGTTTGTGAGTAGATGCGTGTTAAGCCAGAATTAACTGTGTTGGCACTTTGACTGACAATGCGCCCTTTTCCAGTGCACTGGCTTCGATCATTGGCTTCGGAGATTGGCTTCGAAGATTGGCTTCGAAGATTTCGTCGTTCTTCGATCTCATCCACGACCAACGGTGACGCATCATCGGGAGTCGGAACGTCTTCGCTAGCCGGTCCTGTTGGACAAGTACGTTGGCTACAGCAGGCTGGTTCTACGTTCTGAGCGTCGGTCACAGGCGTGCGTGGGCAAGCGCGGCTACGGTGCTCTGTGGTGTAGGGGTAGTACTCGTACGTTACGAGCCACCCTGTCTAGTGTGGGACAGAGGACACTGTACAGAGACAAAGTTACCCGCCTTGTATAGCCGTTGGCCATATTAGTCATTTTCACTTGTATAGCCATTGCCGATTTTCGTTTGTTAGTCATTTTCGTCTATTAGTCATTTTCACCTGTTAGTCATTTTCGTCTGTTAGTCATTTTCACTTGTTAGTCATCTTTTATATGTTAATCTTTTTTATGTGTTAATACGTTATGAGTGCATGCGTGGGTATGTGTGAGGGCGTGGGGCGTTAGTGGGTTGGGGTGGGGGTTAGAGTAAGAGTAGGTAATAAAGGATTTGTTTGTTGTTTATCACTGGCGTTGTGTGATTTATTTAGAGTGGGTGGGTTTTCTCGAGTGCCAGCACTCATATTGTCCACGGCGCCCTGACTCCGTCAGGCGTGTCGTGACATATTTGGTGGCAGCGGTGGGATAAGGATTAGGGGGAGGTAACAGATTAGGTAGATTAGGGTATTTTTGTGCGCCAGTGACCGTTTGTTCGTGTTGTGGTACGAGTAAGATTTAGCGGGCGGTTGGCGGGAGTGGGGGCGTATTGCGCCAGGGGCCACGGCCAGAGAGTGCAGTGCGCATAAACGGGGGGTGGCATGAGTGGTTGCCTCTCATTACTCAGGTACCGAGTGGTGAGGACCCTTCGGCTCTTGTCACTGTCTAGCCCTTATTCGTTGTTTGTATTCTGTGTGTTTATTTGTTTTATTTTTTCTTTGACAGGGGTCCTGCTGGGGAGCAGTTGTCGTCGCTGCCTCCGGGACACCCACATCAGGATGCCCCCTAAACGGGATACCAGGGCCACCCGTGCCACGTCGGGGCACGACCCTGAGTCCGAGGGTGGTGGTGCAGGGGATGAGGGTCCAGGAGAGAGAGGAGCCACTTTGGCCACTCCTTCTCGGAAGGAAACGGTGGTGAGTACCCTTACCCGTACTCTCACTGCAGCAGGACTGACACCCAATAGGGATCAGGAAAGTAAAGGGGGGTTAGGGGTGATGGTAAACCCATACGAGCAGTATAAAGTGATAGGAGAGGGCCTAGGACTTAGTGGGGGAGCTCTAACCCAGTTCATCCTGTCCGAAGTTAGGAGAGAGGAAGAAAAACGGGAACGTGACCTAGACCGTGAGGCGGCTGAGCGGGCTAGGCGGGATGACTTAGCATTGACCGAACGTAAGCTAGCTGCCGCGGAACTAGCACGGAAAGAAGAGCTCGTCGCGGCCGAGACGCGGCTCAAATTACAGTTAGCAGCATCGGAAAAGAAGTCAGTTACGGAGTCTAGTCAGCATTACTCGCTCAAGATGCGTCCGTTAGAGGATAAGGAAGATGTGGAATCTTACCTTCAGCTCTTTGAGAGAGTAGCCGAAACCCAGGGGTGGCCGAAAGAGGTATGGGGGATCAGGTTAGCACCTCTATTGCAGGGGGAGGCCCGTGATGCATACCTTAGGCTGACCGTAGAGCAAGGGAAAGATTTCGAGGTGGTGAGGGAGACCTTACTGAGAAGATTCAGGCGTGACGCTGAATATTACAGACGCCAGTTTCGCGAAGCTAAAAAGGAGAGTCTCGAAACGTTTCCCCAGTTGTTCGTTAGGTTAAAGACCTCAGTCAAGCGTTGGTTCACTTTAGCCCATAAGAACATAGAGGACGTAGAGCAAGTGCTAGACGTGTTTCTGTCTGAGCAACTTTATGCTATTATGAACGCAGATCTTGAAATGTTCGTTAGGGAAAAACGTCCTAGGAATGGTGAAGAGGCCGCGGAGCTAGCGCAGCTCCATATCGACACCAAACGGGCAGTCTCGCGTCCATTGGGTGGGGGGCCGATTCGTCCGCCGTTCAAGAAGGGCAAAGGGTCGAATAAACCCCCTGAGACCAAAGCAGAACATAGGACAGAACCAGCTAGTTCAGGCAGAGGGACTGGGGAACGGCTGTGTTTTAAGTGTAACAAACCAGGGCACTTAGCAAGGAACTGTCAGAGCAAGGCGTCAGTTAACCAAGTCACCATTGCCCCTGAGACAGTAGCCGTAATGACAGAGCCCGTAACCGTAGGGATGCGGACGATCCGGCCCTACGACCCGTGGAGTAGGGGATTAGCCAAGGGAAAGGAAGTTCGTATCATGCGTGATACCGGCGCGGATATGAGTGCGATCGCCGCCAAGTGGATAGAACCCAGGGATTTTACAGGTCGGTTCATAGACGTCAATCCCGTCGACCATACTAAGTCCGATAAGTATCCGACTGCATGGGTTGAAATCGATTCCCCATTCGTGCGAGGGACGATCGAACTTATCGTAATGGAGCGCATGGGACCGGACGTAATCCTAGGAAACTGGGTGACTTTTTCAGATGGGAAACGTAGGCCCGTATCCATTGATGCCAGTGAGTGTGCTATGGCAGCAGCGGTCCAAACTCGAGCTCAGATTCAGAGGGAGAAGGAGGGAGAGCGCGCGCTTAAAGTCGTTAAGCAGGCCGATCTCAATGTGACTCCTGCCCAACTGATAAGAGTGGCAGAACCAGGACGAAACTCTAGCTCGCGCTAAGAAGTTGGCCGAAGAGGGCCGAGCAATTCCGTCAGGGAAGAGTCTGATAGAATTTTGCAGGAGGAAGGGAATTCTGTATCGGGTTTATAGCAAAGGAGGCAGCCAATCGTCCCAGTTAGTCGTCCCGAAGCCTTTGAGGGAGACTGTAATGCGTTTAGCGCATGACCCACCGATGGGGGGCATTTGGGAGGCAAGAGAACCCGGGAACGCATTTGGGGTACTTCCTATTGGCCGGGGCTGTGTGCTCAAGTTCGCAGGTACTGTGAGTCGTGCGAACAATGTCAGAAAGTAGTACCAAGAGGGAGAGTACCGCGGGTTCCTATGCAACAGCTTCCGCTAGTAGAAGAACCATTTCAGAGAGTAGCGGTAGACATTGTGGGGCCTATTGCTCCAGCTTCCGACAGAGGAAACCGGTTCATTCTCGTGACCGTCGATTACGCCACTCGATACCCCGAGGCAGTACCTTTAAAGGGGATCGAAGCAGAAAGGGTCGCTGAGGCATTGTTAGAAATCTGGTCTAGGGTGGGGATTCCGAGGGAGGTACTCACCGACCAAGGGTCCCAGTTCACTTCACAAATGATGTCTGAAGTCAACCGTTTGCTGTGCATCCAAGGCAAGTGTACTACCCCTTACCATCCGCAGGCAAATGGCCTAGTAGAACGTTTCAACGGTACCTTGGTGTCCATGTTGAAGAAGTTAGCTAGCGAGCAACCTCGATGTTGGGACAGATACATTCCCTCATTGCTGTTTGCGTACAGGGAGGTTCCTCAGGAATCGACGGGGTTCGCGCCGTTCGAGTTATTGTACGGCAAGACTGTAAGGGGGCCCATGTCAGTTCTACGGGATCTGTGGACGAAAGAGCAGATGGGAGAAGAGGTGGGAGATGCAAGCCAGTACGTAGTAGATTTACGGAATCGCATTGAAGAGACGTGCAGGTTAGCGCAACAGAATTTGAAGCTAGCTTCGAAAAAGCAGAAACAGCACTTTGACCGCAGAGCCAAACCACGCAGTTTTAGTGCAGGAGACAAGGTTTTGTTGTTACTTCCAGTTAAACACAACAAGCTGGAGATGGCTTGGCAGGGACCATTCGAAGTTCTAGAGAGAGTCGGAGAGTGTGACTACAGGGTACGGGTGGGCAGTAAAAATAAACTGTACCATGCAAATCTGTTGAAAAAGTTCCAAGAACGAGTGTCAGTAGCTACAGTAGTGATAGATGAGGAGGACGAAGATGAGGGGGGAGAGGCATTCGTGGTGGTAAAGGAAGTACCTACCATTCCTTTAGTAGCGTCTGAAGGACCCTCCGACGTCCATCTTGATCCTAACTGTCCGGAGATCCATTCTAGTATAGAAGCTCTGACTGTCCAGTTTAAGGATATTTTGACAGATTATCCGTTGAGGACGACACTAGACTCATGTGAAATCCACTTGACTGATGAAGTGCCGGTGAGAACGAAGCAATATCCTCTACCTCATTCTCAACTAGAGGTAGTCAAAGCCGAAGTGGATGCTATGCTAGAGATGGGAGTAATCGAGAGAGCCAATTCCCCATACAACTCACCGATCGTCTTGGTGAAGAAGAAAGATGGCACTGTTAGGTTTTGTGTGGATTTTAGGAAACTGAATCAAAAGGTCGTGTTCGATTTTGAACCAATGCCTGACGTGGAGTACCTATTTTCCTTACTGTCCAAGGCTAAGTACTTAAGTAAGTTAGACCTAGCTAAAGGCTACTGGCAGGTACCCATGTTAGAGAGCGACAAACCGAAAACTGCCTTCACCACACCGGCAGGGCAATTTCAGTGGAAGGTAATGCCTTTCGGGTTAAAGACGGCAGGGGCAATCTTTTCCCGAATGATGAGGATGTTACTAGAACCTTTGCGATTGACAGAAGTTAGCAATTTCATGGACGATGTCATGATTGCTTCCTCCACTAAAGAACGTCACTTACAGTGTATTGCCCAGCTCTTTGGTAGGCTAAGAGAGGTCCAGTTGGCAGCCAGACCTACAAAGTGTTACTTGGGGTTCAAGCAGTTAGAATATCTGGGGCATACAGTGGGTAACGGTCAGATAAAACCAGATGGAGACAAGATGCAGCGGATAAAAGACGCGCCGCGACCACAAACAAAGAAACAAGTCAGATCGTTTCTCGGGTTGGCAAATTATTACCGCCGGTTCGTTCCTAACTTTGCGGCCATAGCAGCCCCACTAACCGACCTAACCAAGGGAGGAAAGACTGGACAGATCGGTTGGAACGATGCATGCGAGACAGCATTTGAGGCGCTGAAGGCGCGACTGTGTTCAGGTCCTGTGTGCTCGTTGCCAGACTTCGATCGTCTCTTCGTGTTGCAGACAGATGCGTCCGAAGGGGGTGTAGGAGCCGTATTATGTCAGGACCATGGTAACGGTTTACAGCCTGTTGCATGCGCGAGCAAGAAACTATCCAAAGCAGAGCGTAACTACTCCACCATCGAAAAAGAGTGTCTTGCAATCGTGTGGGGAATTCACAAATTCCGTCAGTATCTGTATGGTAGGACATTCGTCGTACAGACCGACCATAGACCATTGCAGTACTTGCAACAAGCTAAATCCACAAACAGTCGACTGATGAGGTGGGCTTTGCAGTTGCAGCCATTTTCCATTAGAGTGGAAAGCATAGCCGGTAAAGTAAATGTTCCTGCTGACTTTTTGAGTAGGACAGGGTGGTAGAAACCGTAAATGTGGAAGCAGTATTGGGACAGTCATATAGGAATCAAAACCGGGTGTTTGATCTGGGAGGGGGGTATGTCACGTAACGGATGTGACATGTTGTTTCATTTTTTCGCCAAGTCGTTTTCTTGTTAAATAATATAGGTCGCCGACTTCTGTAAATAGCCTTAGTTTAGGGAAGTTAATAAATGTAGTGTGAGCGTAATCGTAAAGCCCGTGCAGCAAGCTTAACAGTGAGCGAGTACAGCGGTTGCACGCTTTAGCCAAGTAGCTTTAACCGAACAGTGTTCAGAAGTAAAGTTAAACTGCAAGGTAGCAGAAGGATATTACAGTCAGTCAGCGGAGTTAGCCAGCGAAGTGAGAGTCTGGGTCAGGGTGCGTCCTCGTTTGGAGCCCTTGACAAGCTGTGTGAGGGTTGTTTTACCCTCCCTGCAAGACCACGGCCAGTGTTCCTGGGTGTGGGTGTCCCGAGAGACTAGCGACCACGGCTGCTGCTCAGCAGAAGACCCCTCCGGTTCGTCTTCGTCTTGTTTGTCTCGTCCTGCCGGAGGACTCACCAGTGACAGGTATTTATTCATGCCATTTTCCTCAGTTAGCTGCTGTGCTCTCGGGTGTTTGAATGTGTACATAGGTTCGGAAGGGTATGTTCGTCTAGTTTTTTAGTGATGTTTTAATCAAGTCTTTAACCATGTTTTTTAGGTTGGGTTGTAATGTGGTGGGTGTCGGATTTAGTTTATGTTCGGCTGTCGCCGAGTATCAGTATATTTAAAGGGCCATGTTGTTAAATTGAATTAAAGTGGGTATCCTTTCAAATATATCTGTATTAAGTCCTAGACGTGATGTAATAAGATTGTCACGTTGGGTGGTTGCTGGTGATTATTTGATATCTTTGTATGTACATGTGGATATTTTGATAATGTTGGTTTTAGCAGTGGCAATGTTATTATACAAAAGTGGTTGTGCTAGCTTAATGTTAGTGTAATGGAATAGTGCAGACCTGGTGAATGTTGAATGTACATAGGAATCCTTTTTATCCATGATTGTATATTTAATATGGCCAAGGCGGGTATTAGGGTGAGACGAGACACAACTCACGTGGTTTGTGAGTAGATGCGTGTTAAGCCAGAATTAACTGTGTTGGCACTTTGACTGACAATGCGCCCTTTTCCAGTGCACTGGCTTCGATCATTGGCTTCGAAGATTGGCTTCGAAGATTGGCTTCGAAGATTTCGTCGTTCTTCGATCTCATCCACGACCAACGGTGACGCATCATCGGGAGTCGGAACGTCTTCGCTAGCCGGTCCTGTTGGACAAGTACGTTGGCTACAGCAGGCTGGTTCTACGTTCTGAGCGTCGGTCACAGGCGTGCGTGGGCAAGCGCGGCTACGGTGCTCTGTGGTGTAGGGGTAGTACTCGTACGTTACGAGCCACCCTGTCTAGTGTGGGACAGAGGACACTGTACAGAGACAAAGTTACCCGCCTTGTATAGCCGTTGGCCATATTAGTCATTTTCACTTGTATAGCCATTGCCGATTTTCGTTTGTTAGTCATTTTCGTCTATTAGTCATTTTCACCTGTTAGTCATTTTCGTCTGTTAGTCATTTTCACTTGTTAGTCATCTTTTATATGTTAATCTTTTTTATGTGTTAATACGTTATGAGTGCATGCGTGGGTATGTGTGAGGGCGTGGGGCGTTAGTGGGTTGGGGTGGGGGTTAGAGTAAGAGTAGGTAATAAAGGATTTGTTTGTTGTTTATCACTGGCGTTGTGTGATTTATTTAGAGTGGGTGGGTTTTCTCGAGTGCCAGCACTCATATTGTCCACGGCGCCCTGACTCCGTCAGGCGTGTCGTGACAGAGTTGTAATTGACGACCAGCTGAACTGGTCGCCACATATCGACAGTTTGTGCAAAACCTTGTCCAGGAATGTATTTCTGCTATCTAAACTTAGACATATTCTTAGTACAAAGTGCTGTACATTGTTCTTTCACGCACACATTAAAAGCCACTGTGACTATGCGTCCTCTTTGTGGGACGAATGCAGTGAACTTCATTTTAAAAAACTAAACTCGCTGTATCGTCGTTCAGTTAAGTTAATTATTCCTAACCCTATTTCCACGGCTGAGAAAATAAAATCCCTTGGCCTGCTTACACTGAAGGAACAACTCAAATTTAACAAATGCGTCCTCATGCACAAAATATTTCATTATCAAGCCCCGGAATATCTGCGCATGATATTTAACTTCAGCCCTCGGCATCAACTACATACGAGGAATGACTTGCTTCACTTACCCCGCCCACGGATAGATCTCTACAAGTCAAGCCTTCTATTTTCTGGTAGTTCTGTCTGGAACTCATTGCCATTAAACATTAAATCATTTTGCGATAAAACCCATTTTAAACGTGCATTGCACACTCACTTCCAATCAGCGTGACTTCACAGTTTGCCATATAAAAATAATTCTGCTGATAACACGTAAACGTCTAATTTTTTCTCTTTCTCCTTAAATTTGCTACCTGATCATCTATTGTGTTGTCGGTGTCACTATACGCTATTGATGCTGCTGATTCTATGACACTGTCTTAGATGAGTATAATATTAATGCTGTGCACGCGTTTCGTTCTCTTGCTTTTTGCATCGGAGGCAGTTACAAATTCTCCATTGTGTTTTTTTCCCGTAGTTTTTCTTCCTCTTCTTCTTCTTATTATTATTATTATTATTATTATTGTTAGTATTTGCATGCTCTGTTTATTTTCCTGTTATGTTGTTTGTTTACAGGACAGCTTGTAAGACAGGCATTGAGTTGCCTAATAGCTTTATCCTGAATAAATAAAGATTCATCATCATCTCTCTCTCTCTCTCTCTCTCTCTCTCTCTCTCTCTCTCTCTCTCTCTCTCTCTCTCTCTCTCTCTCTCTCTCTCTCTCTCTCTCTCTCTCTCTCTCTTATTAATGGTTTGAAAGTAAGAAATTTAATTTTGCATATGTACTTTCACAATCTGATCGTAAGAACGAACAACTTGAACGAACGATCAGACGGACGAACGGATGGACGGAACGAACGAACGAATGATTGAATAAACGAATAAGTGAATTTATTTGTTTACTAATCTATTACCTCTCTCTCTCTCTCTCTCTCTCTCTCTCTCTCTCTCTCTCTCTCTCTCTCTCTCTCTCTCTCTCTCTCTCTCTCTCTCTCTCTCTCTCTCTCTCTCTCTCTCTCTCTCTCAGAGTATTTAACAAACACGCCCCTTTGCGGCAAAAGCGGGTAAAAAACCACACGTTACCGCCTTGGCTAAACCAAGAATTAATTGAAGCTATGAGATTGAGAAATGACTTAAGGAGACACAAGCTATTTAGCGAATACAAAAAACAACGTAACCGTGTCAAGTCTATGGTACGCAGGGCTCAAAAGTCGTCTCTCTTTGAACGAATGATTAAAGATGACAGAGATACTGCCGCACTCTGGCGCGCGGTTAATCTCGTCACCCGAGGTAACAGCAAGAAATCGTCAGCCATTCCTTCTAGTATTACTGCAGACACTTTTAATAAACATTTTCTGTCTGTTGCCGAGTCAATCATACCCTCAAGCGGTAACGTGTCTTACACATGCCCGGAGGCCCTGCTTAACTTCTGTAAGCAGAAGACTAAGGACACCCCCCCCCCCTTCTCTACTACCGCCTCTAGCTGTGTATGAAGTAGGAAAACTGATCGGGTCACTGAAAAACAAAAAAATCATCGGGACCTGACGAGATCAGCCCTAAAATACTGAAACTGCCCCTTCCCTATACAGTAGAATCGTTAACGTATATTTATAACTTATGCATCCAACAAAATATGTTTCCATCAGAACTGAAGCAAGCCAAGGTTATCCCTTTGCCTAAATCAAAAGATCTGTCTGATGTTAATAACTATAGACCCATTTCAATATTATCCAGCCTTTCCAAACCTCTTGAAAGACACGTGCACAAACACCTTTATCAATATTTGGAGAGTCGCAGTCTTTTGCACGTATTTCAGTCCGGCTTTCGCCCCAAGCATTCTTGCCACACGGCACTGACAAGACTTATTGATGCGTGGCTAGCATCCATGAATAACTCCCAAATAACTGGGTCGATCTTTATTGATTTTAAGAAAGCTTTTGACCTTGTAAATCATAACATTCTTTTGTCAAAACTTCAAGCATATCTCTGCAATGCAGGTGCTGTCTCATTGTTTACTTCATATTTAAGCGGAAGGAAGCAAAGAGTACTGTTAAATGGATCCTACTCCTCGTATGGTCTCGTCAAAAGCGGAGTGCCTCAGGGCTCTGTCCTCGGGCCATTGCTGTTCTGCATATTTATTAATGACCTTCCACTGCATATTAGTTGCCGCAATATTTCTTGTGACATGTTTGCTGACGACTGCACACTACATACTCCTCACAAAGACGTAGCTGCAATTAGCACGCGTCTGCAGGAAAGCCTGCATGAGGTCACCGACTGGTGTCATTCTAACTCCATGTCCCTGAATCCGTCAAAAACAGAATGTATGGTTATAACCACACGTCAAAAGCACCAGCTATGCCCGCTCTCTCTCTCTCTCTTAGTCTGTGTATAAACGGCAGCCCAATTGAGCAAGTATCACACCACCGCCTCTTGGGGGTCACTATAGATGATCAGCTTAAATGGCAACTGCAAATTAATAATGTGTGTAAAAGGGTTTCCAGCGGCCTGTATATGTTGTCAAAATTGAAAACAATTACTGACACAGATGCGCGTCTTCTTTTCTACAATGCTCATGTCAAGTCGCACATAGACTCTGCATCAACAGTGTGGGATGGTTCTAGTGATGTACATTTGAAGAGGCTGAACTCCCTACATAGGAGAGCTGCTAAGCTTATATTTCACGATCCCGAACTCTCAGCTGACAAAAAGCTTAAAACTTTAAAAATGCTCCCTCTATCCCATCACTTTCAGTTCAATAAAGGTGTATTGATGTACAAGCTGTACACGCAATCATGTCCACTGTACTTGAGTTCTTTTTTCTCAGAACGGATATCTGTAGCTTCTAGACATGGACAACAATTCAAAGTACCCCTGCCGCGTATTGATTTATTCAAAACCAGTTTGTCATTTTCGGGAAGTTCATTCTGGAATTCTATTCCTGCGGAAATCAGAAACGCAAAGACGCTCACCTCATTTAGGGTCAGCCTCTTCAAACACCTAGAATCTCTGACGTAATCTAATCATTACAATACAGGGATAACTTGCACGTGTGTTCAGGCGTGTGAATGTTTGTGTGTGTGAGAATGTTTGTGTGTGTGTGTGTGTGTGTGTGTGTGTGTGTGTGTGTGTGTGTGTGTGTGTGTGTGTGTGCGAGAGTGAGAGAGACAGAGAGAGAGAGAGAAAGAGAGAGCGGTTTTTTTGGGTTTTTTTAATATATAATATACAGTGGACCATAATATCTGAGTGTCAAGAGTACATTGAATACTGCATGTACTATGTATAATGTTTTTGCCTTCATATGTGTGTACGCGATATTTTTTGGCGCGCGCTCACGTGTGTGTGTGTGTGCGTGCATGCTGTGTGTGTGTGTGCATGCTGTGTGTGTGTGTGTGTGAGAGAGAGAGAGAGAGAGAGAGAGAGAGAGAGAGAGAGAGAGAGAGAGAGAGAGAGAGAGAGAGAGAGAGAGAATCAATGAATCAATGAATCAATGAATCAATGAATCAATGAATCTTTATTTTACAACGGTAAAGATATTAACAATGCCACAGGCAATGCCATTTTTCAAATCTGCCGTTGCTACATCTACAACACAACAATTACATTACATTAATACATGTATAGGACGAACGCCTACGGTGTGTTGGGGGAGGGGGAGCAATTGTAAAGGGAAGGAAGAAAAAAAAAAAAAGAAAAAAAAGCAACAACACAGCAGCACTATACATACACAGCAGTAGAATGGGTACATTACTAACAATGATATCTACGTATAGAAAGCAAAGCTTGAAGATAGTTATGGCTGCGAAGATAAATGTTCAAAAAGACTTTTCTTGAAACATGATACCGTTGGAGTGGTCTTTGTGTGGGATGGAAGCGAATTCCACAAAGTCGCCCCCGAGAATGCTAGACTGGTTTTAAATAAGTCTATTCTGGTTTTGGGTACTACATATAGGCTTTTTTTGTATCGCCATAGCGGGACTGTGACCGGACTAGCAGCTGGGTTAGATATTCCGGAGTGTTGTCATTCCGAATCTTAAAAAGGAGAACACCTTTGTTGAATGCAAACTGCTTTTTGAGAGAAAGAAATCCCACTTTGTAAATCTTATCATCCGTTGTCAAAGTAGGATCAGGTAAAATTAATTTCGCTGCTCTTCTGTGTAAGGAGTTCAGTCTTTTTAAATGTACATCTCTGCAGCCATCCCACACCGTCGAAGCATAATTAATGTGGGACTGAATATGTGCATAATAAAATAATTTTCTGGTTTCAAAGTCAGTGAAGTGCTTCAGTTTGGACAGCAGGAAAATGTTTCTTGAAACAGTTTTACACACTTTATGTGTGTGTGCCTGCCATTTGAGCTGATCATCTATGATAATTCCAAGGAGGCGGTGTTCAGACACTTGCTCAATAGAATTGCCTTCAAAGGACAAATCAAGTGAAAGGGGGCTTAATTGGTTTTTTGGCGTGTCGCAATTACCATTGACTTGGTTTTTGCTGGATGGATACTCATTGAGTTACGTTCACACCAGGCGGACACCTCATCAAGGCTCTGTTGTAAGTCATCTGCAACCACATTAAGGTTTTTATTTGCCGTGTGGATTGACGTATCGTCAGCAAACAAGTCACATTCGACAGATTCTGACGTTAGGTGAAGAGGCAGATCGTTGATGTATAAACAAAATAGAAGAGGGCCTAACAGAGAGAGAGAGAGAGAGAGAGAGAGAGAGAGAGAGAGAGAGAGAGAGAGAGAGAGAACGAACGAACGAACGAACGAAACTTTATTTTCCAAGGATTGAGATATTAGGCGCGCAGGCCTTTCTAGAGAGAGAGAGAGAGAGAGAGAGAGAGAGAGAGAGAGAGAGAGAGAGAGAGAGAGAGAGAGAGAGAGAGAGAGAGAGAGAGAGAGAGAGAGAGAGAGAGAGCACATATATACATATTTGCCTTTGCTGTATGAATTCTAATGTACTTAATGATTTTCTGTGTATTGCTTTACTTTGCATTTTTACTCATTTTATAGTTTTGTGCGTACGCGTTATGCGCGTACGTATGTCTGGAGTGCGTGTCCGAGAGCGTGCATGTGCGGGCGTGCATGCGTGAGCGAGTGCATACATGCGTCAGTGTGTGGTATGTGTATGTTTACATGTCTATGTCACTTATGTAGTAGATGTAGCAACGGCAAGTTTGAAAACTGGTCCTGTTACCAATAACTTCTACCGTTGGAAAATAAAGGTTCATTGTTCATTGTTCATTGTTCTCTCTCTCTCTCTCTCTCTCTCTCTCTCTCTCTCTCTCTCTCTCTCTCTCTCTCTCTCTCTCTCTCTCTCTCTCTCTCTGATTTATTCGCTGATGACGCCACAATTCACACCCCGGACAAGAGTATTGATTCTTTAAATGGCCGTTTACAGCAGGGTTTGAGCGAAATTTCCACTTGGTGCTCAAACAATGAAATGATTTTAAATCCTTCCAAAACGGAATACATGACGATAGCAACCCGTCAGAAGCACCAGCTCAAGCCACTTACACTCAGCCAGACTATCCATAACGACATCGTTACACAGGTCACGGAACACCGATTACTTGGTGTAGTTGTTGATGACCAGATGAAGTGGCAATCGCACATAAATGCTGTATGTAAAACTGTTGCCAGAAATGTTTTTATGCTTTCAAAGTTGAAGTACTTTATCAATGTTGATGCCCGCAAGTTATTTTACAATGCACATGTCAAATCCCACATCGATTATGCGTCCACGATATGGGATGGCAGCGGTGACATACACTTGAAGAGGCTTAACTCCCTGCATCGGAGAGCAGCGAAACATATCCTGCCTGATTCAGCCCTGACAACTGACGAAAGACTTAAAAAACTGAAAATGCTACCTCTTAGCAAGCATCACCTCTTAAACAAGGGTGTGTTTATGTATAAAATCTGGAATGAGATTCACCCAGAATATCTTTGTAAGCTCTTTACCAAGGCAAGTTCAGGTTATTCTACTTCAAGACGAAACTTTATTACACCTCGCCCCAGGATAGATCTGTTTAAAACCAGTGTATCTTTCTCAGGCGCATCTTTCTGGAACACACTGCCAACACGTGTAACACACGCTAGCTCCCTCTCCTCTTTCAAGGAATGCCTCCTCAAGTACTTGTCTGCTGATACATAATCTACCACAAGTATCCGTATCAAACATGTGCTTATCGTATAATCAGTGCATGCTGCCGTATGGTTTGTCCATACTAATAATAATCGCCTAATTACATAATTCAAGTTTCTATTATAATCCAAATAATTTTTGCTGCCTGAAGTGAATTTTCACTATGATCCAAATGATTTGCTTCGTATATAAGTCAAGTTATCATTAGCGCGTGTCTAGTGTGCGCGCGAGCGTGTATGTGTGTGCGCGCGTTTTATGTACTTTATGTTTTTCGTTTGATTTTGTATGACCGAATGAATGAATGAATTTTGTTTAATGTCTTTACATGTTTAATGTCTCCTCGTTTTTCTTTGTGTAATTTGGTACTATTAGTATTACAATAATTATCCTGTGTTTGTAGAGTAGCAACGGCAAGTATGAAAAATGGCACACGTGCTAATTACTTCATCTCTCTCTCTCTCTCTCTCTCTCTCTCTCTCTCTCTCTCTCTCTCTCTCTCTCTCTCTCTCTCTCTCTCTCTCTCTCTCTCTCTCGTGAGAAATACGAGGCAGACATGGAGGCATGGAAGCATCGGCTACCACGGAAAGACTGTCCACCAAGGCTATGGTACCATCGGGCATGACGGAGTCTCTCGCCACCACGGCTATGGTACCATCGGGCATGACGGAGTCTCTCGCCACCACGGCTATGGTACCATCGGGCATGACGGAGTCTCTCGCCACCACGGCTATCGTACCATCGGGCATGACGGAGTCTCTCGCCACCACGGCTATGGTACCATCGGGCATGACGGAGTCTCTCGCCACCACGGCTATGGTACCATCGGGCATGACGGAGTCTCTCGCCACCACGGCTATGGTACCATCGGGCATGACGGAGTCTCTCGCCACCACGGCTATGGTACCATCGGGCATGACGGAGTCTCTCGCCACCACGGCTATGGTACCATCGGGCATGACGGAGTCTCTCGCCACCACGGCTATGGTACCATCGGGCATGACGGAGTCTCTCGCCACCACGGCTATGGTACCATCGGGCATGACGGAGTCACTCGCCACCACGGCTATGGTACCATCGGGCATGACGGAGTCTCTCGCCACCACGGCTATGGTACCATCGGGCATGACGGAGTCTCTCGCCACCACGGCTATGGTACCATCGGGCATGACGGAGTCTCTCGCCACCACGGCTATGGTACCATCGGGCATGACGGAGTCTCTCGCCACCACGGCTATGGTACCATCGGGCATGACGGAGTCTCTCGCCACCACGGCTATGGTACCATCGGGCATGACGGAGTCACTCGCCACCACGGCTATGGTACCATCGGGCATGACGGAGTCTCTCGCCACCACGGCTATGGTACCATCGGTCATGACGGAGTCTCTCGCCACCACGGCTATGGTACCATCGGGCATGACGGAGTCTCTCGCCACCACGGCTATGGTACCATCGGTCATGACGGAGTCTCTCGCCACCACGGCTATGGTACCATCGGGCATGACGGAGTCTCTCGCCACCACGGCTATGGTACCATCGGTCATGACGGAGTCTCTCGCCACCACGGCTATGGTATCATCGGTCATGACGGAGTCACTCGCCACCACAGCTATGGTACATCGGGCATGACGGAGTCTCTCGCCACCACGGCTATGGTACCATCGTTCATGACGGAGTCACTCGCCACCAGGGCTATGGTACCATCGGGCATGACGGAGTTTTTCGCCACCACGGCTATGGTACCATCGGGCATGACGGAGTCACTCGCCACCAGGGCTATGGTACCATCGGGCATGACGGAGTCACTCGCCACCACGGCTATGGTACCATCGGGCATGACGGAGTCTCTCGCCACCACGGCTATGGTACCATCGGGCATGACGGAGTCTCTCGCCACCACGGCTATGGTACCATCGGGCATGACGGAGTCTCTCGCCACCACGGCTATGGTACCATCGGGCATGACGGAGTCTCTCGCCACCACGGCTATGGTACCATCGGGCATGACGGAGTCTCTCGCCACCACGGTTATGGTACCATCGGGCATGACGGAGTCACTCGCCACCACGGCTATGGTACCATCGGGCATGACGGAGTCTCTCGCCACCACGGCTATGGTACTATCGGTCATGACGGAGTCTCTCGCCACCACGGCTATGGTACCATCGGGCATGACGGAGTCTCTCGCCACCACGGCTATGGTACCATCGGTCATGACGGAGTCTCTCGCCACCACTGCTATGGTATCATCGGGCATGACGGAGTCTCTCGCCACCACGGCTATGGTACCATCGGTCATGACGGAGTCTCTCGCCACAACGGCTATGGTACCATCGGTCATGACGGAGTCACTCGCCACCACAGCTATGGTACATCGGGCATGACGGAGCCTCTCGCCACAACGGCTATGGTACCATCGTTCATGACGGAGTCACTCGCCACCAGGGCTATGGTACCATCGGGCATGACGGAGTTTTTCGCCACCACGGCTATGGTACCATCGGGCATGACGGAGTCACTCGCCACCAGGGCTATGGTACCATCGGGCATGACGGAGTCACTCGCCACCACGGCTATGGTACCATCGGTCATGACGAAGTCTCTCGCCACAACGGCTATGGTACCATCGGTCATGACGGAGTCACTCGCCACCACAGCTATGGTACATCGGGCATGACGGAGTCTCTCGCCACAACGGCTATGGTACCATCGTTCATGACGGAGTCACTCGCCACCACAGCTATGGTACATCGGGCATGACGGAGTCTCTCGCCACAACGGCTATGGTACCATCGTTCATGACGGAGTCACTCGCCACCAGGGCTATGGTACCATCGGGCATGACGGAGTTTTTCGCCACCACGGCTATGGTACCATCGGGCATGACGGAGTCACTCGCCACCAGGGCTATGGTACCATCGGGCATGACGGAGTCACTCGCCACCACGGCTATGGTACCATCGGGCATGACGGAGTCACTCGCCACCACGGCTATGGTACCATCGGGCATGACGGAGTCACTCGCCACCACGGCTATGGTACCATCGGGCATGACGGAGTCATTCGCCACCACGGCTATGGTACAATCGGTCATCACGGAGTCAATAGCTACCACGGCCATGGTACAATCGGTCATCACGGAGTCAATAGCTACCACGGCCATGGTACAATCGGTCATCACGGAGTCAATAGCTACCACGGCCATGGTACAATCGGTCATCACGGAGTCAATAGCTACCACGGCCATGGTACAATCGGTCATCACGGAGTCAATAGCTACCAAGGCCGTGGTCTCTTGCCACCATTACCATTCCGACGTCGGAAGTAGCGGTAGACACAGTGAAATTGTGGGAAGTATTGGTCACGTCAGCTCGCACCATCGCGCTCGAAGATGCTGTTCCGGCACTCATTGCCCATGCTGCCGAGTTGCCGGTTATTTTCTTAAATGCTGCTGCAGCTACTAGACCCAAGACTGTGTCTAGAGCTGTGCCGTATCGTTGCTATGTTGTATTTTTGACTATACATAGCATGGCTGGGTCGTAAAGAATACCACGAACAACAGCAGCGAAGAATAGAAATACTTAGGCCTGTCGGCCTAAGTATTTCCGTTTTCACTGCTGTTGTATGTTTGTCGTCCTGTACTTTTGGATCTTACAGTCTTCCAAAAAATCCCAGACCAGTGCACACATGACAATGTATGGATGTTTCATGAAATGTGTCCGTCTGTAGCATCTAATATAAAAGTTTAAAAACTGGCATTAACGTTTTCTTGGTGCATTTTAGGATTTTTTTTCCCCGCGAGATGGCATACTTTCAACAAGCAATCAAACAAGTAAGCAACATTGAACCAATCAGCCAGCCAAACAACTAAGCAAGCAACCAAATAACCCCAACAAGTAAGCAAGCAAGCAAACAACCAACCGTTATAACCAAAAATTAACAGCAAACAAAAAACACGACCACTACTCCCTCCCCCCCCCCCCCCAACCCCATCGAAAACAATCATATTTCGCCATTATGTCCCGCATTTACTATTATCTTTTGTCTCTGTGTATAGAGCCGTCATTTCTTTGTCAGACGAGTGTCTGACAAAATGCGCGATACGTGGTCTGTCCATCCGTCAAGTTTCGCCATCGTCATCTGTCTGTATACCTAATTCGGAAGACAAAGTCCTGTTGTAAAATTCATTTCATCGGCTTCTTTGCTACCGAGTGTGTAAACACTCAGCGCTGGACGAACAAACAGTTAGATCCCTTGGCAAGGGATATAACTGTTTTGTTCGTCCAGTGCGGAGTGATTTCCCTTGCTATATGTACTAAAGTATGTGCAAATCTACCAGGGCTTGTCTCACTCTTGCTTTCTGATAACGTGTACACACACCAAAGGAAATCACTCAGCGCTAGACAAACAATTAGTTAGATCCCTTGACAAGGGATCTAACTGTTTGAGGGTCCATCGCTTGGCATATATACTGTGCCTACCAGCGGTAGCTTTCACTTTGATAATTTGTGAGTTATATTGCACGTGTGTCGTGCCAAACGCAGAAGAGTTCAATGGAACAAAATTAGTAGCTCAATGTAAGGTTTGGTTCCGGTGCGCAAAACTGTCATCTAGCCGACGTCGACTGAAGTCGGCCCGAACACGGATGTGCGCTGGCCGACAACGGCCGGCGTCGGTCCAATGACCTTTGCTTGCTGGAATTACAATTTGCTTGCCCATCTGTGCTGTTAGACTTTAGATCCTAAAGCAGGCTCTTAATATACTGCATTGTTCCCGAACACTGCTCGCAAACACTGTTCACATAACAGTTTGGTTCGATCTTGACACGTCATGTCTTCTGCATGGTAGTAACCCGAGTTCAGTTTGTGTCGCGTGTGTGTCTCAGACGACGTATGAAGTTTATTATCGTGTTCCGCGACCATGTCTACATCCCGGGATGCCATATGGAACCCTTCACTCAGACCAGGGCTACATCACTGCAAATGAACGCTCTAGAGCATTGTTGTCGTCACATCAAAACTAAATTTAAAAAAAAAAATATAAAAAAAAAACATTATAGCCGCAGCACTTCTTATCTTCCTTTTATAAGAATAACTTAAATAAGGTAAACGTTTGTGTATGCTCTATCGAGTCAAAACGGATTGACATGAAATAAGGATCACATGAAATAAATAACGTTATAACGTTAAACCAATGTTATGACTGCTGATGATTTGCGTGCCACGAATTGCTTTTCACAACAACTTCTGAATCCTTGGCAGAGCCTCGGAGCCAGAACTTGTGTGTCAAAGCACTCAGAATCGATTCTGTGTTCCGAACTCATGTCAGTTGTCAGACTTAATGGCCAACAAACGCAGTGCTCTCGAGCACTTTGGATTTGCATGTTCGCATGCGCGATGCACTCCATAAAGTTTGCGAACATATTCGCGAACATTTGTTAGTCTATATTAAAAGTTCAAAAGCCATAAAAGGCCCACGGTGCGAAGACGGGACCCTTGAAACAATGTTCTTATATCTGAATTTCGTCACATCCGAAATAAACCGAATTCTATTGCAAATAGCTAACTTTTGACGCACCAGTGTGACGTTGGCTGACAGAGACTAATCAAGACTGAGATATTGACGGAAATGTTACACGGTATGATGCATGGTTGACATATACCCGTCATGAGTTGCGTTATTTATAGTGAAACGTTATAATCTATTTTCCAGTCTATGTCTAAGGTATTATTATTACTATATGTGCTACAACCGAAGTGATACTATACTGATCAACAAAAGAAACGCGAATTTTTCACTATAGCCCAATTCTTCGTAAATATGCTTTAAACCGGGTTATTTTGACGTCATTTATTAGAAAATGTTATGAAGATTGTGTTATGTCGTGTGCAAATAGAATGTTTAGTCTTAAAAATAGCACATCGATGAGTTATGACGTCATCAGTGACACTACCATCACAGGATATTGAAAGTGAAATGGGGAGTATCTGCAGAGGACACAGCTGAAAGCCAACCAATGTGCAGTGTCACTAAGGTCCGTGTGCATGAAAATCAGGCCTGTTTCGCCTTGACCTACTTTTCGTTTGTCAAAGGCACCCAAATAATCAACATGACCTACAAACATGAAAATCAAAAAGTGTCTTTATTTTTAGGTTAGCGGCCATATGTACCTGATCAAATGGATATGGGTGTGTTCTTTATCTCTGCATCAGTCACTGGAGCATAAAAAAAATGGTTTGAAAGTAATTCACATTAAATCAAATAAGATTTATTAAGAAAATGGTGTGCACCGGAAGTTCCGGTTCTCTAATGAATTTTTCGATTCACATTTCATTTGAGGCAGTTAACAGCATCATAAGTCCACACAATTTGTGTGTTAAAACATATCACAGAAAACTTGCTTCACAGAGTGTGTCCAGTTTTGCTTATTTTCACCACTAATGAAACCATGTGTCCTCCAAGGTAACCATGGGCAATAAGTCATCCATTTTTTGTGTGAAGGTAGCTCAGACAGTAGGCTGAACATCTGAAGTAAGCAACAAATAAAATGTTCTTGTTTTGCTGTCAGTGTGGCTCTTTGTTTGCGGGTACACTTACAGACACTTTTCGCGTTTTTAATGGAAATCAGTATATCCTAAGTGAAATCCACGAACAAAAAAAACAAATAAACAAACAACCCAAAAAAATGGTTGTACACAGCGTAAAGTCATTTGAGCAAAATGTACACTGTCAATAGTGTGAAATGCAAGAAAATAACCAAGAAGAAAAGAAACGACCTTAAACAGGGCTAAGACAAACACCATTTTCTTAACTCATTCTACCCCAAGACCGAAATCCCCAAATTTTGAAGTCGTCCTCTGAAGACTGCGTTGCAGTGCAGGACACAGATCGACCACGATAGTTCAAGGGTGATGCCAGAATAGCTAGGCGCCAAGCTATTCTGGCATCACCCTTGAACTATCATGGTCGATCTTTATCTTGCTGTGGTGTGTCTGGGGTAGAATGAGTTCAATCAGGGTAAAACAAAAAAGGCAACAGTGGAACATCGAAAAGCTTCACTTGCCGTTTAGGTGGCGATAATACATCCATTCGGAATCTCAGACAAGTAATGCATGCTGGGCGGGTATTGTACCACACAGACTCAGAGGGCTCGTGTTTTCAAAACACTTTCGGAAACTGGGACATTACAGATACGTGCGCGCATACATGCACACGCACGCACAGCTACTGAATACACAACGACATTCATACAGGGAACGCAAGGACGTCCAATCAACATTGTAACATTTATTGTACATCAATAACTACCAATGCCAAATACCGGTTCATCCACTGCAGACGCAGCAAAGGACTTGCCTGAACAATTGAATTGAATGGAATTGAATTTAGTTTAATTTTAAAAAAAACTGTATTATTAATTAAATGTTATACATGGAAATTGCCTTTGGCCCCCATGTTACAAGATGTGTGATTCTTTTACACACATACACACAGACACACACACACACACACACACACACACACACACACACACACACACACACACACACACACACACACACACACTATACCACCACACATCCCTCTCTCTCACTTCAGTAAAGACGAATTTTTTTTTTAATCTAGTAAATACTCCTTTGAAAGATATACAAGTAATTTCCGACAACTTACAGCAAAGTCTTCATTAAGTATCAGCTTGGTGTATAAACAATTCTATGGTTGTTCATCTAGCCAAAACAAAATCGATGGTAGTCGCACCGCGCCAAAAACAGGAGATAACGCTTCTATTACTTAACCTTTCACTTAAAGGTAGTCAGGTTGAACAGGTAAATGAACATCGCGTACTGGGGATTACAATCGACAGTCAGCTAAAATGGCAAGCTCATACAGACGCCTTATGCAAAATAGTAGCCAAAAATCTCTTTATGTTATCAAAACTGAAATATTATACTGATTCAGATACCCGTAAACTATTTTATAACGCTCACATACGTTCTTATATCGATTACGCGTCAACGGTATGAGATGGGTGTAGTGAAGTTCATTTAAAGAGACACAATTCCCTACACAGACGAGCGGCCAAAATAATATGCCCTGATCCACACCTAACCACTGAAGAAAAGCTCTCAAAAGCAGGTCTCCTGCCTCTTCAAGGACATATAAAAAATAACAAAGCAATCTTTATGTTCAAATTGTGGAAGCGCAAAACACCTGAGTACATCTCCACTTTGTTCCGTAAATATGAGTCCAAGCTTTAAAAAACATCAGAAAGCTTTTCGTTGTCCCAAAACCAAGGATTGATCTATATGAGACGAGCTTATCCTTCTCAGGGACACTTATCTGGAATGCGCTTCCTGACCACGTAAAATCCACCTCCTCGCTAGCCTGTTTTAAGAAGGGTCTCTGCAAGTATTTTGTGGATCATTCGTAGGGATGCCTTAACCACTTGTACTATAATTATATGTCTCTTTCCATGCTGGGTCCAATTTATTCCCAATTAGGCCTGTTATCCTTTCATTTATCATGTGGACTACTTAGCTCTGTCTATGTGTGGAGGGGGGCGGTGGGCGGGGGAGGGGGGCGGTGGGCGGGGGACGGGGGTAGGGGGGGGGGGTCTGTGAGTCTCTGAGTATGTCTGTATGTGTGAACAGTTTTGTCAATTGTTTGCAAGTATCATGCTTTACTTATATGTGTGTATATTTGTAGATAGTTTTGTAGTTGTTAGCAACGGCAGGTTTGTAAAATGGCTGTGTCGATGACGATGTCAATGCCTTAACCGTAGTAAAATAAAGTTTCATTGATTCATTGATTTTCTCGTCACAGGCAGAACACTAACCCATTCAGCCTGAAGGCGCCAAGCTAATCTGGCACTACCCTTGAATTATCATGGTCAACCCACCTCCTGCAACTGGTACATAGTCTTTAGGCAACACCTCCAAAATGTGAGAAATGGGACCTTGGGAGTAAGGATTACCTATGTTGAAACCGAGTTAAGTTCACCTTAAGGCCCCGCCACACATGCCGGTTGTGCCCCGATTTTGAAGCCGATTCCGATCCGATTGCGATCGGATGACGTCATATATCCGATCCGATCCCAATCGGCTGGGAATCGGGTGTCTAGAACCTGCTCTATTTTTTCCGATCCGAATCGGCCCCGATTGTAAGCTTCAACCAATCAGAGCGCGTCTCGCAAAGCACGTCGTTTCAGTTTGAAAATGGCGGAAGATCAGTACCACCTTCGTTGCCGATGTCTCGCCCGCCTCTTCCCGAATATGATGCAAAACTGCTGATAATGCAAGCACGTCATCATCACTGTCAAAACTAGCAGGCATTTTGCAAAACAGGTACGACTTTGATCTTCGGTTCAAACCGGTCGGCTAAAAATTTGGGAAATGTGTGGCAGTGCACACGTTTTTATAGTCCGGCCCGATCACCTACCGATTCGAAACTCCTCGTGAATCGGCCTCAAAATCGGGCATGTGTGGCGGGGCCTTTAGTCATCTACCGACGGCGGTCGGGCAAAAACTAATCTAACCTCAGTTTCAGCGGACCAACAGTAATTGTAACTGAGCTTACTTTAGGTTTCGTCTGACGGAGTCAGACGAAACCTTATGTAAGCTCATTTCCAGTGATTTTTGTCAGACAAAACGTAAGTGTCGAACACTGAATTTCAGTAATTTGTCACAGTCAGACAAAAAAGTAACCTTGATTGTAAAATCAACGCTGTGTCTTCAGTCAGAAGAAACCTAATCAGTTTTTCAAATCACACTTGAAACCCGCTGCCTGTTGCTGATGTAATAATGAAATAAGACGGTCAAACGTTCCTCAGACTTCCATCTGTGGTAGCAAGTCTTGATCATTCTCGATCTTAGGGTCGTGCAGTGCCCCGTTAAAAGAGCAAAACCCCGCGGGGACGGGGATGAAGCGAATGACAATTCTGAAACAAAAAGACATTTGACGAATCAGTCATCCAAGAAAAAAGATAGCATTAATTTTATTTTATTATTATTTTTGTTTGTTTTGTTTGATTGTTGTTGCTGCTGTTGTTGTTGTGGTTGTTTTGTTTCTTCTTGTGTTTTTTTTTTTCCCTTTTTTTTTTTTTTTTTTTTTTGGGGGGGGGGGGGGGGGGGGGTTGGTTTCGGTTTTTTAAAATTTTGTTTAAACACCGTTAGACTTTTAAAAACAACAACTTAGACAAAAATACATCAAAACCTGTTTTGAGCCATCACCATTATGAGAGATTCCACCTATCATCAGAGTGAGTGTATACTGAGGAGCAAAAGAAATGCGACATTTTTTTTTAAATCATGGGAAACACGTTAGTGTTTCTGATGATTTAAAAAATGTCTCATTTTCTTTTGCTCATCAGTATAGCAATCTAAAATGAATTAAATGAATGAATGAATGAATCAATCAATCAATCAATCAATTAATCAATCAATCAACACCAGACAACACGGATTTCGCTGGCGTTAACACATTCGAGACGTGTCGCATCAGGATGTGACAAGTGTGGAATGAATCATTAACCCTTATCATACTGAGGCTAAAAGCTTCAAATTTGTACACTGCCGTATGCAAGCCACGTTATAGTACTTGCAGACAATATATACACTCATGGCTTTAGTTCAAGGGTGATGCCAGAATAGCTTGGCGCCTAGAGGCGCCAAGCTATTCTGGCACTACCCTTGAACTATTTTAGTCAAACTTGTTTCACACACTGGTGTATAAGAGTTAACGGACCTCTCCCGTCGCACACCCAGGTGTTCCATGAAAAAGTCCTCCATCTCTCGGGCCATCTTCAGGTTGAACTCGGGGTTCAGGCGGCCGATGCACTCTACTTTGGCGTACACACAAGGGTTGCGATCCCCGCCCATCATGATGTTAGCACCGGCGCGTAGATCGACGTACAACACCTGAAAATACAGACACTGATGCGTAACCCTTTGCGTGTCGACTATAGCAGTTTTAGTCGCGAGGATTCCTACCGAAATCATGGCGACTAAAAACGCTACCGACATGCAAAGGGTTAGCAAATATATACAAATGAATTGATGGAGAAATGGTATTAACTATGAAAAGATTATCATTGTGTATAATGACCCAGTAGAGAAGGGAGGGGTGTGTGTGTGTGTGGAAGGGGGCGGGAAGGAGCGTGGGGATAGGGGGGGGGGGGGGGAGAGGGGGTGGGGGGTGGATGGGGGGAGGGGACTCGTTTAATTGTAGTCATTTATATTGCGGTGTAGACGAGGGCAAAATAAATAAGTAAATAAATAACCAATGAATAAATAATAATAAAAAAAGTATAAATAATAAAATAAATTTAAGTAAATAAATTCAATCAACAAATAAATGATCATTAAACCAAGGGACATAATTGCACCTACACTGATATGCTCACACTAAAAGTATGGATTGCATCCCTTGAATTGAGCTTTGACTGAGACTCGTTACCTGTTCATGATTATGCGCAGTGGATCGAGAGAGGTAACATGGGTGTATAAAACACAAGTATATTGTCTCCCCCTTCCAGCAGTGGCAGATCCGTAGATCAGTACACATACCGGGGGGAACTTCGGAAGTAGGCAGGAGAAACACACATACACTGACCGAAGGTGTACTACTAAATGTGGTCGGGTAAATACCTTGATTTCCCAGAATAGATGAACAAGACAATTCACAACAAAGTAACGATACAAATGTTTTGCCTCGAGTTATAGAATACTCACAAACCAGATAGGTGAGGCTGGCGCTTTTTGGCTGGTAAAACTGTACATATATCAAGGGACCAATTACTCGGCGCTGGACAGACAAACAGTTATATTATCTGGTCTGTGAAGATCCGTAGATCAAACATGTAAGCAAAGACAAAACGTGTGTCTGACAAGCTGGGAGACTAAACTGAGGTACTGCGCAGATTTGTTCTTAGCTGTAAACAAGGGCACACTGGTTGTCACCCCCCCCCCCCACCCTCCTCCCGTCAAGCCACACACTGACACACATACATACATCAAACACCACCGTGACCACCATCACCACACCTCCCATGGGGTGATTGGGTGGAGAGACTAGTTGGGGGCGTGGGGGGGGGGGGGGTTGAGGGTTAGGAGACAAGTGTAATACGGTTCTCTTCCCCAACCCTCCTCCACACTGACACGAAGGTACACACCGCGCGCGCGCACACACACACACACACACACACACACTGACACACACACACCATACATCCCCGCCCCCTTCTCGCCTGGTGTGGTGGTGGCGGTAGGGTGAATAGAGCAGTAGAGCAGTTGGAGGGGGTGGGGGGGGGGGGTTAGGAGACAGGTGTAATACGGTACTCTAAAAACACCACCACCACCACCACCACTTTATCCCCTCCCCTCCCCGGCTCCCCCCCCCCCTCCCCTCGGCCCAACCCAACCCCGGCCCTCCTCCACACATACACACACACACACACACACACACACACACACACACACACACACATCTACACACACACACACACACATCTACACACACACACACACACACACACACACACGCATCTGCACACACACACACACACACACACACACACACACACACATCTACACACACACATCTTAACCCTTTGGGTGTCGGTAGCGGTTTTAGTCGCGACAGGAACACAACCGGGATACCTTCCTTACAGGAATCATCGCGACAAAAACAGCTACTGACACTCAACGGGCTGAGAAAAGTTGCACACGTCCGTCACTTAGCGACTCGTGACCCGCTGACTCATAGGCTGTTATGGGGATCTGCACAGGCGGACAATGCGGCAAAACTGACAGAGCCCAAGCCAACAACACTGCGATTATTATTTAAAACTCATTCTACCCCAACAACGCAATGCCCAAATGTTGCCGGTGTCCTCTGAAGACTGCTTTGCAGTGCAGGACACAGATCGACCATGATAGTTCTAGGGTGATGCCAGAATAGCTTGGCGCCCATAGGCGCCAAGCTATTCTGGCATCACCCTTGAACTATCATGGTCGATCCGTTATCTTGCTGGGGTGTGTCTGGGGTAGAATGAGTTAAAAAAAATTAAACCCCATCTTTACTCATATGAAAACCAATGCGCATCAGTCTTTGCAGATCGAATCCATAAGAACTCGCGCAGCAGAATCTGTTTGAGGGGTAACCTTATTGTGCAAAAAAAAAAAAAAAAAAAAAAAAAAACGGTCATAAATGCCGACATGTGTTCTCTCAATAAAAGCCGATAACCCTCATAACTCCATGGCCGCATTTCCAAACTTTTAAAGGCATTGTCTAACGACTTCTGCACCAGTTGTAGAAGATAGATTTATCATGATAATTCAATCAAGGCCCGAGTTAGTGCCACTGCGAGATGAGCTCTGGCGCATCATTGAAGGCGCCAAGCTGTCTGGCACTACCCTTGAATTATCATGATCAATCCAAAACCTCGGCTTTGCTGCAGGGTCCCGGGGCTGAAAGGGTTAACGGCAAAACGTGTCACCTGTCATAAAGATCATCGTTTACAGATACAGCCACCTAACATAGGGGCCTGACGATAGCGCTTTGACTAATACAAATCCGCTGCGCCACCGCCTACTAAGCTCAAGACAGTATTCCGCAGGCTGATTTGATATGTAGCCGGTGGCGCAGCGGATTTGCATTAGTCAAAGCGCTATCGTCAGGCCCCTACGTAACATAAATAATAATAATAATAATAATAATAATAATAATAATAATAATAATAATAATAATAATGATTTGTTAAGCGCTTACTAAAAGTAGCGCTAAGCGCTGATACAATGAAAAGGGTAACAGCTAACACACACACACACACACACACACACACACACACACACACACACACACACACACACACAACATACGCGCACACACACACACACTGACACACATACGTGACTGGTGACTGATGAATTGTGCATGGCTGGGGACTGAAATGAACTAGTGAAAAGCAGCGTTGTAGAGGTGGGTTTTGAGAAGTGATTTGAATGAGGAGAGCGTTTGACAGCCTACGGACAGGGGCGGGGGAGGCTGTTGGCGGGGGCCAAGATGGGAGAAGGCACGACCGCCAGGTGTTTTACATTTGAAATTGGGAAGGCGAAATTTACGTGTCAGAGGAAGAGCGGAGGGTGCGAGATGGAGTAATACAGATGGATTAAGTCAGAGGTATAGGCAGGAGAAGTCAAGTTTTTAACTCATTCTACCCCAGACACACCACAGGAAGATAAGGATCGACCATGAAATGATAGTTCAAGGGTGATGCCAGAATAGCTTGGCGCCTATGGGCACCAAGCTATTCTGGCATCACCCTTGAACTATCATGGTCGATCTGTGTCCTGCACTGCAATGCAGTCTTCAGAGAACAACGACAAAATGTAAGGATTTCGGTGTTGGGGTACAATGAGTTAATGACAGGTGACCTTTCATACAACGTGACAGTCGCTCAGAACAGGTTCTTTCATGTAACATGGTTGATGCTGCAGAACTGAAGAACAACACTGCGGTGCTGTGTACTGAAACTACGTTAATTCTAAACAGAGATATAAATGTTTTATTACTTTTGCTGACATGCATACACTAGACAATTAAATCGTGAGGCTAATTTAAAAAAAAAAATCCTTATAAGGCCACAATGCGGATTGCGAGATGGATCAACCATTTTAGCTCAAGGGTGGTGCCAGAATAGCTTGGCGCCTCAGGCGCCAAACTATTCTGGCACCACCCTTCAACTATCCCAGTCAAATTAGCAGTAGTGCGTCAGGATGAAAAGGGTTAACCCACATCCTACCGAGGCTACTAAAAGCTTCAAATGTGAACACTAACCATAGGCAAGCTACAATATAGAACTTAAGATACGGATATGGACCAATGGCCGCTTTAGTTCAAGGGTGGTGCCAGAATCGCTTGGCGCCTACAGGCGCCAAGCTATTCTGGCACTACCCTTGAACTATTTTAGTCAAACTTATTCCACACACTGGCGTATTCCGAATGATAAGGGTCAAACAAGGTAGCTGCACTCACCTCTCTACGTTTCTGCAGCGCCTTGTACATCATGTTTGTGAGAGCCGCTTGGAAAAACACGGGGACGGATTTCTCTACGACGTTAGTGTTAACGGTGACAATAGGCATGATGGCAGACTGGCTGGTCAAACTGTTCAGATGATAACCAACTCCTTTCGTTTTCTTACAAGGCGAGATTACAATACACTTTCCGTAGCGAAAAAGCTCCCCCACAATGATAATCTGCACGTGAATTCCGCTGAAAGTTGTGTGTTGCACTAAAATACGGAAAATATAATCAGTACAGTTGTGCGCGGCACACAGACGAAGCTTATAATATCAGCAGATATACGAGGAAACTGGTAACTGATTTCTTAAATACGTGTACTCGGTCATGTCAGGTTCCTAAGCATTACTGACTATTTTCTCTCTAATTCTGTGCTGAACGCACCGCCACCTCCTCTAATGGAGGTAACTAGATTCTGCAAGAGACAAAGATCCTCATGAACCCCCGCAGTTGCGGGGGTTCATGAGGATCTTTGTCTCTAGTGGATGCGTTTTTTCGCTGCCTTCCTGATTTACGAGTGCGAGTCTGCCTTAGGTGAAACTAGTGCGTGTGTTAAGCGAGGCATGTAGGTCCAAATGCTGTTAACTGCGCTATTCTAAATTTCAGTTCCGTGTCCGTGTGTAGTGTCGCACAGCGGTGCAACTATTTCAGCGCGGTTACTGTGTATTTTCTACTCGACCCGCGCTATACATAGCTTCGCGTGTCGTCGCGTTAGCAGGATACGGATATAGAGTGACGGGACTGCGTCCGGGACATCTAACTCTGTGATGACATGGATATAAAGTTGTTGGTTCACAGATGTAAACTGTATGGCCGAGTAAACACGGATGTTACGTGTAAAAGGAAGTTTGGTTAGTTACCCACGAAGCGGCCTTATAAATTTCTCACTTGAGACAGTGTGGAGTTGTTGGTTTTTATTTATTCTTTGTTTTGTTTTGTGGGGGCTTTGTTTATGGGGGGGGGGGGGGGTGCGGTTTGCTTGTTTTTTTTTTACTTTCAACAACAAATTAATGAAAGTGTGTGTTATTGTGTTCATGTACATGTTTGCTCATTGTTTTATGTTGTATCAGTACTCATCACAGCATGCTCCTTTTTGTCACATGTATGTATGTAACAACCATGTTATTTATTCGAGTCAAATGATGCAAATAAAAATATGTTCACTTTCTCTCTCTCTTTTTCCTAATAAAAGTTTCATCATCATCATCTCTCTCTCTCTCTCTCACACAAAGATATCAAGTAACAGGACACCCCAGTATCTAACCACCAAATTTATGCCACAGCAAGAACGCGAACGGACCTCAAGGAACAATATTTTACCATTACCTCTGCCTAAAATTGACCTCTTTAAAACTAGTTTATCATTTTCTGGACCGTTTGTATGGAACTCTATTCCTACACATTTGAAGACTATAGCCTCACTTGGCATCTCCCAAAACGAAACTTTTTGATTACTTGATGAGCCAAACATAACCTCCTTGGGCATTCATTAAACAAACCCGGATGGTCAATACTTTCATGTACCACATGTATTTATGTATGGTGTGTGTGTGTGGAATGAAGATGAACATTGAGTGTTATGATTATTCCTGTATATATGATGTTGTTAGACTGAGTTTCATTATTGGTTTTTTTTTGTTTTGGTTTTTCATTTATATTTTTAATTCGTTGTTTTGAATGTTGTTGCCTGCAATCAATGGTGTGTGTATATATATATATATATATATATATATAGTCTTTTTTAAAACCTATTTTATGTTGTAGATGTTAGCAATGGCAAGTTTGTAAAATGATTTGTTTCTGTCAAAACATTTTACAGCTGATAAATAAAGTTTCATCATCATCATCTCTCTCTCTCTCTCATCTGTAAAATGGCTATGTCGACGACGATGCCAATGCCGTAACCTTTGCAAAACAAAGTTTCATTGATTCTCTCTCTCTCTCTCTAAAACACACGCAACACACACATATGGGCATGTGACAAAAGGGTGTTTGTACCAAAAGTAACAACCAACAGAAATGTCCAAAGTAACAACCAACAGAGATGTCCTTAAAATAGGCTTATTTCAGACACTGGTTAGTTTTGATGTATCTGGCATGTGGGCATGCGAAAGTAATTAATGTGAATGCAGAAACAGATGATTACCTTGTCTATGGAGAGGCAGGTTAGTCACATTAGTCGCACTGCCTACTTAGAACTATGTAGACTCAACATCATAAGACCCTCTGTGACAGAAAAGACCATTGCACAGCTTGTCTGTTCTCGCATCCTTTCTCGTCTTGACTATTGTAATTCGCTTCTTGCAGGCATCACCTCAGATCAACTATGTCACATTCAGCGCATTCCATACAATGCAGCCAGATTAATTCTTCGCAAGAAACGCTCTGACCATGTTACCCCTCTGTTAAAACAACTCCACTAGCTTCCAGTCAAACAGAGAATTGAATATAAACTGGCTACCCAGGCATACGAGCACTTTGACAACACACTCCCCCTGTACCTCTCCTCCAGTCTCTGCTCTCATAACCCTTCCCGTAGCCTATGTTCTTGTTCCCAGAAATTACTGGTCCAACCGAGAATTAACCTGAAGACTGCAGGTGCTCGGTCTTTTCAGTACCAGGTCCCCCAAGGGCCATGCGTGGAACTCCCTACCTCCCCATGTATGTCAATCCCCGACACTCTCAGTCTTCAAAACCAACCTAAAAACGTATCTTTTTAATTTGGCATATCAGCGTTAATTTTCCTTTGCTTCCCATCATGTGATTTTTGGCTGGTGTTACTGTAAACAGAATGTGTGTGTGAAAGACTGTGGTTAGTATGCCTGAACTGTTTTTGTTATTGTGATTTGTAGTTTATTGTGTGTGTTTATAATTATTTGTAAAGCGGTCGGAGCCTGCGGAAGTGGGGAAGACCTACAAAAGACCTAGCGAATAATTAAATCTGGCCCTTTCTGAAAACGTTGGGTTTTAAGGTGGACATATGGTTATAAATATGATCACATTAAGCCAGTTTTTTTTTTTCTTTTTTAGTATTCTCTTTCAAAAGAAATTAATTGAATGACCTGTTCTCACAAATGGAAGTATTAAAAGTATTTTATTCCTTTTGAAATTATTTTTCTGTAACAATCAGTGTTGGTTGTTATGGCGGACATAATCAGTCAATTTAAATCACAAAAACAGTTTTTCGTGTGATTAACACATTTTACAAAAAAGTTATTTAGTCATTATCCTTAGATGAGAACTCCATAGTTTATCCATTTGGTGAAAAGGAAACTCTGTGAGAAATGTAATTGTTCCAACAACAATGTCTTCATAGTGGAATCACAAAAAGAACTAATTCTGTTGTAGTGTGGTTTTCTTGACTAAATATGTTGGTTGTTACGCGCACAACGTTTTGTCACAGGCTCATAAATACATGTATACCAATAGTAGCACAACCGATTTGTACTTCTATAGGCAAAGTTTATTCTAACTTCACCTCTGCCTGAATTAACACATGTATACATGTATAAAGCAACATGACTAAATGTAACAAAAACAAAAATAATGCATAAATATCATATATGCAACCCAAAAATGTCAAACATGTAGATGATGTACACATGTGTACTAAGTATGAATGATATTGCAAAACAAGTGTAACTAGGCGTGCAAAAGCTGTTGTTCAAAAAGACAAAAAGATTAACCTATTTAACCCCAAAGCACTACAGCAGGAGATGGATTGACTATGATAATTAAAGGATAGTGCCAGATTAACTTGGCATCTGACAGCACCAACCTAATCTGGCACTACCCTTCATTAACATGACTGATCCATCTCTTACAAAATTTATTAGGTGACACCTCTGAAATATGAACAAGAAAGACAAAGCCCTTATGGCTCACGTGCATGCCCGATGCACATATGTGTGACCTTTGTGACAGTAAGTTAATGAATAAATATAAAGGGCTGGCTTCAGCATCAGCGAAATCCATGTTTTCTCAAACATTTTCACACATCTGTCAAACCCCCATGACCCTTGACCTTTGTGATGAGTCAACCAAATTAGTATGCATAGAAATATCATGCCATCAGCAAACTTCACACCAAAATTTGTTTGAAAAGTTTGCAAAAACTTTGGTAAAAAAAATGGCATTTTTCACACATTTATCAACCTCTTGTGACCCTTGACCTTTTTGAGGGGTATTCCAAATTAGTATAGATAGATCTATAGGTCTTATCTTCAGGTATCTCTATACTAAGCTTTGGGTTTGAAGTTGAAAATAGTATTTAAGAAAAAACATTTATTTTGTCAAAATATGGCTTTTTGGAAACTATTTTAGGATCATCTCATGACCCTTGACCTTTGTGATGGTTCAACTAAATAAAGTATGCATATGAAGGTTTTATCATCAGCTACCTTTGAGCCAAATTTGATAGAAAACCTTTTTTTCAATGCTAATAAAAACTACCATTCAATCAAAAATTGGCATTTTACACACATTTGCAGACCTCTTGTGACCCTTGACCTTTTTGAGGGGTCATCCAAATTAGTATGCATAGATAGGTCTTACCATCAGGTATCCAAGTTTGAGTTTGAAGTTGTGAATAGTTTTTGAGAAAAAAAGGTCTCATCAAAATATGGCTATTTTTCTTATGACCCTTGACCTTTCCGAGGGATCAACCAAATTAGTATACATAGCAAGGTCTTAGCATCAGGTATCTTTGTATCAAGTTTGTCTTTGCAGTTGTGAATAGTATTTGAGAACAAATCAATTTTGTCAGAATATGGCTATTTTGACCTATTTCCTCATCCCGTGACCTTGACCTTTGAGAGAGGTCACTCAAATTGATATATTTAGAAAGGTCTTGTCACAAAGTGTCATTGGGCCAAGTGTGAAGACTGTGGCTTGAATAGTCTCTGAGAAAATGCCAACGTTAAAGTTTACCATTGATGACGGATGATGGCAGACGGATGACGGATGACCACTGGCCCAGAACATACTTTTGCTTCACATGTGAGCCAAAAATGCAGCAGTGGGGTTAAATGGGCTAACCCCCTTGTGCACACAGCCACTGGTACTGATAACACTACATGTGGCTCTGTTTACATCAGGGAGGGGGGGGGGGTGTGTGTGTGTTAAGACTAATGTGTGCAAACTACCCCGATTTAACATCAGCATGAACGTACAGCAATTATGTGAAGTGAAATAGGTAATGGCAAATTCACATTCAATACACGCATATTTCTCAGATATAATTATATAGGAAACAAAAACAAAAAAGATGCTAATTTATTATATGTGTGCTATAAAAACAAAGTAGACAAGACATTTCAACATTCACAAAGTCACACACACACACACACACCAAAACAAAATGTCATGAATATTACACCAGACATCAATTTTACATGTTTTCTGCACGCTCCTGGTTCGGCCGGGTGTTTTGTCTCTTTTACCCCATGTGCATGTCCTGAAACTGGAACTGTCAACAGTACCAGTGTCGTCAAAGGGGTTAACTTCTTATCTATGCGCCTGCGTACTAGTGTAATCCAAAAATTGCGATCCACCAAAACCTGTTCTGAGCAAACACCTGCTGAAGACTGTCACCTGTCACTAACCCTGCTAGCCCCGGATGCCTACAGCAGGAGATGGCTCGACCATGATAATTCAAGGGTAGTGCCAAATTAGCTTGGCGCCGTCAGGCGCCAAGCTAATCTGGCACTACCCTTGAATTATCATAGTCGTTAGGCAGCACCTCCAAACTTTGAGACATGGGACCTTTGGCCTAAAAGGGTTAAAAACGATCATTCAGGTGGCTGTAGTTGCGCTCTCAACAAAAGTCTTGAACTGATGGGAAATAAAGTGCCACCTGTCATTAAAGACCATCATTTAGGTGGCTGTCGCTGTGGCTGTTACTCACTGTGGCTGTCGCTGTGGCTGTCGTCACCTAAATGACGGTCTTTAACCCTTATCCTTCGGAATACACCAATGTGTAAAATAAGTTTTACTAAAATAGTTCAAGAGTAGTGCCTGAATATCTTGGCGCCTCTTGGCGCCAAGCTATTCTGGCACTATCCTTGAACCGTAGCCATCCTTATCTGTAAGTACTACAATGTAGCTTGCATATATGGCAGTGTACAAATTTGAAGCTGTTAGCCTCAGTATGATATGGGTTAAAGGCCCACTACCGCTGTAACTGTTCAAATATACACTTCTGCAACACTAACAGTAACAGATGGATACGAAATGATACACACGTCTAGTTATGGTTCATTTAGACATAGGGAAATCCAGTTCAGCACAGGTCGTCTTAATAGCAAGTAACCTCACAATGATTCCACTCCGTTCTATAAATAAAACAGAATCAGTACGAGAAACAGCTAAAAATAGATTGATACGCTGACGGGTGTGCAGAATAAATAAGTGCGATTACACACACACGTTTGCTGCGTGTCCAAACGGCTGTTAAAGTTCATTAGCTGTGTCAACAAAGCATAACAAACACAAACGGTGCTGAAATCTGACTTGAGATTTACGAGTAATGGTCTTTAATGACAGATGACACATTTTCCCCTTTATTTTAACTTTAAGACTTCTCTTCAGATAGTATCTGTTTTTGAAGTCTGCATTTTTTTGCGGGATAAAAGGGACTGTTCAAAACAGGTTCTACTGTGATTAAGTTTCATAGCCAAACTCACACTCACAGGTAATATTTATAAAAGTAGATCTGTACAATAAAGAAAAATGTTTTGGTACTGTGTACAAACAAAACATAGACTGTGCGTGTCTAGATAGATGCACATTACAACAAAGAACGATTTTTGCAAACACACTCGCACTCAATTAACTCACCGAGCCCCGACGCACTACAACGGAAGATAGATTGACCATGATAATTCAAAGGTAGTGCCAGATTAGCTTGGCGCCCATCGGCGCCAAGCTAATCTGGCACTACCCTTGAATTATCATGGTTGACTTATCTCCTGCAACTGGTGCTTAGTCGTTAGATGACGCCTCCAAAATTTGGGGAATAAGACCTTGGGGCTGAATGAGATAATCCACTTTCTGATATTCTCTCATTAAAAAGTGATATTCTGTGACCATTTTCTACACAACCCACACAAAAGAAATTGTGTAGGCTGGCTCGAGATTTTGGACCTTACGACCTGAGGTCGTTCGGTTCCAAGTCAGTTCACACACAAGCGTTCTTGAAAGTCATTTTCAAAATAAAATGGCTGGTTGAAATAATTAGAACCATTCAGTGACTGCATGTTTGCCAAGACACGAGAAAACATGGTGGTCTCATCGACAGATACAGTAACTTGGAGGACGGTGATGTATGCACTGTCCAATAGTGTAAGGGGGGTGTGTTTGTGTGTGTGTCTGTGTGCAACTGCAAGGAGAAACAGGGGGTGGGGGGTAGGAGAAAGTATCCTTTTCGTTTTACCAGAAATGAGAGCACAGCATCAGATTTGATGCACACGATCTGCATATTATAACTATTAAGGTCTACAGAATGGCAGTCATTTAGTTCTGGGAGTTTCAGAGTTGCGGTTGCGCACAATCAAAATCGACAGTCCCTGGGGAGTCCTTGAACTCCAGTCCTTACAGGTTTGTCTTAACTCTTAATCACCTATAAGAACATACACTGTCTATTCTCCTGTACCTAGAAGATAGTAAGAAAATTACTGAGAAAATGGGTTACTTCACCAAAGCGTCTATAACTTTTTTGAATAGACAGATATTTAAGTCTGGTTTTTTTTTCTTAGCTGACATATATGTATGGATGGATAGTATTTTATGTTGTGGTGGAGTGTAATTTGATACCTGTTTATATTATTTACTGTAATTAATTACAGGTAAATTAACTGAAAAAAATGCGCCTTGATTATTTTGATATGACAAACAAAAGACGTAAAACTGAAAAATGTGTCGGTGGGCGAAAATATGAAAGTGTGTGATAGTGGAGTGAGATAATTTTACATTAGTGATCACTATTACCAGGCAATCCACTGATAATCCTTCAGGTAATCGAAGTGCACGTATCCCCGTCGGCGGATGTTGCTACAAATTGATCGCCAAGTTCGTCTGTTGGGCGAAAGTTTCGAACATTTCAGCAGGGAAATACTGATAAAAATAATCAAGTGGTGTCGCTTCCAACTCAAGTGGAGTTGTTGGGCCCACATATCGCGTGAAAGGCTGCAAAAAAGTCTGAAATTGGCCGCTGATGCCAGATAGCATCACCGCCGCCCTCTTGCAGTCGTCGCTTCGGTAAACACTGCTGAAATACTCCAGTATTTTCGTCATCCCAGTCCGACAGATCGCTAGTATGTACACTAGATGTACACTAGACACACTTATGTCACTTCCCTCTGGCTCTGAAACTGGATAATTGCCAATTTACTCCGAAATAGCGGTAAACTCTGGGTCACTGTCGTGTATGTCGCCATGTTTGCAAACACGTGCGTTAGCGAGCAGCCAGGTGCACGGTAAAACTCTCCCAATTCGACACACACAGTGGCTTAGAGCGCATGCCCAGTGTCTAAAGTTAGTTTGACCTTGCCCCCTACGGTATACAATCTCACCTTCTTCACAGAAAAACCCACCAACGTATCACATGACTTCTAAATTTAGTACCGAGGACGGGCGTCTATGGGCGCTTTAGGTAAAGACCCGGAGGGCGTTTACGGGCGTTATAGGTGATTAAGAGTTAAGTACTACTTGCAGTCAAAGCAGAAACTGTTTTGCAGACAATTCTAACGGTACCAACTGCTACAAATTCTCCACACACTACAACGGGCTCGGTATCCCTCTATTGTTCATTTACATTACCCCTTCGCCGCCAGTGGTCGCAGATTTGGATTCCAAGAGCTTCATTCTTTTCAAACTATCTCTGCGAAAAACATGGATCAAAATGGGATAAGCAAGAGGCAAAGATTCTCATGAGCCCCTGCAGTTGCGGGGGCTCATGAGGATCTTTGCCTCTTGCAGTTTGGTTTTGTTAAGTCCCACCCATGCTATATGTATGCAGTCAGTCAACTTCTTCCACTGGCAAGTAACACAACGTGCACTAGAACCTAGACGTAACCACTTACAAAAAGGAAGTGGTCGTAAAAGACGGATTCTCTCAACAACAAATCTTGATGAGCAAAACGGGTCACCTGTTATTAAAGACCATCGTGATGGTCTTAATAACAGGCGACCTGTCACAAGGGGGGGTCATTTAACCCACTGCATCCTGGGGCTGACCTATTTTTTACGTTGCTCATCGTCCTGTGAAGGCTACATGACAGATCTGGAGAAAGGTCAACCATTTTAGTTCAAGGGTGGTGCCAGAATAGCTTGGCGCCAAGCTATTCTGGCACCACCCTTGAACTATCATAGTCAAAGATTACTAATCAAGATTACTAGATTACCAAGTCTAGTGAATATGCGATACGGTCCCTTTTCGGGTGGGGGGTGGTGGGGCTTCCATATTCACTACTTCCAGTCACTTACTTAGCGCGCCCTTCTTTCCTATCTTTTTCTTTTTTGTGCTTCGATCAAACTTGATCTATGACGATTGGTCGATACTGCACAATTCTCTCCCCTGACAGTGCTCTTACCTACTTTACTTTGTAATCCTCCTAAAATATTAGCACTGGCAGTCTCCCCTTTTCTTATCATAGTCAAAATTTATTTCCAGCCATAGCCTGTCAGAGTTCAAATAGGCTCTGGTGTACAGATACTATATACGCCTCTCTTGCCAGAAAATGGAGACAACAGAGGAGCTGACTACATCGACATAGCGATAAAGTTCTGATTGGATCCCTGTACAGTTCGACTTTGCTTGTCCACGTCCTCACGGTATCCCCGGAAACTCTGAGATTACTTCAGAGAGAATCTATGTTGCGGTAATCCATCCAAGTCCAGAAATATATCCACCAAAGAAAGAAATCCACCAGCACGCAATCGCTGTAAACACAGTCACTGGAGCTGGCGTGGGTGCAAGTTGAACTGCCTATGACAGCAAAACATGTGGAGTGTGTCGATCCTGGTATGTCATGAAACATTTTGTGCGCATGTGCACCCGCGTTCACGAAGTAGAGCAGGTTGCAATTCACGCAAGGAACGGCCATGACAGTGCAAGGGCGGTGCCAGAAAGCCAAACCAACTCAACCCATGCAGCACTACACCCCAGCAATACAACAGCAGAGACATTAAACCATTTAGCCCCAAACGCTCCACAGCAAGAGACGGTCCGACCATGTGACCGTGAGAATTCCAGGGTAGTGCCAGATTAGCTTGGCGCCATTAGGCGCCAAGCTAATCTAGCACTACCCTAGAATTCCCATGGCCAATTCATCTCCGCTAACTAGTACATAGTCTTTAAGTGACCCCTCTAGAATTGCGAAATGCAGCCGCAGGATCAAAAGGGTTAACTCAATCGAGGCGTGCTGCAAGCAGCATTGTCACATATCCAGAAGAGCCAAGTCTCAAATGAGTTAATGACCATGCCACATGGACCCATGTAAGCCGAAGGCCGCATTTCCCAAATCTTAGGTGTAATTTAACTTTCAAAAGATGGAGGATCAACCATAATAATTCCAGGGTAGTGCCAAACTAGCTTGATGGCAGAAAGCTAAATCTGGCACTACCTTGAATTATCATGGTCGATCCACCATCCCCTTGCTGTAGGGCGCCAGGGCTGAATGGGTTAAGCGTGGCACTACCCTCGCATTATCATGGTCAATCCATCCCCTGCTGAAGTGCGCCCGGGCTGAAGGGGTCAAAGCATGGCACTACCCTTGAATTATCACGGTCGATCTATCCCGTGCTGTAGCCCAAAAGAGCTAACTGGATTAGGCGTGGCACCAGAATAGACTGAGAGAACGACCATGATGTCCGAGGGTTCAAGGGTTGTACTGGGATAACGGGGTGCCCGACGGCACCGCGTTATCCCAGTACCACCCTTGAACTATTACTGCTGATGTTTTTCATGAACTTGTACGTAGCACAGCAGCTGAATATTGGTCGTGCGACTCGGTGTGTTTAAGTGGCAGTTACCCTTTTTTCTTCTGTCTACTTGTTGTCTGGGTTGAGAGCGTGATAGAAAAACGAGCTCCTACTGTGCATCTGCAGAGGCATGGGCATCGCCATTTGTAGCTGCCCCTGCATCATCTGCCCTTGAAGCAACTGCTGCGCCTGTGCCTGCACCTGCGCATTGTGGAGCTGCACCTGCGACTGCACCTGCTGGCCCGGACTCTGACTGTACACCACCTGCTGCTGAGTGGCCGTGGAAGCAGATGTCTGCGCCTGGGTAGTCTGCTGGGTTTGTTGTTGGGACTGTTGGCTCTGCTCTTTGTTTTGACGCTGGCGTTGACGTTTCTGTTTCGCAGGTTTGTCTGGGGTGGATGAGGGGTTACTGGCGGCGCGGATGATGGCCAAGTCCTCATCAATGCCCGAGTGCTTGGCCTTGTGCTTTTCTAGGTGTGCGTTCTGGGCAAACGTCTTGTGACAGATGTGACACTCGTAGGGCCTTTCACCCGTGTGCGTGCGCATGTGCCTCTGCATAGCACTCATATAGCGGAACTCCTTGTTGCACACCTCGCAGTGGAGGCCTGATCTCATCAGCTTCACGCGGATGGCTGGCGGGTTGGTCTGCGCCCCCGTCGACTTCAACCCATCATCGTCATTGCCGTCATCATTATCGTCGTCATCCGATTCAGATGATGATGCCGGCGATGACGGTGGCGTCTCAACTTTCTTGGACTTTTTGCGCTTGCTCTCCTGCTGACTGGACGATATCCCAAAAGTCTGGTACTGAGGGATCCCCGACGCCGTCCCTGCTTTAGGAGGGGGTACCATGGTGGGCAGGGTAGGGGGTATGGCTTGCAGCGTGGAGCCGAACGGGCTGCCTTGCGCAGACACGGTGGCTGAGCCAGGCTGAGACATGAGCTGAGATATGTTGGACATGGCCGAGGCAAACGTCATGCTGGAGATGGGGGGAGGGGACAGAGGGGTCAGTTCAGCAGGAGGGGAGCCGGTCTGACACGACGTGTCCGTGGTCTTGGCTTGGCTGGACATGTCGGCAGCCACCTTAGCCTTTGTCTGCTGTTTTTGTTTCTTGCTACGTTTGCCGGTGGTTTTGGGTACATAGGGCACACCCTTGCAGCTGGACTTCTGGTGGGTCTGTAGGTGAGACAGCTGTGAGAACGTCCGATTGCATACGTGGCACTCGAAGGGCTTCTCACCTGCAACAGGTATTTCATGCAACTTTATAGACATACACAATTAACTTTTAACCCCACATTGGAGGTGTCAACAAACGACTATGTACCAGTTGCAGGTCGTGGATCAGCCATAATAGTTCAAGGGTAGTGCCAGATTTGCTTGGCATCAGGCGCCAAGCTAATCTGGCACTACCCTTTTCTTTTTTTTTTAAATTCCATTTGTCACTTTTACATTTGTTTAGATGTGAATTTCATCTAGATGAACAGTTCGAGAATGAAATGGACATTTATTTTCCTGTTCTACATATCATTACCAGTGTGTATTTAGCTGTTGGCGAAATGTGTGCGAGTTTGTTTCTGTGTGCATGCTTTTTAGAGTCCGATTATCTAATTAAACTATATGTATAGATAATTATAGCGTGCTTATTGGGCACACATCGTTGTAGAAAATTACTGCCCTTGAATTATCATGGCCGATCCAAATCCTGCAGTAGTGCGTTGGGGCTAACGAAAAAATAACAAAGACTACATGAGAACCAGTTTCTAAAATGACACAAAAGCAGTAACTGGTGAAGCCTGAGCATTATATGTATTTTCACTCGAGACAAGTCAAAACTGACGACACACGGGCGGCTCCTTAGCTTGGCATCTCAGAGTACCCACTTGCAAAAAGTCTTCTCAATACCAAGATATGCAAGGTGGCGCAGCTACATTCTTGCAAAATCAGCATGCGCCATTACTGTTTAATACCGGTATTTGCTTAGTATTTAGCATGAAAATCATATTTTAGAGTTTACTGTGTGTGTGTGAGTGAGATGTGTGCGTGTGTGTTATTTTAGTCTTAGTAACCGACATCAAGACAAATTCCAATGTTTTTATTGTTTTGTACATGGTATGGAAACATATGGCAATAAACTATCTTATCTACTAGCTAATGTGAGAACTGAAGCTATCCCCAGGCTTTCTGCTAGGATTTAAAACTGACCATCATCGAGATGGACAACACGACCTAAAATCCATCCGAGCCACTCTACAGTCCATCACGTACTTGAATCACAGCAGGGATAAGTGCTTTTCTCTCAAGATTTGTGCCTTCCATTTTTTTCTGTCCATCAAAATTTGTCCATCAAAAATGGAGAATCAATATATTGACCATGACAGTTCAAAGGTGGTGCCAGAACAGCTTGGAGCCTCTAGGCACCAAGTTGTTCTGGCACGACCCTTGAACTATCATGGTCAAAATTTCTCATGTTCACCCTTTTAGCCCCAAGGTCCTGTTTCTCAAATTTCGGAGTGTTGCCTAACGACTATGTATCAGTAGGAGGAGATGGATTGATCATGATAATTAAAGGGTAGTGCCAGATGAGCTTGGCACCTTCAGGCGCCAAACTTATCTGGCACCACCCTTGAATTATCATGATAAATCCATCTCCTGCTGCAGGGTCCTGGGGCTGAAAAGGGTTAACGTGTATCACTCGGGGCAACTGATGTCGACTTCAACGGCGGCGAGATTACCTCCCCTGGAACACTACTAGCAGCGAGATCTGCCCAGCCAGGGTTTGCTTGCAGATTGTTACTGGCTATTTTTTAACACTGAACATGTCATCACAAGCTGTTACTTGGCATCTGCACCAAAGCCAGAAATGAATTCTTAACAATATTACTTTAGTGGCAGAGTACAATAAACTGAAAAGTTACTTAGTACAGTATTTTATCATCAAGTATTTTACCATCAAGAGAGCGAGCTCCATCATACATGATGAGCTACATACATACCTGGTTCGAGCCCTTACCATCTGACTCACACTTTAAATCCATCAAGGCCAAAACCACTCGTTTTCAGGAGAGCTTTTATCCCTCGGCTATTCAGACCTTGTCTCATGTGGCGAAAAGTGAAACATCACAGCACTCTTAAAACGTATCCCAACAATGCCGTCCCTGTGCTCTTGTTTTATCTTTCCCTTTTTTCCCTCCGCAATATGTAATAATGGCTGTGATATGATTCAACTCAGCAGATTGACTCGAAGTCCCTTTAGAATTACCTACAGCCTATCTTAGTTGTTTATAGTTCTTTATATGTTCTCTTAACCATTTCTTAGACAGGATATACAGTATTATAAATACATATGAATTTAGTTAATCTGTTTTTGTTGCGGCTCACTTGGCAGTTTTTGTTGTCAGAATATGGTTATTATGTGATAGATTTATCTTATTTTACTTACTTAGATGTGCGTGCATATTTAGTAGGATGACTGCTATGCATATGTGTGGTTTGGTATCTTAGAGTCTGCTTGATTGTGATGCATGTATGTTTTATGTGTTGATCTTAACATGGACGCTCATCAGTTATGCCGCAAACAAAAATTCCTAATGTTTATGTATATATCATTATATGGCAATAAAGTTTATCTTAACTTATTGGTAGGCAAAGAGCTACAGTGTTAAATCAGGGCAAGTTGAAACGAAGGAAGGCAACAGAAAGGCAGCACACCACAGCACGAGTGTATAATCCTAAATTTGCCACAGGTCACATGACTTCAAACATTGATCCTAGTGCAAGAGGCGTATATTCATTCTCATCAGCCTCTGCGTTCACGTGGATCTACGCCCCTTTCCTCGCAACAAGCTGCTTCATTTACATCCGCAGTTTCGGTATCAATGCAGTGTTAACAGCACGGTTGTCATGAGGATGCCTGCCATGGTGATGTGGGAGATCCAGCGAAACGGACCCTTTCTTACCGCGTGGACGCCCTTACTGTCAAGGGGCAAAACCTACCACCTTTGACCCTGATTTCAACGCCGACAAAGACTGATCAACACTCAACTGCAAGAGGCATAACTCCTCATGAGCCCCCGCATTCGCGTGGGCTCATGAGGATCTATGCCTCTTGCTCAGACCACTTTGTCTATTTTTCCTTTGGCGGTTGGGGAAATCAGACGTTGAGTTTACAATAATGTCAAAATCTTAATCGGGATCCAAAGGCAGTGAAGGGTTAACGCGGGGACAATGTCTGCTACACACTTGCACTGCTTAACCCATTCAGCCCCAGTGCCCTACAGCCGGAGATGGATCGACCATGATTAATCAAGGCTAGTGTCCGATTAGCTCGGCGCCTGCCAGCACCAAGTTAACCTGGCACTGCCTGTGCACTATCGCGGTCGATCCGTCTCCTGAAACTGGTGCATAGTCGTCAGGTGACAACCCCCAAAAAGTTTAGGAAACGTGGCCCACGGGGTTAAATGGAGATGAACTCCCCATGCTTGCACGTTGCGTTAACCTAGATGCCAGAAAGTGGTGTCTACATATTCTCATGACTCTGTGTGCCTGCAGGGGGGGGGCGGGGGGGGGGATGTGGATCCACGTCTCTTGCAGATGAGTCAGGCCTACTGATTGACCTGCACATCTCGGAGGCTCATCCTGACTTAGGAAAAATCTGATCTTGACCCTTTTACTGCTGAGAAAAAGTTAGCAGTAACCAAGAGCAAGAGGCATAGATCCTCATGAGCTACTGCAAATGCGGGGGCTCATGAGGATCTATGCCTCTTGCTGACGCCACTTTAAATCTGTGTTCCTGGGAGGGCTGAGGCTCTTCGGCACTGGATCGACAAAGATTTTAGAAGCACAGTTGGCGTCAGCTGGCAGTGAAAGGGCGGAGGATACATTTGGTCGCACACTAGACAATTTAAAGTTGTATGCCGCTCCTGCGAGTCACGACATTCAGACTACATCCTAGTGGCTATAGATCTACCTGTGTGTGTACGCTGATGGCGTTTCAACTCGCTGCGAAACACAAACTCCTTGCTGCACACCTCACACTCTAGAACGCGCCGACTCTTACTGTGCTGTTTGGCGTGAGCCAGGAGCGCCTCGTAGGTCATGAACTTCATGTCGCAAACGGAACATGTGGGTACATTCTTGGGCTGATGCGTGCGCTTGTGGGCAGCCAGGTGTGTCGCTTGTGTGAAGGCCCGGCCACAATCGTGACAAGCGAATGGTTTTTCACCTGCACGAAAATAATTTTGCTTTAGTGGCTACTTTTTTCAACCCCTTGTCCATGTCGCCACTGGCACTGTAAACACTACCAGTGGCTGCAAAGACAAAGAGGTTAATGTAAAACTTTTTAAAAATCTAAATGATTTATTTACTACTATCCATGATTTGCAAAAACAGACCAGTTAACCAATTTAACCCTAAGGTCCCATTTCCCAAATTTTGGAGGTGTCACCTAATGATTATGTACCAGTTGTAGGAGATGGATCGACCATGATAACTGAAGGGTAGTGCCAAATTAGCTTGGTGCCACTAAAGAACATCATATGTAGGTGACTACAGCCAAAATGAAGATGGTCACCCGAAACAGGTTCAACTACATTCTCAGATTCACGGAGAGGTTGGCAACCGCAATGCATGAAACAGTAATCGACTATTCAAGATCAACAAAGGGATAATTTAAAGAATGATGTGAGGTGAAAGAATTTCCTTAGCATATTTAGCCCCGACGCACTATAGCGGGAGGTGGGTCGACCATGATAATTCAAGGGTCGTGTCAGATTAGCTTGGCGCCATCAGGTGCCAAGTTAATCTGGCACGACCCTTGAATTATCATGTTTGATCCATCTCCTGCTGTGGTACATGCAGACTGGGCTACATGGGTTAAAATAATCAGTTAACCCCTATCCTACTGAGGCTAAAAGCTTCAAATTTGTACACTGCCATATGCAAGCTCCATTATAGTACTTATTATAGTACTTACAGATAAGAATATAGACCAATGGCTTTAGTTCAAGGGTGGTGCCAGAATAGCTTGGCGCCTGGAGGCGCCAACTAACTTACTTACTTATGCCTGTCACCCCTACCCGGGTATAGGCCGTCGACAAGAGACCTCCAGCAACTCCTGTCCTGTGCTTCTCCTTCGATTCTACTCCAGGTGGTTCCCAGTCTCTTGATGTCTGCTTGGAGGTCTCTTCTTCTTCTTCTTGTCGTTCGCAGTGGGCTATACGGTCAGACCAGCACCGGTGATGAATGACGTCGTTTTCTCCAGGTCTTCTCGACTGCCGTAGAGTTTGGTCTGCAGTGGAGTTGGCGATGGCCACACTTCTTTTCTTTCATCGTCCAGTAGGGGGCATCTCTGGAGAATATGTTCCGCGCTTGGAGGTCTCGACGCCAGGAGTTTCTCGGCCTACCTCTTTTCCTGGGGGTTCCATGACAATGCCTGCCTAGTGATACTGGAAGCTGGCTTTCTCAAGCTGTGACCGATCCATCCCCATCTTCTTCGCCCAATTTCATTCTCTGCTGTTATCTGCTCTGTTCTCTCCCAGAGTCTGACATTGCTGATCTTCTCTGGCCAGTGGATTTTCAAAATTCTTCTAAGGCAACTGTTCATGAAGGTTTGTACTCTGTTGACTGTGGTTTTTGTCAATCTCCAAGTCTCTGCTCCATATAGGAGAACTGCTTTTACATTGGAGTTGAAAATCCGGACTTTGGTGTGTTGTGACAGCTCTCTGGAACTCCACACTTTTTTTAACTGGAGAAAGGCTGCTCTGGCTTTACCGATTCGTGCTCTGACATCTGCATCAGTGCTGGAGGAGTGGAGGCGCCAAGCTATTCTGGAACTACTCTTGAACTATTCTAGTCAAACATATTTCACACACTGGTGTATTCCGAATGATAAGGGTTAATAGCTAGACACATATCCTGACTACTTGCACCATTACAGTGATCTCTCTCTCTTGGCTTGACTTCGCGAACGAAGATTTTATAGGAGTTGCCCATGACGTCTGCAGGCTTGTTCGTGGCTGCGGAGGCCAATCCGAGACAGGCAGGTTCGACCGCAGTGGCTGCAGGGGAAGGTCTGGCCAGGGTTCTGAGCTGCGGCATCTCTGTTTTTTCTCCTGAGCCGCTTGTCCTTAAGGCTAGCTCTGCGAGAGTCCTCAAAGGAGACAGCTGCCTTGTAAATGGTGGAGCGCCAGGTGTCACGGTCCGCAGCAAGCGAAGACCACTGGTGGTGGTCGATTTGGCAGGCACTAAGTGACTTCTTGAGACAGTCTTTGTATCTCTTCTTTGGTGCCCCTCTGTCACGGTGTCCAGTAGCAAGCTCGCCGAACAGGGTGATCTTTGGTAGGCGATGATCCTCCATCCTGGAGACATGCCCCGCCCAGCGGAGCTGTGTCCGCAGCAGCAAAGCCTCGATGCTCACAGTTTCAGCCTGTTCAAAGACCTCGACGTTGGTGACATAGTCACTCCAGTGAATGCCCAGGATGGTACGCAGGCAGCGCTGGTGGAAGCGTTCGAGGAGTCGTAGTTGGCTGCGGTAGAGGGCCCAGGACTCGGAACCATACAGCAGGGTGGTGAGGACCACAGCTCTGTACACGCTGATCTTGGTGCCTGTTTTCAGCTGTTGATTGTGCCACACCCGCTTGAAAAGTCGCCCGAAAGCACTGTTCGCTTTTGCAAGCCTGCTGTCAAGCTCCTTGTCCAGCTTGGCGTCCGACGTGATAATGCAGCCAAGGTAAGTAAACTGGTGCACTGACTTTAGTTCAGACTCGCCAATGGTGATGTGAGGAGGGCGATACACTGTCTTGGGTGCCGGCTGATGGAGGACCTCTGTCTTTTTCAGACTGACCTCGAGTCCAAAGAGCTGGGCAGCATCTGCGAAGCAAGACGTGATGCGCTGCAGGGCTCTCTCTGTGTGTGCAACGAGGGCAGCATCATCAGCAAAAAGCAGCTCACGAATCAGTTGGTCTAGGGTTTTCGTGTGGGCCTGCAGTCGTCTGAGGTTGAACAGGCTGCCATCGAGACGATACCTGATGTACACTGCATCGTCATCATCGAGGTCCACTGTGGCCTGCTTCAACATCAGTGATAATGCACAGTTGTGTACACGAATGAGATGGAAACATTTGGAAATTTAACACAGATACAGTTTCAGGGTTTTACTCAAGCATAAATTGTTAATATTTTATATAGTTCAATGCTTAATAGCAATGCACCACGAGCATATCACATCGAGCCGTTTTAAAGTGAATTCATAGCTTGCTCTATCACGCAAAATTCAAAGTACAGTCTTCACGCTTTCCGATGACGACTCGGTGACCCTCAAATATTTCAGCAGAGAGTCAGGCTGAGTCTCCAAAAAGAATCTCACTGCCATAAAGATTTTTTTTCTCGACTTAAAAATAATTGTACAGGTGTCAGTTCAATAAACTGGATGCACAGTATCAAAATATGCACCTTCTTCACCAGCGGCATGCAAAGGCCAACACAATTTGCAGATGATCACTTTAGTGAGCCCTTTTATTTAAATTAACCGGTTTACCGGTAACCCTATGGCAGCATTTCCCAAAAGTTTGGAGGTGTCACCTAACGACTAGTTAGGTGAGTCAGAACGACCATGGATCGACCATGATAATTCATGGGACGTGCCAGATTAGCTTGGCGCCGTCAATCTGACACGACCCTTGAATTATCATGGTCGACCCACCTCCTGCTGTAGTGCATCAGGACTGAATGGGCTAAGGAAATTCTTTCGCCTCCCATCATTCTTTAACCTTTTAACTACCATACCGCCCGGTTCCGCCAGTGACGTATCACTCTATGTACGACCGTACCGCCCCGTTCCGCCAGTATATACTTACTTTCAGTTGTGACTCAATTCCGGTTCGTTTCGCACCCATTCCAACTTTTAACGGAGTCAATGCATTGTGCGATACGGCTACTTCCGTTTCGGTTACATTTGGATGCTTTTCGAGTTTGTTTGAGAGCAAAAGTTGGAAAAGTTGGTGTTTTTCAAGACTGCATTGTTTACAACGTGGCGGGTTCATGGAGAGCGACAGCGATCCTGAATTTTCCGAATTACTGGATCAAAGTCGTTCAAATCCAGTCAGATTGATTGATTGATTGTACATTGCTTAACGTCCCGACAGCAACAAGGCTTTCTCAGGACGTGCCTGCACTGCTTGTGAAAAAAAAAAAATAAACAGAACATTGAATGTATGTCACCAGCCGGTCAAATACGTTAAATAAACCTAACACATGGGGTTAAATAAAGCTAAGACCATTTAGCAACACACATCCAATATCAAGAGCTACAGGCAGTGCAGACAGTAGGGAGAGTTTAAAAAAGGCAAATACAGGTGAATGGACCTCGGGTAGACAGAAACACATGCCCCAGAATAGAGAGAAAAACCCACCCTGTGGGGCTGACCAGGGTGACCCTGGGAACTAAAAAATACCTAACCCCACCCAAGTCCCCCAGGGCAGACCCGGGTGGGGAAAAATCCAGTCAGAGAAGATGATCCTGAATCTGACATAAGTGTCAGTTCAGCACACACCGAAGATCTCACGGATTTCGAGTCCGATACCGACGATGAAGAGGTACCTGTTGTGGTTAATCGTGCGCCTCAGTGACATCTTGTCAATGCCCCAGAAATCTGGTCATGCGAATATGGGGAGCCTATCAATATCCCTGACTTCGATGCTTTTTCAGGCCCACTGTTTCCCCAGCCACGCATTTCTACCCCGGCTGAATTTTTCTCACTGCTTATACCTGTGAGTTACTACTCTGAGATCGCCCCTGAGACCAACTTGTATGCTCGACAACGTTTACTAGCAAAAGGTGTGCCAGACGCAAAGATCAATTCAAAGTTTGAGCCTACAACTGCTGATGAGATCAGAGCATACATCGGCCTTCTCATGTACATGAATGTGGCTCCTCTTCCATCAATCAAGTACTATTGGTCTGAAGACCAACCCACCTACTGTCCATTTGTTGCACAGACGATGGCTAGAAACCGTTTTGAGCAACTTGCTCAGTATTTCCACATGCGCAATTCCACACTTGCAATCGCGACGGGTCAGCCTGGATTTGATCCTTTGTACAAGGTTCGGCCACTTATTTCTCTAACTCAAGAAACATTTTCTACCAACTATCACCCAGCAAAGTCTCTGACAGTGGACGAAGCGATGATAAAATTCAAAGGGCGATGTGCATTCTTTCAGTACCTGCCGGCAAAAACAACAAAGTGGGGGCTAAAGGTGTGGGCTATCTGTGATTCCAGGAGTTTCTACATGATGAACTACAGTGTGTATACAGGCCGGGTGAATGACTTGCAAGATGATCCAGCCCAACTTGGTGACAGAGTGGTGAAACACCTGGCTGAGCCATACTGCAACAGAAATCACGTGCTCTTTTTTGACAATTATTTCACCTCCATCTCCTTGATGACACACCTGTTTGAGGCAGGTACCCTTGCCTGTGGAACTGTCTGTACGAACAGAAAGGGACTTCCTGATGAAATAAAAGCACCCAAATGTGTGAAGAAATTAGGTGACGCCATTCGTTGGTTCAAACCACTGGGACAACAGGCCAACTTCAGGCTATCGCATGGTTCGATCGGCGAAAGGTGACTGCTTACAACTGCCCATGATGACCAAGATGGAGAGGTGGTGAGGAGGGGTACTGGGGGAACAGTGAGGATCAGATACTCTACTTACTTACTTACGCCTGTCACCCCTACCCGGGTATAGGCCGCCGACGAGAGACCTCCAGCAACTCCTGTCCTGTGCTTCTCCTTCGATTCTACTCCAGGTGGTTCCCAGTCTCTTGATGTCTGCTTGGAGGTCTCGACGCCAGGAGTTTCTCGGCCTACCTCTTTTCCTCTTTCCCTGGGGGTTCCATGACAATGCCTGCCTAGTGATACTGGAAGCTGGCTTTCTCAGACTGTGACCGATCCATCCCCATCTTCTTCGCCCAATTTCATTCTCTGCTGTTATCTGCTCTGTTCTCTCCCAGAGTCTGACGTTGCTGATATTCTCTGGCCAGTGGATTTTCAAAATTCTTCTAAGGCAACTGTTCATGAAGGTCTGTACTCTGTTGACTGTGGTTTTTGTCAATCTCCAAGTCTCTGCTCCATATAAGAGAACTGCTTTTACATTGGAGTTGAAAATCCGGACTTTGGTGTGTTGTGACAGCTCTCTGGAGCTCCACACTTTTTTCAACTGGAGAAAGGCTGCTCTGGCTTTACCGATTCGTGCTCTGACATCTGCATCAGTGCCGCCTTTTTTGTCTATGATGCTCCCGAGATAGGTGAAGGACTCCACCTCCTCCAACGGGGTGCCAGCAAGCAAGACTGGTTCTTCCCTGGTTGCGTTCAGCCTCATTGTCTTTGTTTTCTGTTTGTGAATGGTGAGGCCTACTTGGGACGAGATGTCAGCAAGCCTCGTGGTCTTGTCCTGCATTTGTTGATGAGTGTGGGACAGTAATGCCAAGTCGTCTGCAAAATCGAGGTCGTCAAGCTGTGTCCACAGTGTCCACTGTATTCCACTTCGTCTGTGCTCTGTGGTCATCTTCATGACCCAGTCTATGGCCAGTAGGAAGAGGAACGGAGACAGCAGACACCCCTGCCTGACACCAGTTCTGACCTGGAGCTCTCTGGTGAACTGCCCTTCGTGGATCACGCGACATGTCATGCCATCATAGCTGCTCTTGATCAGGCGGACGAGCTTTGTGGGTACACCGTAGTGTCGTAGGAGTTTCCACAGAGTCTCTCGGTCCACGCTGTCAAATGCTTTCTCATAATCCACAAAGTTGACGTACAGCGGGGAGCTCCACTCCAGAGACTGTTCCACGATGATGCGGAGAGTGGCGATCTGGTCTGTACATGATCGGTTCTTCCTGAATCCTGCTTGCTGGTCTCTCAGCTGGGGGTCAACGGAGCTCTTCATTCTCTCTAGGATGATCCTGTTGAAGACCTTTCCTGGTACTGACAGCAAGGTGATTCCTCTGTAGTTGGAACACTTGCTGAGGTCGCCTTTCTTGGGAAGCTTGATTAGGTACCCCTCCTTCCAGTCAGCTGGCATCACCTCCTCTTCCCAGATCTTTCCAAACAGTGGGTACAGCATCTCAACTGTTGTCTCTAGGTCTGCTTTCAGAGACTCCGCTGGGATGCCATCTGGCCCTGCTGCTTTGCCATTCTTCAAAAATGCCACTGCTTTTCTGATCTCTTCCCGGCTGGGTCTGTCACAGCTGATGGGTAGGTCGGTCTCTGCCGGCTGGATGTCGGGGGGGTTGGGTGGGCTAGGTCTGTTCAGTAACTCTTCAAAATACTCGGCCCATCTGTCGAGTTGGTCTGCTCTGTCTGCAATAGGCTTGCCTTCTTTGTCTTTTACTGGTCTTTCTGTATGGCCATACTTACCCGACAATCTTCTGGTAATGTCGTAGAGCTGTTTCATGTTGCCGCTGCCTGCTGCCTTTTCTGCCTCTGCTGCCAGGCTGTCTGTGTAGGCCCTCTTGTCTGCCCTGATACTCCTCTTCACCTCACGGTTGGCTTCCGAGTATTCCCCCTGTGCCCTTACTTTGGCTGCTCTCGTGCGACTGTTGTTGACCGCTGCTTTCTTCTGCTTCCTCGCTTCTATCTTCTTCAAGGTCTGTGCCGACAGCCAGTCCTTGTGGTGGTGTTTCCTGAACCCTACAGTGTCTTTGCAGGTTGAGTTCAGCGCCTCTCTAACTGCCTTCCACTGCTGCTCTGTGGTGACCGCCTCCTCTTCATTTACTAGCTCCTGTAGCACTTGAAACCGGTTGGACAGCACCAGTTTGAACTCTTCTCTAACTCCAGTTTCTCTCAGGAGGCCTACATTATAGCGCTGTCTTCTTGTTGTCTCTGTGCGGCTTTTCTTTAGCTTGAGCTTCATTCTTAAGGTAAGCAGATGGTGGTCTGAGGCGACATCTGCTCCCCTCCTCACTCGAACATCTTGAAAGGATCTTCTAAATTTCTTGCTAATGCAGATATGGTCTATTTGGTTCTCTGTTGTATGGTCAGGTGAGACCCAAGTTGCTTTGTGTATTCTTCTGTGTGGGAAGATGCTGCCTCCAATGACAAGTCGGTTTAGAGCACAAAAGTCTACAAACCTCTCCCCGTTCTCACTCATCTCCGAGCCTAGTCCCTGTCTCCCCATCACCTCTTCGTATCCGGTGTTGTCCTCCCCTATTTTGGCATTAAAATCGCCCATGACTATGGTGATGTCTCGCTCCGCACATTTGTCCACGGCACTCTGGAGTCGGTCGTAGAACTCTTGTTTCTCTTCCTCGTCACTGTCATTGGTGGGCGCATAACACTGGATGACGTTTAGCTTGAGCTTTTTCTTGGTTCTAAAGGCTGCTGTTATAATTCTTGGCCCAAGAGGTTCCCAGCCCATCAGCGCTCTCTGTGCCACTGGTGACAGCATGAGTGCTACTCCTTCTGTATGGGGGGCATTCTCCTCTTCATGACCTGAATACAGAATCATCTCCCCACTTAACAGCCTTTTCTGGCCAGACTGCGTCCATCTGGCTTCACTGATGCCTAGCAGGGAAAGGTTGTACTTTTGCATTTCCGCTGCTATCTGGGCGGCCTTGCCGCTCTGGTACATGGTCTTGACGTTCCATGTGCCCATGGTTGTATCCCTGGATAGAGAGAGGCGGCTCGGTCCTGTGGCTTCCGAAGACTTCCGGCTTTCACCACAGGATGTCATAAGTCTTCTAGTAGAAGAACCTTCCTCCTCCAGGAAAGGAATTACTGTTAGTCTTTTCGTCGGCGTTTTTGTAGCTATTTCCTTTTTTGCAGGGTGGGGAAGCTACCCCCACGCCCAACCCCCTTACTAGGAGGACCAGGGGTTTTCTGTCAGGGTCACCTTCCCTTAGACCATGTTGGTTCACGGCACCTTATTTCATTCAGTGTACCCCTCTCACGAGGGACCCCCTATCCACCACCCAGGGGACGCGCCTCAACGCCGTATGGTCCCAGCGCGAGGTCAGATACTCTAGGCCCCTGGCAATTGAACACTACAACAAGGGCTACAATGGTGTTGATAAACATGATCAGATGAGATCATACTACGACTGCCAGCTGAAATTCCGTAAGTGGTGGAAGTACGTCCTCTTCTTCTGCATTGATGTTGCAGCCGTGAACGCATACATAATCTACCTCAAGTCACAAGGAAGGCCTACCAAACCACTCAGCCACCTGGACTTTCAGATGGGCATCATGACAGGTGTCATCAACGGCTTCAGGGGCAGAAAGAGAATAGGGAGACCAGCCGGCCTGGACCTCATGGACAAGTTCAGGCACAACCCTTCCAAGATCACCACTACTCGTGGAAAGAGAAACTGCATCCTCTGCAAGCAGACTGGCCACAAAACCAGCTCAGGACAGGCTGTGCAGAGCAGTTTTGAATGTGTCAGGTGTGCAGTGGCTCTCTGCAAAAACCGAGGCTGCTTTGGTCACTTCCACCAGGAGTAGGCTTATCTGCTCACCTGTTCTCACCTGTGCAATGTGGCAGAAAACTCTGACCGGTGAAGTACTGGCCACTTGCTGGTTTAGATAGACCAATGGTGAGGTTGTTTGACATTGAAGAATATTTTTCTTGTAATTTCCTCAGTTGGAATTATGTAAAAAACTTTTAATACATTTCTGTAACCTATCTGACATGTTTGTCACCTGCGGATGTGTCACGAGATATGTGCGTGATCTGTATGATGGAATGCGTGGTGTGGGTACCTGTGGAGACTTCTTGAGTGCCACAGGTATGTTTCTAACCAGTTTTGTTGTTTTCTGGATTTCATTTCTGACAGAGGTATGTTTTAGTACCTGTATGACAGGTAAACAGAGACTGCGGCATAGAGACACTTAAAATGATAAATGTATGATATACTGTATGTATTTGTCAACATTATGTTCATGTCAAAATTTGGTACATTTTGAAGCAGAATTAACATCATACTGACAGTTTAAAATATAGTACCTCATTTTTTACTTGGTTTGAATGAAAAAAGTCAGGGACACAGGGTTATTTGTAGGAAAATAAGTTGGTAGTTAAAAGGTTAAATTATACCTTTGTTGATCTTGGGTTGTTGATTACTGTTTCGTACATTGTGGTTGCCAACTTCCCCCTGAATCTGAGAATGCAGTTGCACCTGTTTTGAGTGGCCATCTTCATTTCAGCTGTAGTCACCTACGTATGATGGTCTTTAGTGACAGGTGACACTTTGTGCCCTTTGCGACCTCTCTTGAGAGAGCACCTCTCTTGTTAGACCACTTTGATCTCGCAAACAGGTTTGACCATATCTGAATGGAGCAAAACTTTTCCATGAAACACAGACTCCCATGAGCTCATGCAAATGTAGGTGCTTTATGAGAATCTTTACCTGTGAAACAGAATTAAATCTGACACCGCTAAAGCCAGGGCATAGATTCTCATGACCCCCTGATGCAGGAGCTCATGAGGATCTATGCCTCTTGCACGTGTACAGAACATAACCCATTTAACCCCAAAGCCACAATTGCAAAATTTTGGAGGTGTCACTTATATAACTATGTACCAGATGTAGGAGATGGATCGACCATGTTGATTCAAGGGTAATGCTAAATTAGCTTGGCGCCATTAGGCGCCAAGCTAATCTGGCACTACCCTTGCATTATCATGGTTGATCCATCTCCTGCTGTAGTGCATCAGTGAATGGGTTGAGGGATTTATTTCATTGCACGGCATTCCATTTTACCCACCTGTGTGAATGCGCTGATGGCGGCGGAGGTCAAACGGATACGAGAACTCTTTTCCGCACTCCTCACACTCCAGTTTCTTAGCTTTCTGTCGAGGCTGTTTGGGTTGCCGTGGCAACCTCGGCCCTTTGGACTTGGTGCCTCGCTGGGCGTATTTGGAGAACCACTTACGCATGGAGGACAGCGTCTCTGATTTGGTGGTGCTGGAACCTCCCTCCGAGTTGGTGTAGCTGGTAAACCACTTCTTTTTCAGGCTCGGCTGTGTTGATGTACCTGAACCGACAAGTCTTCAGTCAAAATACAGTTAATAATAATAATAGTAATAATGTCTATTTTTAAGGAGCCCAGGGCTTCTAGTGCGTCTGTGACGCATTAAAACTCAAAATCATGTACTGAAAATGTAACTAAGGGGTAGTCCGACGCACTAAAATTCAGTGCATCTGCGTCCGAGACACATCATCCTTGCGCCACCGTGCGTAACCTAACAGAGGTAGGCGACAGTCATTCTATTTTTAGTGGCGAGTTGGTTCATTTAGCAGCTCGCTTTGGTCGTGGCTGCATTCAGAATCACCACAACTCCGGGGTCCATGTGAGTGTAACTGGACGGGCAAACTGTTAGTTTGCGTGTGGTGTCAGCATGTTTTTACAAAGTGTGTGGCGCTACATGTTGAACGCGTTACTTGCTGTGATGTCACCATTCATACTATTCATGCATTTCACTTTCGATCTTCAACGAACTTGTAAATGGCAGAGAAAAAGCAAAGAAAGCTGGAATGCTTCGGATTCTTCAATCCGGCACTGTCTGATCGTGATAATCACTTAGAAGAAAGTTGCACTTCGACACCGCCGTCTCCATGGACAAACGACAGTACCGGAAATTATACCCCTGGGCCGTGTTTGGCACCACTGTTGCGACTCGCATTTTTCAAAGTTTATGTCTGCGTGTATTTCCATGGCTAAAGCACGACGGCACACAGATGACATGCGCAATGTGCATGGAGGCAAACTCAAAAAGCAAGTCCAGAAATTTAAACAGAAATAAGTTTGTCAGTTTTTTTTTTTTTATCGTGGTCGATCCATCTTCTGGTACACAGGTATTTGGCAAAAGCTCTAAAATTTGAGAAATAAGTCTTTCAGGTTAAATGGGTTGAAACCAACTTTTAAGTACATTAGTGTACACACACACACACACACACACACACAGACAGAGAGAGCGAGAGATGTTTAGACAAGTCAGACTTTGGTTGTCAATCTGCATTCAGCAGACAAGGCAATATTCTCTGTTACAATACATTATCAAACGATCACACAGATAAATACATATATATGTGTTTTTCTGTGTGAGAGAGAGGGAGACAGGCTTTTGCAGGATAGATTAACAGTTAAAAAATCAGTATCAAGGAAAAGACACACACGCACTGTCACAACAAATTTAAAGAGGAGTGAGCGAAATGAGTTAATTTATTTTATTTAAAAACATACAGATGATGCAATTTTTCTTAAATAAATTTGCGGACCCTCTATCATGCTCAGATGGGGGTCTGTGTACCCTTTAAAATTTATACCTGGGGGTCTACAGACTCTTTAACCTGTTGTGAAAACAGAAGCCCTGGCGCCTATACATTCAATAAAATAGAAAAGCTCTAGGCGACTTACAAATGGCATACTGACATACATACACCTTGCATCCTACAACATATTTATATTCCTTAACATACACACTCACACAACAAGATGTACAAGAAAAATAAAAATAAAATGGACACATGAACAAAAACTGTTCACACACAAAAAAGACATTATATCATACCATAAAACTAATGGAGGATACACTAGACAACTCTCATCGACAACCAAATGATGACAAGAAGAATTATAACAGAGAATGCATGATTATACTATAGGAATAAATGTGTCTCCAAACTCAAAGACTGCCAGAAACTATTGGCTGATTAAAAATGTCTGATGAACTGAGAGTTTATTCCAGAGAAATGATCCTTGGTATGACTATGAGAAAACCTCTCACCAAAAGACGTAGTAAAAAGTTAGTTGTTACAGTCGGAATGCGAAATAGTTTTGTGTCTGCTGAGGAACGGTTACAGTCAAACCCATCAAGGTGACCACCTACATGCTAAGTGGACCGTTAATTTTTTAACCCATGTTACCTAGAATGAAAGGTGATGAGATCACCTGTCTCGGACGAGCACTTTTGCACAGGTCTATAGTCCCGGGGGTAGGGTGGGGGTGGGGGTGGGGAAATCGCCTTGCACCGGTTTTACTGCATGCTTAACTCATTGTACCCCAAGACCGAAATCCCCCAATTTTGCCGTTGTCCTTTGAAGACTGCATTGCAGTGAAGGACACATATCGACCATGATAGTTCAAGGGTGATGACAGAACAGCTTGGCGCCCATAGGCGCCAAGCTGTTCTGGCATCACCCTTGAACTATCATGGTCGATCCATATCTGGCTGTGGTGTGTCTGGGGTAGAATGAGTTAAACCATACTTACTGCTAACCCATTAAATCCTGAGGCTGATGTTTGTTTAATTTGCTTATTTTCCTATGAAGACTACATTGCAGATCTATAATATATATATACTGTTTTAGTTCACGGGTGGTGCCAGAATAGTTTGGCGCCTTAGGCACCAAGCTATTCTGGCACCACCCATGAACTATCATAATCAAATTAATTTCAAGCAGTAGCGTAACACTATCAGAAAAGAAAAAAAAGAGTTAATAATCACAGACAAAAAGCAATTGCTCACATACATAACAACTTAGTTTTTGCCCAATAATACCATTCAACAGCACAAAGCACTGACTGTCACAAGTCCCAAGACGCTCATGAAGATCTCTGCATACATCATATACATGTATTTCTGTGGGGTTCATTTTTGGAGCGCATCCTGCGTCATTGACGCATAATTTCCCCAAATGACCCGTAACATTTTGAGCTCAGGGATCAATGACCCATAGGTTTCTGTAGGCAACAGGCCCATCTTTTCACGTGTTACTATTTTGCGGCTTCCCCTTCCCCAAAAGCATTCAATATTCCTGCGGCTGGCAAGAAGGTGCCCGCATCCCCATCCTCCCCCCCCCCCCCCCCCCCCCTTGTTTTTTGATATTTTGGCACGTTTGGTCCATCACCTTTCAGAAATGACCTATTGGATTTGACTCAACGGGCCAATGACCCGCGTAAATTTATCAGAATGAACCGTGATTTCTCAATTTTCTTTTGCTGGCCGTGTTTCAAGCACACAAAAAATATAGAATAGCTTTCATCGTTTCAGTCTGTAAATGTAATAGTTTTAAAAACACCAAACTTCATATTTAACCCTTATCATTCCAAATACACCAGTGTGACAAATAAGTTTGACTAAAATAGTACAAACGTAGTGCCAAAATAGCTTGGCACCTTTAGGCACCAAGCTATTCTGGCACTACCCTTGAACTAAAGCCATTGGTCTATATCCTTATCTGTAAGTATTATAATGTAGCTTGCATATATATATGGCAGTGTACAAATTTGAAGCTTTTACTAGCCTCAGTATTATATGGGTTTAAACAAAACAGGGGACACAAATTTGACAAATTGTCTTGTTTGTTGTAATCACAAATTTGTTTTAAGTGCAGTAGTTCACATAGAAAAAGTGCTGTTGGGCCCTATGAAAAAGTGTTATTTTATATATAATCCAACTTTTGTAATGTTATATATAGTCCGATTTTTTAAAAAAAAGAGAAGTAGACTGTTCTATAATTTATATGTTCACTGGCAGGCAACAGCTTAAGATTAAAAGAGTACAAATGAATCATCAAATGCATGGGCGACATTGTGAAAAACTGCAATGACTTCAAATAGTCCACGGACTATGTCCCATAAGCCATGGCCAGCAACAGACATAAATTCTCACGATCCCCTGCAGACGCAGAGGCTGATGAGCATTTAACCCTTATCATTCAGAATACACCATTGTGTGAAATAAGTTTGACTAAAATAGTTCAAGAGTCATGCCAGAATAGCTTGGTGCCTCTAGGTGCCAAGCTATTCTGGCACCACCTTTAAACTAAAGCCATTGGTCTATATCTTTATCCGTAAGTACTATAATGTAGCTGGCATATATGGCAGTGCACAAATTTGAAGGTTTTAGCCTCAGTATCCTATGGGTGAACCCACTTGCAGCTGGAACACCATGACAACTAAAATGTGAAATTCAGATTTTATGAAAATACTGGATCGGTCTCCAGGAATGAAGACTGTCAGCATGTGAATGTAACGAAACAAAGACTAACCATTTGGGTGTCAGTAGCAGTTGTAGTCGCCATGATTCCTGTAGGAAGGTATGGGTTGTGTACCTGTAGGAATCATCACAACTAAAACAGCTACTATAATAATAATATACCGTTATTATATAGGCGCTTTTTCTCAATTTTTGGGCAAATCGACTCAAAGCGCCGCGAGCTGAAACCCAACACGCACACTCACATAACAGACACTGATTTACGCCATTTAAGACAAACACAGTACAAGACAGACGAAGGGCCAGTTCAGCTACTGAAGTTACAGAGATTTTTGATCGCTTTTATTTGAAATTTGTAAAGTGGCCTGAAACCGGTACCAAAGTGTGGGGTGTGGGGGGTGGAAGAACCGGAGTACCCAGAGAAAGAACCCCGACGGTCCGCCCAAATTAATGGTGACACTTACCAGAGGAGAAAAGTCCGACGCCAGAACCCGTTTTCAAACCTCGCACCTTTGGCATTGGTGGCAGGCGCCTTAACTACTGCGCCATGGACCGCCCCAAAGGGTTAAAACCAAAACAAAATGGGTTATGTTCCTGTAGGAAGGTATGGGTCATGTTCCTGTAGGAAGGTATGGGTCGTGTTCCTGTAGGAAGTTATGGGTCGTGTTCCTGTAGGAAGGTATGGGTCGTGTTCCTGTAGGAAGGTATGGGTTGTGTTCCTGTAGGAAGATATGGGTTGTGTTCCTGTAGGAAGGTATGGGTTGTGTTCCTGTAGGAAGGTATGGGTTGTGTTCCTGTAGGAAGGTATGGGTTGTGTTCCTGTAGGAACATATGGGTTGTGTTCCTGTAGGAACATATGGGTTGTGTTCCTGTAGGAATCATCATGAATAAAACAGCTACTGACACCCAAAGGATTAAAACCAAAACAAAAAAGGTGAAAACAAAAAGGCTGCTACTGTACCGTTTTCACCACTGTTGCTGCCACTGCCTGAAGAGGAATCTGCAGACTCATCTTTATTTTCAAGTTGTTGCTGCTGCTGCTGCTGCTGTTGTTGTTGCTGTAAATACACAGCATTAGCGTCCGGCTGCAATGGCGCCTGCTGTTGCTGCTGTGGCTGTGGCTGAGAGTGCGGCTGAATTGCAAAGTTTATCGCTTCACCCTTCTCGTTCTTTACAGATGCAAACGACGGGGTGTTTTCAGTATAGATGTTGGCGAAGTACGGACTGGGGAAGTTCGAAGGCGCCATGGTGAGGCGGGAGGTGAAGAGCTGGTCGGCGGTGTTGATAGTGGACACGGACATGGGGGGGATGCGGGTGAAGTTGGGATCCATCATGGACGGTGTCAGCAACCTGCGGATCCAATTCTCTTGCTGCTCCACCGCAGCAAAGTCTGCTGCTTCTGTCTCAATGTGCTCAATGGTGAGATGCTGCCCTCTGTACATTCAATGACGACTGGTCTGACACTGATCACATAAGGGTATTTCTCTTCCAATAAATACACTAGAGCTTTCTATTCTGTGTATTCTAGGCTAAGGCAGTGCGTAGAAATAGAGAAGAAATCTGTAGCATGCCAAAGGGATCCTTCCTTAGTTCCAGGCAGTCCAGTCGATCAGTCACAATCAGCTGCCAAAAAACAACGGCATTTCAGTAGTTAGAAATTTTCTCAAAACAAATTAATTATGTTAAAGTTAAAGTGGCGCAACCTCTTCTATTTCCTTGATTTCCACAGTTGTAATACTGATAGGTTAAAAATAAAACTCTCTCTTATATAGTAGTTATAGTTATATCTTCAGAAAAAGAAAGTGAGTCTGTATCAGATCTGTATCACTCAATGAGCCAAGCAACACTCAGTGAATCATTACTGGTGCCTTAACAATCAATGAGCCAAGCAACACTCGGTGCATCATTGCTGGTGCCTGAACAATCAATGAGCCAAGCAACACACAGTAAAGCATTACTGGTGCCTGAAGATGCAGCAGCTTCTGAAATGATAAAGGTAGCATTAAGCCTTTTCATCCTGATACAATACTGCTCAAAATTAATTTGACTCTGATACAATGATCAGCCCTGAAAGTCTAAAATTTTGCCCACCAGCCTTTGGCTAGTGACTTATAAGTTTTATTAGACAAACAGATTTAGGACTGAAAAAGTACAGACTGGAAAACACACGAGCGCACTCGCATTTAGTGAGTGGATTTTTTTCTTACTCGCCCTTTTCAGGGCTGGTGATAGTTCACGGGTTGTGCCAGAATACCTTGGCACCTGAGGCACCTAGCTATTCTGACACCACCCTTGGCCTAAAAAAGTAAAATGGTTGACCAATCATCTAATCTGTAATTTAGCCTTCACAGGACAAGAAGTAAAATTATTACAAAAAATAAGCCTCTGGATGTAACGGGTTAAACATTGTGTCATTTTCACCCTTTGGCTGTTGGTAGCGGTTTTTGTCAGGATGATTCCTGTTGAATCATGGTGACCAAAACCGGTGCCAACAGCCAAAAGCATTAATAATATCACCATCTGTAGTACTCACAAAATTCAAGAAATTAATCACAGTTCACAGCAAGTTGTGATTAGCATCTTGAATTTTAACTCTTATCATTCGGAATACACCAAATAAGTTTGACTAAAATAGTTCAAGTTTAGTGCCAGAATTGCTTGGCGCATAGGGGGCGCCGAGCTATTCTGGCACCACCCTTGAACTAAAGCTATTGGGCTATATCTTATCTGTACTATAATGTAGCTTGCAATGTATGGCAGTGTACAAATTTGAAGCTTTTAGCCTCAGTATGATATATGGGTTAATACAGATGTAATGAAAAGTTTTATATGTTGCTGAAATTGAAAAACACAAAGTTGCATTACTCCTACAGTGTAAATGTACAAGACTAAGACAACTGATCTAGAATTTGAAATTGAAGCCCGGTAGTCATAATTAATTAACATCATTACACTGTATCGTGATTATACAAAGTACAAACACTTAGTTATAAAAGTATTTATAATTCATCTGTTCAATAATAAATTATTTCTCTTGTGCATGCGGCCAACAATACTGAGATGCCAGGTGATTAATTTAACAATATTAAAGTAGACAAGAAAAAAACATTTTTGGCTGGTTTCATCCATTTTATTTTAATAATAATCCATTTTTATGAGACTGTATGACTATGACACAAATTAAAATAAAGGATAGTGCCGTACCTAAAAAAGCCATAGGTCTGACCATTTCTGTATTTAGTTATTTGTGATGCTGAATTTACCTTACAAAGAAGGCTTTTCACTTAACCCGTTCAGTGCCGAGAAAATCTGAACACCACTGACCCAACTGGAAGAAGGATAGATCCTCATGAGCCCCTGCAGTTGCGAGGGCTCATGAGGATCTATGCCTCTTGCTGACACCACTTTGAATCCGTATTCCTGGGAAAGCTAGGACATTTTGCTGTTGAATTAGCAAAGAATGTGGTCTCCAAACACAATCTGCGTCAACTGGCACTGAATCAGTCAAATGGGTTACAGGGACTTGTCTGTGTTAATTGTTATGCAAATCCCACAGTACACAGGTTCTTGCAATACTACTAGTTGACTCTACAGAACAGTGGAGTGTTTTGAGTAATACTAATAGTAAAATGCCAGTTGATGACTATATTGGCAATGTGTACATGATGCACATAACAAGACTATGTATCCCAGTGCTTCAACTTCAAATCAAGGCATGCCGATAAATCACTTTCCCTTCAAAGCTGTCAAAACTACTCATCAAATGCCAACATCAGTTGTTTTAGTTGCTTATTTTGAAGATCACATTCTGTGGAAATCAAAAACTTTGCGAGTAAATCAAAAATTCTCTACCCGTCTGCGACCCGAAAGTACACTCGACACACGCAGTACCCTCCCCTGCCCTGCCCTACGCTGACGCAAACATAACGAGTTTCGAATAATGCAGCAACCAAATTATGCAGAATGAGCATCATACAACTAATGCAGGCACAACACTTACCAGTTGCCTATTAGCTGTATGGTCAATGGCACAAATAAGCACCGAATTTACAAACTCTTGTTGGCCTTTGTTTCGGCTACGGACTGGATGCATAAACCGGAAACAGAACCAGACATTAACTATTTTTAGAATGGTACAATATGGGGACTAAGCGATTTCACGAACGACAGGCCGTTTAAGAATTCTTTAGTGGCGGATTTTGTTAGTCAGTTTTGGCCCGGTATGCACAGTGTAAAATCCCGTGTGTGATATGACCGTTCAACTAAAGTTGAAAATGTCATGATCTTTGTTTTCACTGAAATATTGTAGCTCTTATCGGTGGCGGGTGGAAGAGACCGATTACATCCGATGCCTCAGTGGCGGGCCGCGGCTGAAACTGACACTGATCAACTAGTGAAGGCTACACTCAGTGATTACAGATTAGGACTGAGATAGATCAACCATTTTTGTTCAAGAGTGGTGCCAGAATAGATTGGCTACCATTTAATGTCAGTCAAATGTATTTCATGCAACAATGTATTTTTTACGGGATAGAACTAATGAAAGGCAAGCTCCACGACTGACGACATAATACACTGACCCGAGCGGTACTACATGGATCAGACATCGGTAAATGGGTCCTGCAACATAGCTAGCAATCGCGTCTGGGGCTGGAAGTTACAAAGACGGGGTCAAGAGACGAAGAGCTTCACAACAGACATCGATACTCAACACAATCAAAACACTCGCTATATCCAAAAAGCTTATTTGAACTCAACACATATAGTCGACCGGATACAGTTCGGACAAGTCAGCGTGGCGAGGTTAGCCCTAAAGGAGGACATCCGCAGACTCGGAAGTATGCTAGCAACCAAACATTATAAAAGTCATCCCCCATCCATTCTACCGCCACCACTAAGTAACCTCTACGATGGACTATAGCACTGACTACAACTATAAAATTTGTGCCTTGTGTGACGAGGGGACGGTTGAGTGTTTGCCCATATGCGAAAAAGCGTAAGTCAAGTAGTACCAAATATGCGCCGACCAGCTCAACCTCACTCAGCTCGCAAACAAGGGGGGATCCCCATAAAGGCTCTCGACTGGGAGTTGTCATTTACTAGCAAGGGGAGCTTCCGTATATGGCAATAGTCAAAGGGCTAGTCTAACATAAGATGCTAACACCATCGGCTTCTGTCAGAATTGTTACCAAATTAATTAACAACCCTAACAGACTAACCAAACAAAAAACTAGTCCAACGGTGAGTGTCACTCCATCTCGTTGCACCGTAGTCGATATGTAGACAAACTTGAAATGTGTCGCCGCCAAAATATACCCCTACACCTCGTACAAAGAAAAAAGTAGAGGACGACCAGGCTACGTGGTGCTGGTGCTTTGAAGGGTGTAATGTCTTGGGTGGCATCGGGTTGGTGAGTCTGTTGTGTATAGTGTTCCGTCAAGAGATGTGTAGGACATGTGTGTTCTGATTAGTGATGATGTTATTAAGTAGGAACTGAGAAGGGTGAAGAGCGGGGAGATAATGGGGGGTGGGGGGGGGGAGGAAGGGAGAGGTATGGAAGAGGGGAAAAGATGTAGTAGGGGACAGAGTAGTATGAGGTGGTAAGAGGATAGGGATTATATGGGGGTATGGATGATAGAGTGATGAGGATGAAGTGGTTTATGGGGTGGGTAGAGAAATGTAGGAGTGGGGAGAGGAAAGGGGGGGGGGGGTGAGGTTGGGGGTATGAGTGGGGGGGGGGGGGGGGTGAGGGGGGTTAGAATGATAGGTGTGGGGTATATTAGTTATAAAATAGGGGTGGATGTGGGAAAAAGGTGATAGTGGGGTGTAGAGGGGGGATGTGAAAGGGTGTGGAAAGTAGTTGATGATGTGGGGTATATGAGTAGTGGGGAGGAGAGGGAGGGGGTGGGGGTGATGGGAAGAGGGGTGGGGGGAGAGGAGTGATTGGGGTGGGGGGATGTGTAGGAGTGGAGGGAGTAGGAAGGTAAAGTGGAGTAGGGGGGGGGGGGGGAGGGGGAGGTTTTAAGGGGGGGGAAATGAGTATGTGTGTAGGTGTTGAGAGGGGGAGGTGGGAATGAAGGGTGATGGGTGTGGAATATGGGGGGGGGGGGGTAATTTTGGGGGGGGGGGTTTTGGGTTAGTAGGATTTGGTTGAGATGGAGGGAGTAAGGTTGATAGGGGAATTGAATAGAGTGGGGTATTTTGGGGTTGGTTAAGGGTTGGGGGTGGGTGGGGTTGTTAGGTTTTTTTGGGGGGGGGGGGTTTTTTTTTATGTTTTTGTTAGTTATTTTGTTTTTTGGATGTTTTTTTTTGTGGTGATTGTAGATGGTTTTTTATAAGATGGATAGGTGTTGTATTATATTATTTATTTTTATTTTTTTGTTAGGTGATTATTTTTTTTAATTTTAAATTTGTTTATAATTTTGTTTTGTTTTTATGGTGATAGTTGTTTGATGTTGGGGGGGGTGGGGGTGGGGGGGGGGGGGGGGGGTGTTTTGGGTTTTTTTGTGTGTGTGTGGTGGTGGGGGGTGTTGGATGGTGTTGTGTTTGATTTTTTTGATTATGGTTGGGTTATAGTTGGGTTTGGGGGTTGTTGTTTTGTGTTGTGGTGGTGGTGGTGGGTGTTTTGTTGGGTTGGGGTGGGGTGGGGGTTGTGGGGGGATGTGGTGGTGGAGGATTAGGGGTTGGGATGAGAGGTGTATGAAGATTGTTAGAGAGATGAGGTGTGGAGGGGTTAGAAGGTAGGTATTGAGGATGGTTGTGAGGTGGATGATGGGTGGGATTAATGATAGTGGGTAGTATTGATATGGTGTGTGTTAGTTATTTGAAAAGTTTTATGGGTATATAATTGGTGATGATTGTGAATGTTTGGATTGTAGGGATATTGATGGTAGAAGTGGGAAGTAAAGCTGAGCAATGGTATGGGGTTTAGAAGAGTGTTATGGAGGTTATGATGATGTGTGTTTGATATGAGTGGGGTTATGGATGGATGGATGTAGTGGACGAAGATGATTAGGTGATGTGAGAGTGATGAAGGAGAGAGAGTGGGGTTGGTAAGAATGATGACTATGGATGATAGTTGTGGGAGTGTGGGTTGTTTGAAGGGGGGTTATGGGGGGGGATTGCATCAAAGGGGGGAATATGGTTTTTGAGTCTGTAGAAACGCGTATTCCGCACAGGAATGTGCACATGCAGCCCTTTGGTCCACCATGAAGCTATACGACATTAATGCCAACCTGATCAAAGTCGTAGCAAACCTTTATAACAAGGCCACTAGCGCAGTCTGCTTCAACGGCAAAATAGGAAACTGGTTTAGGACTACAGTCGGAGTCAGACAAGGGTGCTTGCTCTCACCTACTCTTTTCAACATCTTCCTGGAAAGAATCATGACAGACGCTCTGAAAGATCATGAAGGATCTGTCAGTACTGGAGGCAGAACAATCACGAATTTGCTCTTTGCGGACGATATTAATGGCCTTGCAGGAACAGAGAAGGAACTAGCTCAGCTGGTGGAAAAGCTGGACAGTACAGCCATTGCGTACGGGATGGAAATCAGTGCAGAGAAGTCCAAACTGATGACAAATAACACCAGTGGCATTGGCACTGACATCATGATTGGAAGCCAAAAACTGGAAACCGTTAATAAATTCAAATACTTAGGAGCCATTGTGACAGATGAGGGGTCAAAACTAGAAATACTGTCCAGGATTGCGCAGACAACAACAGCACTGACAAGATTGAAGACCATAATTATGGAAGGACAGAAACATCACACTCTGCTCCAAGATCAGACGGATGCGCTCCTTGCAAGTGCAAGTACAATTTTTACAGGGACTAAGACTTCCAGCTATCGCTGATTTCGTCTGAGGGGGGGGGCCAGGGGAGGGGGGGGGAGGGGGCCTGTCTTGCTGACTGTCGCCCCGTCGCGCAGTGGCTGATGGTGTTGCCAGGGCCGGGTGGTTGGTGGTGGAGGAGGCGGGTGGTGAGGCCGGGGGGGGGGCCGTTGCTTTAGTGCCAGGCTGGAGGGTGTTGACAGGCCAGCCACTCTAAAAGTTCTTGCATGAGTGGTGGCGGGGGTGGTGGTGGCCGGCGAAACCGTGGCTGGTGGAGGTAGGGTGCGGGGATTCGGGGTGGTGGAGGTGGTGGCCAGTGGATTCTGGGTCTTGGTGCTTGGCGTTGGAATGGGCGCGGGCTGGGTGGCGATGTGGTGGTGGTAGACGGAGGTGGGGTGGTGGTGTGGGAAGTAGTGCCGGGCGTTGCTGTGTCCTGAATCTCTTTGGTGGGCGGTGGCGTTGGTGGGTTGTAGTTTGTTGTCTCTTGGCCGGTGGTTGAGGGTTGTGATTCTTGTTCGCTTCATCGGGGGTTTGGGTGGTCGTGGTGGCGGTGTTGGTGGTGTCAGTCGGTGGGGCGTCTGCCCTGGCCGTCTGTTGCCTTGGTAGGTCAGTGTTGCATCCCCTCTCATGGGTTGCTGGTGGTGTCGTGAGGCGCTCTCGGACGTTGGCCGCTGTGGTGGTTGCGGTTTCGGTATCTTTGTTTGCTGTGGTTACTGTCGCTTGGCAGTTGCTGTCTTGTTGTGTTTTGACTGCTTGGCTTCCGCTGTTCGTAGTTTTGGGTCGGCAGAGATCGGCGAGTTCTCCAGTGTCTATTAGCCATCGTGTGGCGACGAGTGCTCGGTGGTACTCGTCCCCTTTCACTGCGTCGATGACTGGTATTGCTGACTGTAGCAACAGTACCAGGTCGATGACGTCCATTTTCTTGAGACGAATCTTCTTCTCTCTCTTGGTCCACGCCCGTTCCTTTAGTAGGTGTTCAGGGATGTGGACTGACCCTGGGGAGGGTGGGGAGACAGACTCTGTGGAATTCGTCGTGTCTTCGGAGTCTGGTGGCGGTAGGGTCTCTGGTAGGGGCAGGCAGTCTCTTGTGCGGCTGGCTGCTGGTTGAGCTCTTGTGTGGGGGGCTCTTTGGCGGGGGCTGTCTCCTCTTCTTCTTGTTGTTGGTATTGTTGCATGCTAAGTGAGTTGAGTTCATTTTGGAAGAGTTGTCTTAATTCCGGCGGTGGTGTTTCTTCTTCGGGGGCTGCGGCGTGGTTCAACTGGCTCAAGCTTCTCCGCATGAGTTCGTTGAACTTGGGAAACAGCCCCCTCGGCGGTATCGGCATTCCTTGAAGTGCCAGGCGTTCGAAAGGTGTCACCTGTCGTGGTGGGTGGGCTGTTTGCTGCGGGGGCGGGAGCCCCCACGTTGGTTGTTCCCTTGGCTGAATTGGTTGCGGCGCCTGGGGGGGGGGGGGAGGGGGTGAATCCCCCGCCTGTTCCCAGTACGGCTGCGCTGGCTGATCTCTTCGCTGAAAAGGTGGGGACAATGGAGGCCGTTGGCTTCTTGTCACCTTTGTAGCCTTTGTTTGCTGTTGTGGCGCCTGGGGGAGACTGGCGGTATAGTCTTCCACCTGGTTTTTGTTGGTTCGGCGTCTGTTCGCCCTAACAAGGGCGGGCGGCTTGTTTTTCTTTGAGGCCATCTGTGCTGTTACTTGGCTTTGCTTGAGGCGAGGCTTGGTCTCGGTTGGCTACCCCGCGGAGCGGTGTCCTTTCTCCGTTGGGTCTCTGTTTTCTCTCTGGCTAGGCGAGGAGCGGAGGACCGTTCTCCTCGGCTGCTGTGAGTCGAATGCGCTCCTTAGTCATCTCAGTGTTTTTGTATGCCTGCGAGTCATGGACCCTCACAGCAGACCTTGAAAGGAGGATACAAGCCACTGAAATGAGATGTTTTCGAAGGCTGCTTGGCATTTCATACAGAGATCACGTCACAAACGTGGAAGTGGGAAGCAGAATCAGGCAAGCCATCGGGTCATATGAAGACCTATTAGCCATTGTGAAAAAGCGCAAACTCAGTGAAGTGGTATGGGCATGTCACGCGTTCAGCAGGGCTTGCCAAAACAATCCTGCAAGGCACTGTGCAAGGAGTGAGGACGATGGAGAGGAAGACAGAGGAAAAGATGGGAAGACAATATCTCAGAGTGGACAGGACTGAAGCTGCGCGATAAGCTAAGAATGGCAGAGAACAGAGAGGAATGGAGGGAGCTGGTTGCCAAGTCATCAGTGGTGCTCCAACGGTCGGCAAGACTATGGGAGATAGATAGATAGATAGATAGATAGATAGATAGATAGATAGATAGATAGATAGATAGATAGATAGATAGATAGATAGATAGATAGATAGATAGATAGATAGATAGATAGATAGATAGATAGATAGATAGATTGCTCAAGATACATAGGTGGGGCGGGGCGGGGGAGGGGGGTGATTGTATTAACCCATTGACTGCAATTGCCGCGAGACTCAGTTTCTTATGTCGGTTTGACCGCAGATCGGGATTTTGACATCTCAACGACATTTAAAACTTATCGTTGGGACAACTGAAAATAAAATATTGAATTTTTATATTGAGTGCAACTTTTGCTGAGAAAATGTCTGTCGGAACTGATAAATGACGTAGTTTTAGGCGTGCAGCGCAGTTTCTTTGGCAAGTTGGCAGTGGGAAGGAGGGGATCGAAGTTCTGGCACGAGTTTCGCGCCACTGACTCGGAGCTTGACGCACCGAATCAGGGGCACGAATCTCTTGCCAGAACTTCGATTCCCTCCACTTTCCAATAGCCCGGAGATGATGATAACAGTTAGAGCCGCCTGTGAACACGCATCAGTTTCTATAATAGTCTGTGATGCAATCTTTAAATTGACCTTTGTTGTTGTTTTTGTTTGTTTTTTGTGTGTGTTTGTTTCTTTGCTTCGGCCGGCACGCATCCTTCTTGTTTTCTTTCTTTTCTTTTTTTTAAAATAAATTTTGTATGCGGCTATAGTCACTATTCAGTGACGCCTTTACACCATCCCAGGCTAAGTTTCATTTGAGCACGCATAATTGCAATTCACACAACGGTCTCATTTTGCAACTGATGGACTTTAAAGGAAAAAACCGCTTAACCCAATCAGCCCGGCGGCCGTATTTCCCAAATTTTGGAGGCGTCATCTAATGACTATGCACCAGTTGTAGGAGATGGATCGACCATGATAATTCAAGGGCGGTGCCAAATTAGCTTGGCGCCGACAGGCGCCAAGCTAATCTGGCACCGCCCTTGAATTATCATGGTCGACCCATCTCCTGCTGTAGTGCGTCAGGCCTGAATTTGTGAAAATTGTAGACACATTTCAGCACCATTTGTGTTTGTTTTGCCTTGTCGACACACATAATGAGCCCCAACAGCATTTTGGACACGCAGCAAATGCACACGCGTAATCGCACTTATTTATGTTGTACAGCCGTTAGTGTGTAAATCTATTTCTAGCTGTTTCTCGCGCTACTGAATACCGTCGTTTTTTTTTCTGAAACGGAGTGGAGTCCAGTTACTTGAGATAAAGACGGCGTGTGCTGAGCTGGCGTGTCCTATGCGTAAATGAACCATAACTAGACCTGCGTGTAGCGTTTCGTAACCATCTGTAACAGAAGTGTATCCTTGAACAGTTAAGGCCCCGCCACACATGCCCGATTTTGAGGCCGATTCCCGAGCAGTTTCGAATCGGTAGGTGATCGGGCCGGACTATAAAAACTGACGTGTGCACTGCCACACATTTCCCGACTTTTTTAGCCGACCGGTTTGAGCCGAAGATCAAAGTCGTACCTGTTCTGCAAAATGGCTGCTAGTTTTGACAGCGATGATGATGTGCTTGCATTATCAGCAGTTTGCATCATATTCGGGAAAGAGGCGGGCGAGACATCGGCAAAGGTGGTACTGATTTTCCGCCATTTTCAAAGTGAAACAACGTGGGACGCGCTCTGTTGAAGCTTACAATCGGGCCCGATTCGGATCGGAAAAATAATCGGATCGGAATCGGCTTCAAAATCGGGGCACAACCGGTATGTGTGGCGGGGCCTTTACGGCGGTAATGCCGGGCCGTCAAAAGTGCACATCAGCTCAACAAGATGGCACCTGTTACCGGCATGTGTTACAGTTTGAACAAGTCGTTTTTACTCCAAGGAACGACCGGTAATAGATGTATTGAGTCCATTGCAAATATGTTACCAGCGCTGACACACATTTATCACAGTATTAAGACCACAGGCACGGGAAGGCAGTGCTATTCGATTCGATTCGATTTTTAAAAGGGATAGGGACTTCCAGCTCTCGCTGATTTCGTCCAGGGGGGTTGGTCGTCGCTCTGTCTGTCTGTCGCTCCGTCGCTCAGCGGCTGGTGTTACTGCCGGGGCCGGGTGGTTGGTGGTGGAGAAGGCGGGTGGTGTGGCCGGGAGACCGTTGCCTAGCGCCAGGCTGGTGGGTGGTGGTAGGCCAGCCACTCCAAAAGATCTTGCAGGAGTGGTGGCGGGGGTGGTGGCGGCCGGTATAACCGTGGCTGGTTGCGGTAGGGTCTGGGGAGGTTGGGTGGTGGTGGTGGTGGCCAGTTGATCTTGGGCCGGGGGGTCGGACGCTGGAATGGGCGGGGTGGGTGGCGGTGTTGCGGTGGCAGGCGAAGGTGCGGTGGTGGCGTGGCGAGTAGTGGTGGGCGCTGGTGTCGGAAGCGCTTAGGTGGTCGTCTGCGTTGCCGTGGGCCGGTGGTTCGCCCGTTGCCTGGCTGTGATGGTGGCTGTTGGGGGGCCGGGTCTGTTGCGGTGGCCTTATCTTCACTTGTTGAAGCTAGGGCTGGGGGTGGCGTTGGGTCCGTTCCTGTGTCTTGTGTTGGCGCGGCGGTGTTCCCACACCCCCTGTTCTTGGTGGTGGTGGTTGCCGTTCCTATCTTCTTTGTCGCTGTCGCTGGGGCGGCTGTTGTCCCTGTTGCCTTCATGGCTGGTGCTACTTGGCACTCATTGTCCGTGGTGGTGGTGGTGGCTTGGCTGGCCGTGTCTGTTGTCTTTGGCGGGTGGAGATCTTTCAGAGCCCCGGCGTGCACCATCCACCGGGCGGCGACCAGCGCACGGTGGTAGTCGTCCCCTTCGACTGCCCTGATGATCGGTACCGCATCCTGCAGTATTAGGACTAGATCATCAAAGTCCATCCCCCTGAGCCGGGTCCCCTCCTCCTCAGGCAGCGCCGGCCGTTCCCGAGTAATTGAATCGGGAAGGTTGACCGGCGGCGGGGAGGGTGGGAAATCCGGCTCAGTTGCCGGCTCTGACGATATCTCTAGTTCCTCGTCTTGGGGAAGCAGTGTCTGGGGGGTGGCTGGGGCTGTTTCTTCTTCTTCTTCTTCTTCGTGTTGTTGGTGGTGGTACGGGCTGGGTAGGGTCGCTCGTCCTTGAATAAGCATTCTAATATGCTCTGATATTGGCAGCGACCACAACCTCGTCCTTACTAGCCTCAAGTTGAAGCTGGCATTGAAACGAGATAGCAAGAACCCTCGCATCAGATTCGACCTCCAGAAGCTAAAAGACCCGGAAGTAGAAGAGCTCTTCCAAGCCCAGGTGGGAGGCAGATTTGCAGCCTTGGCTACTTTGGACTGCGACGTAGACACCCTTGCTGGAAATATAAAAGAGGTGTTACTTTCTACAGCAGAAGAAGTGCTGGGGAAGCAGAGGAAGCGCAAACAGCCCTGGGTCACCGATGACATCCTCGATCTCTGTGATGAGAGGAGAGCCTGGAAGAAAAAGAGAGGCCAAGACCTCACATCAGCAAACAAGTACAGACTTGTCAACAAGAAGATCAGGAAGAGGATGAAAGAAGCCAAAGAAGATTGGATTGAAGACCAGTGTTGTAGCGTGGAAGAGGGCATGGCAAATGGCAACAGCAAGAAGGCTTATGAAACGCTAAGGACCCTCACCAAGACTCAACAGCGAACAGCCACAGTCATCGAAGACAGCAGCGGCCAACTCCTTACGGAAAACACTGCTGTACTAAACAGATGGACTGAGTACTGCCGAGACTTGTATAACTACAAGGCTGAGCCAGACACCAGCATCCTCCAAAACAACCAGGCTGGGGCAAGGAAGGCTGAAGACCTGCCAGTGTTAGCTGAAGAGGTGGAAGCAGCCGTACGCGGCCTGAAGGGAGGAAAGTCTCCAGGTGTAGACAACGTACCTGCTGAACTGTTGAAACATGGAGGAGAAGTAACAACGAAGGTCCTCACTACACTCTGTCAAAAGATCTGGGAGCAAAAGAAATGGCCAGTAGAATGGACACAGTCTCTAGTGATCCCGCTCCCCAAGAAAGGAAACCTGAAACAGTGCCAGAACTACAGAACTATCAGTCTGATAAGTCACCCTAGCAAAGTAATGCTTAGAATCATTCTCAACCGCCTCAAAACTTTCGCCGAGGAACTGCTGGCAGAAGAACAGGCTGGCTTCAGAGTTGGAAGAAGCACTGTAGAGCAGATTTTCAACTGCCGCGTCCTGATCGAGAAACATCTGCAGCATCAGCGCGAACTCTACCACAACTTCATTGATTTCAGGAAAGCATTTGATCGCGTCTGGCACGACGGACTCTGGCAAGTCATGAGATCGTTCAACATAGAGGAGGGACTGATCCAAATGATAGAAGCGCTTTACAAGAACGCCTGCAGCGCGGTTCTACTTAACAATCAGTCAGGCGAGTTCTTCAGGACGACGATCGGTGTCCGTCAAGGATGCCTGCTCTCTCCTGTCCTTTTCAACATATTCCTGGAGAAGATCATGCAGGAAACCCTCCACGACCACCATACTTCAATCTCTATTGGTGGCAGATCCCTGTGCAATCTTCGATTCGCAGACGACATTGACCTCATGGCAGGCAGCAATAGTGAGCTCCAAAACCTGACAGACAAACTTTCAAGTAGCGCAGGGTCTTATGGCATGGAGATCAGTACGGATAAAAGCAAAGTGATGATCAACACCACACGCGACAGCAGCAGCAACATTCACATGAATGGCCAAAAGCTAGAAGAGGTCAATAGCTTCAAGTACTTGGGAGCCACCCTGTCAAAAGACGGTAGTTGCATAGCAGAGATCCGTATCAGGATAGGTACAGCAACATCCGCAATGGCCAGGCTGGACAGGATATGGCGAAGTAACTCCATCAGCTTCACCATCAAGTACAGGCTTTACAAGTCCCTCATAGTGTCTATTCTACTCTACGGTTGTAAGACTTGGACACTGCTTGCAGACTCAGAAAAGAAAATCCAGGCCTTTGAGAACAAGTGCCTGAGGAAGTTGCTCCGCATCTCGTACCGCGAGCACAAGACCAACGAATATGTACGGAGCATCGTCACTTCCCTGGTGGGCCCACATGAACCCCTTCTGGCAACCGTGAAACGGCGCAAGCTTGCTTGGTTTGGCCACGTGACCCGACACAACACCTTGTCCAAGACTATCCTCCAAGGCACTCTCGAAGGAAGTCGTCGGCGAGGTCGTCAGAGAAAGAGTTGGGTCGCAAACATAAAAGAATGGACCGAACTCGAGATGTCAGACTTGCTTGCCACCGCCCAAAATAGAACTCAGTGGAGAGCACTGTCTGTTGCTGCTGCCTTTCAGTCCCCCCAACGCCCAGTTCGGGCAAGGGACTGATGATGATGATGATGATGATGATATGCTCTGATGGGAGAAAGTTGCGTGGGACCGGCGGGTAAGCGAACGGCCTCACGACGAAATTTCCTGTTGGCGTCGTCGTCAGCTGTGGGGATGAAATTTCCCACTCTGGTTGCGCCTGCGGCCGTATCGGTGGAGTCAGAGGGGGCCTGTAGCTCCTTGTCTCCCGTTTGACCGCTGGCTGCGGGCGTGGCGCTTGGGGGTAGGTGGAGGTATACTCCTCCACCTGCTGTCTATTGTTCTGCCGTCTGTTCCGTTTGGAGGCCATCTTCCTTGTCCTGGGGCGCTGTGCGGTCGACCGTGCACAAAGCTTTCTGTGGCGTGTAGCTGGTTGGCTTGCTCGCTTGCTTGCTTGTTATGTGGAGAGAGCGGAAAACCGTCCTCTCTCCTTCGCTGCTGTCCGACGAATGAGTGTGGCAGTGCTATTTACGACTACCAGTGTTAAGAGGTGACCAATCCCGTGACGATAATCCTATGCCTGTGGTATTGACTGTTCAATCCTAAGTCTGACCTACCAGTCTACTTGGCACTGGAGGACTACAGACTTAAACTGCCTGATCATTAGACTGGCAAAACACATAGATGCTCGTGAGGCCTCGCGGTTGCGGGGCATCACGAGCATCTATGTCTCTTGCGGAGGCCCGATGGGTTACTGAAAAAACACCCTCGGGCCAACATAGGATTCTTTGCTGACTGTGGGGATTATAACTCGTGGGTTCGAGTCCCCGTCCCGACCCCGGTAGCTAGACTCGCAATCCAGGGGAAAAGACGGGCTTGTTCCAAAGCATGTCCGTCGAAAGGTCCGCCTGGTAAATCAAAGTGGCACAGTTGCAGAACGCCTGAATTGATCAGTGTTCAGGTCGTACTCCATACGCAATCTGAGATTTCCCTGTCCCCCATGACCCGCCCGTCAGGGCCGTCCATTATCATTTCGGTGCCGTGGACGTTAAACCCCGAACTAACCAACTAACTAACAGCAAGTGGAGTTACACAGTCAAGCAGAAAGCAGTAGGTTGATCCCCTTTGTTGTAAGGGGAGAAAGTGGGTTGTGCCTTTGTATAGTAAGGACGCCCACGCAAATAATAACGAAACCGTTTCGCTACTGGCCGGGAGTCGCCCCAATTACTGCGGGATGCCGCCGCGTCAGTACTTGCGGCAAAATGCAGACCACAAAAAGCAGTGTTCGCCAAGCGCGTGAAATGAAGAGAAGAGCCCAACGAAGGGAGAAACAGGCTTAGAAAAGACAAACACTGCAACTCAATTTCTTAACTCATTCTACCCCAGACCCGCCACAGCAAGATAAGGATCGACCATGATAGTTCAAGGGTGATGCCAGAATAGCTTGGCGCCCATAGGCGCCAAGCTATTCTGGCATCACCCTTGAACTATCATGGTCGATCTGTGTCCTGCACTGCAACGCAGTCTTCAGAGGGCGACTTCAAAATTTGGGGATTTCGGTCTTGGGGTAGAATGAGTTAACATTTCTATTATTAACTCATTCAGCCCGACGGCCGTATTTCCCAAATTTTGGAGGCGTCCTCTAACGACTATGCACCAGGTGCAAGGAGATGGATCGACCATGATAATTCAAGGGCAGTGCCAGCCGGATTAGCTTGGCGCCGACAGGCGCCAAGCTAATCTGGCACTACCCCGGCCTTGAATTATCATGGTCGATCCATCTCCTGCTGTAGAAGTCAGGGCTAACCTCTTGCACTGCGGCTGAGAACTTGTGACAAAAATGGACACCGCACTACTGCAATAGGTATAGATCCTCACGAGGCCCCTGCAGTTGCGAGGGGCTCATGAGGACCTATGTCTCAGGGGCTCTTTGCTGAAACCACTTTGAATCCATTGGTTCATGGGGCAACTCAGTGGAGCTCTTTCGCGTTCAACTGAGACCGATTTCAGAACGTACAGTGCACGCACAGCGTCAGTGGAGGGGTTCATAATATGTCTTTATATAAAATAGACATGCATACAATCAGGTCAGTAGACACTTGCTACTGACCTTTTCGTGATCGGAAGTGTCCACTGAGTTGACACCGGATCACGAATAGGAAAGTATCAAACTGTGTACTTGTTAACAAGTATGTTCTTTATATTTATTTAATTTTTTTTATTGGCTTAACCCATTCACGACTGACGTGACGCATCCCGATACGCGGCGTTAACTTGAACGCGGCGTATCCGGATGCGTCACGCCGTGAATAAGTTAATCCCTTCACTGCCGTCGAGAAATAGATCCTCATGAGTCCTGGCAACTGCTGGGGCTCATGAGGATCTATGCCTCTTGCTGAGACCAATTTGGACCAATTTTCCTTTTGACGTTTTTTTTTTTGGGGGGTGTTCTATTTTTTTGTTTTGTTTTGTTTTGGGACCTTCAACCAGATACAAAAGGCCTACACGGCACTAGACCTTACTAGACCTTGCTTCCAGGGGCCGAAAAATAGAAAAGCGATTTGGGGGGGGGGGGAGGGGGGAAGGGGGGAGGCGCGTGCGTGTTAAGACTCTCACCATTCCGTTGTCGCCAAAATATCAAACAACGGGGTGCGGGAGGGGCAGTGCATTTTAATAAATTTTGAGTCGTGGGGGGGGGGGGGAGGGGTCCTGAACCCCCACCCCCCACTCCCACTCCCCCCCCCCCACCCACCCCCAGATCCGCCCCTGATTTCAGAAACTGACGGTTTGGGCTTTTGGTAGTTGAATGAACAAAGATTTCCGAAACTAAACTGATGTACACGCAGCGGCAGGCAAAGGGGTTAACCCCGCAATATTAACTCATTCAGCCCGACGGCCGTATTTCCCAAATACTGAAGTCATCATCTAACGACTATGCACCAGTTGCATCGAGATGGGTCGACCATGATAATTCAAGGGCACTGCCCTTGAATTATCATGGTCGACCCATCTCCCGCTGTAGTGCGTCAGGGCCGGAATGGGATAATGGATTGTGTCGTAACTGTCCTTTGTACGCGTGTTCTTCGTAGTGATGTTCTCTGGGCTTTCTGTAGCAGTCGTACTGGTAGCACAGTATAAGAACCTCAAAACTGTTGTTTATGTTTGAGTGTTTGAGCAGTTAACCTTTAGCTTAACCCGGCCTTCCCCTGCGCGCCTGCCACCGCGTACGCACATCTTTGTTTCTGAAATCTTGGTTCAGTCAACGACCAAAAGCCAACACTGTCCACGGAACATGGATACAAATTCGTCTCAGCAAGAGGCATGGATCCTCAGGAGCCCCCGCAGTCGCATGGGGGGGGGGGGGCTCATGAGGATCTATGTCTCTGGCAGTTGGATCGTGTTCACGGCTTTTTTTCTCAGCAGTGCCGGAAGGGGTTCTTGAATGCGTGTCAAAAGTAATATAATAATAATACCGTTATTATATAGGCGCTTTTTCTCAATTTTTGGGCGAATCGACTCAAAGCGCCGCGAACTGAAACCCAACATGCACACTCACGTAACAGACACGGATTTACGCCATTTAAGACAAACACAGTACAAGACAGACGAAGGCCAGTTCAGCTACTGAAGTTACAGAGATTTTTGATCGCTTGTATTTGAAATTTGTAAAGTGGCCTGAAACCGGTACCAAAGTGTGGGGGGTCGGGGATGGGTGGGGGGGTGGAAGAACCGGAGTACCCGGAGAAAGAACCCCCGACGGGGGTACCCGGAGAAAGAACCCCCGACGGGACAAAGACTTTAATATTTTAGTACTAAATTTATATGGCAGTATCATAAGATGTCACAGTTTTAGACCGTCTTAATATATGTAGCAGTTTTTAACACACCACAGCAAGATAAGGATCGACCATGATAGTTCAAGGGTGATGCCAGAATAGCTTGGCGCCTATGGGCTGACTGACTGACTGACCGCCTATGGGCGCCAAGCTATTCTGGCATCACCTTTGAACTATCATGGTCGATCTGTGTCCTGCACTAGAGTGCAGTCTTCAGAGGACAACGGCAAAATTTGGGGATTTCGGCGTTGGGGTAGAATGAGTTAAGTTTGTCAGATCTTGATAGATCTGAGAATGTTTCAGTGTTAATTCATACATATTAAGCCCTTTCCAGCCACCGTACATATATCTCGTTTCTGTTATCTGTGTTCACGGAACGACCAAAAGTCACAGCGGTTCAAAGAATTTGGTCACAAAGTGGTCTTAGCAAGAGGCACAGATCCTCATGAGCCCCCGCAGTCGCGGGGGCTCATGAGGATCTATACCTCTTGCATTTGGATCCCATTCACTTTTTCTCGCCAGTCAAGTGTTCTGGGGTTTTTGATATGTCTTACTTTTGGTATTAGAAGTCCTTTATAGATTTAGTGTACTAGTATCATGAGATGTTCACATAATTTGATATTAAAATGTATTCGTATTGATTATTTTTTATTGAATGAATTATATTCTTACTGTTCCTTCGTCCACAAAAGAGTAATTACCCTTTAAGGGATACATCCCATTTTTTTTTTTTTTTTTTTTTTTGGGGGGGAGGAGGATTGAATTGAATTGAATTGAACTGAACTGAATTGAATTGAATTGAATTGAATTGAATTGAATTGAACTAAATTGAATTGAATTGAATTTAATTTAACTGAGCTGAGCTGAACTGACTTGAGTTGAAAACTGTCGATTTCAACTAGGCAGCTACTTGCTAGCCAGGGAGCATAGGGTACATTTTCACGAGCCCACGCAGTGTACATACCCAAAGTGCAAAAAGGGCCATCGGGCCGACGTCGGTCAGATGGCCTTTTGCACACTAGGTATACGTCTCTTGCAAACGGAGTGGGGTAGTTCAATCCACGGAATGTTTGAAGTCCGTACAATTTTGACCTACATCTGATTTAAGGATGACGCCTATTCACGTCTTTTTAATTAGAAATGATGGGTGCGGCCATTTTGAACATGACCTTCGACCTACTGGGGACGACTTCCGGTTTTGCTTGCAAACATGGAAGCTGTGAATACAAAACCCTACACAAGTTCCCGATCTAGCGGCCGACATTGCACAGTAAAAGGTTGCCACAACAACGAAAAAAAGCTGTATGACTTGTTGCAAATGCCATGTTTTGACCACAAACCTTTCATTCGCCGTTATTGTTCATGTTTGAAACCTTTTTGTTTGTAAAAAAGTGTATCACATCGCACACTATCCGATGAAATGGCCTGTTTTTTATCGGCCGGCCGTACACACTCGAGCGACACAAGTCAGTCTGAATTTTTATGTCTAGTTCATGTGTGTTTCGAGGAAGTTTTGCTTTAAATTGCCGGTACTCCTCATCGTCAGCGGACCAAACCGTGGCGGAGATAGTTATTTTGCGCAGCGTTTTGTTGCACGTATCAAAATCTCCGTTGAAGTTATATCCCCATATTTTTGGTAGGGATTAGGACTACCGACTCTAAAGCCTACCTACTGATGCCAGCAGGTTGTTGTCTCACTCACGCCCTGATATTTTCATACGGTTTTTGTATCATGGGCGTGTTTGATCTTCAACTTTTGTGTAAATGTGGTGTTTTTTGTTTTGGGTTTTTTTTGGGGGGTTTTTTGTTGGTTTTTTTTTTTTGTTTTGTTTTTTGTTTTTTTGTTTTGTTTTTCCTCCAACTTTTTATGTTCTGTCAGTGCAATAGTGAAACTTATTTTGTTCTGTTTTGTCGGTACAATAGTGACACTTGTAGTAATGTACCCAGTAATTCATATTTATTGTCATGGTGATAAAATTAAAGAGTTTGTTGGCAGATTGTCAATTTTTTTGTGTTTGTGTCATGAATTATCCTTAGAATGCATTACTCGCAATTCTTTCATTGTTTTCAGTATTATTATATTAATGTATACATGTATGGTGCAGCAATACAAGTTTTGTTGTCTCAAACATTTCATAAATAACATGAGAATATTTTGCCACCCAAAAGTAGAGACCAAACAAAGTGTAGAAATAGTGTTATTAGCTTGAGATACACTTGAAAACAGAACACTTAAATAACTACATGGCTACACAAAATATCTATGCATATACACGAAAACTTCGCAAAAAAACTTTCCAACGCGCACACGTAAACACTTCTCTGAAAGGCCAAACCGGAAATGCTACACAGCCGAGCAACCTGTTAACCGACCCATTTGAGAATATTACCGTTTGGTAAAAAAGAGGTGAATTGTAACAAGAAACTCAGTATATCTTTGTTCGGGTTGATTTCAATCCATTTTAATTTCCGCTGTTTATTGAGAGTTGACAGAACGTCAAAGCTACTTCGCCCAAATGCCCAATTTGCAGTGTACAACAAAAAATCCATTGCGTTTATTGTTTGATTATAAGAAACGCAGTTAGCCAACAGGTGTGATTCCAATAGTGCAATGCTTGATCGATGAGTGGAGTTCGCTGAGGGGAGGAAGGGGGGGGGGACACACAGAGAGAGAGAGAGAGAGAGAGAGAGAGAGAGAGAGAGAGAGAGAGAGAGAGATGATGATGATGATGATGATGATGATGATGATGATGATGATGATGATGATGATGATGATGATGATGATGATGATGATGATGATGATGATGATAATGATGAATCTTTTATTTGAGAATAAAGATATTAGGCAACTTAAGCTTGTTTAACAATATGTCCTGTAAACAAAACAGTATACAACAGGAAAACAAACGCAGCATACAAAGAAAAAAAATCAAGGAAACAAAATTAACGAACACAATAGGTGATATTTATGTGTGTGGTATGAAAAAGATAATTTGTAACTGCCACCTATGCAAAAGCAAGGGAAATAAATTGGTGCACAGCCTTAATCTTATACACCTCTAAGACAGCGTCATAGAATCAGCAGCATCAATAGCTTATAGCGACACCGACAAAACAATTTCAGTTAGCAAATATATGGAGAAAAAGAAAATGTTTGACGTTTACGTATTATCAACAGTATTGTGTTTATCAGGCGAACTGTGAAGTCACGCTGATTGGACGTGAGTGTGCAAAGCACGTTTAATATGGGTTTTACCCTAAAATGATTTGATTTTCAGAGTCAGTGAGTTCCATACAGAACTACCTGAAAATAGTAGGCTTAATTTGTAAATATCTATCATGGGGCGGGTTAAACGAAGCAAGCCATTCCTCGTGTTAAGCCTATGGCTGAAGTAAAATAGCCTGCATAGATATTCGGGGGCTTGGTAATGAAATATTTTGTGCATGAGGACGCATTTGCTAAATTTGAGTTGTTCTTTCTGTGGACGCAGGCCACGGGATTTATAATTACTTTAACTGAACGATGATACAGTGAGTTGATTTTTTTAATATGAAATTCACTGCATTCGTATCACAAAGAGGACGCATAGTCACAGTGGTTTTTAATGTGTGCGTGAAATAACAATGTACAGCACGTTGTACTAAGAATATGTCTAAGCTTCGAGAGCAGAAATACATTCCTTGACAAGGTTTTGCACAAACTGTCGATAGGTAAATAACAAGACGATCATATACATCCCTTGGTTGTATATGAGATATGAGATATGGGATACAAAAGGGATAAATAAAATATATATTTACCTGCGTATTTTTCTGTGGTGTGTGTACGAATCGATACTACCAGCGTTAGCCTCGCCTAGATCTGGTTTGTGAGTATTCATCTCACATTGTCAACAATTGTCTGATTGTCTTTTGTCTTCTGTAAACTAACTCATGCCAGCAAGTTAACCCTTTCAGCCCCATCGCCCTACAGCAGGAGATGGATTGACCATGATAATTCAAGGGTAGTGCCAGATGAGCTTGGCGCCTGAAGGCGCCAAGCTCATCTGGCTCTACCCTTGAATTATCATGGTCGATTCATCTCATGCAGCTTGTACATAGACGTTAGGTAACACCTGAAAAATTCGGGAAATGAGCCCGTGGGGCTGAAAGGGTTAAACAAGTTCTGGTGACGTCTGTTTAACCCCTCACAAGTCAAGGTCTGTTTAACCACTCACAAGTCAAGGTGTGCAATGGCTTTCATCCAAAAACGACATTTTTTTTAATTACCAGAGTATCATGTAGACAGAGAGGAAACATCGAACACACCAAAAAAGAAAGATTGATAAACAAACCCGTCGGACATCAACACGATCGAACCGCAAGAGACATAGATCCTCATGAGCCCCAGCAATTTGCGGGGGCTCATGAGGATCTATGCCTCTTCCAAGCACCCACTTTGAATCCATGCCCCTGGGACGGCGGCGGCTGTTTGGCGTAAAATGTAACGAAGATTGCTGAAACACAATTTGCGTCAAAATGACAAACGAAGGGCCGGGTTAGCTTTGATCACGAACTTGTATCCACTGACACCTGCTATAGTTAGTTCCGATTAAACAATCGACAGCTTTCTGCATGTGGGTAGGTTGGTCTATGAATCTGGGCTTTATACCCCGCAGGCCTAATCGTCCAAACTCAAATGCTGCGAAAATTGATCGTGACATTTCTGTCCAGTATTTAAGCCAGCTGATGGTGTATTTGTTCTAAATTCCTACAACGGCTGACCGACACGTCTTCAAAGTCTACATATCGCCGTCCGGCTTCGCTCGTGTCAGACAGCGAGGATCTGGACTGACCTTTTACGGTCTATTTGTGAAAGCGTAGCCACACAGTGCATGACATCATGCGTCTTGTAGTAGGGCTCGTTCTTTTATGCTGGGCGATAGCTCACGCAGTTGGCCATGGTTCAGGTAACTTAATTTGTGTCTCATAACCACCGCAGTTGAGACATCGTTGTGCGTAGCCCATTAATCCACACACAAACTACAGTAGATGGATCGACTGATAATTCAAGGGTAGTGCCAGCCAGCTTGGCGCCGTCAGGCGCCAAGCTAATCTGGCACTATCCTTGAATAATCATGGTCGATTATCTCGCGCAACTAGTACATTAGGCAGCACCTCTAAAACTCAGGAAATTTCGGCCTTGGGATTAATTGGGTTCTGCCCTGTGGAGGGTAAAAAGGAGTAAGTCTAATTTTATGAAAATGCGAGATTTGCCATGGCATTTCAATGACAATCTTACTTTTCACAACAACAAAAAATGGAGAGCAGAGTTCTATGGTTCTGTGGTTATTAGAACCGTGCGTTAGGACTAGAATCAGAGGAATGACAAAATGTCGTTAGTGAACTATTCACGTATACATGCTGACCCCGACGTGGCACGGCACGGTTTGTTTTCTGATGAAAGTTGATTTGTGGCGAGCTCTAGTCAAGATGGGATGTGTAAGACAAAATTACACCAACGGGTCATGCCATATCAAAGTAAGATTGTTTGCTTCATCTAATTGTAAATTATGTCGTGTGTGTTCCATGTGTGGTCCGTTAACATCGGCGATGCAGATTTAGAGAGGAAAAGACGAGACGCTGGCGTGGGCATCAGTGAAAACACGAATGACGATTTGAAGCCAGTCCAGCGGCTTTCTGATGGTAAGAATGTAACACAATGTCATTCACAGATTTTCTTTAAGCAATGCGCATTTTTGGTGAAATGATTAAATATTCTGGGGGGCCGTGCACTAACTTTCTAAATTAATTGCATGACTTTGGTAGGCCATTCTACAAAACTCTTAACTGTTGTACACATTTTGTGACGCCGCCCCGAGATGGCCTTAGTTGCCTGCTCGGCGTTAAACCCAAATAACTAACTATACATTTTGTACAGTGGCGTAGGAACGTTTTCAGAACTGATTTTTGCGCAGCCTCTAACATCTTAACCCCTTCTCTGTCACTGCTCGTACACTGTTGTTTCTGAGTCTGTCAGTGTCGTCAGTGAATGCCTCTTTGTTACTCAACGACCGAAAGCCAACACAGTCCAAAAAGCATGGAAAAAAATTGGTCTCATCAAGAGGCATAGATCCTCATAACCCCCGCTGTCGCATGGGCTCATGAGGATCTATATCTCTTGCAGATGGATCGTGTTCACTTTTACTCGGCAGTGAAGAGATTAAAGAAGGGAGGGCGAGGTAATTGAGGCAACGCGTCGTGAAAAATACAAACTGAGCACTGAGATTTCGTCAAATATGCCCCAAACCAGCCATGAACATTTGGCATCACTGTTAGCCGGCTCTGTGCGGAACCATAATTTCTAATTCAACGCCATAAACAACAGCTGTACTCGGCAACTTCTCGCATGGGCCTGCATGAGGCATTTTCATACTGGTAGACCCAAGAGGAGGTATGGCCCAAGACTTGCTTCCTTCAATGCCGAGGTAATCCATCTGCAAAAGGCATAGATCTTCATGAGCCCCCGCAGTTGCGGGCGCTCATGAGGATCTATGCCTCTTGCTGAAAACACTTTGTATCTATGTGTGGAGGGTCTTTAGCGTTAAATTAACACGGATTTGAGAAACACACGTTCAATGGTATGAAGGGGCTAAAAAAAAAAAAAAGGTGTGGCCAAATGGCACTCCAACCACTCCATGTCCAGGGTTGGTCAGATATTGACAATAACCTGGGCTGTCAAGTGAGCGAGTGCCTGATGTTTGTTGTCTGGCCTGATTTGACTAATCTTCTGATCTTTGCAGGGTCAGCGAACAGGCGGTACAAAAGATGGCTGATTCCGTCCGCAAGTACGTAAGCATACACCAGAAGCTGCATTCTAAACACGCGGTTTTCTTCATATGTACCTACTCCATAAAGTTTTCTCTTCTTTGACACATGTATTGATATATGGTATAACAAGCAAATTAATATTCATGAATTTGCTTGATATTCTTTCTTTCCCAAAATCCCTCGCACGCCAAGAAGGCTCTATCTTGATGATATTTGCATTTTTCAAAACGGAAACGCGACATATTTTCATACCTCAACATTAACAAGCTCCTTATGTGTGGTAGTAATGAAATATTTCATAGTGTGTACGGACGCTCGAAATTGATATCCTATTCACTACACGGCACACATGAACGGAGAACAGACGTTCTGAATTCGGGTCTCGTAATCACATCTGCCTGTTATCGGCACTTGGTATCAAGCGAAAGGTTGCTAGTGCTATATATATATATATATATATATATATATATATATATATATATATATATATATATATATATATATATATATATATATATATATATATATATATATATATATATATATATATATATATATAGAGAGAGAGAGAGAGAGAGAGAGAGAGAGAGAGAGAGAGAGAGAGAGAGAGAGAGAGAGAGAGAGAGAGAGAGAGAGGCAGCGCAGACTTAAGAACGAAGAGCCAGTGCCCACAGCAACAGTCACAGGCTTCACCTGTAGCAAATGCAACAGGCACTGCCGCTCTCGCATTGGACTGATTAGTCACAGCAGGCACTGCGAATCTTAAAAACTGACTGACCCAGCAAGCGCCTATACTCCATTGTCTTCCGAGACAAAAGGATGCCAACAAAATACACTTAAAGTATCAGTCGTTCATGTGCTGCCAGTCGATACATATCTTCGAAAAGCTGGTGTCTCGACCGTAGCTTGTGACTGACATTGCTACGTCAGTCATCCTTGTTGTGAACACGATGGAGCAGTGAACGTCGGAAGTCGTAAATAATATGAAATGCAATTTTTTTTAATAACAGTGTGAGTTTGTCTGAGCTGTTGGACTCTATGGTAAATAATATGAAATGCAATTTTTTTAATAACAGTGTGAGTTTGTCTGAGCTCTTGGGCTCTATGCTAAATAATATGAAATGCAATTTTTTTAATAACAGGGTGAGTTTGTCTGAGCTCTTGGACTCTATGCTAAATAATATAAAATGCAATTTTTTTAATAACAGGGTGAATTTGTCTGAGCTGTTGGACTCTATGGTAAATAATATGAAATGCAATTTTTTTTTAATAACAGGGTGAGTTCGTCTGAGCTCTTGGACTCTATGGTAGTAACCCCGTAGCAAAACGTCTTCGGGCACACGACGGCCGCAGTGGGCCCACGCACAGCCGTGCGCGGGCCCACTGCGGCCGTCGTGTGCCCAAAGGTCTTTGCTTACTGAAGTCAAGATCTTAAAAAATCACAGTTCAATTTTTGCATTTGATACAAGACTTGACAGAGATTTTAAGTCTTATGGACATTTCCTCCTTGCCGATAAATGAATGCATAGCATTTATATGGCGCATTTCTCATATTTATAATATAACTCAATGCGCAGAATGTAGCCGCGAACTGAACCCAACAAGCACGCTCACGTGAATCACACGCATTCACTCACACACTGTACGTAAACACAGAACATTCACGTGGTGCTAAGGGCAAGCTCAAGCGAGCTACTGACGGTATTTGGAAATCGTTTTGTATTTGAAATTTTATTAAGTTGGCTGAAACTGATACCAAAGTAAACACTCACTTAACTCTTTCTACCCCAGACACACCACAGCAAGATAAGGATCGATCATGATAGTTCAAGGGTGATGCCAGAATAGCTTGGCGCCCATGGGCGCCAAGCTATTCTGGCATCACCCTTGAAGTATCATGGTCGATCTGTGTCCTGCACTGCAATGCAGTCTTCAGAGAACAACAGCAACATTTAAGGATTTCGGTGTTGGGGTAGAATGAGTTTAAAAAAAATGGTCCTTACCGCACACCTGCACCCCTTCACTATCACCATCCACCATCTCACCCAATCTTGTAAATTACAAAAAAAAAAAAACACCACTTTTTTTTTCAAGGTGTTTCCGTCGGTGGCACCAAGACTGCGGTCAACCCGTTGTCAGCCTTGCAGGACGCTGCAAAGACCGGTATGTCGTCCTCGCCAGGAGAAGAGTCGCCTCCCTCTATGCCTGACTCAAGGACATCCGACTTTAGACACAGGGTGACACGTGCAGCAAAACCGAAATCCGGAAAGTCTGCAGTATCAGTCAAGTCGGCAATGCCGGCCAAGTCAAGCAAGTCTGTAAAACCAGCACCGCCAGCGAGGTTGCCTGAACCGGCAACACCTTCCAAATTAATAACGGCAACTTCGCCAACCAAGTCGCAGAAATCGTCAAAGTCAGTTAAATCTCCAGTGTCCGCCGCAAAGTCGCCAGAATCAGCCACATCTGCCAAGTCGGTAAATTCGGCAAAGTCACCGGCCACATCTCATGCGAAGTCGCCTCAGAAGTCAGTACAAGAATCGCCGAAAAAGTCACCAAAGTCACTCAAAGTTTCACCAGCGAAAGCGTCACCAGTGAAATCACCCAAGTCGCCACATGTGTCAGGGAAATCCCCGTCACCAAAGACACCACATGTATCAGGGAAATCTCCGTCACCCAAGTCGCCACATGTGTCAGGGAAATCCCCGTCACCAAAGTCGCCACATGTGTCAGGGAAATCCCCGTCACCCAAGTCAACACTTGTGTCAGGGAAATCCCCGTCACCCAAGTCACCACATGTGTCTTCAAAGTCACCATCATCACCCAAGTCTATCAAAGTGTCGTCACTGAATGCCTCACCAGTAAAAACACCCAAGTCACGAGAGTCGCCAAAATCACCCGAATCAGCAAAGTCTCCAGCTAAGATCTCAGGGAAATCCCCGTCACCCAAGTCACCAGATGTGTCTCCGAAGGCAAAGTCACCATCATCACCCAACTCTGTCAAAGTGTCACCAGTGAATGCCTCACCAGTAAACACACCCAAGTCACCAAAGTCACGAAGATCACCCGAATCAGCAAAGTCTCCAGCCAGGATTTCAGCCAGATCCCCGTCACCCACCATCCCAGTTGTTCCGGCTGTTCAGAAGGTGGTGAGCGACCAATCAGAAGGGCCGACTCAAGTCCACTTTGCACCATTCAAAGGATTCCTTCCTCAGCTTCCCAAAAGTAACTTTTCATCTGTTCATTTCTTTAAATTCGCGTCTTCGTGATACAAAGCCTGTGTTTTAACCCCGTCACTGCCGAGAAAAAGTGAACGTGATCCAGCTGCAAGAGACATAGATCCTCATGAGCCCCCGCATTTGCGGGGGCTCATGAGGATCTATGCCTCTTGCTGACACCACTTTGAATCCATGTTCCTGGGACGGTTGACGCTCTTTGGCGCCGAATTAACGGAGACTGCAGAAACAGAACCTGGCAGTGAATTAACCCCCCCCTCCCCCCTTTGCGTGTCTGTAAGGGTTTTTGTCGCCATGATTTGTACGAGAATCATCACGACAAAAAATTACTACCGAAATGCAAAGGGTTAACTACTTGTTAACATGAAGGACAAGTTCAAAACTCTATTCAAATTTGAAATTTTCCTTTTATCGTTTTGAAACCCTAGCGGTAAATTGTGTTTTCTTCTTATTGATAATGTTTCGTTTGCCAAAGTATTATAATCTTCAGTTTAAGTTTGCGGATTGTTCAGACGATTATTTGTGTAAAACAGCTTTGCGTGTGCATACTTTATTAATTACTTATTCAGTACTATTGACTGAGATGGTCTTAAGAACACACCTTTAGTTAAAGCAAAAATGACTGCCGTATCACACGATTTATTCCACTAGAATGTCTATACACAATATTGTAGGGGGGAAAGCTCTTGATTGCGTAATTATTATTAGTTCTGCTACTGCGAGCGTGTTTTTTCCACAATCTCTCTCATACTCACAGGTAGCATTTTTTTTTTTTTTCAGCGGTGAGTTTTGTCAAAACAGCGGCAGAGGACGCAGTGAACAAAGCCATCAAACTCATCCCCCGTAAGTCGATAGGTTGACATGCCTACTTACCGTTTGGTAGGTGAGCAGGCAAGTGAGAGGATTGCTTGGTCGGTACATCGATGAGCTGCGGGTTCTTTCTCCGGGTACTCCGGTTCTTCCACCCCCCACCTCCCCACCCCTCCCACCCCCCACCCCCCCCCACACACACACACACACACACACACACACACACACACACTTTGGTACCGGTTTCAGGCCACTTTACAAATTTTAAATACAAGCGATCAAAAAATCTCTGTAACTTCAGTAGCTGAACTGGCCCTTCGTCTGTCTTGTACTGTGTTTGTCTTAAATGGCGTAAATCCGTGTCTGTTACGTGAGTGTGCGTGTTGGGTTTCAGTTCGCGGCGCTTTGAGTCGATTTGCCCAAAAATTGAGAAAAAGCGCCTATATAATAACGGTATTTTTATTATTATTATTATTATTGGTTGGTTGACTATTTGGTTGGCTGGTTGGATTGCTGGTTGGGTGGCTGGTTAGCTGGTTAAGTAAAGGTCTGCTTTTCTAAAGACCTTACCTAATGCGCAAAAACCTCGCGCTGGGACCATATGGCGTTGAGGCGCGTCCCCTGGGTGGTGGATAGGGGGTCCCTCGTGAGAGGGGTGCACCGAATGAAATAAGGTGCCGTGAACCAACATGGTCTAAGGGAAGGTGACCCCGACAGAAAACCCCTGGTCCTCCTAGTAAGGGGGTTGGGCGTGGGGGTAGCTTCCCCACCCTGCAAAAAAGGAAATAGCTACAAAAACGCCGACGAAAAGACTAACAGTAATTCCATTCCTGGAGGAGGAAGGTTCTTCTACCAGAAGACTTATGACGTCCTGTGGTGAAAGCCGGAAGTCTTCGGAAGCCACAGGACCGAGCCGCCTCTCTCTATCCAGGGATACAACCATGGGCACATGGAACGTCAAGACCATGTACCAGAGCGGCAAGGCCGCCCAGATAGCAGCGGAAATGCAAAAGTACAACCTTTCCCTGCTAGGTATCAGTGAAGCCAGATGGACGCAGTCTGGCCAGAAAAGGCTGTTAAGTGGGGAGATGATTCTGTATTCAGGTCATGAAGAGGAGAATGCCCCCCATACAGAAGGCGTAGCATTCATGCTGTCACCAGTGGCACAGAGAGCGCTGATGGGCTGGGAACCTCTTGGGCCAAGAATCATCACAGCAGCCTTTAGAACCAAGAAAAAGCTCAAGCTGAACGTCATCCAGTGTTATGCGCCCACTAATGACAGGGACGAGGAAGAGAATTAAGAGTTCTACGACCGACTCCAGAGTGCCTTGGACAAATGTGCGGAGCGAGACATCACCATCGTCATGGGCGATTTTAATGCCAAAATAGGGGAGGACAACACCGGATACGAAGAGGTGATGGGGAGACAGGGACTAGGCTCGGAGATGAGTGAGAACGGGGAGAGGTTTGTAGACTTTTGTGCTCTAAACCGACTTGTCATTCGAGGCAGCATCTTCCCACACAGAAGGATACACAAAGCAACTTGGGTCTCACCTGACCATACAACAGAGAACCAAATAGACCATATCTGCATTAGCAAGAAATTTAGAAGATCCCTTCAAGATGTTCGAGTGAGGAGGGGAGCAGATGTCGCCTCCGACCACCATCTGCTTACCTTAAGAATGAAGCTCAAGCTAAAGAAAAGCCGCGCAGAGACAACAAGAAGACAGCGCTATAATGTAGGCCTCCTGAGAAAAACTGGAGTTAGAGAAGAGTTCAAACTGGTGCTGTCCAACCGGTTTCAAGCGCTACAGGAGCTAGTAAATGAAGAGGAGGCGGTCACCACAGAGCAGCAGTGGAAGGCAGTTAGAGAGGCGCTGAACTCAACCCTGCAAAGACACTGTAGGGTTCAGGAAACACCATCACAAGGACTGGCTGTCGGCACAGACCTTGAAGAAGATAGAAGTGAGGAAGCAGAAGAAAGCAGTTGTCAACAACAGTCGCACGAGAGCAGCCAAAGTAAGGGCACAGGGGGAATACTCAGAAGCCAACCGCGAGGTGAAGAGGAGTATCAGGGCAGACAAGAGGGCCTACACAGACAGCCTGGCAGCAGAGGCAGAAAAGGCAGCAGGCAGCGGCAATATGAAACAGCTCTACGACATTACCAGAAGATTGTCAGGCAAGTATGGCCATACAGAAAGACCAGTAAAAGACAAAGAAGGCAAGCCTATTGCAGAGAGAGCAGACCAACTTGACAGATGGGCCGAGTATTTTGAAGAGTTACTGAACAGACCTAGCCCACCCGACCCCCCAGACATCCAGCCGGCAGAGACCGACCTACCCATCAGCTGTGACAGACCCAGCCGGGAAGAGATCAGAAGAGCAGTGGCATTTTTGAAGAATGGCAAAGCAGCAGGCCCAGATGGCATCCCAGCGGAGTCTCTGAAAGCAGACCTAGAGACAACAGTGGAGATGCTGTACCCACTGTTTGGAAAGATCTGGGAAGAGGAGGTGATGCCGGCTGACTGGAAGGAGGGGTACCTAATCAAGCTTCCCAAGAAAGGCGACCTCAGCAAGTGTTCCAACTACAGAGGAATCACCTTGCTGTCAGTACCAGGAAAGGTCTTCAACAGGATCATCATAGAGAGAATGAAGAGCTCCGTTTACCCCCAGCTGAGAGAACAGCAAGCAGGATTCAGGAAGAACCGATCATGTACAGACCAGATCGCCACTCTCCGCATCATCGTGGAACAGTCTCTGGAGTGGAGCTCCCCGCTGTACGTCAACTTTGTGGATTATGAGAAAGCATTTGACAGTGTGGACCGAGAGACTCTGTGGAAACTCCTACGACACTACGGTGTACCCACAAAGCTCGTCCGCCTGATCAAGAGCAGCTACGATGGCATGACATGTCGCGTGATCCACGAAGGGCAGTTCACCAGGGAGCTCCAGGTCAGAACTGGTGTCAGGCAGGGGTGTCTGCTGTCTCCGTTCCTCTTCCTACTGGCCATAGACTGGGTCATGAAGATGACCACAGAGCACAGACGAAGTGGAATACAGTGGACACTGTGGACACAGCTTGACGACCTCGATTTTGCAGACGACTTGGCATTACTGTCCCACACTCATCAACAAATGCAGGACAAGACCACGAGGCTTGCTGACATCTCGTCCCAAGTGGGCCTCACCATTCACAAACAGAAAACAAAGACAATGAGGCTGAACGCAACCAGGGAGGAACCAGTCTTGCTTGCTGGCACCCCGTTGGAGGAGGTGGAGTCCTTCACCTATCTCGGGAGCATCATAGACAAAAAAGGCGGCACTGATGCAGATGTCAGAGCACGAATCGGTAAAGCCAGAGCAGCCTTTCTCCAGTTGAAAAAAGTGTGGAGTTCCAGAGAGCTGTCACAACACACCAAAGTCCGGATTTTCAACTCCAATGTAAAAGCAGTTATCCTATATGGAGCAGAGACTTGGAGATTGACAAAAACCACAGTCAACAGAGTACAGACCTTCATGAACAGTTGCCTTAGAAGAATTTTGAAAATCCACTGGCCAGAGAAGATCAGCAACGTCAGACTCTGGGAGAGAACAGAGCAGATAACAGTAGAGAATGAAATTGGGCGAAGAAGATGGGGATGGATCGGTCACAGTCTGAGAAAGCCAGCTTCCAGTATCACTAGACAGGCATTGTCATGGAATCCCCAGGGAAAGAGGAAAAGAGGTAGGCCGAGAAACTCCTGGCGTCGAGACCTCCAAGCAGACATCAAGAGACTGGGAACCACCTGGAGTAGAATCGAAGGAGAAGCACAGGACAGGAGTTGCTGGAGGTCTCTCGTCGACGGCCTATACCCGGGTAGGGGTGACAGGCGTAAGTAAGTAAGTAATGCGCATAAAGGCCATCGGGCCGATATCGGCCGCCTTTGGCCCGCGCAGTGCGCGGGCCAAAGGCGGCCGATATCGGCCCAATGGCCTCTTGAGCATTGGGTTCGAGGCCAAGATTGAAAATTTAAAAAAAAAAAAAAAATTAAAAACCCAACCACGAAACAAAAACATTTCTTCACTTTTTGCGCTTGAGGTCCTTGTAAGTGCTGACGATTAAGTTGAGCTCCAAGTTAAACATTCCTGATTTCTAAATTGAGGAGTTGTGCTTCATGACTGAATTACAGTTTAGGGGACGTATCCACCGTGATAGCTGTCGAGACGTGAAGCAATGCACAACTAAACCAACCAATCCACCTTAATAGTTCCAGGTTGGTGGCAGGAGCCTAGAGATGCTAAACTGTACTGAAACAAAACTTTGAGCTGTCATGGTCCCTTCATATTTTGTTATTTTGGGTTTGGTGGTTGTAATTGTACGAAGCTGCTATGCTGGTGTACTATGCTGAAGTTAACACAATCCAGACCAAAAAGGTGACTGCCAAGCGTGAAAACTAATGCAAAGAAGTACCCAACGGTGAAAGAAACACGCTTAGAAAAGACGGTTCCAACACAATTTATTTATATTTTGGGTAAATACCTTTTGGCAAAATAGACAAACATAGAGAGAGAACAGTCGCTACGTATCTTCATTCGCAGAAGGAATAAAAAAAAATGACTGCCTTATCACACGATTTATAAAAAAAATCAAGGATTCCTTCTGCGAATGAAGATAAGTAGCGACTGATCTCTCTGTTTGTTTGTCTATTTTGACAAAGGGTATTTACCCGAAATATTAATAAATTGTGTTGTAACCGTCTTTTCTAAGCGTGTTTCTTTCTCCGTTGGGTACTACTTTGAAGTTAACACGATCCAGCTGCAAGAGACATAGATCCTCACGAGCCCCCGCAGTTGCGTGAGCTCATGAGGGTCTATGCCTCATGCTGACACCACTTTGTATCGACGTTCTTTTGTCGGTTGGACATCTATTGCATTGAATTTAAAATAGATTTTAAAAAAACACGATCTGTCCAGCAGTGAAGGGTTTAAACTGGGTTTCTTTTCACCTAGAATCGATCGAGCAGGCCGCCGCGGATCTGGTCAGCAAAGTCAAACCCTCCGAGCTGGTTGACAGCATGCTGAAGATCCGGCTCCAGATGCCCACGCTAGACCTCAGCAAGCTCCTCGGGCAAGTAGTCATCGACCTTCCGAAGGTAAGCAACCGCAGGCCCGCATTCCTGTTCTACGTTCACTGAAGCCGAGAAAGTTGAACTCCGCCCAACTGCAAGAGGTATAGATCCTCATGAGCCCCCGCATTCGCGGGGGCTCATGAGGATCTATGCCTCTTGCAAAAGCTACTTGTGTCCATTCAGCTGACGGCTGAGGTCTATTTGGCTTTGAATATATATTTGCAATGATTTCAAAAACACAGTTTGCGTCCACTCTGCAGTAAAGGAACTAGAATGTGGCGTATTAGAAGATATCAAACCCACTAAAAAGGTCCCAGCCACTATTTTTTTTTTAATGCAGATTTTTCTCTTTATAATACGCTTTCGATAAAATAACCTCATTTGGGTCTGTTCTCATAGTGTCATATCTGTAAATTGTTGTCTTTGTGCAGAAATTGTACAAAAGTCCCGTATATGCTAGCCCATATTGTGCAAAGGCCTTTACACTGTTATACATTTGCATACATGTGGGTCTCTTGTTTTGTAAATTGCTTAACGCATTTAGACCCGAAATAAAAAAAACAGCACGCATACTTTGTCAGGTTGAAAATTTAAAAAACAAAATAAGGGCACACGTTTAAGTACAATTTATTTACATTTTGAGTTACTTCTTTGAAGAATAAAATATAAGTACGCGTATTGTCTATTTGTGTACGTATGTCTGTTTTGAAAAAGGTAATACATTGTGTTGTACTAGTCCGGTTTAAGCGTATTTTATTTATTATTTTTTTAACGTAATTATTTATTTATTATTTATTTATTTTATTTTATTTATTTATTTATTTATTTATTTTATTTTATTATTTTTTTTTTTTTGGGGGGGGGGTGGTGTAGGTGGTGCGTGCGTGTACAATGCAAAAAAAACTCCCTCCCTCCCCCCCCCACCACCCCCCACCCCCAACCCCGTGGGGTGGGGGTGGGGTGGGAGGGGCTTTACATTGTTCACGTTCGGCAGTCATCTTTTGGTTTGGACTATGTCTCAGGTTGATATAGGCGCCTATCTTGCTGACGTGGGGACCAAGCTAAGCCGACTGGACCTGGAGATGCTGCTGGCCAAACTCACCCTCCGGTTTGACTCTCTCGACCTGCTCGACATCATCAACGACATCCACATTCGCCTCCCCGACTTCAACCTCATTGACATCCTGATTGACGCTGCATCGGGAAATCCCGCCGACAAAATGCTTTCATTTATTCAGGCTGCCCGGAAAAGATTTCCTACTGTAGACATGCACGACCTTTTGATCGGAATTTTCCGGAAAATGCCAAAAGGAGATGACTTGGATTTTCTTGTGAAAGTCAGCCTCGGTCTTCCAGATTTCAATCCGGTTGACCTGTTTATGTCACTGGCAGCAGACTTGTCTCTTGAGGATCTGGTTGAATTTTCAGCAAAGTTTTCTCTCGGGTTTGGTGACCTCGATGCAGTGTCCTTCCTGGCGAGGGTCTCGATCAGCCTTGACCTTGACCTCATTCCCAACTTTATCGGGAAACTGCTGCCCAGTTTTCCCAACATTAACCTCCCAGATGTTTTCCTGCAGATATCTCTCGGTCTACCCTCGGCAAGACTAGGGGATTTCATCAGTAAGGTGAGCGTGGCTTTCCCCGACGTTGACATACGAGGTCTGCTAATCAGAATCGCTGGTAAGATTTCTCTTCCAAACCTGCCGGGCTTCATCGCTTCCATCAAACTTCCTCAGTTTTCCATACCAGATTTTGTCGTGGACATCGCCGGTTCTCTTGATGTCGGTGACCTTCCCAAGATTCTGTTACATCTCAAAGGCAAGTTCCCGTCCATCTCCATCCCGGACCTTCTCGTCAGGATTGCCCTGAAATTGAAAGCTATTCAGCTCCCGGCATTTTTGGCCGATATCTCTGTGAAATTTCCTGACCTCAATCTCCCAGATCTATTGGTTTCACTCGCTCTCCGTTTCCCAGTTCCACAAATACCCAAGCTGTTGTTCGATTTGTCCTTGAAACTCCCTGCTTTGAAATTACCGGATCTTTTTGTTTCTCTGGCTTTGAAGGTCTCAACAATTGAACTGCCATCATTTATTGCAGGACTCTCTCTGCAGTTCCCTGACTTGGACCTTCCGAAGTTCACACTTTCTGTGGCCAAGTCTCTGTCCCTTCCCTCGCTGCCTGATTTTCTGCTTGGCCTGTCTGTGAAGATGCCTGACCTCGACCTGCTCGGTCTTATCGGCTCACTGTCCGTCGCATTCCCTGAAGGAGACCTCCCGTCGTTGTTTGCTAACATTGCTGTCAAGTTCCCTGACCTTGATTTTATTTCTTCACTGGCGCTGAAACTTCCCTCGCTTTCTATCCCTGACCTGCTGGCTGACCTTTCTCTGAAACTGCCAGGTTTTAAGTTGCCGGAGTTTGTGTCCTCCATTTCCTTGCGACTTCCGAAAGGTGACTTGCCCGCTTTTCTTGCCCGCGTGTCTGTGAAGTTTCCCGAGCTCAAGATTCCTAGCTTTCTGTCCACTATTTCTGCTAAGTTTCCCGTGGGAGATTTGCCTCGGTTGCTCTTTGACTTGTCCAACAAATTACCAAACATTAAACTACCAGACATTCTTCTAGACACTTCCTTGCAGCTACCAAGAGTCGACATTCCTTCATTTTTCGCTAAAATTGCGGCTGAGTTTCCGGACTTTGATTTCCCTGGCCTGTTCATGTCCTTCGCGTTAAAGTTCCCACTTCCTGACCTCCCCAGTCTATTACTTGACCTATCCCTGAAGATGCCTGACCTTCACCTGCCAAGTCTGTTTACGTCCATTTCTATAAATCTTCCAAGGGGAACGCTGCCCTCCTTTCTGACCGGTCTCTCGGTGAAGTTCCCGGATATCAGTATTCCTGACCTGCTGGTTTCTATGGCGATGAAATTTAAGCTACCCAAGGTTCCTGACTTTTTCCTTGACCTTTCGTCCAACTTGCCTGACCTTGATCTTCCTAGTCTACTGACGTCATTTTCTTTCAAACTTCCTAGAGTTGATCTGCCGTCTTTCCTGGCTGACGTGTCAGTAAAGATCCCTAACATTAATCTGCCGGACATCGTGGCCTCTCTGGCCCTGAAACTTCCCACCGTTGATCTTCCAGACTTTGTGTTAGGTCTGTCTTTGGGCTTGCCGGACCTTGACCTTCCAAACTTGTTGCGGACTATTTCTGTGAGTGTCCCTAAAGTGGACTTGCCTAATTTTCTGGCTGATATCTCTGTCAAATTTCCAAACATTGATTTCCCAGATTTCTTGGCAACACTGGCGCTGAAATTTCCCAAGGTCAGCCTTCCAGATTTTCTGTTTGATCTGTCCTTGAAGATCCCTAACATTGACCTTCCGAATCTGGTGATGAAACTGTCCCTGAGATTTCCAAAAGTAGACCTTCCTTCTTTCCTTGCTGATATTTCATTGAAATTTCCCACGATTGATTTCCGAAGAATCCTGTCCTCGTTGCCACTTCAGCTCTCTGTTCCCGAATTCTCCGACCTTCTGTTTGGCCTCTCCCTCAAAATGCCTAACCTTGACCTTCCTAGCTTGCTGGCTACTGTGTCACTGGGTCTTCCCAAACTGGATCTTCCATCCTTCCTCGCAGACATTTCTGTCAAGTTTCCGGATATCAGTTTCCCTGACTTCTTGTCATCTCTGGCCGTTAGAATTCCCCTCCCGGACCTGCCCAAGCTACTGCTTGATCTCTCGCTAAAACTGCCTAAATTCAACGTGCCGGACTTTGTTGGCAAACTTTCTCTGAGGCTACCCAAGGCAAACCTGCCATCATTCCTGGCAGACATTTTCATCGACTTCCCAGAACTAAACATCCCTGATGTTTTGCTGTCGCTGGCATTGCAGTTCCCGACCGTTGACCTACCCAACTTGTTCTTTGACCTATCCTCCAGATTCCCAGACGTTGACTGGCCCAACTTCTTCACCTCCGTGTCACTGAAGCTCCCAAAGGCAACCTTGCCAGATTTCTTTTCCAAAATTTCACTCAAGTTTCCTGACCTGGACATTACAGGTGTTCTGGGATCTCTTGCACTCCACGTCCCTAAACATGAACTGCCGCAGTTTCTAGCTGACCTGTCCTTGAAACTGCCCAGTCTGGACATCCCCCGTCTTGTGTTGCCTATCTCTCTGAGCCTCCCCAAGGCAGATGTTCCTTCCTTCCTTGCTGACGTGGCCGCTGTGTTTCCAACTTTGGACATTCCTGACCTTGCTGCTACAATTGCCAGCGAACTCCCGTCGGCTGATATTACAAGTTTTGTCACAGACTTATCGACCCTGCTTCCCCAGATTGAGCTGCCCAGCTTCTTGTTGTCAGTGTCTGGTAAGCTTCCAGAGATCCAGGTGCCTGACTTTGTTGCTGACGTTTCGGCCCGTTTGCCAAAGGTCGATCTACCGGACTTTGCCGCTGCTTTTCCCAAAGTGAATCTGCAGGCCCGACCCATTATAGAACCCGCAGGACTTGAGCCGCAGGATGAACCGGATGTCGTGAGCGCTGGTACACCCCGGAGTCCAATGCGCGGTGTCGAATTGAATTCACAACAGCGACTCGAGCCTCAGCTGCCTGACTTGCCGGCGGAAGAGAGTGGGGAGTTCCTTGAGCCCGTCATGCAGGCGTCCGAATCCGACCCGATCCGGCAGGTACAGGTTCCAGACAGACTCATCCCGCTCGTGCCACAAGTCGATCAAGAAATGCCTCCAGAAGGATCAATGAGTCTTAAAAACGAGCCTTTTTGGGTCACTGACGAAGAACAGCCTCCCTCAGTGCCTCAACAAGAAACGGAACAAGAACAGCCTGTGCAAGTTCGACGTCCTCCTTTCGTCGCAGCACCACCAGCTCTTGGTGCCGAATTACTATCTGAGAACCCGGCTGCTCTACCTGCTGCGCAGGAAACTGAACCCCTTCCACAACGTATCCCTACAGCACAGGAAAATGAAACACCTGATGAGGAGGACCCAATCCAGGTAATCGAGGAGCCGGCGGAACAGGGCTCTGGAGGTAACTTTAACGTACATCTACATAATGTGTGTGTGCTGGACTGTGATTTTCGACCTTACAGCTTTAGCCATAAATTCGAAAATCACAGTCCAGCACTCAATTTTAAAGGCACGTTTGGCTTTATACCTTTTCGCGTGATGTTTCAAGCAGGTTTTGCAAAAATAAAATAAAATAAAATAAATCTTTAAAATAACAAAAATGCATGAATGGATGATGATGATTATGATGATGATGATGATGTTGATGATGATGATGGTGACGATGATGCAGGCAACAGAGACTGTGTGTGCTCGGCCAAAGGCGACCCACACTACATCACTTTTGACGATGCTCGCTACGCCCTGATCGGCGACTGCAAATACACAATGGTCCGGGCCGCGGGGCTCGGTCAGGGATGTGACTTCGATGTGGAGGTGAAGAATGAGAAGAGACCTACATCTCGCTACCCGAACAGAGCCTTCACGCGTCTGGTGGACGTGAAATTGGCAGGCAGCGTCATCAGGATTGACCAGGGAGGCGTGGTTTACGTAAGTGGGGGTTATGGAAATTATACTCTGGTTCTAGAGGGGATTATGAGTTTATTGTCCACTGTAAGTTTTTATGGCAGTTTATTTCCCACACAATAAACTTTCGGTGAACTATATTCGCATTTTAAATCTGTATGATGCATGAGGAACTGGAAAGAAACTATACATTGATATCAGATTTCAAATCAGGCACACAACACTACAATCGTTTCTGTTACCTGCTAAATGATGAAAACTTCATATGCATGTACCACGCTGACAGTTTAGTGCAAAAGTGTTGAAAGCAGACACATATTTCCCGTTTGACCAACGTTATAACCGACGATCGACACAATATATTAAACCATTCAGCCCTGACACACTACAGCAGGAGATGGATCGATCATGATAATTCAAGGGTAGTGCCAGATTAGCTTGGCGCCGACAGGCGCCAAGCTAATCTGGCACTACCCTTGAATTATCATGGTCGATCCGTCTCCTGTAACTGGTACATAGTCGTTAAATGACGCCTCCAAAATTTGGGAAATACGTGCGTAGGGTCGCATGGGCTAACCTATTTCACTCTATGGCCTTATTTAACTCTATGGCCTTATTTAACTCTATGGCCTTATTTAACTCTATGTTTGGAGGTGTCATCTAACGACTATGTACTAGTCGCAGGATACGGATAGACCATGATAAATCAAGGTCAGAGCCAGATTAGCTTGCCTCCATCAGGCGCCAAGCTAATCTGGCACTAACTTTGGGTTATCATACCCCACTCGGATCTTTCCTGGGTTTTTAGCTACTTTTTATTCCCAGGGTCACCCTGGTCAACCCGCAGGGCGGAGTTTTCTCTTTTTCTGGTCCCTACCCGGGTCTGCCCTGGGGGACGGGTGGGATTAACTACTTTTTAGTTCCCAGGGTCACCCTGGTCAGCCCCACAGGGTGGGCTTTCCTCTCTATTCTGGGGCATGTGTTTCTGTCTACCCTTTGTCCATTCACCTGTATTTGCCTTTAAAACTCTCCCTACTGTCTGCACTGCCTGTAGCTCTTGATATTGGATGTGTGTTGCTAAATGGTCTTGGCTTTATTTAGGCCTCATGTGTTAGGTTTATTTAACGTATTGGACCGGCTGGCGACATACATTCAATGTTCTGTTTAGTTTTTTTTCACAAGCAGTTCAGGCACGTCCTGAGAAAGTCTTGTTGCTGTCGGGACGTTAAGCAATGTACAATCAATCAATCAATCAATCTATTTTCTGCGGCATTTTAGGTCTACCCTTGGTCCATTCACCTGTATTTACCTTCTATAAACTTTCCCTACTGTCTGCGCTGCCTGCTGTCCTTGATACTGGATGTGTGTTGCTAAATGGTCTGCTGCAGATGAAATGATACGTTATGTGTTTGCGATTAATGCATTTTTTTAAATATATCATTTCCTTGTACACATATTATAATCGTAATGATTTTCTACTCTAAACTAAGGTACGATAAATTAGCATGAAGGTGCAGCGTTCCTTGCACGTCTTAGGTTTATTTCGCATATATTAGACCGGCTGGTGACATACATTCAGTTGTTTGTTTGTGTGTTTGTTTGTTTGTTTGTTTGTTTGTTTGTTGGTTTGTTTGTTTGTTTGTTTGTTTGTTTGTTTGTTGTTTTGTTGTTGTTTTTATTTGGGGTTTTTTTGTGGTTTTTTGTTTGTTTGTTTGTTTTTTTTTGGGGGGGGGGAGTTGGGGGGGGGGGCACAAGCTTTGCAGGCACGTCCTGAGAAACTCTTCTTGCTGTAGGGACGTTAAGCAATGTACAACCTTGAGTAATCATGGTCGATCCACCTCCAACTGTAGTGCGTCGGGGTGAAACGGCGTAATGCACTATTTAAGAGGGCGATATATTATTGTTTCAGGTGGATTGGTATTATTTCAGGCGGATGAATTATGATTTCAGGTGGACGACACCCCGGTTACAGAACTCCCCGTGGCTACCCGTAATTACAGCATCAGCAGACAGGCCACTTTTACTGTGGTCTCCACGGCCTGTGGAGCTACTGTCCAGTTTGACGGAGACAAGCTCGCGAGAGTGGTGGCGCCAAAAAAGGTACTGTCTGGAAAACCACGTAAATGTTAACTCATTCAGCCCGACGGCCGTATTTCCCCAATTTTGGAGGCGTCATCTAACGACTGTGCACCAGTTGCAGGAGATGGATCGACCATAATAATTCAAGGATAGTGTCAGATTAGATTGGCGCCGACAGGCGCCAAGCTAATCTGACACTACCCTTGAATTATCATGGTCGATCCATCTCCTGCTGTAGTGCGTCAGGGCTGAATGGGTTAATGCATGTAGGAATACATCATAGTCTTCTATATGTAGAGTCTTACGTCTGTGTTTAGGTGATACTAAGAATCTCACTCGAGTGGTTTTAAAACCACTCAAGTGAGATTCTCGCGAGTAGGATAAGGTTTTAAAACCACTCGAGTGAGATTCTCGCGAGCAGGATAAGGTTTTAAAACCACTCGAGTGAGATTCTCGCGAGTAGGATAAGGTTTTAAAACCACTCGAGTGAGATTCTCGCGAGCAGGATAAGGTTTTAAAACCACTCGAGTGAGAGATTCTCAGTATCACCTAAACACCGTGTAAGAATCTATTTCTTACTCGCTTTTTTCTTGACATAAATCCGATTTGAGTTGGCTTTCGGCACACGCCTTGCCACAACGCAGCCGTTATTGTGTCTTTAGCAAAAACCATGACGTCATTTACTTTGTAATGTGAGCGGGTATTTTGGACGTCAGACAAATTAATGTGCCTACATGATGACGTAATAACACAATATATGACGCCAGAGTGCCAGTCTTGACTATGAAATGGCGTCATTGCTCGTGAGCTGAAAGTAGGTCAAGTTTTAGTATCGTGTGTGCCCGTACCTTTTTGTTGACCAGATTTTCTACAAGACAATTTTGTGCACACGTGTCCGTCCACTCACTAGGGCTGTATCACACATGAGTGATACGACTTTTCCGCTCAAAGGCAGCAAGAAGGAGGTGTCTAAGAAATCATTGTCTTCTATAAATGCTAATCTCAGACATGGGGGAGCTGGGGGACTCGGTGGTATGGCGTTCGACTCTCGACCAAAAGGTCCGTGGGTTCGAACCCAGCTGGGGTCAATTTTTGGACAGACCTCCTCCTTTCGGTGCCCCGTCTTTGAAATCACCTTCGTAGTGGACAAAAGACGTTAAGCCCTAAACGTTTAATCGTTTTCATCAGACACGCTTGTCGCGGGGCCGCCATCCGCTCTGTGGTGAAGGCAAACGACTGCAAGTCCGTTTTTGTGAAAAGCGACATTTTCATTGCATTACAACGAAAATCTCGCGCTTTTCGCTAAGAAGGAACTATTCTTCATTTTTCCTATAACGTGGCAAAATCAGATTTGGCTGCCATCTTCCGTGGGTCTCATCGGACCTGGGCCCAGTTGCATGAGTGAGCTTAGTCCTGCGCCAGCCACTAAGCAAGGTGCTCCCGCTATAGCGGAGCACCTTGCTTAGTGGCTGGCGCAAGATTAAGCTCTCTCATGCAGTTGACCCGTGGTCCTAGATATGGGTGCGCCGGACGCCATAAGGATGCCACGCCCTGTGACGTTTTTGTGAGCAGACAGCTGTGACCAGCATCTCCTGTACATGGATGCAATGTACACAATACACAATATACGTATATGTATATTGCTTGGTAGGTTGGTCGGTTGATAGGTTGTCTGTTCGGCTTCGTATTTGATTGGTTGGTCGATGGATGGATGGATGGATGGATGGATGGATGGATGGATCGATCGATCGACTAATCATTTTTCCGTTGTCTGATACATCGATTCACTGATTTCAGGTGTACCGCTCCAAGCTGCAAGGTCTGTGCGGCGACTGTGACGGAAAACGGTTCAATGATCTGACTGTCAACGGGAGGTCACTCAAAAGTTTCGCGTCCAGGAACGAGGGGTTACAGGCCTTTGCTGCCCAGTTTTTGGTGTATGACGACTCTGGGATGCAGAGCGACGATCAACAGTAAGACACTAAAATTATTTATTATATGTGCATTCGTTGATGCGCGGTAGATGGGGGTGAAGTGGTAGGTCCAACAGGGTCACGGACTAACTCTTTGTCCGACCCCCCCCCCCTTTTCTAGCCCCATCCCCCCATCCTCCCTCCCCACTCCCCTCCCCGTGACCTGCACCCCCTTTCTGTCTTTCTTTTGAAAGTAATGAAAGTTGGCGAGTTGTAAAATCGTAATGGACGATTTCATCAACAATCAGAAACAGGTCAAAATTGCACGTGTTTCCATGACAACAGTGGATTATCCCGTTCAGTGCCAATAAAATGTGAACACCACCCAACTGCAAGAGGTATAGATCCTCATGAGCCCCCGTAGTTGCTGGGGCTCATGAGGATCTATGCCTCTTGCTGACACCACTTTGAATCCATGTTTCTATTACAACTAGGGTATGTTGATGTTAAACTGACAAAGAGACTGCAGAGACTACACTTTCCGTCAACGGGATGTGAACGGGTTGAAAGCCCGGACAAATGTATACCGCATGTTTGTCCGGGCTTTTCATCCACTGTTTTCGTAGAAACACGGGGAATTTCGACCTACTTCTGATTTCCGGAAATCGTCGTTGTCAAACCTGCCTTCTCAGTCTGCTCTCAGAGTGCACGTTTGGGACCTTACCACCTCACCCCACCCCCACCCTCACCCCCACCCCCTCTCTTTCCCAAACTTTACAAAAATGTAGTCATCTGGCGATGTGTCGGTTGGTGTAAATGTGCTGCACGTGTTTATTAACTCATTCTACCCCAGACACACCACAGCAAGATAAGGATCGGCCATGATAGTTCAAGGGTGATGCCAGAATAGCTTGGCGCCTAGGGCGCCAAGCTATTCTGGCATCACCCTTGAACTATCATGGTCGATCTGTGCCCTTCACTAGAGAGCAGTCTTCAAAGGACAACGGCAAAATTTGGGGATTTCGGTGTTGGGGTAGAATGAGTTAAAGTACCATCACATATAAATCTGAAGACACATTTCAGCACCATCTGTGTTTGTTGTACCTTGTCCACACACCTAATGAAATCCAGGGTGGAAAAAGACGGGCTTGTTCCATAGCATGTCCGTTGAAAGGTCCTGGTAAATCAAAGTGGCACAGTTGCAGTGCGCCTGAATTGATCAGTGTTCAGGTCGTACTCCATAGGCAATAGATTTCCCTGTCCTCCGTCAGGGCCGTCCAGTGATCACTTCGGTCACGTGGACGTTAAACCCGGAACAAACCAACCAGCACGTAATGAACTTTTAACAGCAGTTTGAACACGCAGCAAAAGCACACGTATAATCGCACTTGTCGATTCTGCGCTGCCGTTAGCGAGTCAGTCTGTTTTGTTTTGTTTTTTTTGGTTTTTTTTTTTTTGGTTTTTTTTTTTTTAGCTGTTTCTCGCACTGATAGCGTTGTATTTTTAGAACGGAGTGGCGTCATTGTCAGGTTACTTGACATAAAGACGACGTGTGCTGAACTGGATTCTCCTGTGTCTAAATGAACTGTAGCTAGACCTGCGTGTAACGTTTCGTAACCATCTGTTACAGAAGTGTATCTTCGAACAGTTACGGCGGTAGTGGGCCTTTTAGAACAATGACTGGGGCACATCTGGGCGCGATCTCAGCGTACGCCCTTCGCGCCCCAGTGATCACTAATTTCTTGTCTGAAGCGACTGCGCGCTGACCGACTCTCGCATGAAGGACACAATGTTAAGTCTACGACAAAAAGAAAACAAACATCAAGAACACAGGACTAACAAGAGACATAAACCCCCATGAGCCCCCGCGATGCGGGGGCTCATGAGGGTTTATGTCTCTTGCAGCTGGGTGGCGTTCGCTTTGCCCAGGCAGTTAAAGGGTCATCAGTCGCGTGAACCTTATGAGCACTGTTAAATGCCCACAGAGCTCCACGAGTAGAGCTGGGTCGACCATGAGAGTTTAAGGGTAATTCGGCACTACCCGTAAACTATCATGGTCGATCCACACGTTGGCAAGGCACACACAGAATGTAAAGTGTTAATGATGAGGTTCTTTCTTTTCTTTCAGGTGCTATTCAATGATCAACTCTTGAGTACGCCTCAAGGCTGCATAGCAGCGAATGATGAGAGAACGTCGTTTAGTCGAATATACATATAATATATGACATGAAGTATAATATGGCATGAAGATTCTTCTAACAAATGTTAAAATATTTGAAATAAAGCAAGCAAACAATTATTTCGACGTATGTGAGTGTTGTGTGGTGTGATGTGGTGTGGTGTGTTGTGGTGTGGTGTGGTGTGGTGTGGTGTCACAGTGGTGGTGGTGATGGTGGTGGTGGTGGTGGTGGTTTGTGTGTGTGTGTGTGTGTGCGTGCGTGCGTGTGTGCGTGCATGTGCGTGCGTGCTAAGTTTACATTTACTATTTCATGATTTGTAATGTGCGTAAATAAGACTTTGTTTAGAGAACCAACTCTAGGTAATTAAGCGTCAATAAATCGCAATATCACCTTTCAATAAGTGTTCTTAATTAGTAGATACATTCTAAGTATGGCTTACAGTAAATTATGCTTTACAAAAGGCTACCGTGATAATGAGGTTTGAACTCCTTCCGTTACGCTCATTACACAGCGGAAAACTTCCGGGATGTGTGCCTGCTCACGGGTATTGTGAACTGAAGAGTAGGCAAGTCTTACTAGAAGTAAGACAACATCTCGGCGAATTGTATCAAAGCCCGCCTTGGAGCAGATCGCCTTAACTCATTCGAGACGTGCCTACTCCGGATACGCAGCTTATGCCGCGTATCCGGAGGCGGCACGTCTCGAATGAGTTAACAACAGGTTGCGAGCGGGCAAAATGGCGGTATTCACGACTGTGAGGATGTGAGTGCGATCAGCGTCATTATCTCACTGGTCACGACTGTGAAACGTGCTGACTGATTAACTCTCTCGTGACATGCTCCATTCGGATACGCGGCATGTAGCCGCGTATCTAAATGAAGCACATCTCAAATGAGTTAAAGGCTGTCTTGGCACTGACCCAGCTGCCGCAGCTGTAAGCCGCGGAATCTCGGACAGCCCACGTTATGCTATAATCGATGAACGGCTGATTTAGACGCTGGTTTGACTACGTGGCAGAGTCGTAATTAATTATTCGACGTGCTCTGTACGTTAGAACCGCGATCAAAGGGTTTAACACCTTCCCTGCCGGTGATCACGAATTTCGATTCAGAAAGTACAGCACGGCACTGACCGATTCAGTTTCGCGAGAAGAAGTCAGTGGACACAATTAGGCACCAAAAACACAGGACCAACAAGAGACATAAATCCTCATGAGCCCCCGCGAATGCGGGGGCTCATGAGGGTTTATGTCTCTTGAAGATGAGTGGGATTCGCCTTGCCTCGGAAGGTTAAATGGTCACAAAAGCGCCATTTACTCTTATAAAAGAGAGGAGAGCAAATCTTACGCGGCTTCACACCACTCAAGCTGAGTTTTGTGTTTGCACATTGTTGTTGCTGTTGTTGTTGTTGTTGTTGTTGCTGTTTTGTTTTTGTTGTTTCTGTTGTTGTTGTTTTTTCAACGACGAGCAATCTGTGTTTGTCAAATATACTTCTCTACTTCACAAGCTGATCGCAATGGTAAAACTGACGGAAAAAAAATTATCGATGTGCATGTCGCTTCAGAAATCATTGTGCTCACAACAAAGACTTTTAGAATACAGCAAAACGTGCGTTTAGCGACGATCCCTATCATATATTACCTGTCATTAAAGACCATCGTGTGCTGGGGCTGTAACCCCCCAAATGGTGATCTGTAGTGACAGGTGACACTTGAGAGGGGACCTGACTTTTACGACCAATTTTTTTTTCTTGCAAAAAAAAGGCGGCCTCTCAAAGCAGACTGTAACACAGAGGGAAAAAAAAAAAGATTTTCAAAGAGCCAAAGGAGGGAAAAGGTTAGGTGACTGCAATGTTAACCCTTTGACCGGGCGAGAAAATGTGAACACCACACAACTGCAAGCGGTATAGGTCCTCATGAGCCCCCGCAGTTGCGGGGGCTCATGAGGATCTATGCCGCTTGCTGAAACCACTTTGTGTCCTTGTTCCGTCGACGGCTGGAGATATTTCACATCGAATTTACAATGATTTTATTTTTTTAAAAACACAACCTGCATGCGTTGGCAGTTAAAAATGTTAATCCTGAATAGAACGAATATCGCAAGGAACAAAGAAAACTCTTCGGGAAGACAGTTACAACACAATGTATTGAATAAATTGCGTTGCAGCTGTCTTTTTAAAGCGTGTTTCGTCCTTCGTTTCTCTGTTCTCTGCGTTTCACACGCTTGGTAGTCAACTTTTTGGTCTGATTTTTTTTAATTTAAATATAATGATGAATAGTTTACGACAACGGAATAAACAGTTTGGAAGATCCGTGATGAAGAATATTGTCACGCGAATCACGCCGCCGTGCTCTGCGTCAAGACGAGGTTGCGGCGTTCGCAAAGAACGACTCCTCACAACGAACAAGAGCGAGATGGTCGCGGGGTTGTACCACAGACAAAAACACAACACTCCAATCATCTCCAAGAAGCAGAGATCGTCATGAGCCCGGAGGGCTCATGAGGATCACTGCTTCTTGGAGATGTTTGGAGTGTTGTCAATGCTTATGGTACCCACTGGGTATTGTTGGGAGTCTTCGGTGCAAATAATTTTTTTTAAAAAAAACACCGCACTACTGCTGTGCTCATACTTTGCCATATCGAAAATTGACGGTCACAATGCGCGCTTATGCTCTTTACAACTCAAGACAGTAAAGCCCCACAATTTCAAACCGGCACGCAAATTAATTAACGCTGCAGCAGCTGACACAGCCAAATCAGGCATTGATCTGCGGTGTTGATTTACCGACTGACAAATCACACTTATATACACGCGTAGAATGATCTATAAACTCCTCACACAGAAGCCGGAGTCGACAATGTGAACAAGGGACATCAGGAATACTTGGGATTATCCTGTAGTGTTCGAGATTGACAACTTCTTTGAAGGAATATTGTGAGAGTTTTTGGTTCTTAATTCGTCGGAGAACTGACGGTGAGGTGAGTTGTTTATGGCGCATGCGTGTGGTTGCAACGGCAGCTTTGATTTCAATAATAATGATGATAATAATAATAATAATAATAATAATAATAATAATAATAATAATAATAATAATAATAATAATAATAATAATAATAATAATAATAATAATAATAATGATGAGTACTTGTATAGCGCCTAACTTCGGAAATTATAGCTCTAGGCGCTTAACTTTATTACAAAAACGCAATTTACAAAAAGTATTTTTTTTTAAAATTACAACGCACTCTATAAACAATGTATAAAGTCACCATTCAAAAATGCATAAAAAATTATCATTCATTCAAGGGAGGTGCTATGCTTATGGACTCATACACGCACTCACGCACGCACACACACACGCGCACACACACACACACACACACACACTACTACTACTACTACTACTACTACTACTACTACTAATAGAGATAGATGACTTCAACATGGCAGGTTTGCGACAAAAGTCATTCGTAACAGACAGAAAAAGATGGGTCTTTAGGGCTCGCCTGAACGCCTCTCTCGAATCCACTGTATCTCAGTTCGCGTGTGGTCTTTAGGGCTCGCCTGAACGCCTCCCTCGAATCCACTGTATCTCAGTTCGCGTGTGAGGTCATTCCAAACAACGTGTAATGAATTCTGACAGAGAGAGATTCAAAATGAAACGCCGGCTGATATGTACATACATAATTACAATGAACGTTTCGCGTTCCACGTCATACCTTTAGTAGCACCTTCCCACCACGAAAAGATACTTTGCAACTGGTGTACTTGTTTATTTATTATTAAATGAAAACCGTTTAACCCCTTCACTGCCCAGCCCAGAAAAAAAGTGCACTCGATCCAATTGCAAGAGACATAGATCCTCATGAGCCCCCGCGACTGCGGGGGCTCATGAGGATCTATGCCTCTTGCTGAGACCAATTTGTATCCATGTTTCTCGGATAGTTTTTGGCTTTTGTTCGTTGACTGGATAAACAAAGATTTCAAAAACATAATGTATGCACAGTGGTAGGCAACGGGCTATTTCGAAATAATTATTAATAGATTGTGTTGCGGCTGCCATTTCGAAGCGTGTTTCTGTCTTCTTTAGGGTGCTCTGTGCTCTGTGCAGTCTGCACGCTTTGACAGTCACCTGTTTAGTCTGGTTTACTGACGATCGATTTATGTTTGCTTCCCGGACCCCCCGACCCCCACCTCTCCCCAAACCCGAATTTACAGTCAATATCAACTCATTCGAGGCTCGTCGCATCCGGATACGCAGCCAAAAGCCGCCGCGTATCTAGATGCAGCAAGTTTCGAATGAGTTAACTTTCGGCCCCCGCCCCTTCTCCGTCTACGGTCCATCCACCTGGAACACTCTCCCACTCTCTCTCCGTCAGAAACACTCTCTCTCCTCCTTCCAGTCCGCTCTCAAAACTCACCTCTTTCAACAGTTCTAGCACTATAACATCACCACACTCCCCACCCCAAGCTGACTGTCGTAATGTATATGTGGTACGTGAGTCATTGTCAAAAGCGTGCGCATGCAGCGTGCGCGAGTTGTGAGTGCGCGCTTAGAGTTATAATTATTATAAGATAAGCGCATTATAAATACCGTAATTATTATTATTATTATTGTTATTAACCCATGCTGACGCAGCTAAGACTGCCGCACACACTCTGCAATCATCGTTAACTCATTCAGCCCGACGGCCGTATTTCCCAACTTTTGGAGACGTCATCTAATGAATATGCAACCGTTGCAGGAGATGGATCGACCATGATAATTCAAGGGCAGTGCCAGATTAGCTTGGCGCCGACAGGCGCCACGCTAATCTGGCACTACCCTTGAATTATCATGGTCGACCCATCTCCTGCTGTGGTGCGTCAGGGGAAATGTAAGACAACAACAAACAAAAAGAAAACAACAGATGCCTCAGGAACAAGGATTCAAAGTGGTACATGGTGTCAGCAAGAGGTATAGATCCTCATGAGCCTCCGCAACTGCGGGGGCTCATGAGGATCTATACCTCTTGCAGTTGATCGGTGTTCACATTTTCTGGGCACTGAGCCGTTAGGCTTGTCAGAAGCATGTCAAACTCGGAGCTAGGTGGATTAACTGTTAAGATATACATCACTCTCGGTCAGCACCAGTGGCCAGGCTATACGGATAATCAGTATAAGGATGCAGTCATTCCTGGCGCCCCGCATCAATAGCCGCGGAAGTGTCGTATGGGCAGTGGAGTGGTTTCTGAAATCTGTGTTCACTGAACGACCAAAAGCCACAATTGCGCAAAGAACGTGGACACAAAAGCGGTCTCAGGAAGAGGCGTAGATTCCTAAGATCCATGTATCTTGCAGTTGGATCCTGTTCACTTTGTCTCGGCAGTGACGACGCGAAGCATGACACTGTCAGGATGGGCCAGGGGCCAGCACCGCATCCCCGGCAGCCGCTACCTGAAGAAGAGACAAGGGATGATGTGTTGCCTCTTGGTTCCATCAGTCACCGTCATCACCCTGCTGCTCCTCGGCAACGTCATGAGGCGCCTGAACCAAGAGGACCGACTCAGCGTGGACAACTTGCCGCTCTTCAGGGACCTGCATGACCAGGAGCCGTGGCCTGAGGTGGAGCTGAATGGAGGCACTCCGGGACAGGTAGATATTATTATTTGTTACGAGTTTTTCCAGTGGTAAAACCCTCGACTTTCATCTCGACATTGAACCCCCTAAACGGACCCTCAGTGCGACAAGAACCAATGAGAAAGTTTATAATAATAATAATAATAATAATAATAATAATAATAATAATAATAATAATAATAATAATAATAATAATAATAATAATAATAATAATACATAGTTCTTGTATAGCGCTGTTCTCCAGAAAAAAAAACACTGGCCTCGCTGCGCATACACAACAGCACACCCTCTCTCTCAGACACACGCACAATTATACACTACTTTAAACCACCCCATCCCTTCCCAACACCTTACATTCACTTGCTCTAGGATCAGAATAAAAGGCAGGCAGTCAACAGTTAGCTAGCGATGAGCTAAGTGTTAAATGCCCGAAAGAAAAGAAAGGTCTTTAAGTGAGCTTTGAACTGTGACAATGTGGACAGATTCCGCATTTCATTTGGCAGTGAATTCCACACACTTGGGGCTGAAAAGGTGAAAGAACGCTGCCCGACAGTTTTCATGTTAAAAGCTTAACTCGTAATACAAAGATTGTGTCTTGAACTGTAAAAAAAAAAAAAAGTATTAAGCGTGATGTATCCTTGGTGCGGTCCTTGATTGCAGACAAAGGCCCAGAAAGTGCTAGTACTAATTCACCTATCAAACCCCACAGCCGAAGTTCCCAAATTCTGTAGGTGTCACCCAATCAGTGTGTACCTGTAGCAGGAGATAGATCAACCTTGAATTATCAAGGTCGGTCCATCTCTTGCTGCAGTGCGTTGGGGCTAAATAGGTTAATGCCATTGGCGGTACGTGTATACCAAGGGGAGAAGTGTGATATTTGCTGCAAAATTAAAAAAAACTAAGACATTTATATCTGTGTATTTTTCTTTCGGTTGGCGATTGGGTTCTTGAATCGAGTGTCTGTCCAGCGCTGAGTAATCACCCCGTTCTAACTAGTGCTTGCCTCCCTTATTTGGTTTATGGCGGTAACCTGCCCGAAAAGTGGTCTCTCTGCGAAAGAAAATGTCACAGAGTCGCGCTACATTTTGCCTACTGCATGATTTCCAATAACCGCGCTGATGTCAGAATTATTAGGTGATAATACTTCGAGTTACGTGTGCAAGCGTCATACATGGATACAATGGTCGAGCGAGATTTGTATCAGATTTTCGAGAATAGCTCTGATACAGCCTATCGCACGTTTTGTCCTTGCGTCCATCGCGTGATCGTACCCATGATTGCACGTACTACCCTTCAATAGTCCTAATTCCGGGACCCCCACCGGGCTACCCCTAAATCATAATTTTTATTTTTAATTTAGGGGCAGCCTCCATGAACCCTTTCACTGCTAGCGGAGGCAGACTGTTATTGAAATCATTGTAAATTTAACGTCACAGATCCCCAGCCGTGAAAGGACCGTGGCTATAAAGTCGTTTTAGCAAGAGGTATAGATCCTCATGAGCCCCCGCAACTGCGGGGGCTCATGAGGATCTATACCTCTTGCAGTTGGATGTTGTTGAATGTTTCGTCGTCAGCGAGCGGGATAAAGCTCTGTCTGCTTTCTCTCCAGGTTCCTCACACTGTCCACTACCTGTGGTGCGGCAGCAAGGAGTTCCACTTCCAGCACTACCTGGGAGTGCTCAGCGCCATCCGCATCCTCCGCCCCATCAAGATCGTCTTCCACTACACGGACCTGCCGGAACTGGACGAGTACTGGTACCACACGTGGTTCCTGGAGCTCAAACAGTCTGTGTCCTATTTGGTGCTTCGCCAGCTTGAGACCAGCGACGACTGCGGCTCTATAGATCTGCTGGACACCGTGCTAGGTTTTCTGTCGGAAGACGGAGGCGTTTTTCTGGGCGAGGGAGTGATCCTGACGAGAGTTCCTGACGATCTGGGCAGCGCTCCCTTCTGGTTCGCCTTTGCTGACAGCGAGACGGACATGACTCAAGGCATCGTGTTCGCGAAGGAAGGCTTCGAAGCTTCGCAGGAAGTTCTGCTGGAGAATATCGTCAAGGAAGAACCAGCGTGCGTCAGCGTTGAGGAGTACAGCAGATTGGGGCCGAGCAAAAGTCCCGAGTGTGTGCAGGTTGTGGAGGACATTTATCCGAGAGATGTCTGGTCGTCACAGACTCACTTTGGGGAGCTTGCTCGTTGGCTGTACTACGGAAAACGCTCACCTCTGACTGTAGAGTCGGGCAGGTATGTTATCCTGTTATCCCCATTGTTCATGCAGGGACTGGTAATGTTTGAATTACTGGTGGCTGCATGCACAAGACCTTAGCCGATTCAGCCCTGACGCACTACAGCAGGAGATGGGTCGACCATGATAATTCAAAGGTAGTTCCAGATTAGCTTGGCGCCTGTCGGCGCCAAGTTAATCTGGCACTACCCTTGAATTATCATGGTCGATCCATCTCCTGCAACGGGTGCATAGCCGTTAGATGACGCCTCCAAAATTTGGGAAATACGTGCGTCGGGCTGAATGAGTTAAATTTTTATTTAGATTAACCCCTTCAGTGCACGCAGAATGTCATACTGAAATGATCGTAAATCCAACGTCAAGCTCTCCAGCCGGCCAAGGAACATAGATATAAAGTAGTTTCAGAAAGAGGTATAGATACTCATGAGCCCCCGCGACTGCGGGGGCTCATGAGGATTTATGCCTCTTGCAGTTGGGTGTTGTTCAGTGCCAGCTGACGCATACAGTGGCAGAACGCGAAGTTAACAGTCTTTTTAAAACTAATATACAACACACACACAAAAAAAATTATGCAATACACAAAACATTAAAAGGAACATATGTTCCGAACGAGAAGCGTCCACTTAATATGTTGCAAAAGAGTGTACGTGTTTTAATGGCCTAAAAAGACGTTTTTCAAAGCCTACCGCGAAAATTTTGTGATGAGCTAGCAGTCAAAATTCAAGATGGCGGAACGTTACATGAGCAGTCAGACTTGTGTTGCCTTGCCTACTGTGAAATCGTTAGCGTGAAATAAGCGAGCGTCAACCCAGTCGCTCGCTCGCTGTTAGAGTCGTTCCCGCGCCCCGACATCTTCACTGCGCTCTGCATATAGATACGCAGTGCGCGCGCAGCGAAGAAGCTCCACCGAAAACAAACTCGCACTCACAGAAGTAAACTTGATCAAACGTAGGTTTAAACTCGAGTTGAATTGTTAATGTAGTATATACACATAAAGTTCTATCATCTTAGAACTGTATTGTCTCGTATCGTCAATCGTATTTTTTTTTTTTTTAATTGGCTACAGCAGACTACACGTTTTAACAAGCGGATACAGTAAAAAAAAACAAAAAAAAAAAAAAAAAAACAACTGCTGAACATGTCTCACACTAGTGACACTCTCACCACGGAAAGCTATGATGTTTTTTTTTTTAATAACCCGATTTAATTGTTTCTGACTAATTAAGCCTCATGGAGTATATAGAATGTCGTAATTGGCTCTGGGAAAGAGGCCCGTCCAAATACATCTGCTGGGTTTGACACAAGTAATACGTACTTTAATTTTTATTGTAATCATATACACGATTAGAAGCGCAAAACGCTCGGTGTCTGGCATGTTGCCAGTCATTTTATAATTATCGACCTGTAAAGTGTCACTGATTACAAGTTTATAACCCTACCCCTGGGACTGGTGGGTGGGTGGGGGGAGGTGGGCAGAAACCCCCTCCCCCAATTTTATTTATATATATATATATATATATATATATATATATATATATATATATATATATATATATATATATATATATATATATATATATATATATATATATATATATATATATATATATATATATATATATATATAATGCTACTGTATGATAACAAAGTCCCTTTTGGGGGAGTCGGTTCCGAACCCGCCCACCCCCAACCCCCCCCCACCCCCCCCCCCCCCCCCCCACCGAAAACTTGAAACCCACTCACACACACACTCACACACACACACACACACACACACACACACACACACACACACACACACACACACACACACACACACACATACACACACACCCTTGTTTGATATCAGTTTTGGCGAGTTTTCACAGGCACACTAATAATTATGTACATGGAACCTGACACGCAGCACATTCATGGACCGCCTGGTGTACACACACATACACACACACACACACACACACACACACACACACACACACACACACACGTATGCACGCACGCACACACACACACACGCATGCACACACGCATGCACGCACGCACGCACTTACACACACACACACACACACACACACACACACACACACACACACACACACCACTAGTTACCTGTTGTCGCTTCAAGTATGTTGCTCAGTATTCATCCATAAAGGAAGATAACATTGCGCAGACCGGCAGCGGGTCATAATGAGTAACTGTCCTTCATTGTTGTGGTTACGAGCAGCCTGGTTACCATTCGCATCGAAGCGGTGAGGTAAGTTGTCAGTGTCCCGTGTGTACTATCAGACAAGAGCCATGAAACATGTCTTGACTTTATTGATAACTAAAAAGCGCGTCAGATCTTAGTCTCGTGGCCAGCAGCGGTACTCGTCATCCAGACCTAAGACATTCTTTATTCACCTTCTGTCCAAGCCTTTCACCGACGGTCTCTCTCTCTCTCTCTCTCTCTCACACTCTCTCTCTCTCTCTCTCTCTCTCTCGCTCTCTCTCTGTCCCTGTTTTATGTATATTTTGTACTTAGTTTGTCGTAGTTGTAGCATCGGCAGGTACGAAAAATGGCATAGTCACTGACTGTGTTAATATCTTCACCGTTGTAAAATACAGATTCATTGATTCATTGATTCATTGATTCATTGATTCTCTCTCTCTCTCTCTCTCTCTCTCTCTCTCTCTCTCTCTCTCTCTCTCTCTCTCTCTCTCTCTCTCTCTCTCTCTCTCTCTCTCTCTCTCTCTCTCTCTCATGCCGTGAGGTAACATTGACTATTGGGCTCGACAACAGAATGCGGCCAGATTTAATTAGTTTTTAGCAGACCATCGACAACAGTTCTATTTTCTTTACAAATTATATGACTTTTGCTTTCAAGCTCACTTTGCTGTATTCTGCACGTGGGTGTAGGACTGATTTATTTAGGTCCGTTGTGGCATTGGCTGCTGACGTTTTACAGCAGTGTATTTTTCGGTATTGCGGTGTGAGTGTACATCATACATTCTGCGTGTGTTGCTCGTCTGACTAGTGCTTCGAGGCACACGACTTCTGCCTCTTTAGCTTTTGTACCTGAATATCAGGTATCCCGGACACATTTCAGAATTTATCTCTGTGTGCCTCTACATAGTGCTGACGGACTTACCTCCCCTGCCTTGACCTCCCTTAGTCCCGCTAAGTGACCGCTTTATTTTATTTACTGGTTGCAGTTCGGTAGGCACATCCGTGAACTCTTTTCCATCACACTTTTCACTTATTTATTTTAGCTTTCGCCGACAAGTGTAATTGGTTGATTTGAACATTCCTCTTGTATAATTTGCGCTCAAAGAAGACTTCTTCAATTTACATTTGTGTGTGCAATCAGAATATTCCCTCACGGCATATGATCGCCAGCTAAATATAGGGCACTTAAATGTGTATCACTAGCCGACAAAATTCCCGATCTTTATGTACCAATAACTCAACCCAAGCCCTTCCATCTGTTCGGTGTCACAGAATCGCGCCTCAACTCTAATATCAGTGATGAGGCCGTTTCTATCCAGGACTTTACTGTCTTGCGCCGCGATGCCGGTTACCCGGGTCAGACGGGTATTGCAGTATACATTCACAGTTCGGTCAGCGGTATTACCCGCAGGCGTAAAGACCTGGAGTCACAGGCAGTTGAATGTGTTTGGGTTGAGTTGAGGGAAAACAAATCCAGCCCCGTGCTGATCGGATTCCTGTACAGAAACCCAGCATCAGCGTGTCAATGGTTTGACGAGTTTTCCGCATTGGTGGATAAAGTGAGAAAATCAAGCTCTGAGATGATGATTGAGGGTGATTTTAATATCAATATGTTTCTTAGTAATCCTGCTTGGGAGTGCACTATCTCAATGTTTGGGTTAAAACAACTGGTTAGCACAGCAACCCGTGTTAGTCCTACTTCCTCCACTCTAATTGACCATATGAAAATACACTACCAGTAAGTCAGTCAAGGGTGGTGGGAGTAACAGTGCCCCAGGTAGGGATTAGCAATCATTACCCGGTGTGCTGCTGCTGGACCTTAAAAGCGGATAATTCTTTCCGCAAGCATCAGCACACAACCATTAGATATAGATTGCTTAAACACTTTAGCAGGGGTGTATTTTTATACGATTTAAGTAATACGTCATTTGATACGGTCTGCCACCATAGTGATCCTAACGAGGCTTTATCTGAATGGTACAGATTGTTTCTTCATGCTCTTGACAGACACGCCCCATTCAGAGAGAAACGTGTCAAAAATCCACAGTTGCCCGCCCGGTTGAATAACGAAATCAAGGGTGCCATGCAGATCCGAGATGAATATAAAAGAAATAAAGATTTTGCAGCCTTTCGAAACAAAGAAATTATGTAAAGTCCTAAGTGAGAAAAGCTCAGAGGTCCCTTTTTCACCGACTTATGAATGGCAAAAAGGATGTTATATCTATTTGGCCTGCGCTGAACGGTTTCACGAGGTCCAAAAATATTGCTCAGTGTAC
>BTPG01000003.1:11793475-11798475 GCA_036245525.1 Semisulcospira habei
CTCTCTCTCTCTCTCTCTCTCTCTCTCTCTCTCTCTCTCTCTCTCTCTCTCTCTCTCTCTCTCTCTCTCTCTCTCTCACAACTGGCGGGCAAAGGGTGCACTATGATAGCCTAGGTGTTGTGTCTTGACATGATTGAAAACAGGTCTATGGCCTAATCGTTTATCCTTGGACAAAAAAAGTTTAATTTCATTTCTCTCTACGAGTTTGTAAAACGACAAACGCATTCGAATTTTCCGAAGTGGAGGCAGTGAGATGTTGCCGGCAATGTCTGGTAAATGCCTGTCATTAAAGTACACTCCGCAGTATGAAGACTGTGATGCAGAGGCCGCAGAAAAGAAGGATGCTGTTGGGAACCGTGCCCAGATTGCCGTGACTGGGACATGGCGCAGCATGAGCCTAGGCCTCTTTGTCCACATGGGTGAGATTTACGTCAGCTGAATTGTGGAGGTACTCGAAAGCACAAGTATATTTAGCGCCCGGCTCACCATACGTCCGGATTCTGATCCAAGAGTCATCTTCTCGTCCAGGCACCGACATGTTTCCATCAACTACTGAGCATGAATGTTGTCCGTGCATTGGCGTAAATTTAGGTGCACTCGCAATTGCAATAGTTGCAACAGCTAGTAAATTCTTTTTTATGTCTATTTTCTTAACGGAAAGGGGCTTTAGAGCAGATTTGCTGGCACTACAGGTAATATTCAATCCATCTGGAAACGCAAAATTAACTGCAGCAAGATTTAACGTCATAACCGCAACAACAATGAACCAACTCATGATCTCCAGGCGCCTCAATAGTTAATGAAAAGAAGTAAAATATGGACAAAAGAGCAGATCAAACTTACAGTTAGCTCACACGCACTCAAACGCAAGCAATAAGTAGATAAAACAGACAGTTATTGTTGTAACACTGTTTGAAACGGGTTTGATGGTTGCCAGCAACAGAAGAACTGGTGGACAGCAGAAGGTAGATCAGCCGTTTCAACAGCGTGGGTCTCAGGTATGTCTGGAAAAGGAAGGATAAATGAATACTATTTATAAGCTCATATGTCAAACTGATTTAGGAGCATTGCATGTCCAGCGGAACCTACTCGTATCAAATGTAAATCATAAAATCACTGTATTGCCCCATTTACAAACAGGAGTGTTTGTCATTTTTTTGTGTTCGGCTATTTACAAACAAAGGGATTTGATAGACGGTTTTGTTTACTACTGTCTCTGCAAAACAAGAGAAATGAAATGAAACACTCCGGAAGATAAGGTTTACCGGCAGGAGTTTGAAGAAAGTATTGCTTTCATACGCGCTTCCCCGAACTGACAGTAACTGAGCACCTTGCTTGCTCCTGCAATTGCAGCCTTCTGGGTCCTTTCTGTCAAGTATATCTGCAAAAATACAAGAAAAATATTTATAAGCTCATATATCAAAGTGGTTTAAGTAACTTTGTTTGCATTTCCAGCGGAGACTACACACATAAAATTCAAATGTTAAGTTTAGTGCCCCATGCACAATCAGGAGATTGTGTTTGTTTAAGGGATAGGTGCATGTTATTGTGTGTTTGTCTATTTACAAACAAAATTTTCGTACAAAGTATTATTTACCACTGCCCATAGGATGTTCCTGCCCACACTATCTTGCCTCTCTTCTCCAGTTGTATACGCCCTCAAGACAGAATGTGCGCTCTGCTGCCGACTCTCGAATATTACGTATCCCTCTCGACCAAACAAAGTCGTTTGGTGAGAGGCCATTCAGGTACCAGACCCCAGTTGTTTGGAATGATCTTCCACGCGAACTGAGATACGTGGATTCGAGAGAGGCATTCAGGCGAGCCCTAAAGACCCATATTTGTTTCTGCCTGCTACGAAAGACTTTGTCAAAGACCTGTCATGTTGAAGTCATCTCTATTTCTATCTCTATTAAAAGTTGTGTGTGTGTGTGTGTGTGTGTGTGTGTGTGTGTGTGTGTGTGTGTGTGTGTGTGTGTGTGTGTGTGTGTGTGTGTGTGTGTGTGTGTGTGTGTGTGTGCCCAAAACCCCTCAAATGGGTGACTGTCTTTACCATCCTTATGGACAATGGGTGTGTGTAAAATTCTGGGTGACCAAGTCAGACACCCATTTTTTCTGAGGGTTGTTTCTGCATTGTCATGCTTTAAGAAGTTATAAAAGATATTTTTAAAAAAATCAGTTTTTCCCACTTTGAGGTTATTACACACACTTTTGTGCTTAAAATACACTGTGGTAGTGTGTTTGAACTTGCCCAGCAGTGTGTGTGTGTTTGCACAAACCGGTAAAATGGGCGAGTATGTGTGACATCACCCTTCTCAGCTATAAATAACTTAATACCTGACCGGTGGTTGGCTGCGTCAGTGAGCCGAAGTGAAACGGAGAGATACGATACGAAAGGTAGTGGGGCGGGGGGGGGGGGGTGGTATTGTATTTGTGTGAGGGAGGAAATTGTTTATGTTGCTGCAAAATGAAGTTTGTTATTTGAGGGTGTGGTTGTTTTGTTAAAAAAAAAAAATAAATAAAAGGGTGTTATGCTTCTGGGGTGATGTTGTCGGAGGTCATGTCTAGTGATAAATTTGAGACTTAGCATATGTATTCTCGTGTGCCGGTTGCTATGAAGTGAAGTATGAGTGCACATTGTAAGAGAGGACGTATAGACTTTGGGTGAGGCTGCTGTTGTCTTTTGTCCTGCCCGACCTTTTGGTTGAACCTGTTGCTTTATTTTGTAGGTTTGTTGATGTTATCAATGCCGCATCTCCTTTTGGATTGTTTGCACAAATTGATTGAATGGAAATGACGTCACAGAGTCAGCGTCGTTACATGTGTCGTCTGCTGCAGTCAGTCGTTTAGTGCAGTTAAAAGAGTGCAGGCTTGGATGGGCCATTTTCGGATGTAATAGTAAAGTATTATTTGTGTGAATGCTGTCCGTTTGAAGGAAGGTTGATTGATTGTACATTGCTTAACGTCCCGACAGCAACAAGACTTTCTCAGGACGTGCCTGCACTGCTAGTGACAAAAACTAAACAGAATATTGAATGTATGTCGCCAGCCGGTCCAATACATTAAATAAAACCTACGACATGGGGCCTAAATAAAGCTAAGACCATTTAGAAACACACATCCAATATCAAGAGCCACAGGCAGCGCAGACAGTAGGGAGAGTTTAAAAAAGGAAAATGCAGGTGAATGGACCAAGGGTAGACAGAAACACATGCCCCCGGAATATAGAGAAAAACCCACCCTGTGGGGCTGACCAGGGTGACCTTGAGAACTAAAAAGTAGCCAACCCCACCCAAGTCCCCCAAGGCAGACCCGGTTGGGGGTGTTGAAGGAAGGACTGGAAAGTCGTGTTTTGAGGGCAGACTGGTTGGGGGTGTTCGAGGGAAGGACTGGAAAGTCGAGTGTTGAGCGAAGAGAGAAGGCGAGGATGGGAAAAATATCCAGCACTATACGTTGGAATAGATGCATAACAGTTACGACACGCTTGTAAATTAAAACACTTTTAACCCCACCCGGGTCTGCCCTGGGGGACTTGGGTGGGGTTAACTACTTTTTATTTCCCAGGGGCACCCTGGTCAGCACCACAGGGTGGGTTTTTCTCTCTATTCTGGGGCATGTGTCTCTGTCGGCCCTTTGTCCATTCACCTGTATTTGCCTTTTTAAAACTCTCCCTACTGTCTGCACTGCCGGTAGCTCTTGATATTGGATGTGTGTTGCTAAATGGTCTTAGCTTTATTTAGGCCCCATGTGTTAGGTTTATTTAATGTATTTGACCGGCTGGCGACATACATTCAATGTTCTGTTTAGTTGTTGTTGTTTTTTCACAAGCAGTGCAGGCACGTCCTGAGAAAGCCTTGTTGCTGTCGGGACGTTAAGCAATGTACAATAAAACACTTTTAACATTAAGAAAAGTTGAGTTAAAAGAGGTTTAAAACAGTTTTGATAAATTCTTTTGCCCGACACGCTTCTAAAAACAACATTTTCTTAGTTTTAAACCTTGTACTGCGCCATAAACGCCGCGATTGCTTTTCAGTCTTAGCTGTCCTATAGTGTGGAATGTGGGACTTTGCCAACTGGATCCATCTGGTGCACTCCAAATGAGTATTTGTGAGTGGTTCGACGTGGAACTCAGTGCGCGCCTCTGAAATGACCTACTGATTCCACTGATAATGAAAATCTTTCATTCATAAGAGCGCATTGAGCAGCTCTATAAACCAAAAGTGATGACGCCCCTCCCCCCCCCCCCCCACCTCTCCCCCGCCCCCCTCCAACCCCCTCACAACCCCACGCAAACAATCATAATAATAAAATCAACCAAAGGTATCTTTAGTGAGGTATTTTCACTGTAATGCCAGTTTTGTGTGAGACTGAGAGGCACCCACTTTTTGGGTAGAAACCCATTTTTTCTCCATCCAGTGGCTCTGTTTCTAGAAAATGTCTATTTTATTTTAAGTTGTAGAGCTTAGTTATAAGGTGAGTTCTAAACATTCGCATCAACTCCAGAGCCCTAGAATAAATAGAAATATGGGAACCCATTTTCACATAAAATGGTAGGTAACCCACTCTGAGGGTTTTGTGTCCATGTGTGTGTGTGTATGTGTGTGTGGTGTAGTTTGCTGTCCATCCTAAACTTTAAGGTTGGCATTTTCTCGGAGACTTTTCAAGCCACATTCTTCAAACTTGGCCCAAGGATACTTTGTGGCGAGGCCTTTCTAAACATACCAATTTGAGTGACCTCTCACAAAGGTCACGATCACAGGGGCTCAGGAAATAGGTCAAAAATAGCTATATTTTGACATTCTTTTTTTTTCTGAAATACTATTCACAACTTCAAACCCAAACTTGGTACAAAGATAGCTGAGGGTAAGACCTTTCCATGCCTACTAATTTGGTTGATCCCTCGGTAAGGTCAAGAGTCACAAGAGCCGGCTCAGGAAATAGGTTCAAAATAGCCACATTTTGACAAAAGATGTTATTTTTTTCAAAAACAACTTTAAACC
>BTPG01000003.1:11803475-12163475 GCA_036245525.1 Semisulcospira habei
GTTCAGGTGGGAGAGTTTCTTTTACAGGTCATGTTACATATTCAAACTGGGTAGTTGAGGCAGTAAGAGGACCGGTGTTTTTAAATATAATTTTTGTCTTGTTTGAAAATTTGAAGTAGGGCTGAATGTTGGAATTTGCTGGAAATTTCTGGTTAGATGAGAGGAGACATGTTTGGTGCTTTGATTCATACCATCCTGAGCTTATCCAGTGGACAATTGTGGGCCTATGTTGAGTTGCCGTTGACGTAGTGATTTGAGGGGCACACTGACTGATTTCAGGTGTGTCTGGGTGTGGGGTTGGTTAAGGAATCAGGTTCATAGTCAAGAAATGAGACAGTCAATGTGCTGTTTTTTTTTTATTTTTATTTTGTGCATGGAGGTAGTGTTTTTTAGGGGATTGAAATATTAGGGGATGAATGGGAATGACTATGATACTGATGACTAAGAGACTGGACAGGTTGAAAACGGCACTGTGTTCCGTGGCCTTCAACACTGTCCAACATGTGCAGGGACTGAGTTCGTTTTAAATAGATCCCGTAAAGTTGTTTTTTGTATTATCGATATACCGCCGGTGACTATTTATATAAAGAAATCCGAAAATGCACACTTTTACCACCAAGACAAACAATTCATGAGAACTATTTCGATCAGCTTAATAGAATGATTTAGAAGACAAACGAAGTGCGTTTCGTTAGCCCGTCACCAACCAGACTGGCGGTTTGTACTTGGTCACGGACTACAGTGCCATTTCCGTTGTGTCCAGTCTCTTAGCCTTAGTCAGTCCCAGTCATCGCCTAATTTTTCAATTCCCTAAAAAGCACTACCGCCCACCAGCTGCACGTTTGCCATGCACAAAATACACAAAAAGCACATTGACTGTCTCATTTATTGACTATGATACAAAAAGTAATACAAAAAATAAAAAAATAAAAAACAGCACATCACCCGTCTCATTTCTTGGCTATGAAACTGGTTCCTTACCAACCCCACACCCAAGCACAGCTGAAATCAGCGTGCCCCTCAAATCACTACGTCCATGGCAACTCAACATAGGCCCACAATTGTCCACTGGATGATAAGCTCAGGATGGTATGAATCAAAGCACCAAACATGTCTCCTCTCAGCTAACCAGAAATTTCCAGCAATTCCAACATTCAGCCCTACTACACATTTTCAAACAAGGCAAAAATTATTTTTAAAAACACCGGTCCTTGCACTACCTCAACTGCCCAGATTTGAATATGTAACATGACCGAACGAACTCGTACGACTTCTGTCAGATCAGTCGCCAGTTTTCACGAAACGACTTTCGCATGTCGATTATGTGTAAACAGCCTTGATGTGACACAATATCGTGTAAGATTTAAGTGGGAGGACCATTTTAGAAGTGGACTCTGTCAACAAGTATCGCTAAAGTACCAATAAAATATGTTTGTATATCTGTTTTCCGAACCCCACTTTCATCGGCTCTCACTGCGAGGCCTACAAGATGGCGGTCATCGCTTCAGTCGAGCCGGCCGGGTCTGTCTCGATTCACTTTGATTGTCGCTGTTTACGCAACCAGCACATCACAAATTTATTTGGAACGGCAGTTAATTCACTTCTATTGTGTATGCGAAGGCACACATGACTTATTTCTTTATTGTTTGCGTCAGTAGGCAGAAATCAATAGTGATTCCCGATGTAGCCGGATACAAGTAGAATGCGTCCCCGTGACGAGTTACCTTCCTTGCGCCAACGAAACGTCTTTCGGCCATAGTACACAGTGGGCCTCTTCTGCAGTCCCATCTGTTAAAATGCCTTAGTCTTAGTCTGTCCCAGCCATCCCCTAATTTTGCAATCCCCTAAACAACACTACCGCCCACTTGCTGCACATTTGCCATGCACCAAAAAAAAAAAAAATAAATAACACTCACCCGTCTCATTTCCTGGCTATCAACATGATTCTGTACCAACCCTACATCCAAGCGCAGCCAACACTGGTACACATCTCATATCACCATCCGCTTGGCAACTCAAACTAGGTCAAAAAGAGTCCGCTGGTTAAGCCAAGACTGGTATGAATCAAACATGTCTCTTCTCATCTATCAAGAGATTTTAAGCAAATTCCAAAATACTGCTTTCTCTACAAAATGCCAAAGAAGGCAGAAGATTTTTTTTTTAAACACCGGTTCTCTTACTGCCTAACCTACCTCATTTGAATATATAACGTGACCTTTCGCTAGCCATCTAAGCCGCATCAGCGGTTCGCGTTGCCAGTTTCGTATCATAGGACCGAAACGAAACGAAGTTGATTGGTCGTTCTAAGTCTGAAAAAAAAAAAAAAAAAAAAAAAAACCCCACACACTTTAAAAAAAAAACAAAGCCCAAACTGAGACGGTAAAAATGCGGTGCCGTCAGTTGTTCAGCGAATTGACCATATATAATAATAATAATAATAATAATAATAATAATAATAATAATAATAATAATAATAATAATAATAATAATAATAATAATAATAATAATAATAATGTCTATTTTTAAGGCGCCTATACTTTCGATAGAAAAGCTCTAGGCGTCGTACAAATGACATACACCTTGCATTCTACAACACATACACACGCAACAAGATATACAAGAAAAATAAGAATAACAAAAAGAACACACCAACAAAAAAATGCTCACACACAAAAAGACACACGTGTACCATAAAACCAGCCACGGACACACCAGACAGCGCTCGTCGAGAACGAAATGTTGACCAAAAAAATTATAACGGTGAATGCACGTTTATAGGAATAAATGCGTCTCTAGAGACTGCTGGAAACTATTGGCTGATTCAAAATATCTGAGGGACTGTGGGAGTTTATTCCAAAGAAATCACACACAAGGTCCCTTTTATCACTATAACTCTCAACAGGATAATATTTCTAATAACCCAATACTATCGTTTATTGTTAATTACGCTTTATGGAGTGTACTGACAGTGCTGTATTTATCTTATGAAAAAGGCTCACGACCAAATACACGCATAGTTCCCCAAAAACGGTGTTCATTTTTAACGCGGCGCTACGTAACACCCACTTAATTTGTATTAGAATCATACATATGAATGGAGGCGTCAGAAAATCTATAATTAAAAAAAAAGTGTCATCAATTTTGTAACCAAAGAGACACATTAACAATGCGGTGCCGCTGCTGGTTGGTGACTTTACCATATTTCTCACACACTTATAGTTGTGTATGTGTCCGTGTTCAACACTTATATATTTTTAATATAACCATACACACAGGTGGAAGCGCTAAACACTCTAAAATCAAATAGTAGGAGCCATGTTGTGCCTATTGGTCTCTAAAATGTCATCAGTTACAAGTTTGTAACCCTACTCCCAGCGGAAATCAGTGCACCCTGAGACACTTGCTGTAGAACTATGCTGTACCGTACCATATAACTCGATGCTGCGTAACACCTATTTATATTTCTGTTATATACACGAATAGAAGCGCCAAACACTCTAGAATCCAACAGCATACATCGTTTTGTCCTCATCGATTTTTAAAGAGTCATCACTGAGTCGCTTAACTCATTCTACCCCAACACCGAAATCCCCAAATTTCGCCGTTGTCCTCTGAAGACTGCATTAGCAGTGCAGGACACAGATCGACCATGATAGTTCAAGGGTGATGCCAGAATAGCTTGGCGCCCATAGGCGCCAAGCTATTCTGGCATCACCCTTGAACTATCATGGTCGGTCCTTATCTTGCTGTGGTGTGTCTGGGGCAGAATGAGTTGAAGGTTTGTAACCCTACCTCCAGCAAAACACAGAGCACCCTAAAACATAATAACGATGTGGTCCCATTGGTCGGCGAATTGGTCATATATCACATAAATAGTTCCTTTGACCAGTATAACCTTTACCAGCATGTTCTCTGATAACTCGAGATGATCATTTCTAACTAATTAAGCCTTATGGAGTATACAAAGTGCAGAATCTGTCTTTGGAAAAAGGCCCGTCCAAGAACATCTGGTTTGACAAACTTGTCCATTTTTAAGGCGGTGGTACATAACAGCATTCACATATTCCATATGATCACATACACCAATAGAAGCGCTAAACAATCTAGAATAAAACAGGACAAGTCATTTTGTCTTGATATGTATTTTAAAGGTCATCAGTTACAAATTTGTACCCTTACCCCGAGCGAAAATCAGCGCGCCCTAAGACAGTGTAACTATGAGATACCGTTCCATATAACTCGCCGCTGCGTAACATCTACTTACATCTTTATTATAATCATGTACATGAAGAGACGCGCCAAACACTCAAGAATTAAACAGTGCAAGCCATTTTGTCCATATCAATCTATAATGAGTCATCAGTTACAAGTTTGTAAACCCACCCCGTGCGAACGAAAACAGTCCGTCCTGAGACACAGTCAATAAGAGCGTGACGTTCTATATAACTCGACCCTGCGGAACAACTACTTACATTTTTGTTATAAGTATATACATGAATAAAAGCACCACACGCTCTAGAATCAAACTGTGCACGCTATTTAGTCCCTATCAGTAGCTAAAGGGTCATCAGTTACACGGTTGTAACCCTACTCCAGCGAAAAACAGCGCGCCCTTAGACACGTTCACTATGCGGTACAGTCCATATAACTCGACGCTGCGTAACAGCTACATACATTTCTGTTATAATCATATACATGAACAGAAGCACCAACACTCAAGAATCAAACAGTACAAGCCATTTTGTCATTATAGGTCTTTAAGGGTCATCAGTTACAAGTTTGTAACCCTACCCACCCATCCACCCACCCACCACCCCCCACCCACCCACCCTCACCCCCACTCCCCACCCCCCTCACCCGCACACCCTCAAACCCCAAGTGAATCAAAGAGCTCACTCGACGCTGCGTAATACCTACTTACATTTTTATTATAATCATCAACACGAATAGAAGAGCCAAACACTCTTGAAATTAAACAGTATATGCCACTTCGTCTTTGTCGATTTCTAAAGTGTCATCAGTTACAGGTCTGTAACATTACCCCCAGTAAAAACACAGAACAACTAACAGAGTAACGATGCGGTCCCGTTTGTCGGCGAATCGATCATATATCACATACAAAGTTCCTTTAACTACTATACCTTTCACCAGCACCCTCTCTAATAACTCGAGATGATCGTTTCTGAGTAATAAAGTCTTATGCGGTATACGGAATCCAGTATCTGTCTCTTGAAAAAGCGTCCAACGAATTTGGTTTGACACACTTTTGTCTTTTTTTTAAGGCAGCTGTACAAAACAGCATTCACACATTCCATATAATCCCATGCATCAATAGAAGTGCTAAAAACTCTATAATAAAACTGGACAAGCCATTTTGTCCCGGTATGTATTTAAAGGGTCATCAGTTACAAATGTGTACCCTTACCCACAGCGAAAAGCAGCGCGCCCTAAGACACTGTAACTATGAGACACCGTTCCATATAACTCGGCGCTGCGTAACATCTACTTATATTTTTACTATTATCATGTTCATAAATAGAGGCGCCAAACTCTCTAAAATTAAACAGTACAAACCATTGTGTCCTTATCAGTCTGTAAAGGGTCATCAGTTACAAATTTGTAAGCCCACCCACAGCGAAAACAGCCCGTCCTGAGACACGGCAACTATGCGGTACCGTCCCACATGACGCTGCGTAACGCCTACTTACTTTTGTATAATGATCATATACATGAATAGAAGCGCCAAACACTCTAGAATCAAACTGTGCGCGCTATTGTGTCTCTATCAATCTCTAAAGGGTCGCCAGTTACAGGTTCGTAACCTTACCCCCAGCGAAAAACAGCGCGATCTTAGACACAACTATTCGGTACCGTTCCAAAGAACTCGGCGACGCTGCGTAACATCTACTTACATTTTTACTATAAGCATATACATGAATAGACGCGCAAAGCAAACAAGATAATAAATTGTATCATTATAGGTCTTTAAAGGGTCACCAGTTACAAGTTTGTACCCCTATCAATTGCGAGAAACTGCGCGCCCTGAGACACTGTAACTATTTATACCGTTCTATTTAACTCGACGCTGCATAACATCTATTGACATTGTTATTATAATCATATACATGAATAGACGCACCAAATACTGTAGAATCAAACAGTACGATTCATTTTGTCCTTATCAATCTCTAAAGCGTCATCAGTTACAAGTTTTTAAGCCTGCGAAAACACTGAGCCTGTCCTTAGACACGGTAGCTACACGGTGCCGTCCCTTATACCTCGACGCTGCGTAACACCTACTTACATTTGTATAAAATGATATACATTAAGAGAAGCGCCACACATTACAGAATCAATAGTGCAAGCCACATAATTCCCATCAATCTCTAAAGGGTCATCAGTTACAAGTTTGAAACCCTGCCCCTAGTGGAAAACAGCGCGCCCTGAGACACGATAACCATGATGTACCGCTCAATAACGTGCGAGTGGATTAAGCGTTTAACCTTACCCCCGTTGACAACCACGGTCTGAGACAGAGCGCAAAGGCGGTGCTGTTGTTCAGCGAATTTCTCATACACAGGAATCCATCATAACCGTTTCTGATTTATAGATTTGGGTCTACAGAATGTATTTCTCTCGGAAAAAGAGACCCGATAAAATGCACCTGGTTGTCTACTTTAAAAAAACAAAAACAAGATGGGATGAACCATAACCCACAAAGTCCCTTCTATCTGAGAGCTGTCCTCGTTGTCAATGGTCTCTACCTTTTGTCTTTGACCTGATTCTGATGTTGAATTATCTCCTATTGAAAAAGTCTCGCAGATCTGCCAATGCGTCAGTGAGTTCTATGAGGGGCGCAGGACATACGCGTCATTTATTTGTCAAACGCCATTTGTCATGACGTAAGTTTTAGTTTTTACGTAATTTGCGTGATATGAGTTTCACTTTCGCTTCATAGGCTGGAGAAAATGATGACAAAACTAGAACTTCACGGTACAATTTCATTCTTGCTATAATTTGTGTGAAAGCAGGTTGACTTTACCTAACTACTTGATATACTAAGTACACGGGTCGCTCTTCTGAAAGCGCGTCGATGTGGGTGTGCGTGTTAGTGCGTGCGCTCTGCGCGCGCTCCAAACATCTCCAAGAGGCATAGATCCGCATGCGTCTGATGGGCGCATGACGATCTATGCCTCCTGGAGATTCGAACATGTTTGTGAGAGAGAGAGAGAGAGAGAGAGAGAGAGAGAGAGAGAGAGAGAGAGAGAGAGAGAGAGAGAGAGAGAGAGAGAGAGAGAGAGAGAGAGAGAGAGAGAGAATCAATGAATCAATGAATCAATGAATCTTTATTTACAACGGTGAATATATTAACACAGTCAGTGACTATGTCATTTTTCGTACCTGCCGTTGCTACAACTACGACTGACTAAGGTTAGAGAGAGAGAGAGAGAGAGAGAGAGAGAGAGAGAGAGAGAGAGAGAGAGAGAGAGAGAGAGAGAGAGAGAGAGAGAGAGAGAGAGAGAGAGAGAGAGAGAGAGCCGCGCGCGAGAAAAAGAATGACGTCATATTTAGAGTATTATGTCAGTGTCTGCGTGGTGACGGAGTTGCCTCTTGTACGTCACCGCCACTTTCTGACTTCCTTTAGAAGTAAAGTTTTTTTGTGTGTTTTAATTCTTTTCTGAAAAGAAATAATTTTTACTAAAGAAGGATACAAAGCTGGCTAACGAACTCATCCAATGTCTTTCACCAAACTAGCTATATGAAAAATTTCAAGTAAATATGACAAAAATTAAGGACTGTAATCTGGGTCAACCGACTTCCTATAAACGGTTGTTTATGTCTTCAATGAGGACATTCAATTGCAATATGCTCGGAGGATCTCTTAGCCACCCCCTTAAGAAAGTATTTAGCCAAGTGTCAAGCTTGTGTGTACAGATATATCGGCGATTCTCTTGTTTACATACAAACGCACACACACACATACATACATACATACATACATACATACATACATACATACATACATACATACATACATACATACATACGCACATACGGCGCTTCGCGCCAAATGTACGTTCAGCAGCGGGGTTAGCGTAACTAGACATGAAGAAATTTTTAATTACTTCAATTGTTAGAGGTCTAGCCTTTGACATCATGGACATGCTGTTAAATTCGTTTCACTGCGGCCCGTTCTAAAACATCCCTTCTATAAATAGAAGGGACTTAAAAATCATGTGGGTGTTATGTAGCGTGGCGTTAAAAGTGGACACGTTTATGGATATATCGGTTCATTTGGTGGCGCCTCTTTCCTGAGACAAATGCAGCTCTCTGTAGACTCAATAAGGCATAACTAGTCAGAAACCCAAGGGAGGGTATGAATCTGATGGGTGGGAACAAGAAGCAGAAAGCTGTTTCGGTATTGAGCAAAACTACGGACTATGCCAACGACTTAAATCAGTTCTATGCAAGATTTGACAATCATGATTTTGAGCATGAGAGGGAACAGATCAAGGAAATGCTAGTTAGTGGACCTAAACACATGCAAAGTAAAGTGATTGTGTTGACTGAGGAGGCGGTGCTTCGCGTACTTAAACATACCAACCCAAACAAAGCGTCTGGGCCAGATGGTGTTCGATCAAATGTGTTAAAATTATGCGCTGAATAACTGTACCAAATTCTTTGCTATATTTTTAACATGTCACTTACCCAGTGTGTCGTTCCCAGTTCGTGGAAGACTCTTGTATTGACCCCCGCGCCAAAAAAGCAAACTGTATCTGATGAATGATTTAAGACCAGTTGCTCTTACCTCGTGTGTCATGAAGGTTTTTGAGAGGGCTGTTCTTTCACATTTTCAAATACAGGTTTCTGATTTTATGGACCCCTTTCAGTTTGCTTACAGAAGGCAAAGAGGTGTTGATGATGTCATTTTGCATGTTGTAAACAACATCTACTCTCATTTAGAAAAGAAAAAACTAGGAGCCTCCATTTGACTGATGTTCTATGATTTTTCGTCTGCTTTTAACATCATTCAGCCACACATACTCGCTTCCAAACTAGTTACATGAACATATTAAATGCCTCTACCATTCTTTGGGTTTTGGACTATCTCACAAACCGCTCGCAGTATGTCAGAATTAGTCCGGATCTAATCTCAGGTGTACTTTTTACCAACACCGGTGCACCACAAGGGACTGTCTTGTCGCCTTTTTTTTTTTTTTTTTTTGTACACAGCGGACTGTAGCCGATTCACTTTTCTATACCAATATTACAACAAATATCATTCAGCGACAGTTGACCTAATCCGATTCACTTTTCTATACCAATATTACAACAAATATCATTCAGCGACAGTTGACCAATATTCGATTCACTTTTAAGAAACTCGAACACTGTGTCAGCTTTACTGTACAGTCATAAAAATTTGGATTGTTCTTATGAAACGACCGATGTTACATCTCTAAATGTGCCCCGGATAAATTAAGCCAGTGTAAAAAAAAAAAGACCCATTTTCACGTGAACTGACCAAGTTTTCACGACTGAAGCAGCGCAGGCATACTATGAAGTCTGCAAGCTTGACCTCGATATTGAAGTCTGTCGGGGCTCTATTAGGGTACCGAAAATGGCTTGTTATTGTCTTTTCACCGATTTCCCTTTACGACTGTACAGCAAAATCGACGAATCGTAGGAGTTCAGTAAAATAAATTTCATATTAAGTCGATTGGCACTAAGTGAGATTTGTTCTTAAAGTCATACAGAAAAGTGTTTCTTTGCGGAACTATTTGGGAAGCACGTTGTGCGGTCCGATGTCAAAAAGACCTATGGCAAGTTCAATGTCCATTACATTTCGACCATTGCAAAAGACGTTGCAGAAACGTGACTAAATTGCACGTGCTTTGACGACGGAAAACAGTGGAGCGAAAGCTCTGACATTCAAAATTCAGAAGAATTCTCAAGTCAGTGCTTTTTACGCATTCAGCCCCGACCCACCACAACAAGACAATGGATCGAGCTTGATAGCTCAAGGGTGGTGCCAGAATAGCTTGGCGCCCATAGGCGCCAAGCTATTCTGGCACCACCCTTGAACTATCACGCTCGATCTGTCTCTAGAATTGTAGCACAGTCCTTCAGAGGGCAACTTCAAAATTTGGGGATTTCGGTCGTGGAGTAGAATGTCTTAATCCACTCTTTTCCGTCGTTGAAACACGTATAGTGTGAACAATGAAAGCCTTGACAAAGCACGCGCCTTGGTATGTTTCTCCTGGCTTTTTAATCCACTGTTTTGGGCCTACTTCTGACTTAAGGCTATGTCAGACGGGGGCTGAAAACAGTTTTCAAAAACAAAAACACAGCTGTTTTGAAAACAGGCCGTGTGACGTGGAACACAAAACTGTTTGTGAAAACAGTTTCCTGCTGCTTCCAGAATTTAGAACCGATCCGAAAATCTCGCAACTGTTTCGGAAAACACTGCTGCTTCAACCAATCAACGTGAAACAAAAGATCACGTGACGGCCATTTTGATACACAACAAGTACCTTTCACAACTCCCTTCACCAACAGATCGCAAAAGGGAAACAACTATGGAAAATGTATACACGTAACACTACAACGCTGTTTTTTTCCGCGTGACATGCTCGAAGCAAAACAGTTTTCGAAAACTCTTGTTTTCGAAAACTGTTTTCAGTAACTAATGTACCGTCTGACAAGGCCTTTACTAAAAAAATAAAATAATTTTTTTTTTTTTTTAAATACTGTTTCCAGGCATGAAGAAATACCTAGGATCTCCCACTACACGTGGCTGAGAAGCGCCAACCCGGATGACTCCAACGAGCTGGACTTCTCCCACTACCTCAGTATTCTGAGCGCTCTGTACGTCGCTGGCCTGCACCACGTGTACGTGCACGGTGACGAAGAGCCGGAGGGGGAGTGGTGGGAGGATCTGATACAGACAGAGAACGTGACGTTCATCAAGGTCCAGAGACCTGAGACGATCTTCCAGCAGGACGTCGACGTGGGCGCCCACATCAGCGACATTCTGAGGTAACGCTGGAAATCAGTGCGTGCGTTGTCTCGCAGGAGGGGTGAGTCTTTGCCCGCTTCACCTGCGAGAAATGGTGAACCCAACCCAGCTGCACGAGGCAGAGATCCTCATGACCTCCCGCACCTGCAGGGGCTGATTAGGATATATGCCTCTTGCTGACGCTATTTTGCATCAATGTTTCTTCCACGGATTTGATTGATTGATTGATTGATTGATTGATTGATTGATTGATTGATTGATTGATTGATTGATTGATTGATTGATTGATTGATTGATGTACACAAAAGGCCCATACAAAAATTTCAGAAACACGGGCTGCAACCAACAGTAAAAGTAATAGTATTTATCCTTTGAATTTGACGCCGTGAAAGTAATAATGTCACGGTTCAGACCAGAAAGATGACCGCCAAGCATGCAGAAGAAATAAACACGCTACATTTTTTTTTTTTTAAAGACAGTTACAAAACCATTTATTAATATTTGATTTTTAAAGCCTTTTTCAGAAATGACAATTACACAACTCTATTTTGAAAAAAAGAAAGTTTTGACAGATGAAATGGTGTATTCAATATTGACACGAAGAACACAGAACTAACAAGACATAAATCCTCACGAGCCCCCGCGACTGCGGGGGCTCGTGAGGATTTATGTCTCTTGCAGATGGGCAGAGTTCGCCTTGCCCCGGCAGCGAAGAGGTTAACAAAAAAAAAAAAAATTCTTGTACAGGTATGGGGCGCTGACGCGATACGGGGGAGTCTACCAAGACCGTGATGTGGTCTGGGTGTCCCGCCTACCAGGGTGGCTCCTGTCCTACCCGACCGTCGCCTGCCCGGAGTGGCCGCACTACGGCCAGTGGCCGGACACCATCAACATCGGGGTGCTGCTGGCCAGGCGCCAGGCGCCTTGGATACGTCACTTCCTGCCGACGAACCGCTACTTCCGGGACGATGACTGGAACTGGAATGCGGTGCTGATGCCTTACAGAGGTTACGAGTGGCATCCGGACATGCTGTATCTGGACCCGTACCTGCAGGTGTGTCATCAGGGGGTGCGTGCTGGTCTGTGACTCAGGACCTTACGGCTCTGACAGCCGTAAGGTCTAAAAATCACAGACCTGCACACGTGTGTTATCTGCAATTCATCGTCTAGCCAATCTCCCCAGCAACAGCCGTAATCTTCAATCTACACTGAGCTTAGGGGTCGAGATATTTTTCACCCAAGGGTATTATTTTTGTGGCGCGAGCTGAACCCTTTCCCTGTCCGGGGGGCGGGGGGGGGGGGGGGCGGGGGGAATGTGAACACCACTCAAATGTATAAGGCAAAGAACCTCATCTGGCTGAACCTAGTCATAGCCGTATTCTTTGGCTTGATGGGATTATTCGGTGTTTGAATTTGCCCAGCTGAACCAAGTCATAGCCGTGTTTTTTTGGCTTGATGGGATTATTTCGGTATTTGAATTTGCCCAGCTGAACCAAGTCATAGCCGTGTTTTTTTGGCTTGATGGGATTATTTCGGTATTTGAATTTGCCCAGCTGAACCAAGTCATAGCCGTGTTTTTTTGGCTTGATGGGATTATTTCGGTATTTGAATTTGCCCAGCTGAACCAAGTCATAGCCGTGTTTTTTGGCTTGATGGGATTATTTCGGTATTTGAATTTGCCCAGCTTTCAAAAGACTTCACTGCACGTCCACTGGCAGTGAAGGGGTTAAGCGAGGCAGCTCGCCCCTCTCCACCTGATTCAGATCCATTAACCCCTCAGTTCTCTTCTCCCGCAGGTGATCTGTGCCGATGGCGAGTGTCACCCGGCGTGGCTAGAAGACGAGGTCAACGCCAAATCACGTGGTCGCTTTGACTGGCGAGAGGCGCGTGCGGTCCACTTCCGGAAACCCAAGTTACCCCCCTCCCTTGCGTCACCGCAAGACGTCATGGAGGGGGAAGACATCTTTGCAGAAATCGGTCGTCACGTGTTGGAAATGAGTGGTAGGGAGAATGTACTCAGCGCAATTGACGTGTAAAAAAATGAACCCTTTGCGTGTTGGTAGCGGTTTTTGTCGCGATGATTCCTACAGGAATCATCGCGACAAAAACCGCTACCAACACGGAAAGAGTTAAAATAGACGTGGCATCTTTGTGCCACAAATGCACTGACATGGATGGCATACCAGTGATTGAATGCATTTTCAGTGTTCTTGGTTGTTGCTGTTGTTTTTGTTTTTTGTTTTAGTTTGTTGTTTTTGGTTAATTTGTAGACCCGTAAAACATCGGATCAATTGATAAATGAATGAATGTGAATGAATGAATGAATGAATGAATGAATGAACTAACGAACAAACGAACGAAGGAACGAACGAACGAACGAATGAATGAATGAATAAAAACACGAACCGAATGACCGGCTTACAGCTCATTGAAGTCGACCATCTATAGACATACATCAACTCTGTGTATGTACGTGACTTTATACAGGTGCGAATTTATATCAGTTTAAAGTTCTTTTAGGCTATACACACATCCGATCTCATGCAGTCGTTTCTTTATGACATCGATTATTTATGTATGTATTTTTGCTAAACGTCTGTGAGTGTGTGCGTACAGCATCAGGACACGGTCATTGTCAACTGACATTGTCAATAAATTATGGTAAAAAAAAAAAAAAACATATCCTGAGTCTTGAATCTCAAAGGACGGTTTCTTCCCTTTTCGTCGGTGCTTTTCACTTATTTTATTCAGTATATACTGACCGTCGGCGAGCAAAAGAAATGCGACATTTTTAGAATCATCGAAAACACTAAAGTATTCCAAAAATGTCGCGTGTCTTTTGCTCGTCAGCACATTTACATCGTTTGTTGCATTATTTTATTAGTAAATTATTTGAGTAGATTAACAAAACTGGCTTGCAAGACGATAATTATGTGTGCTGTTTTGTGATTTTGGCTTCAAGCCGAAAAGTAAAAAAAAAAAATAACAAAAATAAAAAATAAAATACAGCACACGAACAAACATGTGTTATTTAAGTAGCCTCCCGCTGCTTTGATAACGGGCGATCAGCGGAATAAAGCAAATAGAGCCAGGCCAATGAGAACACGTGTAACGGGTCTGAAAGAAGACAGGGCTGTTTCTTTTCATCCCTACGTCACACGACCAAACTGTAGCGCAAACCGTACCATGTGACCTCGCTACAAAAAACCATTGTAGCGACTAATGATTGGACTTCTTGAAGCCCTCTTCGTGACGCGTCTTGGATACCGGTTTAGTTCCACAAAAGAACACTGAGACGGGAAGACGCAACATCACGAAATATCTTATATTACGTCATTGTATATTTATTATATTTGCATGATGTTTACAAAACATTGTAAGGCGCCTAGAGCTCCGTCAGGAGGTTAGGCGTTATATACATTAATATTAATATTAATATTAATATTAATATTAATATGATGTTGTTGTTGTTGTTAATACCGCGATTATTATTACAATTATTATTATTATCATTATTATTAACCAATTCTGTCCCAGGTACGAAATACCCCCGTTTTGGAGTTGTCCTCTGAGGACTGCAGTACATTGCAGGAGATAGATCGACCATGATAGTTCAAGGGTGGTGCCAGAATTAGCTTGGCGCCTAAGGCGCCAAGCTATTCTGGCACCACCCTTGAACTATCATGGTCGATCCATATCTTGCTCGGGTGTGTCGGGAATGAATGATATTTATTATTATTATTATTATTATTATTATTATTATTATTATTATTATTATTATTATTAGTCTGAAGATTTAGACCCAGTCCGCGACACCGCGCTTTCCTACTAAAATCCTACTCAGCTGCAAAAGGCATAGAGCTTCATGAGCCACCGCAACTGCGGGGACTCATGAGATGTGTGCCTCTTGCCCTCGTTGGTAAGCGATACATTTAAGTAACATGAATATAAATGGGGAGCGGGGAGGGGGGGCAGGATGTGAATAAAAATAAAAGAAGAAAAATAATGTGCTGGTCTGGAGAATTCATCGAAATCCAATAATCGATTGTTGTTGTTGGTTTTGTTTTTGTTTTGTTTTGTTTTTACTAAACTCATTGTCGCTGCCAACTGAAATGCGGAATCTGCCCACATTCTCCCAGCTCAAAGTTTGCTTAATTCATTGTACCCCAAGACCGAAATCCCCCAATTTTGCCGTTGTCCCCTGAAGACTGCAATGCAGTGCAGGACACAGATCGACCATGATGGTTCAAGGGTGATGCCAGAATAGCTTGGCGTACATAGGCGCCAAGCTATTCTGGCATCACCCTTGAACTATCATGGTCGATCCTTATCTTGCTGTGGTGTGTCTGAGGTAGAATATGTTAAAGCTGATCAGCAAAAGTGCTGCCGATCTTATTGTTTGCTTCCATATCTGGCCCCAGACTACAAAACTGCACATTGGCGTGCCATGTGACGATGATGATAATGATGATGATGATGATAATGATGATGATGATAATAATAATAATAATTGTAATAATAATTGTAATAATAATAATAATAATAATAATAATAATAATAATAATAATAATAATAATAATAATAATAATAATAATAATAATAATAAATAGCTCTTGTATAGCGCTGTTCTCCATGAGAACACTGGACTCACTGTGCATGCACAACAGCAAACTCTCTCTCTCAGACACACGCACAATGATACACTACTGTAACCCACCCCCATCCCTTCCCAACACCTTACATCCACTTCCCTGTCACATAAGATCCTGAATCAGGAATAAAAGGCAGTTAACAGTTAACAGTTCGCTAGGGGGAAAAACGGTGAGCTACATGTCAAAAGCCTGACCCAAAAAGAAAAGTCTTTAACTCATTCTACCCCAGACACACTACAGCCAGATATGGGTCGACCATGACAGCTCAAGGGTGATGACAGAATAGCTTGGCGCCTATGGGCGCCAAGCTATTCTGGCATCACCCTTGAACTGTCATGGTCGATCTGTGTCCTGCACTGCAATGCAGTCTTCAGTGAACAGCGGCAAAATTTGGGGATTTCGGTCTTGGGGTACAATGCATTAAGCGAACTTTGAGCTGGGAGAATGTGGGCAGATTCCGCATTTCAATTGGCAGCGATAATAATGACAGTAACAATAATGTACAGTCCACTCCGCTTATAATACGATCGGGTATAAACAAAAGTCGGTTATAGCGACACTTTTTCACAGGTCCCGACGGCAGTGTTTCCAATGATAAATTACTTCGCTTATAACAAACATCGGATAAAACAACAAGAAAAATTGGGTCCCCTGGTAATTTGTTAAAATAGTTATATACAGTTATCTCATTCGAGACGAGCCGCCTCCGGATACGCGGCTTACGCCGCGTATCCGGAGTCGGCACGTCTCGAATGAGTTAACTGTGTAGTGCTTTTCAATAGTGTCTGCCCCCATGGTCGTATGCTTATAGCGATGTGACGGTCTTGTACTTTATCTGTAACTTCCTGCGGGCTGGCGACTGGATGCCTGATACCTGGTACCTGAGTCGTTGTCTAAAGCGTGCGCATGCGTACGCGAGTTGTGAGTGCGCGCTTAGAGTCATAATTATTATAAGATAAGCGCATTATAAATACCGTAATTATTATTAATTATTATGATAGGAAGGGGGCAGGGGACCTAACTGTTTGTTTGTCCAGCCCTGAGTATTTCCCCTTGGTCTGTGTACATACGGCAATATTGAGGTAAACAGCATCCATGAAACTAGAAAATCATGACAAATTTGTTTTCAACCCTACGTCACACGACCTATACATTTAGCGCAAACCGTACCATGTGACCGGGATACAAAAACCCTTGTAGGCCACGGACCACAGTGCTATTTCCGTACTGTCCAGTCTCTTAGCCTTAGTCAGTCCCAGTCATCCCCTAATTGTTCAATTCCCTAAAAAAAAAAAAACACTACCGCCCACCAGCTGCACATTTGCCATGCACAAAATACAAAAAAAAAAAAAAAAAACCAGCACATGACCCGTCTCATTTCTTGGCTATGAAACTGGTTTCTTACCAACCCCACACCCAAGCACAGCTGAAATCAGCGTGCCCCTCAAATCACTACGTCAAAGGCAACTCAACATAGGCCCACAAATGTCCACTGGATAAGCTCAGGATGGTATGAATCAAAGCACCAAACATGTCTCCTCTCAGCTAACCACAAATTTCCAGCAAATTCCCACATTCAGCCCAACTGCAAATTTTCAAACCAGGCAAAAATTATTTTTAAAAACACGGGGCCTTGCACTGCCTGAACTTCCCAATTTAAATGTATACCGTGACCTGTCAGAGAAACTTGTCCCACCTGAACACTATTCAATCTGCCATCAGTGCAACCCTTAGACAATAGCTAAGTCAAACCCAAAGTGACACCCTTGAAAGTTGCTGCATCTTTATATTATGGCCCATTATGTGAAGTGCCTTGATGTGGCGTTCACTATGCTGTTGATGTTTTGGATCATGCATATCTGATGTCATGAAAAACAGCCTAGATATGGTCAGAATGCCTCCAAAATTGGCATGTACATCAAGTAATATATCTGATCTTCAGAAATGTTGCATTTGAGACACAGGCACATGAAAGTGGTTTTCTTTTTTCATATTTTTCCATTGCCTACCCCCTTACTTTTTCTGTTTTTCCAAGTTTACACACGCATGCAATACAGTCAAACTGACTTCTGGTGGGCTGGACAACTTAAAAAAGCTACCATGACACTGACACTGATGAAAAATGAGCTTTCAGACCCAAGGCCATTTCCTTGTATATCTTAGGGCAGCCCAAAAGACAACACCCAGGCATCCTCATTGACCCTGTTGTCTGGTGACAACAAGCTGGAAGAGGCCTGTAACCAGCTGCCATGCCCTATATGCTGCTGGCAATCTTTCCCTAGGCAAAAGGGGTCATGAAACAGCTCTGCAATTTAAACATTAAGTCTGTTGAGCTATCCCACAGGAAAAAGACTACACAAAACAACCAAAACTATGCTACGCGGGACACGCCGCATACGCTAACAAGTGTCTGGAGTGCTGATTTAGGAGGTAGCATAGAAAAATGGTTATGTACAATTCATTTTTATATAAAACACACTTGTCAGAGTCTCAAAACACCTCAGCTCATCTTGCAGATGCAGTAGGCATGTGTGTGCCAAACTTGTGAACACTCCTGTAAAACCCTGTACTGGAGCCTGCAACTGCTGGTCCCATAACAATGCACTCAAATGAGCTTTACTCAGTGTACAATTGCTTGTGTTTGGTTTAGAATAGACACCAGAGACATCCCTCATGACAATTACAGCAGAATGAAACCTCAGATGCAACCAGTGTAGCAGTACCATGCAAAATAACACATCTGCATGTCACATTATTTTGGCCGCTTATTTCACTCTGAGGTCAGCTGTCTGATGAAATGCACATGCTAACACTGTTTCATTGTAGTTTTTATTTTAACCTTTGACCTTAAGCCCCCACCCCCACCCCCCTCTTCCCCCCCCCCCCACCTCCAACCCAAACCCCTACCCACCCCACCCTACACCCACCCCACACAACTTCAATAACTGAAAGAGTGAATTTTTTTAACGCATTTATCAAACTGAACACCCCAAACCCCACCCCTTTCAAGGTCAAGGTCAAAGGTCACAGCTCATGATCGAAGGAAAGACTCATGACTACCTGTAAAACAAAAAATAAATGAGCAAACACACTAAACCTAGCTCACAGTGCAGGTAAACAGGGTGTTGCCACGCAAAACATGCCAAAACGCCTATAAAACTGCATGCACAGCGATTTTTTGGCAAAATTTCAAATTTTTCATGATTTTCTTACTTTTCCAACTGCAACCATCCAAACTCAATGATCTGGTTACACTAAACCAGTTTCCAGTCTATGTCACATATGGCATGTGGTGCACCTGACAGGCCACGGACCACAGTGCTGTTTCCGTACTGTCCAGTCTCTTAGCCTTAGTCAGTCCCAGTCATCCCCTAATTGTTCAATTCCCTAAAAAACACTACCGCCCACCAGCTGCACATTTGCCATGCACAAAATACCAAAAAAAAAAACAGCACATGACCCGTCTCATTTCTTGGCTATGAAACTGGTTCCTTACCAACCCCACACCCAAGCACAGCTGAAATCAGCGTGCCCCTCAAATCACTACGTCAAAGGCAACTCAACATAGGCCCACAAATGTCCACTGGATAAGCTCAGGATGGTATGAATCAAAGCACCAAACATGTCTCCTTTCAGCTAACCACAAATTTCCAGCAAATTCCCACATTCAGCCCAACTGCAAATTTTCAAACCAGGCAAAAATTATTTTTAAAAACACGGGGCCCTGCACTGCCTCAACTTCCCAATTTAAATGTATACCGTGACCTGTAGTGACAAATGGCCGACATTTTGTAGCCTCTTTCTGACGCGTCTTGGATGCCAGTCTTGTTCTACAAAAGATCGCCAAAACGGTCTCAAGTACAAAGTTACTTAGTGTTGCTCGAAACAACAGGCACACTACTGGAGACGACAACGTCGTGAAAGATTTTATATTACGTCATAATTCCATTATGTATAAATGTATATTCCTTCGTCGTAGGTTATAGGTTATGTCTGGCGTGATCCAGGTCGGAGGATTTCTTCTTGATTTCTTTTACGAAAACATTGGAGGAATGAAAACAAATACGTTATTGGTATTCGGGAGATCAAAGGAACCATTGTACCCCTCAGGCCTTCTGCCTTCTGGGTACAATGATTCCTTTGACCTCCCTCAGGCCTACAAGGGTCCGTGTAGCAAACCCCTGCTACCAATAACTTATAATAGGAGGGCGTACAACTATTGCCCCCCCCCCCCACCCCCCACCCCTAACCCTCACCCCCCCCCCCTCAAAAAGAAAAAAAAAAAGGCAAAGCCCTCAATGCTCACGTGCATGACCGATCCACATAATTAATTACCTTTTATGACCTTAACCTTTAGCTTACAACAGGTCACTGCAATAAGCAAGTGTCCATGTTTTCTAACATAACATAAGGAAAGGGTTGGCATTCATGTTTTCTCAAAACTTACGCATTTTTCACTTTTGTCATTCTTCCATGACCCTTGACCTTTTTTAGTACTGGTAGTGAACGAACTAAGGTCTTATCATCAGCTACCTTTCTGACAAATTTTGTTGAAAAGCTTTTAACAAATCTTGATAAAAACAAAAATTCTGAAAAAAATAAAAAATAAAAAAATTAAAAAATTCACTTCATCTCTGATCTCTTGTGACCTTCGACCTTTCTAAGACGCCAAACAAGTTAGAATGCATAGGAAGGTCTTACCATCAGGTATCTCTGTACCAGGTTTGGGATGGAAGTTTTAAATAGTATTTGAAAGAAAAAAAATGTCAGAAAATGGGTATTTGTAACCTAATTCCCGATCTCTTGTGAATCTTGACCTTTCCGAGGGGCCAATCAAGTTAGTATGCATAGGAAGGTCTTACGATTAGATATCTCTGTAGCAAGTTTAGGTTTGAAGTTGTGAATAGTATTTGAGAAGAGTTGGTTAGTTATTTGGGTTTAACGCCGAGCAGGAAACCAAGGCCATCTCACGGCGGTATTTGAGAAGAAAAAAACACCTTTTGTCAAAATATGGCAATTTTTTTTTAACCTATTTCCTGATCTCTTGTGACCCTTGACCTTTTCGTTGGGTCAACCAAATTAGTATGCGTAGAACGGTCTTACCATCAGGTATCTTTGTAGCAAGTTTGGATTTGAAGTTGTGAATAGTATTTGAGAAAAAATCAATTATGTCAAAATATGGCAAATATGTAGCAAGTTTGGGTTTGAAGTTGTGAATAGTATTTGATACAAAAAAATCAGTTATGTCAAAATATGGCAATTTTTGACATGTTCCCCTGTGACCTTGATCCTTAAGGGAGGTCACTCAAATTGGTATGTTTAGAAAGGTCTTGCCACAAAGTATCCTTGGGCCAAGTTTGGAGACTGTGGCTTGATTAGTCTCCGACAAAATGTCAACATTAAAGTTTACCGTAGACGACGGATGACGGATGACGACGGACGAAAGACCACTGGCCCAGAAAATACTCATTTTTGCCTCGCACGTGAACCAATAATAATAATCATCATCATCATCATCATCATCATCATCATCATCATCATACAAATTTTAAAAAAAAGAATAAAAACAACAACAACAAACAAGATGGGATGAACCATAACCATAACCCACAAAGTCCCTTCTATATGCGAGCTGCCCTCGCTGTCAAGGGTCTCTACCTTTCGTAATTGACCTGATTCTGATGCTGAAATATCAGTCTCCAAGTGAAAAAGCCTAGCAGATCTGACAATGCGCAGTGAGCTCAATGAGAGCGCAGTGCATTCGCGGCATTCAGTTGGTTTGTCAAACGTCATTTGTCACGAAGTATTTTTGTTTTTTGTTTTTGTTTTTACGTAATTTTGTATTTTCCCTGATATGAGTTTCACTTTCGCTTCAAGACTTTTAGAAAATGGTGACAAAACTAGAATTTTACGGTACGATTTCAGTCTTGCCATGCTATAAAATCAGGTTGACTTTACCTAGCCTAATGATACACTAAGTACAGCTGCATGCTCTTCTGAAAGCGCGTCGATGTGTGTGTGTATGTGTGCGTGTGCGTGCGCGTGGCGGCATGCGCGCACGCTCCAAACATCTCCAAGAGACATAGATCCTCATGCGCCCAGAAGGGCGCATGAGGATCTATGCCTCTTGGAGATGCGCACATGTGTGTGTGTGTGTGTGAGAGAGAGAGAGAGAGAGAGAGAGAGAGAGAGAGAGAGAGAGAGAGAGAGAGAGAGAGAGAGAGAGAGAGAGAGAGAGAGTCCATCATCACAAACCTGTCCCTGCTATAACTAATGTACATAATCAAGACAACAACATACGAAAGAACGTATTGAACGTTTAGAAGAAGAAGAACACACACACACACACACAGATCACACACACACACACACACACACACACACACACACACACACACACACACACACACACACACAGAGATCACACACACACGGTGACACACACAGAGATCACACACACACACACACACACACACACACACACACACACACACACACACACACACACACATATCATCACAAGGCTGCACACACACACACACACACACACACACACAGATCACACACACACACACACACACACACACACACACACACACACACTCACACACGGCACACACACATACATACGCACACTGATAAGGTGCTTTGCGCCAAATGTACTCAACGTTCACCAGCGAGGTTAGCATAACTAGACATGACGTAATCTTTTTTTAAAGTTGTTACGTTAGTTGTCAGAGCCGAGGTCATTAGGCCTGGATTAGGATTAGGATCATAGACATGCCGCTATTAAATTCGCCCCACCCCGTCCTAAAAAGTCCCTTCTATAAATAGACGGGACTTAAAAAGGGAGGGGGGGGGGGAGGGTCTAGATATTATATTGTGGAGGTATATTTTTCGAGAGAAGAACTTCAAGAAGACTTTTTTTTAATTATCGTTTATTAAAGAAATCGGAGGAGGAGAAATCGGCCGGGCCGGGTGTGTGTGTGTGTTGTGTGTGTGTGTGTGTGTGTGTGTGTGTGTGTGTGTGTGTGTGTGTGTGTGTGTGTGTGTGTGTGTGTGTGTGTGTGTGTGTGTGTGCGCGGTGTGTCAGTGCTACTCAGTTCGGCCTCAGCCGGTGTTTCGCCATTAGTCTCTTCTTCAGTTTTGTACGCATGCGTACTTTAGAGCAATTGTTTGTCAGGCTGGTAGCGTCACTCTACGGCGCTTACTTCCTGCTAGCAATCTGCGCGAGACTGACTGGCGAGCGATCTGACGAGTGCCAAAACTACGTGGTTACTGACAGACTCAGGCAACCTTTCGTTGTTTAGACGATCGTTTCGTCGAATCGACGGTAAGATTTAAGTCTCCTCTTAGATATTTGACCGATTTTACAGACATTTCATAGACGTCGCGCTAACCTTGTCTAGTGTTATGTGTTCATATGACTTTTTTGCAGCTAATAATGTGGTAAAAATGTAAAAATGCCTTGTACACGTTTTTTATCGTGTTATTTTCTTCTCTTTTTGTGTAGTCAGTGTGCTCACTGGGGCTCACGCAGTTTAGTTATTTCCGCCGCTGTAGTCTCCTGCAAGCTTGGAATTTAGTGTGTACATTTACCGCCAGTAGTAAGAGGCGAGGCTGGGTAGAACAGCAGAACGTGTAGACAAAGGCCAGATGCTGTACTCAGTGACCGCATCTCGCCTAGTGTCGGTTTCTCCTTTCTTTCCAGAGCTCTGCTACGGTGCCAGACAGCTGGTTACTGCGGAGTATTTTCCCCTGACAGGAGATTTGTTGGATTTTGTTTGTTAACTACGTAGTCTTGTAAAAGTACGATTTTTCATCTGCAAGAGGATTTTATAACAATATAGCGTTTGAAGTGCTCTAAATGTTGGTAATAGTTTCAGAACTGACAAAAGCGTATTCAGCTAGGAAAGTAATGTTCTATCGCATGGAAGAGTGCTTCACCATTTTGTAACACGTAATGATTTTGGTCGGGCGAGCCACTCGTCAGTTTTTGGCTAGCAAAAGCTCCGCTGCGCTCGGCACCCTACGGATTGGAGCGCAGTGTCCCCGGTCTGCGGAGATAGGTGGATTTGAGCGGTTGTTATCCACGACTGCTTCTACAGTTGCTGTTTCGACTTTTTTTTCCAGAGTTCTCTCTACAAACCAGCATTTTGGACTTTTCTAAGCCCTCCCTTGAACGGGAATCCCGGACTCTGTCATTTTTTTGGAGTCCTGGGACTTTGCCATTTTTTTTCTGGCGGCTCTACTTTGTAACGGGCGCCACGGACTTTGTCGTTTTTCCGAGGTTTTCCTTTACAAAGTACGCTTCGGACTTTGCCATTTTTGGGGGAGTCTTCCTTTACAACGGGCGTCTCGGACTCTGTCGTTTTTCCGAGGCTTTCCTTTATCAAAGGACCTTTTGGACTGCCATTTTTCTAGATAGTTAATATCCGTTATAACGGGCGGTTCGGACTCTGTCGTTTTTCTGAGGCTTCCCGTTATCAAAGGACCTTTTGGACTCTGCCGTTTTTCTTAGTTATCCTTTATAGCGGGCGGCTCGGACTCTGTCGTTGGCAAGGCTTCCCTTTTACAAAGGACTCTGTCGTTTTCCAAGGCTTCCCTTTTACAAAGGGCGCTTTGGACTTAGTCATATTTGTACATGTCTTCTTTTACCAAAGGCCTCTCTGACTTAGCTACTTTTATAGACTTTCTTTTATAAAGGGCACTTTGGACTTTGTCATTTTTGCCGAGGCTTCCTTTTGTCTAATGGCCTCTCCGACTTAGTTATTTTACTAGATTCTCCTTTGTTCGGACTTTGTCATTCTTTTTAGAGACACGACTTAGATATTAGTACTTTGCTGCGCTACTGTAGTAACGTCTGATGACATTGTGACCAGCAGAGAATATATTTTTCTCAAACGGCCTCATAGTGCCGGGGCATTTGTTGTCGCTTTATCAATATAGTCTATACGAAATGCGATCTTCGTTTCACATGTTTTATTGTAGTTAGTATCGAGTGCGAGTGACTGTGCTTAGTGTGTGTGTGAACTTGGCATCCTGACACCAGCAAACATTTACATACACATTCACCGGTCACACAAACATTGCACACGGTCAGCGACGCTGCAGATTTTGGTATCGAAGGCTGGGGTGAGGCGACACTACAATAATAATACCTCGTCCGTCCAGGACACTGATGAACTGAAGTGACCTCAGTCACTCCTCATGTGTCAGCAACACTTTTTTCTGTACAGCGGCTGTACAGAAAAACGCTCAAGTTTTTGCGAGTGGCATACAAGTCGCCGGATAGGCCACGGTAAGTAACTCAGTCAGCCCGACGGCCGTATTTCCCAAATTTTGGCCGAGGCGTCATCTATAATGACTATGCACCAGTTGCAGGAGATGGATCGGACCATGATAATTCAAGGGGAGTGCCAGATTAGCTTGGCGCCGACAGGCGCCAAGCTAATCCTGTCACTCCCCTTGAATTATCATGGTCGACCCATCTCCTGCTGACTGGGCTATGGTATGGTATGGTACGGTGTCTCCAAGGCGCACATATCCATCTAATTTAAGATGCTGGATGCGCCGCCGTAGGGATGAAAGCTGGAGCTTTGAAAGCCTGCTGCTACTAAGCGCTACTTCATGTGCAAACCTCCACCCGGCTATTAACTTCGGTGCGTGTGAACTATTTTTGTTGCCATTTCACCGGCCCTACCGGGCCTTCTCTTTTCGATTAGTGGTAATGGGATTTTTAACGTGCGCACTTGATGATTATGCGTGCTGTGCACATGAAGGCGAGACAGGCAACCGTAAGCCGTGTCTGTACGTAAAATTTGACTCTATGGGAATGAGGAAAAGTCCACATCCCATTCCAGCCCACCAGGGGATTTAAACCCGGGATCTTACGACTGCCAGTGCAGTGTCTTTTCCACTAAGCTACGTCCCCATGTACTGAAGCCTGGGTGTTAGACAAAAAATATCTCTCCGCCCATTCTACATGCCTAGGGAATTCCCCCAACTGTTTTTTTTACACTTGTTTATTTATATTATCCGACCAGCTGGTCGGAGTACTTTCAGAGCCTCTTCAGCGCTGAGCGCACTGTTCAAGAAGCAGTCGTCCTACAAATCCCACAACTCCCAGTAAAGGTTGAATTGGACGAACCGCCCACAGCTGAAGAGACCCTCACAGCTCAAGAGTGGAAAAGCAGCAGGCATTGATGGAATACCGCCAGAGATCTGGAAACATGGAGGCACAGCACTGCACAACAAGCTCCATGACCTCTTTCTCTGCTGCTGGGAGGAAGGAACACTACCAAAGGATCTTCGTGATGCAGTCGTTATCACCCTGTACAAGAACAAAGGCGAGAAGTCTGACTGTTCCAACTATCGGGGAATTACCCTGCTGTCCATTGCTGGGAAAATTCTTGCAAGGCTGCTCCTGAATCGGCTGGTACCTGCCATCGCTGAAGACCAACTCCCAGAGGGCCAGTGTGGCTTCAGAGCAAACAGGAGCACCACCGATATGGTCTTTGTGCTGAGACAGCTTCAGGAGAAGTGCCGCGAGCAGAACAAAGGGCTGTACGTAACGTTTGTCGACCTAACAAAAGCGTTCGACACTGTGAGCAGGCAAGGCATGTGGCAGATCCTGGAGCGACTTGGCTGTCCCCCAAAGTTCCTCAGCATGATTGTCCAGCTACACGAGGACCAACAAGGCCAGGTCAGTTTCAACAATGACCTGTCAGAACCATTTCCTATTCTCAACGGCGTAAAGCAGGGCTGCGTGCTGGCACCGACCCTCTTCACCATCTTTTTTAGCATGATGTTGAAGCAGGCCACAGTGGACCTCGATGATGACGATGCAGTGTACATCAGGTATCGTCTCGATGGCAGCCTGTTCAACCTAAGACGACTGCAGGCCCACACGAAAACCCTAGACCAACTGATTCGCGAGCTGCTTTTTGCTGATGACGCTGCCCTCGTTGCACACACAGAGAGAGCCCTGCAGCGCATCACGTCCTGCTTCGCAGACGCTGCCCAGCTCTTTGGACTTGAGGTCAGTCTGAAAAAGACAGAGGTCCTCCATCAGCCGGCACCCAAGACAGTGTATCGCCCCCCTCACATCACCATCGGCGAGTCTGAACTAAAGTCAGTGCACCAGTTTACTTACCTTGGCTGCATTATCACGTCGGATGCCAAGCTGGACAAGGAGCTTGACAGCAGGCTGGCAAAAGCGAACAGCGCTTTCGGGCGACTTTTCAAGCGGGTGTGGCACAATCAACAGCTGAAAACAGGCACCAAGATCAGCGTGTACAGAGCTGTGGTCCTCACCACCCTGCTGTATGGTTCCGAGTCCTGGGCCCTGTACCGCAGCCAACTACGACTCCTCGAACGCTTCCACCAGCGCTGCCTGCGTACCATCCTGGGCATTCACTGGAGTGACTATGTCACCAACGTCGAGGTCCTTGAACAGGCTGAAACTGTGAGCATCGAGGCGTTGCTGCTGCGGACACAGCTCCGCTGGGCGGGGCATGTCTCCAGGATGGAGGATCATCGCCTACCAAAGATCACCCTGTTTGGCGAGCTTGCTACTGGACACCGAGACAGAGGGGCACCAAAGAAGAGATACAAAGACTGTCTCAAGAAGTCACTTAGTGCCTGCCAAATCGACCACCACCAGTGGTCTTCGCTTGCTGTGGACCGTGACACCTGGCGCTCCACCATTTACAAGGCAGCTGTCTCCTTTGAGGACTCTCGCAGAGCTAGCCTTAAGGACAAGCGGCTCAGAAGAAAAAAACGAGATGCCGCAACTCAGAACCCTGGCCATACCTCCCCCTGCAGCCACTGCGGTCGAACCTGCCTGTCCCGGATTGGCCTCCGCAGCCACGAACAAGCCTGCAGATTTCGTGGGAAACTCCTATAAAATCTTCGTTCGCGAAGTCAAGCCAAGAGAGAGAGAGAGAGATATATATTATATTCATCCCAAGGCATATGCAACCAAGGCAACGGAACTCATTTCTAACACTATCAACAGATTGGATTCAATTTCTCCAGATGCACCTCCATCAGTTTATTTTACGGGATTTTAATCACTGCTAACTAAATAAGTCTCTTCGCTCATACTATCAATACATGAACTGCCCAACCCGGCTAAACAAAACAATAGACTTGTGTTACTGTTCAGTAACAGGTGCGTACAAGTCGCTGATGTTGGGATCAGCGGACCACAACTGTGTACTTCTTGTTCCAGTGTATAAACCAGTTGTGGAGAAAGTAAGAGCTGTTGTGAAAACAGTCAAAACTTGGACAGCGAATAGTATTGCATTCAGTCTACAAGGGTGCTTTGACTGTAAGAGGAAGAAGAGGAAAGTTGAGCGAAGAGAGAGGACGACCATCGCCAGATATCCGGCACTACAGATGTACTAGACTGACTAGACGCACAGCCCGATTGTAAATTAAAACAGGTTTAACATTAAAATGTTCAACATAAAGGATGCTTTAGAACATTTTCAAAACTGCGGCACGACACGCTTATAAAAACAGTTAGAAATTGTTGTTTAAACCCTTTTACCGCTGTATGGCATCGAGTAAATAAGAGTGGAGAGGGGGTTCCCCGAACTCTTCATTTCGAAAATAAACATCCATATAAACGAGTCATAGGACAAAAGTTGACAACGCTGAATAGTTGTTGTCTTGAGATAATATCTAGGTGCCAGTGGAAACGAAAATCAGACATGGACCACAAACGTGTTCTTCCAGTGGGAATTCATGATGATTATTTTTAAGAAATAAAAGAAATAGTATAAAAGAATAAGACAGGCCGCTAGCCAGCCATTCGAAAGACCAGTACCGCGAACAAACAAACAAACAGAAAGAGCAACACGATAAATATACAAAGAAAATGTAAAATAAATACAAAATAAATAAATAAAATAAACAAATAACACCGCGGAGAAGGGGCGGGGGGGGGGGGGGGGGGGGGCGTGGGGGTTGAACCCGCGTCAGTGACGGCAACGGTCCAATCCTGCGTGTGATTCAAGTCTGCGTGCGAGCAATACCTACTGAGCTAAGGGGGAATAGGAATAAACTGAGGTTATTATTATTATATGCAAATCACCATGTTGTTAGTGTCTATCGGCTATCATCGCTTTGGACTGGTGCAATGATTTAGCGTCGGAGGACGGATTCCTTCATAAATGTGTACTCCGCGGTATGTATTTTCCCCCAAATCACTTGTTTTGTTGGAGTCACGGAGATCGCTTCATTTTCGCCGACATTAAATTCAAGGTGACCTCCGATCTCTCAAAAAATGCAGCGGTTTTAATTCTAGTTATGTAGTTCTTTGACGTCTTTATCTTGTAAAAAAAAACGTCCAAGTTCATCACGATCGCTACTCTTTACCGAGGCCACCTCTGCTGCACAAAATGGCGGCTGCAGCAGACGAACCCAGTTGCGTATCACGTGATCGCTTCGTCTTGCATTCAATCAACTGGGAGATGTTTTATGAGAGTTGTAGTACTCTTGCGGTGAGCTTACAGATGCTGTTTCCTCATATGTCACAGTCTGTGTTAACTCTATTATCCCTTTTAAGCAGATCAAAGTATTTCCAAACAACAACATGGATTAACAAAGACCTCAAAGAAGTGATCACTGAACACAAGAAGAAAAGAACATTCACTTTCAGGGCTCCGCGGGAGAAAAGAAAGAGGTAAACAAAGAGGTGAAATATGCGATCGAAAAGGCGAAGGTGGCCTTCAAAGACAAAACTGAGCGGAAATTTCAGTGTGGAGATCTTCGATCTGCTTGGCAAGGTTTCAAATGCATGGCAGCAGTAAACGAGTCATCAGGAGCTCGTGGTTCTAGAACTCTGACACGAATGACGACAATATAGTACATGAGTTAAACACTTTCTTCACCAGGCTTGAGACACATGATTTCTCCTCCGATATCTGAAGTCTAAAGCAATCACTCAGCCCTGGTGAACAACTGTTTTGTCATTAACCATGATGATGTGTCTGAAGCGTACCAACATAAATAAAAGCCCTGGCCCCGGTGCGATTTGTGGCAGAACCCTGCGGTTTTGTGCTGATCAGCTCAGTGGCGTATTCCACCACCTTTTTCAGCTCTCAATGGATTTTTGTACTAATAATAACAATACATAGTATTTATATGGCGCATTTCTCATATTTATAATATGACTCAATGCGCAGGACATAGCCGCGAACTGAACCCAACAAGCACGCTCACGTGAATCACGCGCATTCCTTCACACACTGTACATAAACACAAAACATTCGCGTGGTGCTAAGGGCAAGCTCAAGCGAGCTACTGAAATTTTGAAAATTTAAATCGTTTTTCATATTTTTGAAATTTTATTAAGTGGACTGAAATTAATACCAAATTCGTGGGGGAGGAAAGAGTCGGAGTTCCCGGAGAAAGAACCCCCGACGGTCCGCCCGAAGTAATGGTGACACTTACTAGAGGAGAAAAGTCCGACGCCGGAACCGGGTATCGAACCTCTCACCTCTTGCATTGGTGGCAGGTTCTTTTACCGCTGCGCCACGGACCGCCCCAATACCGCTATACCTCGTCTATGAAAATTCTCCACTGTTGTACCCAACCCTAAGAAAGACAAGCCAAAACAACTCAGTGACTTTCAGCCGATAGCGCTTACCTCCCTTTTTGTGAAATCTCCAGAGAAAATCATCAAGTCCTTATTCTGTCTGTAGTCGAGCCTCGTCTCGACGCGCTGCAATTTGCCTACAGAGCTGGAAGGGGTGTGGAGGACGCCAAGCTGTTCATACTAAATACTCTGTACGAGCAAGTGGAAAAAAACAGATGCTCATGCTAAAATTCTCTTTGCGGAAGTTTTTCGTCTGCTTTTCAGTCTCACCTCCTGGCCACTAAACTAATTTCAGATTTTTTCTTGAAAACAGGCTTGTCCTTTGAATCACTGAGTTCTTGACTCAAAGGTCACAAACTGTGTATTCCAATGGCCATTCAGTTTTTCGAGGTGCGTGTAAACGAGCACGGGTTCCCCTCATGGTTGTGTATTATCTTCCCGTTTGTACATTTTGTACATGCAGAAGTGTGCATTGAGAACCGTCAAGTTTTCAGATGACACTGCCCTACTTAGTTTGTTGTTTGGCTCCGAGCAGAGTCATGCCCCTGTGCTAAACAACTTTGTTGACTGGTCTGATAAATCATATCTTGAAATAAATGTTTCTAAGACGAGGGAGTTGCCTGTTGTGTTTAGACGGAATTAGTCCTGTCCTGGTGAACACTGTGATTCATGGCCAAGAGGTTGAAATAGTTAGCCAGTTTAAAAACCTTGGTACAGTCTTTGGTAAAAAACTGAGATGGGGTGAAAACACAGAAGCAGTGGTGAAAAATGTAACCAAAGGTTGTACTTCCTCAGGAAGCTAAATTCCTTTTCTGTTGACAGAACATTGTTGAGGCTCTTTTACAAATCATTTGTGGAAAGTGTTTTGACTTTTTCTTTTATCTGCTAGTTAAGCTCTTTAAGTGCCCAAAACAAAAACAGCCTTGAACGGACCGTGAAAATCTGCTCTAAGATCATTGTTGAGCCTTAGAGAACTATGCAGTCTTTTTGTTGTTGTTGACCAGCAGACAGTAAAGAACTTAAGAAGGCAATAAATAAATAAATCAGCGCATTAAATAGGCGCTTTTGCCCAATTGAATATCGGCTCAAAGCACCGCTGCGAACTGAACCCAGCAAGCACTTCACGTGAATCACGCGCATTCATTCACACACTGTACATAAACACAGATCTTTCAAATCGTTTATATATTTGAAATTTGGTAAGTGGGCTGAAATTGATTCCAAAATCGTGGGGGAGAAAGAGCCGGTTTATGTCATAATAGCTTTTGTTATACATGTAATGTATGTCAACATTAGCATAGCTGTCAGTATTAGTATAGTTGTCAGTATTAGTATAGTTGTCAGTATTAGCATAGCTGTCAGTATTAGTATAGTTCTTAATTCTGCGTGTCTGTGCACCTGGGTGTATGTGTGTGCATATGTCCGTCTTATCCATTGTTTACTTCACTTGATATAATTATGTATACGCTCCCGTCCAAACTGGAATTGCCCCTTCGTGGGACAAATACAGTGTTTTGACTTGAATTGACAATAATCCACTAAAACATTTTGTACTTCCAACAAAACACACTTCGGTATATTTTACATGGACCAACGCCTGGACTACAAGTTATGTGAAAGACTCATCAACTACGTTCATTGATTTTGTTTTCGCCTGCCAGTGCCCTTATAGAGCCTTAGTCCAGTAGCCCGAGTAGGAAGTTTACTGATGAGCAAAATAAATGCGACATTTTGGAATCAACGGAAACACGTTTCCGATGATTCCATTATATATCTCATTTCTGTTGCTCATCAGTATATCAGTTAAGCAATGGGCGTTGGTGAATTATGAGCAAGGACTTGCTGCTGTCAGTGACACACAAGTTCTGGCTCATAAAAGAGCAGCTTTGGACACGACAGAAGCGGGGCGACTTTGCGACATCCGTCTTCAACTTTGGCATATGGAACTGTTTCATTTTATTATTAGTAGTATTATTATTAAATTATTATTATTATTGTTTTATTAATGGATAATCTTACAGCAGCTCGATGAGGATATGAGGACACAGCTGGGGGAAAATGTTTTATTGTTTAACTCCTTGTACCCCAAGACCGAAATCCCCAAATGTTGCCATTGTCCTCTGAAGACTGCGTTGCCGCAGTGCAGGACACAGATCGACCATGATAGTTCAAGGGCGATGCCAGAATAGCTTGGCGCCTTTGGGCGCCAAGCAATTCTGGCATCACCCTTGAGCTGTCATGGTCGATCCTTATCTTGCTGTGGTGTGTCTGGGGTAGAATGAGTTAAAATATGGATTGGCTCCTATCCCTATAAAGCTTCAACGTGCCTGTAAGAGTTATCTCCCCCTTTTTAACGGTCACACAAAACAAAATGGTTCCAATCGAATCTACATTGGAAACTGTACTTGCCAAATTTTATATTTTTGAACTACCATGGTCGATCTATATCTTGCTGTGGTTTGTCAAGGGTAGAATGAGATAGTTATATTTTCAGAGTTGCCCATGGCAGAGTCCGACCATCTCACAAGAACATACCATACCATGCGTAGCACGGCTCTCATCTCCGCCGTGTACGCGGACCGCTGGGTTTACGTTGGGGAGCTGTTGAGGCGCGGAGTCTCGGACGCTGATCACCGAATGGCTGTCAAGGTCGCTGGACAGCGTCTGAAGAGCTGGGCGCTGGCCAGCTATATTTTGCCCCACAGTCGGGACGACCAGCTGGATGAACTGCTGATGGAGGTGGGTGGACTGATGACATTTTTTTAACACAAGTGACATCTTCACTTCTCAGCTTGGGCATATCAGAGGAGGGGCGGGGGGGGGGGGGGTAGGGGGGGGCAAGGGTTCCGGACCACACACACACACACGTGCTCACATACGCACACACACACACGCACATACACGCACGCACACACACACACACACACATACACGCACGCACACACACATGGACACAAAAGCCTCAAAGTGGGTTACCTACCATTTTATGTGAGAATGGGTTCCCATATTTCTATTTATTCTAGGGCTCTGGAATTGATGTGAATGTTTAGAAATAGAACTCGCCTTATAACTAAGCTCTATAACTTAAAATAAAATAGACATTTTCTAGAAACAGAGCCACTGGATGGAGAAAAATTGGGTTTCTACCAATAAAGTGGGTGCCTCTCACACAAAAATTGGCATTACAGTGAAAATGGGTGCCGCTTCAAATCAGTCATTTAAGCATGGAGTTGTATGTATGCATTAACATTTTTAACATTGTATTGTGCAAAATTGAATGAACACTGGCCCCTAACCTTTAGATTATGATTTTCACAAAGGAAATCTTTTAATCCTTGCTACGTTTTGTCTCTTTGAAGCACAACAGTTTATCATGGCATTCTGGAACTTATAAGGGACATTTTTTATGTGCTCTGTAGTTTGAGACAAACAGCAACAGAGCATTTTGAATATTAACCCTTATAATTCGGAATACACCAGTGTGTGAAACAAGTGTGACTAAAATAGTTCAAGGGTAGTGCCAGAATAGCTTGGCGCCTCTAGGCGCCAAGCTATTCTGGCACCACCCTTGAACTAAAGTCATTGGTCTATGTCCTTATCTGTAAGTACTGTAATGTAGCTTGCATATGGCAGTGTACAAATTTGAAGCTTTCAGCCTCAGTATGATACGGGTTAAAAAGTTTGGAAAAATACGAAAGAGAGGAAAAGACTTGGAGGAAGAAACTAACACTAAAAAAATGACAAAACAAAACACCGACATTAATTAATTGACAACATAAGAGATCACTTGAAACTTCAGCCTTTATTAATCACATCAAATTCAAAGGTGCATACATATAAAATCATAGTAATTGTTTGTAAACACCTCAAATCAAACAATCAAGAGCAGTCAAACATTTTCCCCGCAACTTTGTGATGAGAAAAACTAGTTTTTGCCTTTGAGACGTAAAGGGTTTCAGCGACTTCTGTGCCTCTATTCATAAAATGGTGAAATATACTGAGTTCTAGCAAGGGCGACAATATAAGTTATTGGTCGCAGGGATCCGTGCGGCAAGCACCTGCTACCAATAACGTATTTGTTTTCATTGCTCCACTATTTTCGTAAAAGAAATCAAGAAGACATCTTCTGACCTGAATCAGGCCAGACATGACTGACATCAAAGGGAATATACATTTATACATAAAAGACTTATGCTGTAATTTAAAACCAAGCCCAAGCTGTTTGGATGCCTGAGACTTTTTGATCTGTGAACATTTTTTTTCAAGGCATGGCCTATGCGCCTTGCGAGATTGCCTTTTTTGAACTGATGTGTGTCCTCATCAACTAACACCGCCCCACCCTGAACCTGCCACTTTCAAATCAAACAAAGAAAGTACAACACTGTCTGTGTCAGAGTTCCCAGAGATTCATGGCGGCACGCAGTCTGAATCCTGTGAACTGAGCCGGGAACAAAGTCCTCGTCATCACTGTCTTTAGGTACAGGGCGAGGTATACCAACTCCGCTAAAGTTTATGCTTCATGTGACTTTTGAAAGAGTTAGTTAAGTTTGTTAGTTGAGTTTAACTCCGAGCAGGCAACTAAGGCCATCTCACGGTGGACTTTTGAAAGAATGCATAGCATGCAAATGTACCTTATAGTAACAACCAACACAATCATGACACTCTTGTAATAAATTATTTGTTAAAAATTGTTTTATTATCTTGTGTTTCGTCCCGATCAAATTCTGCTAGCTCTTTTACAGCCAGGAAGAGAATCTACCAAAAGGGGGGAAGGGGTTGCAGTCGATATTGTAGTGATAAATGAAAAGAAAAGGGGAGACTGACAGTGCTAATATTTTAGGAAGGTTACAAAGTAAAGTAGGTTATAGCACTGTCAGGGGAGAGGTAGGTTCTCTTTTAGGGTGCATGGAAATTTAACTCTAGGTGGTGGCATGGAATGTATGCCCCTGCAGACACCACAGTAAAATGTGGTTGTCATTGCAGGTAGGCAGAATTTCCTGCCTCCTCCAGTATTGCCGATGGTGTGCTGAAGAGGTCGCCAAGACCGAAACAGCTGTCCACACCGGATAAATATCTGGACCCCCTTGGGGGACCTAGATTTAAATTTCCATGCACTGAGTGGCTGGAACAGTGGATATGTGATACGCCCCCCTTCAGGGGGAGGGGGGGGGGCTTCCATATGCATTGCTTTCGGTCACTTTCTTAGCGCCCCCTCTCTTTCCTATCTCTTTTTTTTTTTTTTTTTTTTTTTTTTTTTTTTTTTTGTGTGTGTGTGTGCTTTGGCCACAGTATATCTATGATCACTGGTCGATCATGCACATTTCTCTCCCCTGACAGTGCTATAAGCTACTTTACTTTGTAACCAACACTAAGTAACCTTTTACTTTAGAACGTCTTGGTGATCTTTACTAGGACAAAACTCGCATCCAAGATGCATCACAAAGAGGGCTACAATATAAGTTATTGGTCGCAGGGGTCCGTGCCGCAAGCACCTGCTTCCAATAACGTATTTGTTTTCATTCCTCCACTATTTGTGTAAAAGAAATCAAGAAGATATCTTCCGACCTGGATCACGCCAGAAATGAGTGACGTCAAAGGGAATATGCATTTATACATTATAGACTTATGATGTAATTTAAAACCAAGCCCGAGCTGTTTGGACGCCTGTGACTGTTTGATCTGTGAACATTTTTTCCCAAGGCATGGCCTATGACCATTGCGAGATTGCCTTTTTTGAACTGATGTGTGTCCTCATCAACTAACACCTCCCCACCCTGAACCTGCCACTTTCAAATCGAACAAAGAAAATACAACACTGTCTGTGTCAGAGTTCCCAGAGATTGAGGGCGGCACACAGTCTGAATCCTGTGAACTCGAGGCGGGAACAAAGTCCTCGTCATCACTGTCTTTAGGTACAGGGTGAGGTATACCAACTCCGCTAAAGTTTATGCTTCATGTGACTTTTGAAAGAGTTAGTTAGTTCGTTAGTTGAGTTTAACTCCGAGCAGGCAACTAAGGCCATCTCATGGCGGACTTTTGAAAGAATGCATAGCATGCAAGTGTACCTTATAGTAACAACCAACACAACCATGACACTCTTGTAATAAATCATTTGTTAAAAATTGTATTATTATCTTGTGTTTCGTCCCGAGTCGCTGGAGTTGCAAAGCTAAGTGTTTTTACAGTATATCATGCGCATTTCATTTCAGAGCACGCCCAAGTGTACTTATTCAGCACAATCTTTAATTTAGATGCTCCCTGCTACAGTCGTCTGCTTCTATGATCATTTATGTTTTGTTACAGATAATTAGAACCCCACGATTTTAACAAAAGCGTTATTCTTCAATGAAAGAAATTCGTCCTATAACACCATTAAAAGGCCAATCTGTCATGCGATTGTATTGCCTTTTCTGACATGTGTGATTGTGATCGAAAGTAACTTCACAGAGAACACCTGCACTGTGTGTGTGATGCGTAAGAAAACATCTCAATTCATTTCTTTTGTAACTTTTTCAGTCTGTTGCGGATGTAATCCTTAATGTTTGTCCAGCGCCTATGTCTAAGTGCGGGCTCTTCTACAATTGCCTGCTCTATCACGGCCTTTTGAGGAAGTTTGTTCATGACAAGGTGTGTCTTGAAACGAGTTTCAACAGCTTTCTCTTCAGCTTTCCCCCATGGTTTCCTTGAAAATCTAGCTTTCTTTCAAACAGGAGCTGACGCAGTACTGTCGTCAAAACTATCTAGATTTTCATCAGGCTCTGGACATCTTTTCTCTGCCATGCTCATTGATTCCTGTGTTGTTGACTTGGTACTTGCTTTATTCACAGGTGCTGTTTCCCCCGAGACCTCTCTGCAAGTTTCTGATGTGTCTTCATTGTCAAAGCCAATCTCTTCATCACCCAACTCATCTCTAATGCAACTCTCAAAATCTGTCATCCCTTTGTTAACTGATAGAAGACTCTTCGCCACTTTTGCCTTTTGGAGGACATCTTGAGGTTGGCGGTAGATATGACGATGTATCCGAATATCATGACCAAGAAAATCTGCCAGCTGACCCTGATCCAACTCTGAGATGGCCATTGACTGAACCAAAGTTGCAACCTGCTTCCGTAACTGAGTAAATGTGAACATGGCTGGGTTTGACACTCGTGCGTGCAGTGCATGTTCCTTTAGAACATCATGGCCTCTGTAAGGCCTCTGACCAGAAGGTGTGGCAAAGATGTATTGGGAACTAGCTAGAGCTGGCACTGATTGCCTCATTTGAAGGATTCTGTCCACAGTTGCCATCATCTTCTTTGTCAGCAAAATGGGAACATTCCTATTAAACTTGCCTCTGATTTCCACTCGCTGAAAATGATTCACCACTTTCTTCTCAACCTCTGTGAGACCTTTCAAGATATCTTGATTGGTGATCATTCCAATCTTAGCATTCTGGAAGTCTGATACCTTCATTCTCTGTAGTTCTCCCCCTCGTTTTCTGTTGAAAAGGTATATGGCACAAAGAGTTGCTTTAACCACTGTCGGATAATCTTCCGAAACCATCCTTGTCTCAAGCAGCTTTTGAACTTTTTGTTCATCGTCATTTTCCCAACCGACTGGGCTGCTGTTGCTGACACACAATCATACCAGTCTCCAGTAAAGACAGAGTCAAACCGTTCGGCCTCAGAGAGCTCGAGCAGCCACCTCTCATCTGAACCAAGCCCAAGCTGTTTGGATGCCTGTGACTGTTTGATCTGTGAACATTTTTTCAAGGCATGGCCTATGCGCATTGCGAGATTACCTTTTTTGAACTGATGTGTGTCCTCATCAAATTCTGCTAGCTCTTTTACAGCCAGGACAACATGATCAAAGCTAGCTGAATTGATCACAGCATTGAAACTGGCGATTTTCATTTCTGACATCACTCTGAGAGTCTTTAATAGTCTCCCCAACTCCCGCATCCTGGAACTTATTTGTCTCGCCGTCTGTTCTTCAATGTCCCTGCGGTCAAATAACCTCTTTCCATACTCAAGAAGCAAGGGGTCAGTTCTGATGAGACGGCTTATCTCATCATCTCTCTGTCTGGCTAATACCTTATGATAGAAGGAAGAGTCAATGTCTAAAGGTATTGGAAGCATTAGCCTCCCAAGCCTTGCCACCTCACCTCTTTTAGTGAACTGAAACTCTCCTGGTTTTTGACAGCAATGTTTCGAGTGTACAGAGATCAGCTTTTTTTTTGATAGAGCCCTTTACTGCTTTTGGTGCGATACTTAGGAATCAAACATCCTGATTTCTTTTCAAAAACTGCAATGTTATGCATGTAATCTCCCTGATCTTGCAGTCTTATCCATGCTCGACGCCTTTCTTGTGTCCCTTTTTTCATTGACAAAATTTTAGCAACTTCTGCCTCATCTGCATGGACATCTTGTAAGTGTGTGCTCATTTTTAAGACAAGCTTGCTACACAATTTGCATGCATGTTTCTTGTCCCATTTGTACTTTCCTTCCCTTCTCTGTGACACGTGCACACCTGTTTCTTCTGTAAGCCCTCTTTCCCCACCCCCAAAGTCATGTTCCTTCTGCCTATCCACATTCTCATTGCCACCCCCTAATTCACCAGTTTCTGCAAACTGCACCTTGCTGGTACTTGCTTCACTAACACCTCCCCACCCTGAACCTGCCACTTTCAAATCTAACAAAGGAAATACAATACTGTCTGTGTCACAGTTCTCAGAGATTGATGGCAGCACGCAGTCTGAATCCTGTGAACTCGAGCCGGGAACAAAGTCCTTGTCATCACTGTCTTTATCTTCCGATGAGCTTGCATGCACCTTGCTGGTACTTGCTTCACTAACACCTCCCCACCCTGAACCTGCCACTTTCAAATCGAACAAAGGAAATACAATACTGTCTGTGTCAGAGTTCTCAGAGATTGATGGCAGCACGCAGTCTGAATCCTGTGAACTCGAGCCGGGAACAAAGTCCTTGTCATCACTGTCTTTATCTTCCGATGAGCTTGCATGCACCTTGCTGGTACTTGCTTCACTAACACCTCCCCACCCTGAACCTGCCACTTTCAAATCGAACAAAGGAAATACAATACTGTCTGTGTCAGAGTTCTCAGAGATTGATGGCTGCACGCAGTCTGAATCCTGTGAATTCGAGCCAGGAACAAAGTCCTCCTCATCACTGTCTTCACATGAGCTTGCACTCTCAGGACACTCAGGGTTCATCCAACTGGACAGAAGAAAAAAAGAAAAAAAGCAGCATTAGGACAGAAATAGCACCATTTTGGTTTAAGGGGCCTTGCAAAAGAATAAAAAGAGTCATGAAGAAAAACAACACAGGCATACATGAATTTTTTCTGTGCTTCCTTTTATTTTTAAGTCCCTTCTATTTATAGAAGGGACTTTTTCGGACGTGTCGCGGTGGGGCGAATTTAACAGCATGTCTATGATGTCAAAGGCAGGCAGGCTAAACCTCTAACAATTGAAGTAACACAATATAAAAAAAAATTACGTCATGTCTAGTTACGCTAATCTTGCTGCTGGTGGCGCGAAGCGACGTATGTGCGTATCATAAGGGTACGATGATAGCAGCTTTGACTAATGCAAATCCACTGCACCACCGCGTGTGCACCAGTGCCTATACTAAGCCCAAGACAAAATACAAGGGTGGAAACGAAGACGCCCACGAATCGACGAAGCACTGTGATTCCAGAGCAGTTTTCAACCCCCAAAGCAACCATCCGCCTAAAACCTCAAACTGAACAGACTCGGTAGATATTTTGCCACAAATCTATACCAGCCTTGTCCTCCGATCAAAACTGATAGTTTAGCATCACGGCTTTTTGCACAGTCAAGCATGATCCATAGCAGACATCAGAGTTAGGGTTTTAAATGAGGCCGGAAATATGCCGCAAGCTCAGTTTTCATTGGTTTATGTAAATTAGCATATCCAATGAAATTAAAGAAAGAGTGCGTCTTACTGTCGACATGAACTTGTGACTCGGGCTGCACGCAGCAGTCGCTTTAGTAGTCCAAGAGCTAGCCCAATCTACCGTGCACCCCCCCCCCCTTCCCCCCCCCCCCCCCAATTCCTCAATAAGATGGGTTTCAAAGTGTACCTTGATAGTCCTGAGATGTTTAAGCGATGTTCCCCTAAAATCCTTAGGAACACACAAGAGATATAGTCGATGACGCGCAGATGCTGAAATGAGCTTGAGAAACATTTTCCTCTAAATAAATCTGAATTCATTCCAGAAGCCCAAATCAGGCATTGTTATGTTAAGGCACACCTTATGCGTCCTCTGCACACACACACACACACACACACACACACACACACACACACACACACACACACACAAGAAGAATAAAAAAAGAATAAAAATTATATTGAATCTGTGGCTCACAGAGAAGGTATTTGTGCGCCCAGTAAAATGGCCATTTCCTCAAAATCACACATAAAAAAAGAGACAAAAATAATGTGGAAGATGCCTTCAGACATTTTCTATAGCACTGGCAGTCCATTTTCAGGCTCATTAAAACAGGATGTCACAATTATTATAAACTTGACTAGGTGATGTTGTGATCACCATGAGTGCTTCATTTATTGATTTTGTATCCCTACCCCCAAGGTGTAAAAATACACAAAGTTAATTAGAAAAAAATACTAAAGTTATTTCATTTCATTATGACCTCTCTTTACTTATTAAGTTTCAATAATTTGAGCATAAAGTGCAAGAAAATGAGGAAAGTCGACATCCTTTATGATACGTTTGTGGTGAATGATAGCTTTTTTCCAATTTAAAATTGCCAATTTGGGAAACGTATGTTGTAGCCGATGCCCTCAGAAATTTTGTATACAACCAATAGTTGGTTTTTTTGTATTTTTTTTTAATTTAGGTTTTAATGGTTAGGATAGAGTAACGCAGTTACTCCCAACCTGATTTTATGATGCTGTGGTTCATTTAGAGGCCACAGTGGCTGAATCTGCTGCTCTACCCCCATTTTACCAGTATGCAAAGCAACGCAAAATGATCATAATTGATTATGTCATACTCCTCTGTTTTAAATAGTTTTGTTGCCAGTTTTCTTAACAAAGTATGCACTTTGAGCATAAAATTTGTGATTATTTCATTAATTTCAATGTGACCCATCAATTTAATTGAAATTCTGTTTTGTTAAAGCATAAAAAGGGCGAAACATCTGTAAAGAGGGGCTGCCGTTAAAAAAACTTAATAGAACAGCAAGACTGTAGTAAATGGCACATTCAGCAGTCTTGTCAAACTCAGGGAAGGTTACCTCAGGGAGGTGATGTGTCTGATGCTGTTCTTGGTCTACATTAATGACATCAGTACAGTACAACAGTACCAAGGTCCGTGTCGAACATCCTCCATGCGGATGACTTTGTCGTGTGGAACGCAGCAGAACATACTGAAATAGCCTCCTGCAGAATCCAGTATGCTGCCAATAGTCAGCAGCTGGAATGAAAGATGTCCACTCAAACTGAGCTAGACCATCTCTTTCAATCAGATGGAAGAGATCACCTTGAAAACTGGAGACCTTCAGGCAGACAGGCCAACTTTACTGGCAACAAATAAATTACTGGATTCAGGTGGAGGCCTCACATCGAAACCAAGGAAGGTAGAGTTGCGGGAAAAAAGTCCCTGATGAAGAAACTGGTGGGGACCACATTGGCACAAATTACAGCAACAATCTGGTGCAAGCAAACACCAGTTCCGTCAGATGAGTAGTGGGGTACCAAGATACTTCAACAATATGAAACACTCCCTGCACAACCAAACATGCCAGGCTTGACAAGATGCAGAACATGGGTCATTTATCCTGATGCAGTGATATTCTTAGAGCTATCTGGAGTATTTCTTAACATTGGGAGGAACCATGAAACTTTATTAAGCATAGTCATATTTACACCTTTCTAGACAAAAATAAATGCGAAGAAAAGACCATACTAGACCCGCCTTATGCTAGGTAAAATATCTCCTAAAAGATCAGCTAGTTTCACTCATTTAGTCTATCATATTTGCCTTTTTTCTTCAATAAACAAACAGCAAACAAATTGATTGGTCACATTTTGATCAGAATACAGTCCGACGTTCCACATATTTTACGGACATTAAAGGGTTCGGAGACACGACACCTCCCTGAGATACATCTTCCCTGAGTTTGACAAGACTGCTGAGTGTGCCGTTCACTTCAATCATGCAATTCTGTTTATGAGGAAGTCTTTCAGCCATCAGTACATTATCATTCATGCCTCGAAATCCAGACGGTAAAAGCTTTAGCAGCAGCCCCTGTCTACAGACTCCCCACTCCCCTTTTAAAGTTTTTAATCCAAAATAATTACAATTAAATTGACGGGTCACATTGAAATTAATTAAATGATCACAGATTTTTATACTCACTGTGCATACTTTGTTTTTAAAAAAAACTGGAACAAAAACATTTAAACAGAGGAGTATGATGTAAGCAATTTTTGGGATCATTTTGCGTTCCTATGCGTACTGATAAAATGGAGGTAGGGCACCAGATTCAGCCACTGTGAACCTAACTGCATCACAGCATCATAAAATCAGGTTGGGAGTAACTGTGATACTCTACCCTTACCAATAAAACCTTTAAGAAAAAAGACCTATCAGTTGTATACAAAATTTCCTGAGTGCATCGGAAACATTATTATTTTTTTTTTTTTTCTTCGATTTTGCAGAAATGGCCATTTACTGGGTGCACAAATACCATCACTGTGAGCCACACATTCAATTTTTTTTTTAATTCTGCTTTTGCTGAGGATGCAGATGGTATGCCTTAACATCATATTGCCTGATTTGGGCTCCTGTAATAAATTCTGATTTATTTACAGGAAAATGTTTCTGAAGCTCACTTTAGGATCCGCAAAGAGCGTGAATGGGGGTACCCTTGTGCCATCGGCTATATCTCTGGTGCAAAGGTCTGAATTGTTCCGCCGTTTCGAGGATTTCCTTGGTAATCTCGTCGATTTCCGCCAATTTTCCACTCCTCAAACTACTATAGTACTACTGTTTCCGTGTATAATTTCTTGCGCCTTTTTAATTTCCGCTTTTTTTTTCAAAGTCACTTCAGACCTTTGCTGGTGTGTTCCTAAGGATTTTAGGGGAAACATGGCTTAAACATCTCAGGACATCCTAAGGTACACTTTGAAACCCATCTTATTGAGTATTGTGGGCGAGGGGCAGGGGGGGGGGGAGGGGTGCACGGTAGCCAAGACTGGCTCACGGAGTATAGGTGAGCCAGTGACAGGTGGGCCTCACAGAGGGCATGCATTGTGCAAAATTAAGATTTATTATTGGTATATATGGTTTTGCTCCCTTGAAACTATAGTGTTTGCACTATCTAAAACCATACATAAGATAGTTGAGTGTCGGGTGTTCCGTAGGCATGTCAAAACTGGTGGTCAAGTGGAAGTAGTTGAACATGACACAGGACACGACTTCTTTTAAAATCCTTCTCAATTTACATAATCATTAGCAACTTTTAAATGTTGTTTATATAAACATGCTAAAATACATCACAAAAGTGTAAGTCTTCAAGAATGTTATAAAATTAAGCACAGAAAATGTAGTAAAGTTTCATGTCCTGTGTCACATACGACATATACTGGATACAAACAAATACAATAAAGAAAGAACAAATACACAGTTAATGAAGAAACACAACTTTTTATTTCAAAACAATGTTCACCAGCCAAACTGTACATGAAATTTTGTTGGTATCAGTGGTGACAGTGTTTATTAACAGAATGTGTATGTTGAACGTGACGAAATAGGACATGAGAAACAACAACATTTAAACTCTTTCTTACCTCAAAAGCACTTGTTTTAAAATAAAATCAAGTTCAAAGGCTTATTTCTTAGCTTCACAGTCCATATTTATGGTATTATTGGCATATATACTGGTTTTATGCAAAAAGCATATGTCGTATGTGATGAAATATGTGAGGACATGAAAAAAGACCACCAAAGCATTTTTCTACTCGCAACCACTTTAAACTATATTTTCTTTTCCAACTACTGCTTCTCAACATAAAATCTCATAAATGAAGACAAGATTATGGTTTCATACATCATTTGTGCATAAAACATGATGAAATCTTGTCGTACATGTAGAGTATTATTCAACACACTTAGTCTACTCACGTAAATATGCAATCACAAGAACTCATTTCTAACCACGCTTTGTAAGCATACCACCCTATAACTGAAGAAATGTTGCCACATAAACTAATTTCACTCCAAAAAGACACTCATACAGTGTGCACTGTAAATTAATGGACACCATAAAGAAAGAGGTAATTAAACGCAGTCACTGACCAAAAAAACCCACAATTTTCACTTCTCAGCAATGTTTCTTAGCACATCACCCCATAAGTGATACCTGAAAAATAATTAGCGCATTGCTTGATTTATACATGCACCTATGATGAGGTTTTTCAGCTTTCGACAACAAAAGCCAGTCTCTGTATGACAAAAAATGTTCACAAAAGTGAGGAGGATAATATCTGGAGGGATCGTCTCAGATTGCGGAGGGCTTGTTTCTGGCCGGGGACGCGTCTGAGTGCATTCTAGGAAAAGAATAAAATATGATATAGTTTATTAATACAATCACGAACATTACTAAATGGTCAATACTCAGGTACATTGTCCATGTTAAAGCGTTCAAGTATTGCTTCCCATGAGAATCGAGCACAGATTACTGAAAACCGCCAGCTGTATGGCGACATTCTCATAGAAAGCGAGATTTGAAGTCTTGCACAGTTTAAAATGGAAAATGTACCTGGCGTACAGTTAATAAGACAGTGTCTGATAAAAGTATACCATAGTCACGATAGTGACCACCCAAAAAGTCAAAGTAACAGACACATTTGGTATAGGTGTGCTGGATTGTTGGCATAACAATGGGGAATGGGAGGTTTCACATGCAAAGTACCATCTTATTTTTTTAAAAACTTAATCTGAATAAATCAATAAAGAATCTGCCTCTCACATGAACAGTTCTGCAAAAAAAAAAAAAAAATTCTGAGATTAGATTCAATTCAAAATATTAGAAAATTAACTATGAGAAATGCACATTTACTTTTCTTTTCAAAGAATACTTTGAACATTTCTCCCGGTGACGCCGCCACTTCTGGGTCGATGACTCACTGCATTTCTCCTGTTTCGCTTTGCGCCAGTTTTTACGCTGCAGCTCCACCGCATGCCTTGTCTTGGGCTTTGGTGTAGATCTGGCCAGGGGCTGGGTTATCACCTTTCTTTCTCTCTCTGAAAAAAATAATGTTTGATGGAAATGAATTGAAGAGGTTAAATACTGGGAACCCATCACGCACAGAAAAGTTAAGATGGATGATCAATAAAAATGGTAGAAATGTACATGTTTACGAATCACAACCAGAGTAGGTCTCCTAAACAATGTCACAATAGTATAAATAATAAAAATTATATATGGGAATGTGTTATGCGCATGTTAACCAGAACCAACACATACCTTATCTCTGTGCGCGTAGCCTGTCCTGTTCACGTTTGCGCAGATTTCTTCCTCTGTCCGAGGGCGCTGTCTGTTTCGAGAACTACTTCTTTATTCTTCTGCCTCTCAGCTTCATCACAGGAGTGGTCACGCCTAATTGACATGTGACTTTCCTGGCATCTGTCAGCATTCGTTTTAACTTTAGTGGTCTTGATTTCTTCCTCTGGAGGATCAAGTTGACGAAGACCTGAAAAGTATTTTTGGGTGGTTTGAACACAACTTTTGGCAATTTTTTTTTTTTTGTTGTTAATTTTCATGATTAAACTCAGAAACTCAAACAAGATATTATAAATCAGACATGAACTATTGCTATGTTTTGGCATAAACAAAGCGTTATCAAGCGTGATGAAGGACATGAAGCCACTTCATGTCCGCAAGCTGTCTATCACGGTCGACTGAAAAGCAGACGATTCATCCGCCATTATCACCTCAGGTCATAAACAAAGAGGTATATGAAACCCACGTTTGAAAATTAACAGGTAGTTTAACCCGATCTGAGACTCATCATAAAAAATTTTACAAAAAAAGACCGTCTATCAGTCGAACGTGGTGTCGGACATGACAAGAAATAGTCGACGTGATTTAGGACATGTCAAATTTCTACTGAAAAAGTCGTCGTCATCTTAAAAACATGTCGCTTTCGAACAAACCTCAGAGAGTATCGTCGCGTAGTTTCTACCACACACTCATCGTTTACTTACACCGTAAAATTATATAAAATGTGCGTGCTTAGAGGTACTAAACACAATAAAACATGTACACAATGGCAACGTACGTGATGAGGGAAAGTTATGGGACATGAAACAATTTCGCTTACCTTCGCTACGTCGTGGCGCCATTTCCAATGAATGCGGCTAATCACGTGACCAAAACATGACCTCCGAACAAAATTGCAGGCACAAAACGAACTCCGCATAAATAGAAATCGGCAAATAGTCGAACGTGATGAACGGACATAAAAACAAAAGCTTACCACAAAAAGTAATAAATAATCGTACGCGAACCCCGAGGACTAGTACAATAAGATGTTTTATGCGGTAATATGTATGCAGATAAGGTTCATTAAAAAGTTGGAACAACTAGGCCATGCTTGGGTGTGTGCGTTAAGTCAGAGTGCACACAGTGTTCTGGACATGGCCCGTCACGCTCGACTAACCGTTTTATCGGGATGAAATAAAAACTCCAAAATATGTTTTCACACAAAATTCGTGTAAAATAGACGCTAAACACTCCATAGAAGTGTTGCATAAGAATAGGAAAGGACTTTTTATGAAATGTTGAAAAATATCCATGTGCACAATATCAAGTTTGTTGCATCTCACAAAGGGCTTTGCCTGCCTGCGGCAAATATGTGAATTTTTTTTTTTGTTTGTTTTTATTTACTTTTTACCAACTTAAAAGCGTGCAACTAACGTATGTATATTTACATGCAGTTTTCTTGAAATAGGATATAAAACACAACATGTTTGACTTTCATTTATATTTTACTTTGCACTGGAAAATTGGCAACCCATCCGTTTCCACCTTCTGTCACTGGCTCAGGTACATATTTCCCCCAGCCCAAAAAGGCCTAATTTAATAGAGTCTGGTTTAAACACTGCTCCGTTGTCAATATCTTTTCGAGTAATTCTCCTAGACTTTAGAGTAAACACGGCAGAAAACAATGGCTCTCTACTAAAGGGTTTAACGTTCAACTCTAAATGTTGAGAAAGAGGTCCGTGCAAGCTTGGATACTTTCGGCCACATCTAAAATTTCGTGGGCGTCTTCGTTTCCACCCTTGTATTTTGTCTTGAGCTTAGTATAGGCACTGGTGCGCACGCGGTGGCGAAATGGATTTGCAATAGTCAAAAGCTACTATCATCGGACCCCTGGGGTGTGTATGTATGTATTTTACACACACTTGCCGGCCTCTCGTGACCCTTGACTTTTCCAAGGGGTCATCCAAATTAGTATGCATAGATAGGTCTCACCATCAGGTATATCTGTACCAAACTTGGTTTGAAGTTGTGAATAGTATTTGATAACAAACATCTTTTGTCAAAATATGGCTATTTTGAACCTATTTCCGGAGCTCTTGTGACCCGTGACCTTTCTGAGGGATCGACCAAATTAATATGCACAGATCTTAATATCAGGTATGTTGTTTTTCTTAACCAAGTTTGGGTTTGAAGTTGTGAATAGTATTTGTAACAAAAAACAATTATGTCAAAATATAGCTATTCTTGGCCTATTCCCTCGTCTCCTGTGACCTTGACCTTTGCGAGAGGTCACTCAAATTGGAATGTTTAGAAAGGTCTTGCCACAAAGTATCCTTGGGCCAAGTTTGCGGCTTGAACAGTCTCCGAGAAAATGCCAACGTTAAAGTTTACCATGGGCGGTGGACGGACGCTGGACAGACGACCACTGGCCCAGAACATAGACTCCTTTTTGCTTCGCACGTGAGCCAATAAAAAGAGGATGATCATAGAATCGCTTACCAGTTTGTAATTGGGGTCTATCTCCTGGCTTCTATGCCCGCTCCTACCAGATGCACCCTCTTCGGCAGAGGCTGGGCTGACCATCTGCTGCTCAGGCAGCTGAAATATTTTGTGGGCCTTGGTCATGTGCCTGGAAGGGGCGTACACAGATCTGGATGCTTTTGCATATTCTGCTGCCATCTGGCGCTGGGTGTGTGCAGAAAGTCCTGAGTGTGGTGAAAATATTGCTGCAAAACAATGTCAAATACAACCATGTAAACTTGACGTTTATACGTAATTACTGCAGTATCCTTGTTTGGTGAATGTACTTTAGTTAACTCATTCGACCCGAACACCAAAATCCCCAAATTTTGCCGTTGTCCTCTGAAGACTGCACTCTAATGCAGGACACAGATCACCCATGATAGTTCAAGGGTGATGCCAGAATAGCTTGGCACCCATAGGCACCAAGCTATTCTGGCATCATCCATCAACTATCATGGTTGATCCTTATCTTGCTGGGGTAGAATGAGTTAACCCATGTCATACTGAGGCTAAAAGCTTCATATTTGTACACTGTCACATGCAAGCTACATTATAGTACTTACAGATAAAGCTATAGACCAATGGCTTTAGTTCCAGGGTGATGCCAGAATAGCTTGGCGCGACTGAGGTGCCATTCTGGCACCACCCTTGAAGTATCATAGTCAAAGGCCTCAGGCGCAAAGCTATTCTGGCACCACACTTCAAACTTATTTTGCACACTGGTGTATTCCGAATGAAAAGGGTTAAACCATGTGAAACCTTTAGTTACTTTGATAAAAGAAAACCATAAATTACTGAACCATCCGTTCACATATCCTCGCAACATACCTTCCACTTTATTATCACTGTGGTTGTGTAGGATTAGCCCTATGTACACATCTGTGCATATACGTGCCTGTCTCTCTAGCCCTCTTTGTCTACATTCTCATGTCTGTGGACCGATAACTAACTCTTCAGTGTAATAAAAGCACCCTACACCTATATGTTACCAGCAGGGTGAGGCAAGAAAGGCATCTTTGGCATAAATCTGAGACACTCTTGCTCTTGGCATGAACAGCACGTCCTCTGAATAGGTTTTGAAAGAGAATCCTGGCCGCAACACCACCACCACCCCCCCACCACCCCCCCACCCCCCCCCCTTCATGCCATCCTCCCCACCTCCCCCCCCCCCAGCCCTCCTTCCCCCCACAATAACTGGTGATACAGTAAAAAGCGACACTTTGCACAATCTGAAAAAGCTGTTTGTGAAAGTCTGTTCTTGGAATCGCGAGACAGTTTTGTGTAGGATGATTGAAATACACACTGAAATCTGCGGCCTTTTTATTTTTCTCATGCATTATCGTAGTAGTAGCAGTAGTAGTAGTAATAGTAGCAGTAGTATGTGTGAGGCTTTGGAAATGTCCTTTTTTTCTTCAGTTACTTTGTGGGTCTGATATGCATGCAAATTGTCCCTACAAATTATTCATCATTGCAATATAAATCTTCGTGATGTTACTTTCGATCACACAATCACACGTCAGAAAAGGCAAACAAAAATCGCATGACAGATTGGCCTTTTAAATGGTGCTATGTGATGAATTCCTTTTATTGAAGATGAAAGCTTTAGTTAAAATCGTGGGGTTCTATTAAATTTATCTTTTAGGAAACAAAATGGTGAATACAAGCAGACGACATTGTAGCAGACGTCTACAGTTTTGCCAAGCGGGTTTTCGGCTGACAGTGGAAATGTATCGGATTGGGGGCATCTAAGTTAAAGATTGAGCTGAATAAGTACACTTGGGCGTCCTCTTAAATGAAAATGGGCATGCGAGAACGCAGACAAATTTACATACCAACTCCAACGACTCGGAAAGAAAGAAAGACAGATTTTGTAAACGTGGATGAACTCCAACTGCCGGCGGTGCAAGGGAAGCTACTCAGTTTTTGTTGTTGGGGGAGTCGCCCAAATGGGATGTCGGCCAATCAGGCCTAAAGTTATGTCCATATCGCTAAGCAAGGTGATGTCACACACATACACACTGGCTTGCGTTAGGGACACACTCGTGGAGCGTCTTGTACACCCACCAAAGCTTGTAAATCCCAAAAAATGGGAAAATTCTTTTTTGATATATTTTTGGAATTTTTAATGTAAGATAATGCAGAGACAACCCTCAGAAAAACTGGGTGCCTGACTTGGTCACCCAGAATTTTACACGCACCCATTTTCCATAAGGATGGTAAAGAAAGTCACCCATTTCAGTTGTTTTGTGCACATACACACACGCACACACACACACACACACACACACACACACACACACACACACACACACACACACACACACACACACACACGTGAAAAGAAAGAAAGACAACGTAATCCCAAACATTCAGACACGTTATATCCAATATGCCCCCTTCACCCACTATGTGATAGGAGAGGGTAACAAAGGTCATCCACAAGTTCAATTCATGTAATAGTATTGACAGCGACAATGTCATGAAAGATCCTGTATTACGTTATGTCTTTTATGTATACATGTATATCATTTTGACGTCAGTCATGTCTGGTCTGATCCAGACCAAAAGATTTTAGCTTGATTTATTTTACGAAAATAGTGGAAGAAATTCGGCAGATCCAACTAACCAATGTACCCCTCGGCCTTTGGGATACAATGGTTCCTATGACCTCCCTCATGCCTACAAGGGTCGGTGTAACAAACCCCTGCTACCAGTATCCTATGTTATTTCGAAGGTATAATCATTGCTAACATTAATATGTCTCTAATATGTCACTTTAATACAGGTGGTCAGGCGAGGCCAGTGGTGGACGGTCGGCCAGCTTCTCAAGCGGCAACACGTTGGGGACTATAAGGGGCAGCGGAAGTGGGCCATGGAGGAGGCCGGAAAGAGAGCCAAAGACGAGCACCTGGCAGCCTTCATCGTGCCCTGGTGCGACCCTCAAAACTATGACTCGTTACTGACAGTGGCAGTGAATCGTGGGTTGTGGGAGTCAGTCGGCCTTGTGCTAGAAAGAGGCGTCAGCGAAGGTCTGAAGAAATGGGCTGTGGAAGAGGCCAGCTCACGAGCGGACGACAGCCCAAACTTGGTGTTCATATTACGTCATTGTGGCGGTAGCTATCTTGCGTCAGTGTTGAAGGAAGCCGTCAGGAGAGGATTATGGCTTGGTGTCTCTGAGCTGCTGAAACATCTCACTGACGACAGTCTGCGAGCGTGGGCAGTAAGCAAAGCCGCTAAACGTGGAAGTGACGCTCAGTTGACAGGCATCCTCCCTCGTTGCACTGACGGCCAGCTGGAAGCGATGATCCAGGTTTGTGTGGACAAAAGACTGTGGCAGTGCGTGGGGCAGCTGCTACAGCGCGGAGTGAAGGCGCCACTTCACGACTGGGCGGTAATAATGTGTAGTAAGCACGCCAGCGAGACGGACATAGTAGATCACATACTGGGCTGTGCGGACGGTCAGGTGCACTCTTGTTTTACGCTACACTGCGGCAGACCCAGTGAGGTGACCATCCAGGGTGCAAAGACCCTTGGGCCGTCGACGGCCGCAGTGGACTCGCGCACGCGTGTGCGCGGGCCCACTGCGGCCGTCGTCGGCCCGAAGGCCCTTTGCTACTGTGGGAGTGATAGCCTGGTGTTTGCCATGCTGGACGTAATGATGAAGAGGGGTCTGTGGGGTGTAGTCGCCAGCATGATTCCTCTGCCCTGCTTCACTGAAGACAAAAGACGATGGATCTTTGTCAAGGCGAGCGAACACGCCAGTGAACTGTGCTTTAAACACCAGATTCTTCCGCACTGCTCAAAGGATCACGCTGACCAAGTGCTACCCGGACTTGTCAAGCGAGGTCTGTGGGACGCTGTGGCCGCGCTTCTCAGTCGCGGACTGAATGAGACACCGAGGGCGTGGGTGGCTGAGGCAGCAGTATGCGGTGCCAAACCTGGTCAGCTGGCTATTGTTCTACCTGCTTGTCTTGATGAGCGATCGGCGGCTACTCTGTACATGAAAGTCATGGGAAAACATCGCTGGACAGCTGCGTCCGTGATGCTGGGGTGTCCACTCATACCCCTGGACAAACGCTGGGCAGTGGAGGAGGTCAGCAAGGTTGCGGATGAAAAGTTCCTGCTGTCTGATGTCTTTAAGCAGTATCCCGAGGAAAACGTTGATGCTGTGCTGCGCATTGTACTTGGTCGACGACTATGGAACGCTGTGGCCTTTCTGATTCGCAATCGCTCAGTTAGCTCTGACCAGTGTGGCGCAGCGTTTGAAGTGGCCGTGGAGAGTGTTAGTGAAAGTATTCTCTTACGAAAAATGGCCATCACCACCTGTTGTCCTGACGCCTGTCTTCATTACGTGCTCACCACTCTTGTTAAGAGAGGCTGCTGGGAAGCCGTGTCGCGTTTGCTGACAGACCGACACTTCAGCACTGAGGATCGTGGCTTGGTACTGGCGAAAGTCAGCAAGGCGGCCAAGGAAAAACACGTGGAGCTCTGTGTCGCCGTCTGTCCTGCAGAATATGTAGACTCGGTGGTGTCTACCATTGTGCGACGTGCGTTTTGGCAGGCACTTGGTACCATGCTGTGCTTAAGTGACAGGGAACACGCCAGAGCCGTGAAAACCGCCATCAAGCACGCGCCTGAGCAACATCTCCTCCGTGACATTCTTCCATGTTGTCCAGAGAGCTATGCGGAATCAGCCATGAACATCTTGCTGAAGCGACGGCTGTGGTGGGCTGTGTCGCTCCTTCTGTCCAAGCACAGCATCAGTGAGCGCCTTCGTGGTAGAATAGTAGAAGAAGCGAGCCAGAAAGCCAACAAAGCATTAGTTTTGTTCAACATTATGAGGCACTGCCCAGACAGTAAAGTAGAGTTGGTGATTCCCAAGCTATTTAAGCGAGAAATGTGGATGGCTTTCGGTTTGCTTTGGACCAGAAAGATCTCGGACTCTCAGCGCATCTTTCTTCTGAAGATGGCATTGAAACGTGCGGGATTCGCCCTTGTCAAAAGAATGATCTTACTGATGGGTGTGGAAAACCTGGACCTTCTGATGTCCAACTTCGTCAGGAAGGATCAGTGGCACTACATCGCAGATTTCCATGGCTTGTTGAAAGTATCGGGTGCCTCTGACTTGTCGACGGGTGATTCATTTTTGAGCAAGTCACGAGGGCCTGAGAGGTTCACAGATCGTGACATATGTCACACAGCTGACAGTAACGGGACAACGCTGCTACACGTGCTGTGTGCGTCAGGACTGTGGCGGTCCGTGTCTGCTGTGGTCAACAGAGGAGCCGACCCTCTGCATACCAATGTGTATGGACGAAGCTTGCTCTGTTTTGCTTTATTTTGTGGCAGATACCCGGAAAAAATGCTGGCTGAGTGCCTGAAGCTAGGAATCAGCACACATCAACCGTACATTACTGTACAGAGCGAAAATAAGTGTTTGGTACACAGAACTCGCTGGAACTGCTGTCACGTCCTGTATACCAAAATCAACAAAGCCTCCCCGTTTGAGTGCGCCATCTTGAGAGGCAGCCCGTTGCTAATGGAGATACTGTTTGAGTCTGGTGCTTGCTCCCTGAAAGAAGTGCGTGACGTCCATCTTAAGTGTGTAGTGGAACACCCACTGGACGACGATCTGCCGGACACTATGAAAGAATTGCGGAACTGCTTAGAAAAACTGTCCACATCCCCACGCAGCCTGAAGTCGTCGTGTCGTTTGTTGATCTCACATTGCCTGGGTGTCGGAAGTCGCCGTGAGGCCAAGGTCGCGCAGCTCTCCCTGCCGGACAACCTTAAGAACTATCTCCAGTTCTCAGACGTGGTGGAGCGGCTGTGTGACAGAGCTGTAGAAGGCACGTGCTACGCGGACTTCGACGAGTTCAATATGCGTTACATGTCTGACGCTGCAGCATACAATTCCTGCGATATGTGTCCAACACTTGGGAGTCACCAAGCTAGATTTAGGAGTCACCAAGCCATTGGTTGGCTTGACCCTGTGTATCTATCTATCTATCTATATCCCGTAGTCTTGCCGACCGTTGTGGCACCACTGATGACTTAACAACCAGCTCCTTCCATTCCTCTCTGTTCTCTGCCATTCTCAGCGTATCGCCCAGCTTCAGTCCTGTCCACTCTGAGATATTGTCCTCCCATCTTTTCCTCTGTCTTCCTCTCCTTTGTCCTCCTTGCACAGTGCCTTGCAGAATTGTTTTGGCAAGCCCTGCTGAACGTGTGACATGCCCATACCACTTCAGTTTGCGTTTTCTCACAATGGCTAATAAGTCTTCATAGGGCCCATGGCTTGCCTGATTCTGCTTCCCACTTCCTCGTTTGTGATGTGATCTCTGTATGAGATGCCAAGCAGCCTTCGAAAACATCTCATTTCAGTGGCTTGTATCCTCCTTTCAAGGTCTGCTGTGAGGGTCCATGACTCGCAGGCATACAAGAACACTGAGATGACTAAGGAGCGCATCAGTCTGATCTTGGAGCAGAGTGTGATGTGTCTGTCCTTCCATAATTATGGTCTTCAATCTTGTCAGTGCTGTTGTTATCTGCGCAATCCTGGACAGTATTTCTGGTTTTGATCCCTCATCTGTCACAATGGCTCCTAAGTATTTGAATTTCTTAACTGTTTCCAGTTTTTGGCCTCCAACCATGATTTCAGAGCCAATGCCACTGGCGTTATTGGTCATCAGTTTGGTCTTCTCTGCACTGATTTCCATCCCATATGCAATGGCTGTACTATCCAGCTTTTCCACCAGCTGAGCTACTCCTTCTCTGTTACTGCAAGGCCATTAATGTCATCCGTAAAGCGCAAGTTCGTGATTGTTCTGCCTCCAATACTGACAGTTCCTTCACGATCTTTGAGAGCGTCCGTCGTGATTCTTTCCAGGAAGATGTTGAAAAGAGTAGGTGAGAGCAAGCAGCCTTGTCTGACCCCAACTGTAGTCCTAAACCAGCTTCCTATTTTGCCGTTGAAGCAGACCCTGACCAGCTGGTTAATGTAGATTTATTGTAATGTTGCATTTTACTATGTCACATGGTGAAGCCCCTTTCCAATAAACCCCACCCGGGTCTGCCCTGGGGGACTTGGGTGGGGTTAGGTATTTTTTAGTTCCCAGGGTCACCCTGGTCAGCCCCACAGGGTGGGGTTTTCTCTCTATTCTGGGGCATGTGTTTCTGTCTACCCGAGGTCCATTCACCTGTATTTGCCTTTTTTAAACTCTCCCTACTGTCTGCACTGCCTGTAGCTCTTGATATTGGATGTGTGTTGCTAAATGGTCTTAGCTTTATTTAGGCCCCATGTGTTAGGTTTATTTAATGTGTTTGACCGGCTGGCGACATACATTCAATGTTCTGTTTAGTTGGTTGTTTTTTTTTCACAAGCAGTGCAGGCACGTCCTGAGAAAGCCTTGTTGCTGTCGGGACGTTAAGCAATGTACAATCAATCAATCAACCTTTCCAATAAGCAAGAGTCTTAGGGCCCACGATGGCCGGAGTGGGCCCGCGCACGGTTGTGCGCGGGCCCACTGCGGCCGTCGTGGGCCCGAGTACGCTTTGCTACTGGGGTCTTGTCATGTTTCGATATTTTTGGGGGTACTATTTTGTACGGCTTATGCCACGGTTTCACGCCTCTGTTTAACTCATTCGAGACGAATGAGCTAAGACCAAAGACGGTAAGGTCATGTGTGCCTACAGGAAAATGGTCATTGTACGACAATCAAATTACAATTTACGGCAGGTACGGCAGACGTTAGGCTTGCAAATTACGGCAGGTACAATTTACGGCAGGTACGGCAGACGTTATGCTTACAAATTACGGCAGGTACAAATTACGGCAGGTACGGCAGACATTATGCTTACAAATTACGGCAGGTACAAATTACGGCAGGTACGGCAGACATTATGCTTACAAATTACGGCAGGTACAAATTACGGCAGGTACGGCAGACATTATGCTTACAAATTACGGCAGGTACAAATTACGGCAGGTACGGCAGACATTATGCTTACAAATTACGGCAGACGTTATGCATGTCTATAATTATGGACAGTACACATACCAAGGGGAATTACCGATACCAGTTGGATGCCTGATAGGTGGGTGCCTGATTGGGCGCCTTCTCCCATCTTGGGCCCGCCACTTGGAACAGCCTCCCCGCCGCTGTCCGTAACTGTCAAACGCTCTCCTCCTTTAAATGAATCCTCAAAACCCACCTCTACAACGCTGCCTTTTACTAGTTCATTTCCCCAGCCATGCACAATTCATCACCACAGTCACGTGTTTGTGTGTGATGGTGTGTGTGTGTGTGCGTGCGCGTTGGATATTAGCCTTTTCATTGTATAAGCGCTTAGAGCTACTTTTAGCATAAGCGCTTAACAAATCTCCTTTATTATTATTATTATTATTATTATTATTATTATTATTATTATTATTATTATTATTATTATTTATATTATTATAGGAGGGGACAGGGGATCTAACTGTATTTATGTCCAGCGCTGAGTAATTCCCCTTGGTATGAATACTTTTCTACCAGTCCTAGTCTCACAGATCTCGTTTGTGAGTATAATATGGACGTTTCAGCTAGGGTCCAAAAATCTTACAATTTTTTTTAATACTTTAAATCGTAAACCAGCACACAATGAATAATATTTCTTAGGCCATGTGTCAAAGCTCGTTTAGAAAAAAGGAAATCCCGACAAACGTATAAAAACACACACACACACACACACGCACACAAGCTTGAAAGGGACAAAATACAAAGTTTTAATGAATACAAAATACAACGTTTTAATAAATACAAAATACAAAGTTTTAATAAATACAAAATACAACGTTTTAATAAATACAAAAAACAACGTTTTAATAAATACAAAAGACAACGTTTTAATAAATACAAAATACAACATTTTAATAAATATATTGTGTTGCAATTGGCCTTTCTAAACGAAAAACGCTTAAGTCGAAGCAAATTTTTCCCCTGTCTAAAGCTGCGCTTCTAGAACTAAAACGGTCCAGTGTCTATTTTGCGTGATTTAAAGCTACGGGTAAGTCAAATGCGTTTCTCGTTTTCCAAACTGGGATAAGTCGAAACATTTTTTTCCGTGGCCAAAGCTGCTCTTTCTATAACTAGTATTTAACTGAAAACGGCTCTGTTAAGTCGAACTTAGAGTAAGTCAAATGAGTTTTCAAACACGGATTACGGGGTAAGTCAACTAAAATATTTGTAGGCTTTTGAACACACAGGGACATAATTATTCACACCGACACCTTCTGATCGTCTTTCTTTGTCTATTGCTCTACACCTCGAACTTCGAGCTAGTCGAACGTGGTCGTCATTAAACGCGCGCGCAAGAGTGTGTGTGTGTGTGTGTGTGTGTGTGTGTGTGTGTGTGTGTGTGTGTGTGTGTGTGTGTGTGTGTGTGTGTGTGTATTTGTATATGTGTGTCAGTGACAGAGAGAGGGGTTGGGGAAGGGGGGGGGGGGGGTAGGAGGGGAAGAGAGAGAGAAATTAAATGATACTTTATTTCCCAAGAATAAACGATTATAGGTACAGCGGCCTTTTTTCGATCATTTCCTTGCACGCACACACACACTCACACACGCTTATAGCACACGCGCTCGTAATATTATAAGAACTAATTAAAATGGAAATTCAAAACATGAACATCAAAAGGCTAATTTAAAGACTCGCGCAGTCACAAACAAACATAATATACACACACGCACGCACACACAGACACACACACACACACACACACACACAACATAATAGCCTACAGCATTGATAACCTGAAACAAACTTGAACGTTAACTCATTCGAGTCGTGCCGCCTCCGGATACGCGGCTTATGCCGCGTATCCGGAGGTGGCTCGTCTCGTATGAGTTAAAAACGTAGGTTGAGCAATAGCAACATCGGCAACACAACTCAAGGAGCTCGAGTAGTCACGCTGACACAAAGATGAGCGAGAGAGAGAGAGACTTAAACAGTAAAGTGTGTGCCTGTGGGTGACTTTGAAAGCGATCCTGTTCCCGACAATGGAGGATCAATATTTTGCAATACTTACTTTGTATTTAAATGTCCTCAGTATGTCTTACAATAATGCTGAACAAAGAGGCTAACAGGTGTTGTACTGAAACGAAAGACTTCTCTGCAATCCGCAGTTGTCCTATTTACGTAGGAGTGTTCCAAGGACGTTTACCAGGGCCACTAGAAGACCTCTGTTACGTGTGCATACTCACAAGGAGTGTTCCAAGGACGTTTACCAGGGCCACTAGAAGACCTCTGTTACGTGTGCATACTCACAAGGAGTGTTCCAACAACGTTTACCAGGGCCACTAGAAGACCTCTGTTACGTGTGCATACTCACAAGGAGTGTTCCAACGACGTTTACCAGGGCCACTAGAAGACCTCTGTTACGTGTGCATACTCACAAGGAGGAGTGTTCCAACAACGTTTACCAGGGCCACTAGAAGACCTCTGTTACGTGTGCATACTCACAAGGAGTGTTCCAACGACGTTTACCAGGGCCACTAGAAGACCTCTGTTACGTGTGCATACTCACATGGATTGTAAAAAAGAAAAGAGTAGAAAAGCCTCCGCTGTGGCAAGACAACAGTGAGAACCCGTTTTGTGAGGAAAGTTTAGCAGCCAAAGAAGCCCAGCCAAAAGCAGACCGCTTTATGGCCTCCATTGCGTTATAATGCTTGTGTTTTCTTTTTGATTTTTCATTACTATTGTTATGTTTACAGCCAAACACGTAACAGTTGTAAGAACATGAGGAATATAAACACAAAATGAGTCGGTCGGTCCGTGTTACGTGCATTCTCTCTTCTTTCTTTGTTGATCGTTATTGATGATATATAGAACTATGAAGTGTACTCATCTCTGTAATATCAGTTTGTTTGGAAAGAAGGTGTGTCTGGCTTTTTACTAGGATGGAATGATGGAAAACAGGTTAAATTCACAGCCAGGCGCAATGCATTTATTGAGCTTCAAGTCCTGAAAGTTGTGCATTTGTGTATAATTCCTTCAGTCGTGAGTTTTAGAAAATTGCCACAGGACAACAACAAAAAAAATCCTGAATGTTGCTGCTTGCTACAGATGTCGCCGGAAGTCCCGTGTATTAATGTGTGTGTCTGTCTGTCTGTCTGTCTGTCTGTCTGTCTGTCTGTCTGTCTGTCTGTCTCTCTCTCTCTCTCTCTCTCTCTCTCTCTCTCTCTCTCTCTCTCTCTCTCTCTCTCTCTCTCTCTCTCTCTCTCTCTCTCTCTCTCTCTCTCTCTCTCTCTTATTTTAGAAGTCAGTAAATTCTGATGTGCTTTTGTCAGAAAACCTTCTATCGGTTCTTTTTGTCAGTTTCAATATGACTTTTTATTTCTTATTTTTATCTTAGTAGAATGTTGTGCGTTATGAACATGATTTTGATCCGTAGAAAAAACAAAACAAAGCTTAAGTCGAACAACTCTGTGAAAATGTTGACTTATCCGTATAAGGATAAGTCGAACGACGGATAAGTCGAACAAAAAAGAATACTAAGCGTCGTTGGGTGTATTGTCACGTGCATACATAATGCCTTAAAGACACATCTTTTTTCTGTCTGCTACAATTGATCTTTGTCACAGACCTGCCAATATGTTGAAGTCAACTCTATTAGTAGTACGGTGTGTTTGTGTATGTGAGTGCGTGTATGAGTCTATAAGCGCAGCACCTCCTTGAATGAATGACATACATTTTTGAATGGTGATTGTGTATCGATTGTTTATAGAGTGCGTCGTATTTTTGTTTCAAGTTTTAATTAATTTTTTTTTAATACTTTTTTGTAAATTGAGTTTTTGTGATTAGTTATTTTTGTACAGTTAGCTTTCGTTAAATGCCTGGAGCTCTAATTTCTGAGGTTAGGCGCTATACAAGTACTCGTTATTATTATTATAATCTGTGAAAGAATTGTTGGGTTATTGAACATACTGCAAAATATATACATAATTATTAAAGCACTGGGTAAACACATTTTTCTTTTTTGTGTTCTTGCGTGTGTGTGTGTGTTGTGTGTGCGCGCGCTCCAAACATCTCCAAGAGACATAGATCCTCATGCGCCCAGAAGGGCGCATGAGGACCTATGCCTCTTGGAGATGCGCGCATGTGTGTGTGTGTGAGAGAGAGAGAGAGAGAGAGAGAGAGAGAGAGAGAGAGAGAGAGCTTGATTGATTGATTGACTTTATTTTTCCAAGGAAAGAGGTTTTGGGGCGCTCAGGTCCATCATCACAAACCTGTCCTTGCTATAACTAATGTACATAATCAAGACAACAACATACGAAACAACGTATTGAACGTTTAGAAGAAGAAACGCACACACACCCACGCACACACACCACACACACACGGCACACACACATACATACGCACACTGCTAAGGTGCTTTGCGCCAAATGTACTCGACGTTCACCAGCGAGGTTAGCGTAACTAGACATGACGTAATCGTTTTCTTGTTACTTTAGTTGTCAGAGGTTTAGGCCTGGATTAGGATTAGGATCATCGTGACATGCCGCTATTAAATTCGCCCCACCGCAACCCGTCCTAAAAAGTCCCTTCTATAAATAGAAGGGACTTACTAAAAGGGAGGGGGAGGAGGGGCCGAGGGCCGGCTAGATATTATATTGTGGAGGGAGAAGAACAAGAGGACTTTTTTTTATTATCGTTTATTAAAGAAATCGGAGGATGAGAAATCGGCCGGGCCGGGTGTGTGTGTGTGTGTGTGTGTGTGTGCGCGCGCGCGCGCGCTACTCAGTTCGGCCTCAGACGGTGTTTCGCCATTAGTTTCTTCTTTTTGTACGCATGAGTACTTTAGAGCAATTGTTTGTGGCTGGTTGCGTCACTCTGTGGGGCGCTTACTTCCTGCTAGCAATCCACGCGAGACCGAGCGAGCGATCTGACGAGTGCCAAAACTACGTGATTACTGACAGACTGAGGCAACCTTTCGTTGTTCAGACGATCGCTTCGTCGAATAGACGGTAAGATTTAAGTCTCCTCTTACATATTTAACCGATTTTACAGACATTCCATAGACGTCGTGAGGCTCCTTGTCTAGTGTTATGACGGTGTTCGTATGATTACATTTGTAGGTAATACTGTAATACCTCGTCCGTCCATGACATAACTGACGGCGTGACCTCAGTCACCTCATGAGTCAGCAACACTTTCGATGGCCGTGTACAGAAAAACGCTTTAAGTTTTTGGGAGTGGCATACAAGTCGCCGGATAGGCCACGGTAAGTACCTCATTCAGCCCGACGGCCGCCCGTATTTCCCAAATTTTGGAGGCGTCATTTAATGACAATGCACCAGTTGCAGGAGATGGATCGGACCATGATAATTCAAGGGGAGTGCCAGATTAGCTTGGCGCCGACATGATAATTCATGGGTAGTGCCAGGATTAGCTTGGCGCCGACAGGCGCCAAGCTAATCTTGGCACTACCCATGAATTATCATGGTCGACCCATCTCCTGCTGTAGTGAGTCAGAGCGGACTGGACTATGGTATGGTATGGTACGGTGTCTCCAAGGCGCACATATCCATCTAAGTAAAGATGCTCAAGGCCGCTGCCGTAGGGAAGAAAGCTGGAGCTTTGAAAGCCTGCTGCTACTAAGCGCTACTTTATGTGCAAACTTCCACCCGGCTATTAACTTCGGTGCGTGTGAAATATTTGTGTTGCCATTTCACCGGCCCTACCGGGCCTTCTCTTTTTCGATTAGTGGTAATGGGATTTTTAACGTGCGCACTTGATGATTATGCGTGCTGTGCACACGAAGGCGAGACAGGCAACCGTAAGCCGAGTCTGTACGTAAATGTGACTCGATGGGAATGAGGAAAAGTCCACATCCCATTCCTGCCCACCAGGGGATTTGAACCCTGGATCTTACGACTGCCAGTGCAGTGTCTTATCCACTAAGCTACGTCCCCATGTACAGAAGCCTGGGTGTTAGACAACAATATGGCTCCGCCCATTCTACATGCCTAGGGAATTCCCCCAACTGTTTTTTTTTTTTTACACTTGTTTATATATTCATCCCAAGGCATATGCAACCAAGGCAACGGAACTCATTTCTAACACTATCAACAGACTGGATTCAATTTCTCCAGATGCACCTCCATTTATTTTAGGGGATTTTAATCACTGCTTACTAAATAAGTCTCTTCGCTCATACTATCAATACATGAACTGCCCAACCCGGCTAAACAAAACAATAGACTTGTGTTACGGTTCAGTAACAGGTGCGTACAAGTCGCTGGTGTTGCCTCCTTTGGGATCAGAGGACCACAACTGTGTACTTCTTGTTCCAGTGTATAAACCAGTTGTGGAGAAAGTAAGAGCTGTTGTGAAAAGTCAAAACCGGCAATCAAAACTTCGACAGCGGATAGTATTGCATTTCTACAAGGGTGCTTTGACTGTTATACCAACGGGGAGATGTTTTATGAGAGTTGTAGTACTCTTGATGAACTTACATATGCTGTTTCCTCATACGTCATATTCTGTGTTGACTCTATTATTCCTTTCAAGCAGATCAAAATATTTCCAAACAACAAACCATGGATTAACAAAGAACTCAAAGAAGTGATTACTGAACACAAGAAGAAAAGAACATTTTTTTTTTTCAGGGCCGGCTCCGCGGGAGAAAAGAAGGAGGTAAACAAAGAGATGAAATAAGATGCAATCAAAAAGGCGAAGATGGCCTTCAAAGACAAAATTGAGCGGAAATTTCAGTGTGGAGATCTTCGATCTCCTTGGCAAGGGTTCAAATGCATGACAGCAGTAAACGAGTCATCAGGAGCTCGTGGTTCTAGAATCCAGTAATGACGACAATATAGTACATGAGTTAAACACTTTCATCACCAGGTTTTAGACACATGATTTCTCCTGTGATATCTCAGGTCTAAAGCAATCACTCAGCCCTGGTGAACAACTTTTTTGTCATTAACCATGATGATGTGTCTGAAGCGTACCAACAAAATAAAAGCCCTGGCCCCGGTGCGATTTGTGGCAGAACCCTACGGTTTTGTGCTGATCAGCTCAGTGGCGTATTCCACCACCTTTTTCAGCTCTCACTGGATTCTTGTACTAATAATAATAATACACAGTATTTATATGGCGCATTTCTCATATTTATAATATGACTCAATGCGCAGGACATAGCCACGAACTGAACCCAACAAGCACGCTCACGTGAATCACGCGCATTCCCGGCCTCACACACTGTACATAAATACAGCACATTCACGTGCTGCTAAGGGCAAGCTGAAGCGAGCTACTGAAATTTTGGAAATTTAAATCGTTTTTTATATTTTTGAAAATGTATTAAGTGGACTGAAATCAACTAATACCAAATTCGTGGCGGAGGAAAGAGCCGGCCGTACCCGGAGAAAAAACCCCCGACGCCGGTCCGCCCGAATTAATGGTGACACTTACTAGAGGAGAAAAGTCCGACGCCGGACCGGGTATCGAACCTCTCACCTCTTGCATTGGTGGCAGGTTCTTTTACCGCTGTGCCACGGACGGCCCCAATACGCTATACCGCGTCAATGGAATTTCTCCACTGTTGTACCCATCCCTAAGAAAGACAAGCCCAAACAACTCAGTGACTTTCGGCCGATAGCGCTTACCTCCCTTGTTATGAAATCTCCAGAGAAAATCATCAAGTCCTTTATTCTGTCTGTAGTCGAGCCTCGTCTCGACGCGCTGCAATTTGCCTACAGAACTGGAAGGGGTGTGGAAGGTATGCTCATGCTAAAATTCTCTTTGCGGAAGTTTTTCGTCTGCTTTTCAGTCTCAGCTCCTGGCCACTAAACTAATTTCAGATTTTTTCTTGAAAACAGGCTTGTCCTTTGGATCACTGAGTTCTTGACTCAAAGGTCACAAACTGTGTATTCCAATGGCCATTCAGTTTTTTGAGGTGCTTGTACACGAGCGCGGGTTTCCCTCATGGTTGTGTATTATCTTCCTGTTTGTACATTTTGTACATGCAGAAGTGTGCATGAGAACCGTCAAGTTTTCAGATGACACTGCCCTACTTAGTTTGTTGTTTGGCTCCGAGCAGAGTCATGCCCCTGTGCTAAACGACTTTGTTGACTGGTGTGATAGATCATATCTTGAACTAAATGTTTCTAAGACGAGGGAGTTACCTGTTGTGTTTAGACGAATTAATCCTGTCCTGGTGAACACTGTGATTTATGGCCAAGAGGTTGAAATGGTTAGCCAGTTTAAATACCTTGGTACAGTCTTTGATGAAAAACTGAGATGGGATTAAAACACAGAAGCAGTGGTGAAAAATGTAACAAAAGTTTGTAGTTCCTCAGGAAGCTAAATTCCTTTTCTGTTGACAGAACATTTCTGGGGCTCTTTACAAATCATTTGTGGAAAGTGTTTTGACTTTTTCCTTTATCTGCTGGTTCAGCTCTTTAAGTGCCCAAAACAAAAACAGCCTTGAACGGACCGTAAAAATCTGCTCTAAGATCATTGTTGAGTCTTAGAGAACTATGCAGTATTTTTTTACCAGCAGACAGTGAAGAAGGCAATAAATAAATAAATCAGCGCATTATATAGGCGCTTTACCCAATTGAAAATCGGCTCAAAGCGCCGCTGCGAACTGAACCCAACAAGCACGCTCACGTGAATCACGCGCATTCATTCACACACTGTACATAAGCACAGAACATTCAAATCGTTTATATATTTGAAATTTGGTAAGTGGGCTGAAATTGATTCCAAAGTCGTGGGGGAGAGAGAGCCGGAGTACCCGGAGAAAGAACCCCCGACGGTCCGCCCGAATTAACGGTGACACATACTAGAGGAGGAAAGTCCGACGCCGGAACTCGGTATCGAACCTCGCACCTTTGGCATTGGTGGCAGGCGCCTTAACCACTGCCCTACGGACCGCCCCAGGCAATGTCCATTATTACCCGAAAAGACCATATTTTAAACACAGAATTTGAGCTGTTGCCCTCAGCCCGCCGGTACTGATGTCACAGCTGTAAGACAAACAGAAGGAAGTTCTCTTTTATTCCCACTGCTGTTCTTTTTTGTACAAAGTGGCCTAGACTTTTATTAAATGTATTCAGCTGTGGCATTTGTGCTCTAGCATGAGGGGTAGTGGAAAGTGCCAGTTTTGTTCTTGTAAGGTTTATGTGATAATAGCTCTTTTTATACATGTAATGTATGTCAACATTAGCATAGATGTCTGTATTAGTATAGTTGTCAGTATTAGTAAACGTAGTCAGTATTAGCATAGCTGTCAGTATTAGTATAGTTCTTAATTCTGCGTGCCTGTGCACCTGCGTGTATGTGTGTGCATATCTCCGTCTTATCCATTGTTTACTTCACTTGATATATTTATACGCTCCCGTCCATACTGGAATTGTCCCTTCGTGGGACAAATAAAGTGTTTTGATTTGAATTGATAATAATCCGCTAAAACATTTTGTACTTCCAACAAAACACACTTCGGTATATTTTACATGGACCAACGCCTGGACTATAAGTTATGTGAAAGACTCATCTCAACTATGTCCCTTGATCTTGTCTTCGCCTGCCAGTGCCCTTATAGAATCTTAGTCCAGCAGCCCGAGTAGGAAGTATACTGATGAGCAAAACAAATGCGACATTTTGGAATCATCGGAAACACGTTTCCGATGATTCCATATATATCTCATTTCTTTCGCTCATCAGTATTTTAATTAAGCAATGGGGGTTGGTGAATTACGAGCCAAGACTTGCCGCTGTCAGTGACACACAAATTCTGGCTCATAGAAGAGCATCTTCGGACAGGACAAAAATGGGAGGACTTTTCGACATCCGGTTTCAACTCTGGCATACGGAACTGTTTTATTTTATTATTAGAAGTATTATTATTAAATTATTATTATTATTGTTTTATTCTATGGATAATCTTACAGCAGCTCGATGGGGACATGAGGACACAAATGGGGGAAAAATGTTTTATTGTTTAACTCCTCAAATTTTTGCCGTTGTCCTCTGAAGACTGCATTGCAGTGCAGGAGACAGATCGACCATGGTAGTTCAAGGGTGATGCTGGAATAGCTTGGCGCCCATAGGCGCCAAGCTATTCTAGCATCACCCTTGAACTATCATGGTCGATCCATATCTTGCTGTGGTGTCTCAAGAGGAAAATGAGATAATTATATTTTCAGAGTTGGCCCATGGCGGAGTCCGGCCATCTCACAAGAACACACAATACCATGCGTGGCGCGGCTCTCATCTCCGCCGTGTACGCGGGCCGCTGGGTTGATGTTGCGGAGCTGTTGAGGCGCGGAGTCTCGGACGCTGATCACCGAAGGGCTGTCAAGGTCGCCGGACAGCGTCTGGAGAGCGGGGCGCTGGCCAGCTATATTTTGCCCCACAGTCGAGACGACCAGCTGGATGAACTGCTGATTGAGGTGGGTCGACGGATGACATTTTTGGACACAAGTGACATCTTCACTTCTCAGCTTGGACAGATCAGAGGAAGGGGGGTGGGGGTGGGGGGCAAGGGTTCCGGATCACACACACACACGCGCTCACATACACACACACACACATGCACACACGCACACACACATACACGCACGCACACACACACACACACACACACATACACACACGCACACACACACACGCACACACGCGAAAAGAAAGGAAGACAACGTAATCCCAAACATTCAGACACGTTATATCCAATATGCAACCCTTCACCCCCTATGTGATAGGAGAGGGTAACAAAGGTCACCCACAAGTTGATTCATGTAATAGTATTGACAGCGACAATGAATACGTAACATTTGGCGTTGTGTGTCAAAGAGTACGTCAGTAAAAGTTGTGTTTTGTCAAAATGTCATTCACCACATTTGTTGGCCTTTTATTACATGAAACCTTTGGCAAAGGTCAGTTAAACGTGTACATAGAAAACGTTAGTGAACTCAACTTACTATATACTTAGTTAGTTAGACCTAACCATTTGCCATAATAATCAAAATTCAGGTGCGTTTATATAAAACATGGTTATGTGTCATACTGCAGTTGATCTCTCGCGACCTTCAACATTTCTAGAGGTCATTCCGTTTGGTATGTTTAAACGGGTTATACCACCGACTATCACCATGCCAACTTTATAGTATGTGGTTGGAACAGTCTCCTCGCGCTGGGACCATACGGCGTTGAGGCGCGTCCCCTGTGTGGTGGATAGGGGGTCCCTCGTGAGAGGGGCGCACCGAATGAAATAAGGTGCCGTGAACCAACATGGTCTAAGGGAAGGTGACCCCGACAGAAAACCCCTGGTCCTCCTAGTAAGGGGGTTGGGCGTGGGGGTAGCTTCCCCACCCTGCAAAAAAGGAAATAGCTACAAAAACGCCGACGAAAAGACTAACAGTAATTCCATTCCTGGAGGAGGAAGGTTCTTCTACCAGAAGACTTATGACGTCCTGTGGTGAAAGCCGGAAGTCTTCGGAAGCCACAGGACTGAGCCGCCTCTCTCTATCCAGGGATACAACCATGGGCACATGGAACGTCAAGACCATGTACCAGAGCGGCAAGGCCGCCCAGATAGCAGCGGAAATGCAAAAGTACAACCTTTCCCTGCTAGGTATCAGTGAAGCCAGATGGACGCAGTCTGGCCAGAAAAGGCTGTTAAGTGGGGAGATGATTCTGTATTCAGGTCATGAAGAGGAGAATGCCCCCCATACAGAAGGTGTAGCATTCATGCTGTCGCCAGTGGCACAGAGCGCGCTGATGGGCTGGGAACCTCTTGGGCCAAGAATTATCACAGCAGCCGTTAGAACCAAGAAAAAGCTCAAGCTGAATGTCATCCAGTGTTATGCGCCCACTAATGACAGTGACGAGGAAGAGAAACAAGAGTTCTACGACCGACTCCAGAGTGCCTTGGACAAATGTGCGGAGCGAGACATCACCATCGTCATGGGCGATTTTAATGCCAAAATAGGGGAGGACAACACCGGATACAAAGAGGTGATGGGGAGACAGGGACTAGGCTCGGAGATGAGTGAGAACGGGGAGAGGTTTGTAGACTTTTGTGCTCTAAACCGACTTGTCATTGGAGGCAGCATCTTCCCACACAGAAGAATACACAAAGCAACTTGGGTCTCACCTGACCATACAACAGAGAACCAAATAGACCATATCTGCATTAGCAAGAAATTTAGAAGATCCCTTCAAGATGTTCGAGTGAGGAGGGGAGCAGATGTCGCCTCCGACCACCATCTGCTTACCTTAAGAATGAAGCTCAAGCTAAAGAAAAGCCGCACAGAGACAACAAGAAGACAGCGCTATAATGTAGGCCTCCTGAGAGAAACTGGAGTTAGAGAAGAGTTTAAACTGGTGCTGTCCAACCGGTTTCAAGCGCTGCAGGAGCTAGTAAATGAAGAGGAGGCGGTCACCACAGAGCAGCAGTGGAAGGCAGTTAGAGAGGCGCTGAACTCAACCTGCAAAGACACTGTAGGGTTCAGGAAACACCATCACAAGGACTGGCTGTCGGCACAGACCTTGAAGAAGATAGAAGTGAGGAAGCAGAAGAAAGCAGCTGTCAACAACAGTCGCACAAGCGCAGCCAAAGTAAGGGCACAGGGGGAATACTCGGAAGCCAACCGCGATGTGAAGAGTAGTATCAGGGTAGACAAGAGGGCCTACACAGACAGCCTGGCAGCAGAGGCAGAAAAGGCAGCAGGCAGCGGCAACATGAAACAGCTCTACGACATTACCAGAAGATTGTCAGGCAAGTATGGCCATACAGAAAGACCAGTAAAAGACAAAGAAGGCAAGCCTATTGCAGACAGAACAGACCAACTCGACAGATGGGCCGAGTATTTTGAAGAGTTACTGAACAGACCGAGCCCACCCGACCCCCCAGACATCCAGCCGGCAGAGACCGACCTACCCATCAGCTGTGACAGACCCAGCCGGGAAGAGATCAGAAGAGCAGTGGCATTCTTGAAGAACGGCAAAGCAGCAGGCCCAGATGGCATCCCAGCGGAGTCTCTGAAAGCAGACCTAGAGACAACAGTGGAGATGCTGTACCCACTGTTTGGAAAGATCTGGGAAGAGGAGGTGATGCCGGCTGACTGGAAGGAGGGGTACCTAATCAAGCTTCCCAAGAAAGGCGACCTCAGCAAGTGTTCCAACTACAGAGGAATCACCTTGCTGTCAGTACCAGGAAAGGTCTTCAACAGGATCATTCTGGAGAGAATGAAGAGCTCCGTTGACCCCCAGCTGAGAGACCAGCAAGCAGGATTCAGGAAGAACCGATCATGTACAGACCAGATCGCCACTCTCCGCATCATCGTGGAACAGTCTCTGGAGTGGAGCTCCCCGCTGTACGTCAACTTTGTGGATTATGAGAAAGCATTTGACAGTGGGGACCGAGAGACTCTGTGGAAACTCCTACGACACTACGGTGTACCCACAAAGCTCGTCCGCCTGATCAAGAGCAGCTACGATGGCATGACATGTCGCGTGATCCACGAAGGGCAGTTCACCAGGGAGCTCCAGGTCAGAACTGGTGTCAGGCAAGGGTGTCTGCTGTCTCCGTTCCTCTTCCTACTGGCCATAGACTGGGTCATGAAGATGACCACAGAGCACAGACGAAGTGGAATACAGTGGACACTGTGGACACAGCTTGACGACCTCGATTTTGCAGACGACTTGGCATTACTGTCCCACACTCATCAACAAATGCAGGACAAGACCACGAGGCTTGCTGACATCTCGTCCCAAGTGGGCCTCACCATTCACAAACAGAAAACAAAGACAATGAGGCTGAACGCAACCAGGGAAGAACCAGTCTTGCTTGCTGGCACCCCGTTGGAGGAGGTGGAGTCCTTCACCTATCTCGGGAGCATCATAGACAAAAAAGGCGGCACTGATGCAGATGTCAGAGCACGAATCGGTAAAGCCAGAGCAGCCTTTCTCCAGTTGAAAAAAGTGTGGAGCTCCAGAGAGCTGTCACAACACACCAAAGTCCGGATTTTCAACTCCAATGTAAAAGCAGTTCTCTTATATGGAGCAGAGACTTGGGGATTGACAAAAACCACAGTCAACAGAGTACAGACCTTCATGAACAGTTGCCTTAGAAGAATTTTGAAGGTCCACTGGCCAGAGAAGATCAGCAACGTCAGACTCTGGGAGAGAACAGAGCAGATAACAGCAGAGAATGAAATTGGGCGAAGAAGATGGGGATGGATCGGTCACAGTCTGAGAAAGCCAGCTTCCAGTATCACTAGGCAGGCATTGTCATGGAACCCCCAGGGAAAGAGGAAAAGAGGTAGGCCGAGAAACTCCTGGCGTCGAGACCTCCAAGCAGACATCAAGAGACTGGGAACCACCTGGAGTAGAATCGAAGGAGAAGCACAGGACAGGAGTTGCTGGAGGTCTCTCGTCGACGGCCTATACCCGGGTAGGGGTGACAGGCGTAAGTAAGTAAGTAAGTTGGAACAGTCTCACAGAAAACATCTGCATCAACGTTTACCATCGTAAAAAAACGGCATGACCCAAATAACTGCCGTTAACGGACAGACCGATGTATAAAAGGACAAAACGTGTGTATAATTTGCATACATTCACTTTGTCATTCAGTTCTAGCAAAAAAGCATGTGTATTACTTAACTCATTCTACCCCAACACCGAAATCCCCAAATTTTGCCGTTGTCCTCTGAAGACTGCGTTGCAGTGCAGGACACAGATTGACCATGATAGTTCAAGGGTGATGCCAGAATAGCTTGGCGCCCATAGGCGCCAAGCTATTCTGGCATCACCCTTGAACTGTCATGTTCGAGCCTTATTTTGCTCCCCCACCCGGGTCTGCCCTGGGGGACTTGGGTGGAGTTAACTACTTTTTAGTTCCCAGGGTCACCCTGGTCAGCCCCACAGGGTGGGTTTTCCCCACTATTCTGGGGCATGTGTTTCTGTCTACCCTTGGTCCATTCACCTGTATTTTCCTTTTTTTAAACTCTCCCTACTGTCTGCACCGTCTGTAGCTCTTGATATTGGATGTGTGTTGCTAAATGGTCTTGGATTTATTTGGCTGATTAGACCGGATGGCGACATACATTCAATATTCTGTTTTTTGTTTTTTTTTCACAATTAGTGCAGGCACATCCTGAGAAAGTCTTGTTGCTGTCGGGACGTTAAGTAATGTACAACCAACCAACCAACCTTACCTTGCTGTGGTGTAAATGGGGTAGAATTCACGTCTTTTTAATTAGAAATGATGGGTGCGGCCATTTTGAACATGACCTTCGACCTACTGGGGACGACTTCCGGTTTTGCTTGCAAACATGGAAGCTGTGAATACAAAACCCTACACAAGTTCCCGATCTAGCGGCCGACATTGCGCAGTAAAAGGTTGCCACAACAACGAAGAAAAGCTGTATGACTTGTTGCAAATGCCATGTTTTGACCACAAACCTTTCATTCGCCGTTATTGTTCGTGTTTGAAACCTTTTTGTTTGTAAAAAAGTGTATCACATCGCACACTATCCGATGAAATGGCCTGTTTTTTTTTTATCGGCCGGCCGTACACACTCGAGCGACACAAGTCAGTCTGAATTTTTATGTCTAGTTCATGTGTGTTTCGAGGAAGTTTTGCTTTAAATTGCCGGTACTCCTCATCGTCAGCGGACCAAACCGTGGCGGAGATAGTTATTTTGCGCAGCGTTTTGTTGCACGTATCAAAATCTCCGTTGAAGTTCTATCCCCATATTTTTGGTAGGGATTAGGACTACCGACTCTAAGGCCTACCTACTGATGCCAGCAGGTTGTTGTCTCACTCACGCCCTGATATTTTCATACGGTTTTTGTATCATGGGCGTGTGTGATCTTCAACTTTTGTGTAAATGTGTGTTTTTTTGTTGTTGTTTTTTTTTTTTTCCTCCAACTTTTTATGTTCTGTCAGTACAATAGTGAAACTTATTTTGTTCTGTTTTGTCGGTACAATAGTGAAACTTGTAGTAATGTACCCAGTAATTCATATTTATTGTCATGCTAATAAAACTAAAGAGTTTGTTGGCAGATTGTCAATTTGTTGTGTTTGTGTCATGAATTATCCTTAGAATGCATTACTCGCAATTCTTTCATTGTTTTCAGTATTATTATATTAATGTATACATGTATGGTGCAGCAATACAAGTTTTGTTGTCTCAAACATTTCATAAATAACATGAGAATATTTTGCCACCCAAAAGTAGAGACCAAACAAAGTGTAGAAATAGTGTTATTAGCTTGAGATACACTTGAAAACAGAACACTTAAATAACTACATGGCTACACAAAATATCTATGCATATACACGAAAACTTCGCAAAAAAACTTTCCAACGCGCACACGTAAACACTTCTCTGAAAGGCCAAACCGGAAATGCTACACAGCCGAGCAACCTGTTAACCGACCCATTTGAGAATATTACCGTTTGGTAAAAAAGAGGTGAATAAGATCAAAATGGATTGGCTCCTATCCCTATAAAGCTTCAAAGTGCCTGTAAGAGTTATCTCCCCCTTTTTAACGTTGACACAAAACAAAATGGTTCCGATCGAAACTACATTAAAAACTGTACTTGCCAAATTTCATAAGTCTGGGACATAATTATACAGTATTGTTGGCGGTTTTGCCTAGACTAGAGTGTTGTTCGAAACAATAGGCAAGCCACTGGAGTTGTTTTAGCACACGTTTGCAAGAATATTGTGTAACAGACCACTAAGGAAAGAACCTTTGTGGAATCGAAAGAAAGCACATAAGCGTCCTGTGGAGGCACAGTCACCTCTTCCACTGTATTACTCAAACAATTTGTAGACAGTGCTGCTGGTCACGCTGACAGCAACGTCATGAAAGATCCTGTATTGCGTTATGTTTATTATGTATACATGTATATCATTTTGACGTCAGTCATGTCTGGTGTGATCCAGACCAAAAGATTTTAGCTTGATTTATTTTAGTAAAATAGTGGAGGAATTCGGGATATCCAACTAACCATTGTACCCCTCGGCCTTAGGGATACAGTGGTTCCTATGACGTCCCTCAGGCCTATAAGGGTCCGTGTAACAAACCCCTGCTACCAGTAACTTATATTGTTTCGAAGGTAGAATCATTGCTAACATTAATATGTCTCTAATATGTCACTTTGATACAGGTGGTCAGGCGAGGCCAGTGGTGCACGGTCGGCCAGCTTCTCAAGCGGCAACACGTTGGGGATAAGGAGCAGCGGAAGTGGGCCATGGAGGAGGCCGGAAAGAGAGCCAAGGACGAGCACCTGGCAGCCTTCGTCGTGCCCTGGTGTGACCCTCAAAACTATGACTCGTTACTGACAGTGGCAGTGAATAGTGGGTTGTGGGAGTCAGTCGGTCTTGTGCTAGAAAGAGGAGTCAGCGAAGGTCTGAAGAAATGGGCTGTGGAAGAGGCCAGCTCACGAGCGGACGACAGCCCAAACTTGGTGTTCATATTACGTCATTGTGGCGGTAGCTATCTTGCGTCAGTGTTGAAGGAAGCCGTCAGGAGAGGACTATGGCTCGGTGTCTCTGAGCTCCTGAAACATCTCACTGACGACAGTCTGCGAGCGTGGGCAGTAAGCGAAGCCGCTGAACGTGGAAATGACGCTCAGTTGACAGGCATCCTCCCTCGTTGCACTGACGGCCAGCTGGAGACGATGGTCCAGCATTGTGTGGACAAAGGACTGTGGCAGTGCGTGGGGCAGCTGCTACAGCGCGGAGTGAAGGCGCCACTTCACGACTGGGCGGTAATGATGTGTAGTAAGCACGCCAGCGAGACGGACATAGTAGATCACTTACTGCCTTGCTCTTGTTTCACGCTTGTACCTGCTACGCTACACTGCGGCGGACCCAGTGAGGTGACCACCCTGGGTGCAAAGACCCTTGGGCCGTCGACGGCCGCAGTGGGCCCGCGCTCGCCTGTGCGCGGGCCCACTGCTGCCGACGTCGGCCCGAAGGTCCTTTGCTACTGTGGGAGTGATAGCCTGGTGTTTGCCATGCTGGACGTGGTGATGAAGAGGGGTCTGTGGGGTGTAGTCGCCAGCATGATTCCTCTGCCCTGCTTCACTGAAGACAAAAGACGATGGATCTTTGTCAAGGCGAGCGAACACGCCAGTGAACTGTGCTTTAAACACCAGATTCTTCCGCACTGCTCAAAGGATCACGTTGACCAAGTGCTGCCCGGACTTGTCAAGCGAGGTCTGTGGGACGCTGTGGCCGCGCTTCTCAGTCGCGGACTGAATGAGACACCGAGGGCGTGGGTGGCTGAGGCAGCAGTATGCGGTGCCAAACCTGGTCAGCTGGCTATTGTTCTACCTGCTTGTCTTGATGAGCGGTCGGCGGCTACTCTGTACATGAAAGTCATCAGAAAACATCGCTGGACAGCTGTGTCCGTGATGCTGGGGTGTCCACTCATACCTCTGGACAAACGCTGGGCAGTGGAGGAGGTCAGCAAGGTTGCGGATGAAAAGTTCCTGCTGTCTGACGTCTTTAAGCAGTATCGCGAGGAGAACGTTGATGCTGTGCTGCGCATTGTACTTGGTCGACGACTATGGAACGCTGTGGCCTTTCTGATTCGCCATCGCTCAGTTAGCTCTGACCAGAGTGTCGCAGCTTTTGAAGTGGCCGTGGAGAGTGTTAGTGAAAGTATCCTCCTACGAAAAATGGCCATCACCACCTGTTGTCCTGACGCCTGTCTTCATTACGTGCTCACCACTCTTGTCAAGAGAGGCTGCTGGGAAGCCGTGTCGCGTTTGCTGACAGACCGACACTTCAGCACTGAGGATCGTGGCTTGGCTCTGGCGAAAGTCATCAAGGCGGCCAAGGAAAAACACGTGGATCTCTGTGTCGCCGTCTGTCCTGCAGAATATGTAGACTCGGTCATGTCTACCATTGTGCGACGTGCGTTTTGGCAGGCACTTGGTACCATGCTGTGCTTGAGTGACAGGGAACACGCCAGAGCCGTGGAAACAGCCAGCAAGCACGCGCGTGAGCAACATCTCCTCCGTGACATTCTTCCATATTGTCCAGAGAGCTGTGCGGAATCAGTCACCAACATCTTGCTGAAGCGACGGTTGTGGCGGGCTGTGTCGCTTCTTCTGTCCAAGCACATCATCAGTGAGCGCCTTCGTGGCAGAATAGTAGAAGAAGCGAGCCAGAAAGCCAACAAAGCATTAGTTTTGTTCGACATTATGAGGCACTGCCCAGACAGTAAAGTAGAGTTGATGATTCCCAAGCTATTTAAGCGAGAAAAGTGGATGGCTTTCGGTTTGCTTTGGACCAGAAAGATCTCGGACTCTCAGCGCATCTTTCTTCTGGAGATAGCATTGAAACGTGCGAAACGGCCAAAATGTGTGAGGCATAATGGATTCGCCCTTGTCAGAAAAATGATCTTACTGATGGGTGTGGAAAACCTGGACCTTGTGATGTCCAACTTCGCCAGGAAGGATCAGTGGCACTACATCTGTCTCGTCATGAAAATCTCATATTTCCGTGGCTTGTTAAAAGTATCGGGTGCTTCTGACTTGTCGACGGGTGATTCATTTTTCAGCAAGTCACGAGGGCCTGAGAGGTTCACAGATCGTGACATATGTCACACAGCTGACAGAAACGGGACAACGCTGCTACACGTGCTGTGTGCGTCAGGACTGTGGCGGTCCGTGTCTGCTGTGGTCAACAGAGGAGCCGACCCTCTGCATACCAATGTGTATGGACGAAGCTTGCTCTGTTTTGCTTTATTTTGTGGCAGATACCCGGGAAAAATGCTGGCTGAGTGCCTGAAGCTAGGAATCAGCACACATCAGCCGTACATTACTGTACAGGGCGAAAACAAGTGTTTGGTACAAAGAACTCGCTGGAACTGCCCTCACGTCCTGTATACCAGCATCAACAAAGCCTCCCCGTTTGAGTGCGCCATCTTGAGAGGCAGCCCGTTGCTAATGGAGATACTGTTTGAGTCCGGTGCTTGCTCCCTGAAAGAAGTGCGTGACGTCCATCTTAAGTGTGTAGTGGAACACCCACTGGACGACGATCTGCCGGACACCATGAAAGAATTGCGGAACTGCTTAGAAAAACTGTCCACATCCCCACGCAGCCTGAAGTCGTCGTGTCGTTTGTTGATCTCACATTGCCTGGGTGTCGGAAGTCGCCGTGAGGCCAAGGTCGCGCAGCTCTCCCTGCCGGACAACCTTAAGAACTATCTCCAGTTCTCAGACCTGGTGGAGCGGCTGTGTGACAGAGCTGTAGAAGACACGTGCTACGCGGACTTCGACGAGATCAATATGCGTTACATGTCTTACGCTGCAGCATCCTGCTCCTGCGATATGTGTCCAACACTTATGCGTCACCGAGCCATTGGTTGGCTGGACCCAGACCCTCTGGTTAATGTCGTGGATTTATTGTAATGTTGCGTTTTACTATGTCACATGGTGAAGCCCCTTCACAGTAAGCAAAGGTCTTCGGGCCCACGATGGCCGTCGTGGGCCCGAATACGTTTTGCTACTGGGGTCTTGTCATGTTTCGATATTTTTGGGGTACTATTTTGTACGGCTTATGCCACGGTCTCACGCCTCTGTTTAACTCATTCGAGCTCGTTTGTGAGTATAATTATGGACGTTTTAACTAGGGTCCAAAAATCTTAACATCTTTAACCTTCACCGGATCATGCTTTGGACTAAACACAAACGATGATGTGGGTCCTACAGGCCCATATTTTTCAAAGAGCGATTTAACTGGTTATCCCTGTCCCGATGGCGTGGATCCTACAGGACCCATATTTAACTGGTTATCCCTGTCCCGATGGCGTGGATCCTACAGGACCCATATTTTCCCAAAGAGCGATTTAACTGGTTATCCCTGTCCCGGTGACGTGGGTCCTACAAGCCCCTTACTTTCTACATTATAGTGCACATCACCGGAAGCGTCCTTGTACTTTTTGTCATCATGGCGGAGTGAAAACGGTCTGAAACTTCTCTGTTTCCCCCAGAAACTACCGTTCAAAAATTATGACCAAAAAAACCCCAACAACAACAACAACAAAAACAAACAAAGGAAAAAATTGGGTGAGATGCAACTCTCTCATCTTTGACTCCTCACAAACTGAGGACCAACATCATCCGGACAGGAATATTCACCTTACTCACTCTTTAAAAGGTATGGGTCCTGCACGACCCACAACATCGTTTGTGTGTAGCAACAGAGGAAAATAAACGCAAAATGAGTTGGTCGGTCCGTGTTAAGTGCATTCTCACTTCTTTCTTTGTTGATCGTTACTGATGATATATTGAAATAAGAAGTGTACTCATCTCTGTAATATCAGTTTGTTTGCAAATTTTGATTTTTCATTACTATTGTTATGCTTACAGCCAAGCACGTAACAGTTGTAAGAAAATGAGGAATATAAACACAAAATGAGTCAGTCGGTCCGTGTTACGTGCATTCTCTCTTATTTCTTTGTTGATCGTTACTGATGATATAATATAGAAATAAGAAGTGTACTCATCTCTGTAATATTAGTTTGTTTGGAAAGAAGGTGTGTCTGGCTTTACTAGGATGGAATGATGGAAAACAGGTTAAATTCACAGCCACGCGCAATGCATTGTTGATCTTTAAGTCCTGAAAGTTGTGCTTAAGTGTATAATTCCTTCACTCGTGAGTTTTAGAAAATTGCCAAAAGGGGGGGGGGGGGGGGGGGGGGGGGGGAAACATCCTGAATTTAGCTGCTTGCAGACGTGTGGTTTGGTTACAGATGTCGCCGGGAAAGTCCCGTGTATTAATGTGTCTGTCTGTCTGTCTGTCTGTCTGTCTGTCTGTCTGTCTGTCTGTCTCTGTCTCTGTCTCTCTCTCTCTCTCTCTCTCTCTCTCTCTCTCTCTCTCTCTCTCTCTCTCTCTCTCTCTCTCTCTCTCTCTCTCTCTCTCTTATTTTAGAAGTCAGTGAATTCTGATGTGCTTTTGTCAGAAAACCTTCTATCGGTTCTTTTTGTCAGTTTCAACATGACTTTTTATTTCTTATTTTTGTCTTAGTAGAATGTTGTGCGTTATGGACACGATTTTGATCCGTAAAAAAAAAAAAAAAAAAAAAAAAAAAAAAAACACCAAAGCTTAAGTCAAACAACTCTGTGAAAATGTTGACTTATCCCATATCCGCATTACGGATAAGTCGAACGACGGATAAGTCGAACAAAAAAGAATATTAAGCGTCGTCGGCTGTATTTGATTGTCACGTGCATACATAATGCCTTAAAGACACATCTTTTTTTCTGCCTGCTACAACTGATCTTTGTCACACACCTGCCAATATGTTGAAGTCAACTCTATTAGATTTAGTAGTAGTGTGTTTGTGTGTGTGCCCGCGCGTGCGTGAGTGTGTGTATGAGTCTATAAGCGCAGCACCTCCTTGAATGAATGACATACATATTATTATAATCTGTGATAGAATTGTTGGGATATTGAACATACTGCAAATTAAATACATAATTATTGAAGCACTGGGTATACACATTTTCTTTTTTTGTTCTTGCGTGTGGTGTGCGTGTGTGTGCGTGTGTGTGCGTGCGTGTGTGTGCGTGTGTGTGTGTGTGCGTGTGTGTGTTTGTGTGTGTGTTTGTGTGTGTGTGTGTGTGTGTGTGTGTGTGTGTGTGTGTGTGTGTGTGTGTGTTCTTCTTCTCCTTTTTACTGTCTCTTGACATCACGTCAGTCACGCTGTGCATGCATCCCAGAATTTGGAACTTCATTGTGCCCGAGGTACGAAATACCCACATTTTGGAGTTACTCTCTGAGGACTGCATTACAATTCAGTAGACAGATCGATAATGATAGTTCAAGGGTGGTGGCAGAATAGCTTGGCGCCTATAGGCGCCAAGCTATTCTGCCACCACTCTTGAACTATCATGGTCGAGCCACATCTTGTTGTGGTGTGTCGCGGACAGAGTGATTGTCAGTTGAGGCTCAGTCATTTTGTTCCGTCCCGGCAAGTGTTTTGAACAACTTTCCAAGACCCAGCTAGGTCTGTCAAACTGCTCACTGAGTTGGCGCAGTTTGAACTCCGTAAAGGCCCCGCCACACGTGCCGGTTGTGCCCCGATTTTGAAGCCGATTCCGATCCGATTGCGATCGGATGACGTCAATTATCCGATCCGGTCCCAATCGGCTGGGAATCGGGTGTCTAGAACCTGCTCTATTTTCCCGATCCGATTCGGCCCCGGTTGTAAGCTTCAACCAATCAGAGCGCGTCTCGCAAAGCACGTCGTTTTAGTTTGCAAATGGCGGAACACGCCTGTTGTGATCAGTACCACCGCCGTTGCTGATGTTTCGCACGCCTCTTCCCGAATATGATGCAAAACTGCTGATAATGCAAGCACATCATCATCACTGTCAAAACTAGCAGCCATTTCGCTGAACAGGTACGACCTTGATCTTCGATTCAAACCGGTCGGCTAAATAAAAGTCGGGGAATGTGTGGCAGTGCACACGTTTTTGCAGTCCGGCCCGATCACCTACCGATTCGAAACTGATCGGGAATTGGCGTCAAAACCGGGCACGTGTAGCGGGGCCTTAAGGCCAGGACCTAAGCCCAGTGCACACAAAACATAAGATACACTGCAGTCACACGTGAACCCCTATCAGTTTACGTAGACCTACAGACACACTGAGACTGAAGTTACTGACTCTGTAGCACTGAGATGATACTGACAAATCACTGGACGATACAATGGAATATAGGGGGCTGTAGGGGGCTCTGGATAGAGGTAGCACCTTTGCTGTTCGGCAGCTCAGTGCGTCCTACATAGGACGGACGGGCATCACTGGTCCTCATCCATCTCCTTAATCTCTCACGTGCTGGCTCCAAGCGCCACACCCTGGCAAACCACCTCAGCTGGTGGGCTAAACCACGTGAGGGGGTGGTGTTCACATTGCACCACTAGGCGGATGAGCTGTTTCTGACAGCCAACGGCTAGAGGACGGAGGAGATCAGGTTGGATCCAACGGCCAAATGTGGGGGAGTAAACCCTTCAAATCAGGAGTGGAGCCCCGAAGGCAGACAGCTGCCTGTATTCACGCACTGTTCTGGCAGCTCCTGCAGCCAAACTGGTGCCAAACGTACTGCTTTGCATTCCTTTGGATACATCAGCGAGGCCGAGAGGGGGATCTTGACGACTGGGCACCCCAGGATCTCCATACACTTCGCCCAGGCTTGCGCCCTGGAGAGGTCACTCCAGTGACTGACCCAGCAAGCGCATATACTCCATTGTCTTCCGAGACAGGATGCCAAACAATGGAATCAACATTCTGTATGCACAACTGCTGGTAGTCCCCTACAGATGCATGGAGTGTGGCTCTGGCTCATGATTCCGGCGGGTTATTTGCTAGTGTCGTCTGCTTCAATATTGGTTCCGGAGTACGCCTAGGTAAAGCTGATAGGAGTTCCCTTGTGATTTCAGTGTATCTCACGCTCGGTCCACGGTAGACTGCAAATCCACAGGTGCTGCGCGCCTTATAAAGCCCTGGGAAGACGGAGTTCAAACTCCGTATCAACTGTAAATAAATAAAATATTGTATTTTCGGCTGTACATAAATAAGGACCCTTGTTGTGGTGTTTGGTAGAGACTTGATATTTTAATTTATAAAATTCGAAAGTGAAAAACTCCACAAACTTGGTTTGTGAGCTCAGGGCCCTAGCTGGGTATTTTAAAAACACGGAACAAAAAGACCGAGTCTCAGATTGCATTAGTGTTTCTGTTCGGTGCACTACTGGTAGAGGTACACAAACACTAATCAACATTCCGCAAACCACAAACTTGATTGAGTTTCAAATGTTTGATGTATCTGAGATTAGGATCGTCCTGTTTTGGGGAAGACTCCCCAGAAGCTAAGCAACTCATTTGAATATAAGTGTAATTGTAGCGTACTGCCCGAGTGTGTCTGTTTGGGAGTACTCAAGTATTTCATAAGTTTGACAACAAGTGTATACTCAGGGGCGGCGACGCGGGAGGCCCGAAAAATCGAAAAGCGGGGAAGGGGGGGGGGGGGACTGAGAGAGAGAGTGAGAGAAGGAGCGTGCGTGTGACTCTCACCATTTGCCCGGCCAAAATATCAAACAACTGTGGGGGGGGGGGGGGGGGTGCCTGTGTGAAAATTCGCCAAAATATTAAACCTGGCGGGGGGGGGGAGGGGGCGGGGGGGGAGGGGTGTCCAAACGCCCCAAAAGGGACTTTAGTATAGCATTTTAAAGAATCAGTCTTAATTGGGTTCGGGGAGGGGGGGGTGTCTAGAACCCCCACCCTTCCCGTGCAGATCCGCTCCTGTATACTTGAGCATCTTATTATTTTGAACAGACTTCAACTTGTGGTTACTCCTATCTCTGCGGGAGAAGCCCGACAGCGGCATCACATTCTGTACTACTGACGTGCCACGCAGTGTGGACTGGCGTGTCATCATGCCGCCGGGCCGCCAAGTTCAGCATTCAGTGTGGACTGGCATGACATTATGCCGCCGGGCCGCCAAGTTCAGCATTCAGTGTGGACTGGCATGTCATTATGCCGCCGGGCCGCCAAGTTCAGCATTCAGTGTGGACTGGCATGTCATCATGCCGCCGGGCCGCCAAGTTCAGCATTCAGTGTGGACTGGCATGTCATCATGCCGCCGGGCCGCCAAGTTCAGCATTCAGTGTGGACTGGCAGGTCATCATGCCGCCGGGCCGCCAAGTTCAGCATCGGTTTGACTCGACCCCTTCACTGACTGTCGGAACGCAAAGAGCAGAACTCCGACAAATGCAAGAGTCATAGATCCTCAAGAGCCACCGCAACTAAATTGGTTCATGTGAATCTATGTCGCTTGGTGACCCCACTGACTTTGTATCCAACCGACGAGGACTGACAAATCAGGTTCTGAGTTCGGCGTTGAGTCAGTTAACCCATTGAGCCCCGGGACCCTGCAGCAGGAGATGGATTGATCATGATAATTCAAGGGTTTTGCCAGATGAGCTTGGCGCCTGAAGGCGCCAAGCTCATCTGGCACTACCCTTGAATTATCATGATCAATCCATCTCCTACAACTGGTACATAGTCGTTAGTAAGTTTGGAAATGCGGCCGTGGGGTTAAGAAGGTTAATCCGACCTGCTAAGTCCAGGCCGGTAATTGATGGCCAATATCTCTTTCATTTAAATGTTCTTTATGTGTCCCGCCCGTTACCGTGACGTTCAGCGGCATTGGCCGAAAACCTGGGGCGCCAGCAGCATGAGTGAGCGTAGTCCTGCGCCAGGCACTCGGTAGTAAGGAAGGTGCTCCGCTATAACAGAGCACCTTGCTTAGTGGCTGGCGCAGGACTATGCTGCCCCTCGTGCAATTGATTGTTGTATATTGATTGTACATTGCTTAACGTCCCGACAGCAACAAGGCTTTCTCAGGACGTGCCTGCACTGCATGTGAAAAAAAAATATAAAAAAAATAAAATAAAATAAACAGAATATTGAATGTCTATCGCCAGCCGGTCCAATACGTTAAATAAACCTACGCCATGGGGCCTAAACAAAGCTAAGACCATTTAGCAACACACATCCAATATCAAGAGCTACAGGCAGCGCAGACAGTAGGGAGAGTTGAAAAAAAGGAAAATACAGGTGAATGGACCAAGGGTAGACAGAAACACATGCCCCAGAATACAGAAGAAAACCCACCCTGTGGGGCTGACCAGGGTGACCCTGGGAACTAAAAAGTAGTTACCCCACCCAAGTCCCCCAGTGCAGACCTGGGTGGGGCTCGTGCAACTGAGCCCTAGTACCTGTGCCCACGCCTAACCATCGTCATGGATTGACTGTGAAAAGAAGCCGAGTATGAAAATCTTAGGTTGAAGATGAGAGAACGTTATTAACCCCTTGTATCCATCGGCTAATTTTAGCAATAAAAGCCTGTATGGAGCGATTAACACCTTCACCTTGAAAGTTTCAGTTTATAATTCAAATACACTGACTCAGTCGGATTCTGTACCCACGTCGGCAATTGACCAGTGACTGGGATCGAAGGGCCGGTGCCGGCCTCACATCAGTGTCAGCATGTATAATGACGGGCAAAAGAAACGCGACATGTTTTTGAGTCCAAAAATGTCGCATTTCTTTTGTTCGTCACTGTACATGTGCATCCTAGTGTCAACAGATATATAGTGTCGGACAAAAGAAACACGACATTTTTTTAAATAATCGGAAACACTGACTGAAATGTTTCATATGATTCCACCAATAAAAAAAAAAGTCAAATTGCTTTACTGATTTCGTCAGTATAAATATACACATACCAAGGGGAATTACTCAGCGCTGGACAGACAAGCAGTTAGATCCCTTGCCCCCGCCTATCAGGCACCCAATCCGGCGCCAGTCCACAGAAAATACGCAGGTATTCACCTCTTTTTTACCAAACGGTAATATTCTCAAATGGGTCGGTTAACAGGTTGCTCGGCTGTGTAGCATTTCCGGTTTGGCCTTTCAGAGAAGTGTTTACGTGTGCGCGTTGGAAAGTTTTTTGCGAAGTTTTCGTGTATATGCATAGATTGATTTTGTGTAGCCATGTAGTTATTTAAGTGTTCTGTTTTCAAGTGTATCTCAAGCTAATAACACTATTTCTACACTTTGTTTGGTCTCTACTTTTGGGTGGCAAAATATTCTCATGGTTATTTATGAAATGTTTGAGACAACAAAACTTGCCATTGCTGCACCATACATGTATACATTAACGGCGAATGAAAGGTTTGTGGTCAAAACATGGCATTTGCAACAAGTCATACAGCTTTTTTTCGTTGTTGTGGCAACCTTTTACTGCGCAATGTCGGCCGCTAGATCGGGAACTTGTGTAGGGTTTTGTATTCACAGCTTCCATGTTTGCAAGCAAAACCGGAAGTCGTCCCCAGTAGGTCGAAGGTCATGTTCAAAATGGCCGCACCCATCATTTCTAATTAAAAAGACGTGAATAGAACAAGGAGGTTTGTGAGACGTCAGTATAAATGTACATCCTAGTGTCAACAGATATAGTGACGGGCAGAAGAAATGCGATATTTTTGGAATCATCGGAAGCACTAAAGAGTTTCCGATGATTCCAAAAATGTCGCATTTCTTAAGTTGTTCGTCACTATACATGTGCATCCCTGTGTCAACAGATATATAGTGAAATGCGCCATTTCTGGAATCATCGGAAACACTTTAAAGAAATGCGACTGGAAACACGAAACTTTTCCCAAGGATTCTAAAAATGTCGCGGCATTGAATTGCTCATTAGTGTTCGTGTACATCACCGTATTGTCAGTGTTCATTAAATGAAAGACTGACCGATGGAGGTCACTTAAATTTAAAGACCAAGTCAATGTTCATTGATGAAAGACTGACTTTTTGTTGTTGGTGTCAGTTCGTGCACACGAGTGTAGAGGTGACTTTAATGACTGTCAGTCGAGGTCAAGGTCGACGTGACACACCTAAAATGCTACTAGGCGGCGATCAATACGACAGCTCAACTTTCAGGAACTTCAAGTTTTCTTCTTCCGCCAGCCATCTTCTCAGTCAGTTCCCAGCCGGGTGGCGGCCGTAACTATCTGAGTATTACTTAGGGGTGGTGCAATAGATTGATTGATTGATCGATCGGTCGATCGATTGATCGATCAATTAATTTACTATATAACTAATCCATTTGTCCCAGAGTAATAACCTGTTATAGAGACGTCCGCGGTCTGCACGAGAAAACTGAGACATGAAGCGGGTAACGTTTATTGGCATAAGGTTTCAAGTTCACTGATGTAAAAAGCACAATAAAAACATTGAGATTTTCTTGATATCATATTTACATGCACGCACAAGCATACACTCACAAGAAAAACTAATGCCAGCAAAAAGGTGTGAATGCGACTCGGCTGTCAGTCACAGTGCAGTGCTACACTAGGCCGTCAGCAACAAATGACTGCTCGTCGTGCTGTTTACGATATTAACTAAGCCACCGCGGATCAAAGTCGAACACTCACGGAAAAGAGCGGACATTACCGAGTTCAAACGCGTTGATCTCTCTACTTTCATTGTGTACTAGATTTGCTTAATTTGAGTTGAGCAACGAATTAGCATTATCACAGCAATAATAAATGGAGTCGACAGAAGTGACATTTTTCTCGGCGAATGTAAACAGAACTCTTTGCTTTGGAGCGTACAGAATGAATTCGTCGTCGCCATGGCAGTCGCCATCTTGGATTGATACAAACATGGTGGAAACCGTGTTTGCTGTGTGAACAAATGTGACTGTAAACACCACCAAACAACAGCCACAATGACGACGCAAACACAGACACTTCAGAAACCGGCTGTGCAGCCGACTCGGACACATGATTATCTTTATGGTGGGTAATTTTACACGACATTTCACTGTCTGTTGGCCTTGTACGCCACAACCACAACCATTCATAATCTCTCTCTCTCTCTCTCTCTCTCTCTCTCTCTCTCTCTCTCTCTCTCTCTCTCTCTCTCTCTCTCTCTCTCTCTCTCTCTCTCTCTCTCCACACACACACATTCACACATATACAATACACACGCGTGCACTTAAAAGCATGCACACTTATTGCCATGATCAGTGATTATGTGTAAACCTTTTCAAGCTATTCCACACACAGAAACATTTTTTCCTCCTTTGTGTTGACAGATTATAACACACTTGTTTCAAAGTGTGTGTTCATCTGATATTCCATGTGGCTTAAAAATATAAAGAGATCCGTTTGTAAGCTCACAGGGGGCACAACAGTTTTGTATCGGTTTAATTTTAAAACACCAACAAAAATGTGCTTAAATTCATGTGCAGTGTCGATGGTAACATCCCATTGTGCAAAGGCCTTGGTCCGACGTCAGCCGCCGCTGGCCTGCACATAGCCTCGATGGCCTTTTGCGCATTGGGATATAAATTAAATTATACCTGCCTTCCCCATTATGTGAATAAATTTTATCACCACGCTCAGGTTGCACGATGGAAAGGGCAGTCAGAATTGATGCAGTTCAGTGCCAGTGGACACTGACTGTTTCTGCGGTCTTTGTTAATTCAAGACCAAAGATCCTTGATATCCAAGGAACATGGATTCAAAGTGGTGTCAGCAAGAGGCATAGATCCTCATGAGTCCCTACAACTGCAGGAGATCATGAGGATCTATACCTTGTGCATTTGGATGGTGTTCAAATTATCTTGACGCTAATATATTAATATTTTTTTAACATACCCCAGATTTCAGTTCCAACTAATGTCCTAGTCCATGAAAGAAATCCTGTATGTCTTGAGTTTGTTTCATAATAAAACATATTTTTTTCAACATGATTGTTTACATTTTTTTCTTAATTGTTCCAAAAAGCTCTCCTTGACTCATGGCATGCAGTGACATGAAACTTAAAATGACATCAAGTTTTGTTGTGATGTTTACAAACAGCTATTGTCCATCTCCTTTTATGCTTAACCCATTTAGCCCCAACACTTTAACAGGAGATAGATCGACCATGATCATTATCCAAGGGTAGTGCCAGATTAGCTTGGTCCCAAACTAATATGGCACTTCTCTTGAATTATCATGGTCGATCCACCTCCTGCAGCTGACACATAGATAGTCGCTAGATGACACCTTCAAAATTTAGGAAATGCGGCTGTGGGGTTAATTGGGCTAATGTCATGCGGCTGAAGCGCATAGTGGTCAGCCACCATGGTGGAGACAGTATGTCTTTATCACCATATGTGAATTGAGATGGGGTGTTACCACCCTCCCCCCCGCCTCCCCATCCCCCTCCTCCTGAAAGAAGGTGAGAGTTGTATAAATTGTTACACCATTTTGTTTCTTAGCTAGTATAATTCTCTGCATGGGTGTGTTCAGGACACCTAATCTTGCAGACTGAAGGCTGAAACTGTTTCAACTGTGTTTCAGTTTACATAACATACTGATGAGCCAGAGAGTTATGACATCATTCAAATCATGAAAAACATAGTCGCATCAAGTGTTTCCGGTGATTCCAGTGATGTTGCATTTCTTTTGCTCATCAGTATTCCTGTCACTCTGTTGCAGATAATTTGTTCGCACTATCATCAGAACGTGATCATGCCAGGGCAACATTCCAGGCTCACACGAGCACAAGCCGTGTTGTAAGTTACTTATCAGTGTTTGATTAACTTGTACCATTTAGACTCTGTGCATTACAGCAGGCGATGGATGGAGCATGATAATTCAAAGGAAGCGCCAGATTATCTTGGCACCACCATGCGCCAGATTAGCTTGGCACATGGTGGTGCCAAGATAATATGGCACTGCCCATGAATTATCATGCTCCATGCACCTCCTGCAGATGGCACATAGTCATTAGGTGGCACCTCCTAAATTTGGCAAATATTTGCCTTGGGGATAAACGTGCTAATCAAGACATGCTCCATATGGATATTTGCGGCAAAAAGCCATGGATCTGTATTCAGCATGTCTAGAATATATGCAAATTTTGTTTTTGTATAATGAAGTTCAGTTCATGCATCAACTTAATCAGGCAAAAGAAATAACAAATTATTAATTTAACAAATGTTTCTCATTGTTAGGAAATAGCCAAGCAAGTACAGGCACATGGGATGAGATAATACAAATTGTTGGTCTGGTTGAGGCGGGAGTAGCCAGAACACCCGCTATCGCCGTGGAGACAGAATATGCTTCAGAATAACAAAGACAGAATCATAAACCTGAGTCTTTATGTTTTGTTCCATAATAAATGTCAAATTCATTTCTGTATTGTAACAGTAAAGATGTGTTAACCCATTTAGCCCCAAGTCCCTACAGCAGGAGATGGATTGACCATGATAATTCAAGGGCAGTGCCAGATTAGCTTGGCGCCTTCAGGTGCCAAGCTAATCTGGCACTACCCTTGAATTATCATGGTCAATCAAGCTCCTGCAACTGGTACATAGTCATTAGGCAATGCACTCCAAAATTTGAGAAATTGGACCTTGGGGCTAAAAGGGTTAAGCGCTTATTCTAAAAGTAGCTCTATGGGCTGATACAAAAGACAACAGGATGGAAAGGGTTAACAATGGTCCTGTGTCTTTAGAAACGGGTGCCCATCTACCCGACCATGTTCAGCGAACTGCGTCACCACCCACGTTTCCAAGTCAAGCTTGACACCACAGACCCTGTTCCGCGCTTCATCCAGCGTGCCTGGCGAGGCTACGGGGAGCAGAACAGAGACGCCCTGCTTCGCTACACCACGTGAGTAGTGATACAGTAAACATCATATATTATATATAATTTGAAAAAGAAAAAATAATAATAATAATGTATATTTTTGAGGCACCTATACTTTCGATATAAAAGCTCTACGCAACTAGAAATGACATACTAACATACATACACCTTGCATCCTACAACACATATATATTCCCTAACATACACACTCACAAAGATATACAAGGAAAATAAGCTTAGCAGAGTGAACACACCAACAAGAAATGCTCACACACACAAAAGATATACGTGTACCATAAAACTTATAACGGATACACTAGGCAGCTCTCACCAAGTTGTTCTGGAGTTGTGTTTATAATTTAAGATGTCAAATTTTGCCCTCACGATGAGGGCTTCATCAGGGGAATGCCCAGGTAACCAGGTAACAAAAAACAGGTCAAATAGTCTGCATATTTTACGTGTCAGAAATGCATATTTTATCAAATGTTTCTGGGTGTTTTTGCATGCACAAAAAAAAGTTTCTTTGTAATTTAATGCATCAAATAGATATTAGAATTTACACATGTGCACTTTTGATGGAAACCAAAATTTCAGATTATGAATTATCGTAATGCTTTTACATATAGACTGAAGTACAAGTGCATGTGCATAAATTCTTAACTCGTTCAGCCCGAAGAATGTATTTCCTAAATTTGGGAGGCGTCATGTAACGACTATGCAACGAGCTGTTGCAGGAGATGGATCAACCATGATAATTCAAGGGAAGTGTCAAATTAGCTTGGCGCCGACAGGAACCAAGCTAATCTGGCACTATCCTTGAATTATCATGGTCGACCCATCTCCTGCTGTAGTGCGTCAGGGCTGAATGGGTTAATATTTAGTGCGTCACTACTGATGACATGAAAAGTTTATGAAACACGAGCATGAACATGCAGTGTGCATAAAAAGTGTCTCAATGACATATTTATAATAATAACGTCATCATCATAATCAGAATTTTCACACATGCAGTTAAGAAATATCCAAGTTCTTTCTCTGAATCTGTCTCTTTATCTATTTCTCTATTTCCCTCAAGACACCTCCAAGTGCCTATAGTCTGAAGTAAAATGCATGTGAATAAATTCGTAACATGTCATTCCTTATGACATAAAAAGTTGATGACTCATGAGCATGGACATACTATTCAGCAAAAGTATCTGAAATATAATACTTGATATGTATACTGTCACATCATAATCATCATCATCATCATCATACTCAGAACTTCTCATCCTGAAGATGAAACTGTCAGTTTGTTTAGATATCTTTTGCAGTCTTCATCATAGTTCTAGAGACCTACAGGCGCCAAGCTATTCTGACACCACCCTTAAACGATCATGGTCAATCCACATCTTGTTGTAGCATGTTAGGGCTTTATGAGTTAAAAAGGTTTGTGAAGTCATTCAGTTAACCCCCTCATGCAGGCATCCTCACTCCACCACTTTCACTCTCCAGTGCATCCCGAACAATGCTGCCCGCCTCGTCCTCAGAAAGAAAAAATCCGACCACATCACTCCCCTGCTCAAAATCCTTCACTGGCTCCCCATCCCCCAACACATCCAATTCAAGATTCTGTCTCTGATACAAATCCCTTAACAACTACGCTTCTGCCTATCTCTCCAACTTACTTCACCCCTACACTCCTTCCCTCTCCCTCCACTCTGCCTCTGACCCTCTCCGCCTCCACATACCCCGCACTAAACTCAGCACTTTCGGCCCCCACTCCTTCTCCGTCTACGGTCCATCCACCTGGAACACTCTTCCACTATCTCTCCATCAGAAACACTCTCTCCCCTTCTTCCAGTCCGCCCTCAAAACTCACCTCTTTCAACAGTTCTAGCACTATAACGCCATCACGCTCCCCACCCTAAGCTGACTGTCGTAATGTATTTGTGGTACATGAGTCATTGTCTAAAGCGTGCACATGTGTGCCCAAGTTATGAGTGCGTGCTTAGAGTTATAATTATTATAAGATAAGCTCATTATAAATACCGTAATTATTATTATTATTATTATCCACTGGTACTGTAAACAATAACGGTAGCAGTATTCCTGTGGGGGTTAATGATTGATTCTGGTGAGCAATGAGAAAGTTGAGATTTAGCTCATTGGCAGTGCTGATTAGCTCACCCAAGAATTTAACCCCTTGACTACAGAGAACCCGTAAAACATGATCCAACTGCAAGAGGCATGCCGGTAGATCCTCATGAGCCCCACGTGACTGCAGGGGCTCATGAGGATCTATACCTCTTGCTGAGACTAATTTGCATCTGCGTCCCTTGGATGGTTGAGGTCTCTGAACGAGCAAAGATACCAGGAACAACATAATATACATCCCAGTGGCAGGGAAAGGGTTGATTACCTGAATGCCGTTTGCTGAATCACTTTGAATACTCCGTTGCATCTTTGTTGCAGCTTCAACTATGATCCCAGTGTGACCGTGCCGCCCAAAGTTTTCACAGATGCTGAGGTGACTGGTCGCAACCGGTACAGGTTCTTCAGAAGGTGAGCTCTCTCTCTCTCTCTCTCTGATAATGTTAATTAGTAGTTTGTAGCAATGGCAAGTTTGAAAATTGGTCTTGTAACCAAATACTTCTACCGTAGTAAAATAAAAGTTCATTGTTCATTGTTCTCTCTCTCTCTCTTTATCTATCTCTCTCTCTCTCTCTCTCTCTCTCTCTCTCTCTCTCTCTCTCTCTCTCTCTCTCTCTCTCTCTTAAATTTATTTGTCCTTTTACCTTTTCTGATGTTATTTTTAAAATGTTATTACCTCATTTAGCCCCGAATCCTGACCAGAAAAGCTCCATGGTAGTGGGTTTTTGTCATGATGATTCCTGCAAAGAAATACTACTGACAGCCAAAGGATTAACCACTTAGACATGCAGCCACCAGTAAACACATATAAATATTCAAAACAAAAAACATCCACGAACTAAACCGTTAAGGCGATTGATGTAGATACAGTTCACAAACTAAGGAAATCTCTCAGTGATGAACAAACAATTAAGCAGTTACCCAGTGTGCATAAGGCCATCGGGCTGACGTCAGCCACTGTTGGCCCATGTGCGTCCGTGCACGGGCCAATGGTGGCTGAGGTAGGCCTGACGGCCTAATGCGCATTGGGATAGATCTTGGCAAGTGTCTTGGCCCTTTGACTGAAAAAGTGAAAGCGATCCAACTGCAAGAGACTTAGATCCTCATGTGCCCCCACAGTTGCAGGGACTCATAAGGATCTATGCCTCTTGCCAACACTACTTTGAAACCATTTTTGTCCCCAGGGCTATGTGGTATGTGTATTGAAGTGAATGTAAGGTGTTGGGAAGGGATGGGGTGGTTTAAACTAGTGTATAATTATGCTTGTGTTTTCTGAGAGAATGGGTGTGCTGTTGTGCATGCGCAGTGAGTCCAGTGTTTTCCTGGAGAACAGCGCTATACAAGAACTATTATTATTATTATTGTTATTATTATTATTGTTATTATTATTGTTATTATTATTATTGTTATTATTATTATTGTTATTATTATTATTATTGTTATTATTATTATTGTTATTATTATTATTGTTATTATTATTATTGTTATTATTATTATTGTTATTGTTATTATTATTGTTATTATTATTATTGTTATTATTATTATTGTTATTATTATTATTATTATTGTTGTTATTATTATTATTGTTATTATTATTATTATTATTGACCCTTTTAGCCCCGGGACCCTGCAGCAGGAGATGGATTGATCATGATAATTCAAGGGTAGTGCCAGATGAGCTTGGCGCCTGAAGATGATCAATCCATCTCCTACAACTGGTACACAGTCGTTAGGCAACACCTCCAAAATTTGAGAAATGGGACCTTGGGGATAAAAGGGTTAAACGAACACAATTGGTATGAGTATTTAAAAAAAAAACACCATTTGGTAAAAAGGACGGGCTTGTTCCATAGCATGTCCGTTGAAAGGTCCTGGTAAATCAAAGTGCCACAGTTGCAGTGCGCCTGAATTGATCAGTGTTTAGGTCGTACTCCATAGGAAATAGATTTCCCTGTGGCTTCCCCCGCAACTGCGGTAAATGGTTAGTTAGTTTGGGGTTTAACGTCCACGGCACTGAAGTGATAATGGACGGCCCTGACGGGCGAGTTTATGGGGGACAGGTTTTGCTCGTCAGTATAGCTGATGTTATTTTTTGCAAAGAGGAAAGCGATTACTCATCTGCAATTCTTAGTTATGAAGGTGCTTTCAGTAATATTGTATAATAATGATCAGTAATAATCAGTAATAATGTGACAAAGTGGGTTTTAATTACCTGCCAGTCTTGAGCCCTTTCTGTATGCATAATAATAATAATAATAATCATATTTATAAAGCGCAAACTCCCTGCATCCATCGATGCTTTGTGCATACCAGTGGCCGAGTGACCCCCCAGCCTTAATCGTGGCGTTTTCTTACTTTGTGTTGCAGACCTATCATACCCTTCCTGCAGCAAGTGCCCCCGGAAGTACTCCTGGCAACAGCCAGGTGAGTACTCATCTAGGTTATTTATACCAGCTCCAGCAAAGGGACATGGACAGACCAGAAAAGCTCAGTGGTAGTGCCTGATGATTAGCCTGGCGCCTGAAGAGGTGCTGCGTTTGAACTACCATGGCTGATTCCTCTGCTATGATTGTGTGTCGTGTTGTATTGTTTGACCCTGTAAATCTTAATATGAGATTGATTTGACCATGATAGTTCAAGGGTGGTGCCAGGACAGGTTGGCGCCTGTAGGCGCCAAGCTGTCCTGGCACCACCCTTGAACTGTCATGGTGAGTTTATCGCTCGAACAGTAATGCAGCTTTCATAGGACAACTCACAAAGCTGAAAGATCACCCTCAGGGTTAAAGCCAAAATGGAAGCCAAGCGAGAGCTAAGAGTTCATGAAGGTTCAAGAATAAGCTAAAGCTCATAGGGCCAGTGTTGGGTGCCGCTGGCCAATGTTGGCCTAATGATCTTTTGCATACAGAGTGGTAATGTTTTTATTTTCAATCTGGCACCTTCTAAATTTTATGTACTGCGTGGGATATTGCATTGAAATGTGTTAATCAAAAGGATCGTAGAATGTGTTCAGTGCAATGCACAATGTTTCTGTGCCTCACACAGTTTTGATTTGTATGTTTGTCATATTTTTGTTTTTGTGTTGTACATACATTTCTTCTGTTTATTTTTTTATTGTTGTTTTTGTTTTGTCTGTTTGTTGTTATTATTTATTCATTTACATATTCGTCTTTTTTCAAAATTTATTTATTTGTTTGTTTATTTTAACTGATAATGATGACATATATAACCCTTTGGCTGTTGGTAGTGGTTTTTGTCGTTGTGATTCCTGCAAAAAAATGCTACTGACAGCCAAAGGGTTAACCACTTAAACATGTAGCCACCAGTAGTGTTTACAATGACAGTGGCAGCGTGCAGAGGGTTAATAGAGGTTTTTGTCTCAGTTTCTTTCTGCTTTACTGCCACTGAATTTACATGCACAAACATTTATATATATAGGGCTCGGGAAGTTCCCCGCGTTGCCTAGCAGCAACGGCGCGTCAACCGCCATCTTAGGAGGATAGAATATACTTCAGATAGTAGCGAAATAGTGTTTCAATACGTTTTTCTTCATATTTCTTCCTCTTTGGAAATAAACATAAACAGATTCTGGCTGGCGGTTTCCTACGTTGATGGCAAGACGTGCTGTTATTGCCCATAGCACGCCAGAACTTTCCTGGCATCGTCCTGACAGCGATTTCCCTATGAGGGCCTTATCGCAAATTCTCTCAAGATGGCTGCCACGACTAGCGTGATGACGTCAGCTTCCCGAGCCCTTTACATGTAACAGGAACTGCTGTGTGCTTCACAGAGAGTTCACTCATTCACGGCAAACTGCATCTGGATGCGCGGCTTATGCCGCACATCCAGATGTGGCTGGCCACGAATGGGTTAACCCATTACATCCTGAGGCTGAATTGTGTTTAGTCTGCCAGTGTCCTATTAAGGCCACATTGCAGATGAGTAGATAGATCAATCATTTTAGTTCAAGGATGGTGCCAGAATGGCTTGGCGCTGCAGGCACCAAGCCATTCTGGCACCACCCTTGAACAATCGTAGTCAAATTAATTTCAAAGAAAGATGTATCAGGATGGAGAGGGTTAAATCCTGATCATCATTATCTGCTTCATTACAGGCAGGACCCGTTAGCAGGACCGGCGCACATGCATTTAGAGCGCCCCCCAACACCTCCCATCAGGACTGTCATGACGCAGACGGACTATCGTGACTCGGAAGCCCAGACCGACCCCTACACGCCCGAGTACGTTGTGCGACCTGGTTCCGCCCCCGAGCTCCTGACGCTGGCCACACTCTCTTACGGTTAGTGTCGCTGATTGATTTCGCAATTACAATTACTGTTTAGAGCCAGCCTCTTTCACAGTTTGTGGTTGTGGTTGTAGCGCCAAGCTAATCTGGCGCCACCCTTGAATTATCATGGTTGATTCCTCTCCTGATGTAGTGCGTTGTGGCTAATAGTTAAATGCACACCAGTATAATAATAATAATAATATTAATAATAATAATGTCGATTTCTATGGCGCCTAACCTCAGATAGAGCTCTAGACGCCTGAAAACATTTAAATGATAGTTCAGCGCTTATGCCAGCTCTTGGTACCTTCATTTATTTCTTCATCCTGTAGCAGGACAGTTTGTAACTAAGGGAGGTGTTTCGCCTAAAACTTTACCCTGAAAATGAAACGTTTCATCGTCATCTGCTTTGCGGCTTGCATAGAGCTCTTGGAAAAGTAGAGACATAGTCCCTCTGATCACAAACTCTTTGCATGCCATTAAAAAAATATTTGGATGTCAATGCCCAGTTGCAATGTACTTTGCATTGGAAGTGTGTGATGTGTACGAAGTGTTAGAACACTGTAGGATGTTTCAGCATGCCATATGAAGCGTGACAAGTTTTGGCAGTGCGATGGTGCTCTCCTATGTGGGCTGTCAATGTAGAATATGTTGCACTGCTCACTTATCCTCGGTGATGACAGGAGTCAGATCAACCATGGCAGTTCAAGGGTGGTGCCAGAATAGCTTGGTGCCAATAGGCGCCAAGCTATTCTGGCACCACCCTTGAACTATCATGGGCAGTCCAGGTTTTGTTTTGGCCTGCCGGGGCTTTATTATAGGCTACTGTGGTAATATAATATATTTTCTTTATTTGTTATTGTACATCATTTACATATTACTTCTCATGACAGGGCGGGGCTTGCCGGCTGGCCGGGCGGAGGTAGAGATGATAGAGCGAGCACGCGCAAAGCGGGCATGGGAGGCAACTCTGCCACCTCTAAGTGACTCATCACAGTTGGAAAAGCGCAAAAGGATGATGGACGAAATGGAGACCAAGGAGTGGTCGCTCCGAGAGCAAGAGATTGAAAAGTAAATACTTGACATCAACATTACACATAGGCTTCCATTTGCGTTTCATTCACTGGTCTAGAGGGGTGATACCTTATTTCACGATTATTGGTATACAAACTCCCACACAATCCCTCTCTCTTTTGACTTGCTACCCACCAGATTGCATCGTCAATTTTACTTCTTCAGTCACAACACATATTCATAGTTAGAGCTGTCATGCCACCCACAACCCTGACACCTTCTCCTCCTTCTCCCACAACTCCTTCCCATGCACACACACACACACACACACACACACACACACACACACACACACACACACACACACACAATATTGCCACTGGTGCCTCACAACACTTTGTCCCAGCGATGGAACTAGACAGACGACCTTTATTACAAGCGAAAGCTAGAGTCAGACAGCGGGCTGGTCAATCAGTATTTTACTGTAGTGTGTCAATGTTCAGTGTGCTTAACTCTTTGGCCATTGGTGGTGGTTTTTATCGTGATCATGTCTGCATTAAACCTTTGGCTGTCAGTAGGAGTTTTTGTTGCGATGTTGACTGCAGTTAACCCGTTGGCTGTCAATAGCAGTTTTTGACGCAATGATTCCAGCAGGAATCATCGCGACCAAAACTGCTACTGACAGCCAAAGGGTTATCAGTGGTTCCCCTCTTCCACACAGGCTACAGGAGGCTCGTCTGGAGGTGCTGAAGAAGCTGCTGATCAAGCGGGAGGAGAACCACCAGGAACTGAACGTCAAGCGCCTGGACAAAATCTGGTGAGTGTCCGTAAAACAGTTAACCCTTTCACTGCTGAGAAAAGGTGCACGCCACCCAACTGCAAGAGACAACAGATCCTCATGAGCACGATCTAATGTCTCTTGGTAAGACCAATAATTATTCTTGTCCATGTTTCCAGGATGGTCCTGGCTTTTGGTCAGTGAATGATTGAATAAATACGCATTTCAGAAAGAACATGTACGTCCAGGGGCAGGGGAGGGGTTAATGCCAAACACGTAGATAGAATTTAAAAAAAAAAAAAATTATATATGTGACTAGGAGGAAATGCGAATAGGCCGTCGGTCATAATAATAATAATGATAAATCCGTTTTGTAAAACGCGTCATCTGTAGGGTGATCGATGAAAAGAAGAGCAGTACGACCAACCCGGCAAGCACAAGGCCTTTGAGCCGAAGTTGGTCACGGTTGGCCCACTCACAACTGTGCACGGGACAACTGTGTCCGACATCAGCCCAATGTATGTTTGCTTACTGCGTTAACTGTACATCAGTGTATGTCTCTTTTGTTTTCAGAATGATGTGATACACATTTTGGAATCATTCCATTGAAGACCATGAACATGTTGTGGGAGATGGATCAATCATGACGGGTCTAGGTGTAAGCAGTCAGCACTGCACTGCACTTTTTTTCAATGCAATGTCAGTTTTGTATACCACACCCTCGGCAACAGAAGACGGAAAACACATTCGCCACAGTGTGAGAATTGATAGGCCATGATGGTTCAAGGGTGCCAAGCTGATCTGGCACTACCCTTGAATTATCATGCTGAACCATCTCCCAGTGCCTATAAGCAGTCTTTGTACATGCCTGCTGATGTCGCAGAAGTCAGTGCTGGTCGTCATCTGTGCATCTTTTTCTCGTCCATGATATAACAATATTTTAATTAACCCATTTATCGCTGACAGCAGGAGGTGGATGGACCATGATGATTCAAGGGTAGTGCCAGATCAGCTTGGCGCCGACAGGCGCCAAGCTGATCTTGCACTGCCCTTGAATCATCATGGTCAGTCCATCTCCTCAATTCCAAAATGGGTTTAACCCCCTTGAGACCACAGCCACCGGTACTGTTTACGGTCCTGGTGTCTGCATGCACATCGGGGTTAATAATTGCGCTATCGTTCTCAGGTGCAAAAAGCAAAAGGAGAAGGAGCATCTCGTGCGAAAGATCCGCAACGAACACATCCGCAGTAAGTGAAAGTGCTTCGTGCTCTATGACTTCCTATCTAAACTTGAAAAGTAATGTGAGTCGCTCCACAATAAACGGTGTATAAAAGGATCGCTGATGAATCCTCTGTTTCTGCACTGTTATTGTGGCATGTTAGTTTGAAAGTGGTGTTTCCAGAACAGCTGTGTGTCACAGTGTACCTCTTCTGTTTGGTTAACCCTTTGCATGTCGGTAGAGGTTTTAGTTGCTATGATTCCTAAAACCGCTACCGACACGCACGGGTTTAAGTTATGATGATTTTGTGATTCTGACATCACGACTGTAAACTCCTCCAAATTTTCATTCATTCATTCATTCATTCATTCATTCATTCATTCATTCATTCGTATGTCCGTTATGCCATCTGCCCTACAATCCATCCATTCATCCATCCATCCATCCATACTTCTAACCATCCATCCATCCATACTTCTATCCATCCATCCATCCATGCATTTATTCAGTTATCATCTTTTTGTGTAGCAATCCGCAAGCTTGTGGCAGCCCAAAGGCGGACGGAGGGCAAACTGCACCGTCGTCAGATCATCCAGGACTACAACAGTCCTGAGAGCCAGACGTACGCTCCCCTCACGCGCATTGGTGTTTTTATGGACCGCGGCTCAGAACAGTAAGTCCGGCAAATTGTTTTGTTTTTTTGTCTGTGGAGAGTGGTCTGTGTCGGAGGGCTAAAGCACCTGCCGCCAATGCGTGAGGAGCGAGGGTTCATACCGGGTTCAGGCGTCGGATTTTTCCCCCTTCCTCCATCGTGGTTTATTCTCAGGGTACTCTGGCTTGTCCTCCCCCGCTACTTTGGTATTGGTTTCAGCCCTTCTTAGAAAATTTTGAAATACAATGTACAAAACTTTCCAAATTTCCTGCCACTACAGCCCACTGTATACTGCATAATATAGTGACAAGCACAAGAAATGCGACATCATTTGAATTATCGGAAACACGGACGTGTTTCTGATGATTCAAATGATGTTGCATTTCTTTTGCTCATCTACTACTCAATCGCTCTCTTGATCCTGACCTTGTCAGCAGATAAATGAACCAACTTTTTGCCAGTGTGTGTGTATGACTACAGCCACATGATATACTGATATGCAAAAGAAATGCGACATCTTTGGGATCATCGGAAACACTGACGTGTTTCCGATGATCCCAATGATGTCGCATTTCTTTTGCTCATCAGTAAAGATGATTTTCGCGTTTCCCTGGAAAGTGCTATAATTGCATACTATGTGTTATACAACTCAGTCACGCTTAACCCCCTTGTGCCTGCAGCCACCAGTTTATGTACAGTGTGTGAATGAATGCGCGTGATTCACGTGAGCGTGCTTGTTGGGTTCAGTTCGCGGCAGCGCTTTAAGCCGATATTCAATTGGGTAAAGTGCCTATTTAATGCGCTGATTTATTTATTTATTTATTTATATGTACTGTAAACAGCTGCATATCCCATATTGATGCTCATGTAACTGTGTATGATCAGGATGTAACTGAGAGGGGATTTTTGTCCAATTTTAGTATGTCGTTACCTTTTTTGCACAGGTATGTTGTGAAGAGCCGCCACCTGGCCACATACCAGGGGCTGCTGGAACTGGAGGCTTCGCTGCCGGACTTTGTCACCCAGCCGCGCATCAAGGCACCCAAGCCGGCAACTGTCACCAAGGCCGGCTTCACCAAACGTCGATACCGTCAGGAGAGAGAGCTCACTGAAATGCATGACGTATGGAAAAGAATTCACTTTTTTGTGCTGATAGATCCCATGCGCAAATTGGTCCATCCATTTTACACACACACACACACACACACACACACACACACACACACACACACACACACACACACACACACACACACACATATATCAAGAGTGACTTGCTGGAGATGGGGGGCAGGTGGTGGTGAAGTGAAAACGATCCCTGACAACAACAACAACAACAATAAAAGGGAGAGGGGACGAAATGGGGGGAGGGGGGGGGGGGTCAGGTTAAAGGGGGATGCAGAGATGTGAAGAGGAAGGCAAAGTCACGGAAATGGAACAAAGCGAACAATGCTTCAAGTTGTCAGAGGATGCAGTATAATGTATTCTCTTACCCCCAGACCCCATCTTAACCCATACAGCTCTGACGCACTACAGCAGGAGATGGCTCGACCATGATAATTCAAGGGTGGTGCCAGATCATCTTGGCGCCTTCAGGCGCCAAGCTGATCTGGCACCACCCTTGAATTATCATGGTCGAGCCATCTCCTGCAACTGGTACAAAGTCGCTAGGTGACACCTCCACAATTTGGGAAATATGGCCTTGGGGTTAAATGGGTTAAAGCTGTCATGTCCAAATCAATGGCAAGCTAGCGCACATAATGCTTTCTGTTCTCACAACGCGATCAAGACACGTAACGCTTTCTGTTAACAGACAATCAAGACACGTAACGCTTTCTGTTCTCACTACAGGCGATCAAGATGGAGAAGCTGCGCAGTCTGGAGGAGAAGAAAGCACTGCGCTTCCTGCAGAAGATCGAGAAGCCCGTTCCCCGGCCTCCCACCCCGGCTGTGGAGGTGCCTGATGAGGTACGCTTTGTGTGGATCGGTCATACACGTGAGCCATAAGGGCTTTGCCTTTCTTGTTACATTTTTCGTCTGCGTTTTTCAGCCCGGATGCTCTACAGCAGAAGATGTATCAACCATGAGAGTTCAAAGGTGGTGTGCCAAAATAGCTTGATGCCTAGATGGATGGATGGACAGAGGGAGGGAGGGATTGATGGATTGATTGATGAGTGGATGGAAGGGATGATGTGATTGATTGGTCGATTGATTGATTATTGATTGAGTGATTGATTGATCAATCAGTCCATTCATTGATGGATGGGTGGGTGGGTGGGTGGATGGATTAATGGATGGATGTCTCGCCAGTGCGCACAAGCTCACTGGGCCAACGTCAGCTGTCGTTGGCCTGCGCACCAACAGCGGCTGACGTCAGCCCGATGACCTTGTGCACATTGGGTTGGTTGTTTGTTTGCTTGCTTGATTGATTGATTGATTGATTGATTGATTGATTGATTGTTATTTTCAGGAGGAAGAGGAGAGAGAGCTGGCCGTTATCTTCCTGCAGCAGGTCATCAGAGGGCGCGCGGTACAGAACATGGTCAGTATGACTAACATTTCATGCCTGTGATGGTCTGTGATTTTGAACCTTGCCGCTCCATGACATACGATTGGAAGTCACAGACCAGTGAGCTGGTTATTGAGTTTGCATCTTACCGCTCAAGGTCCAGATTCACAGAGCAGAACACCTATCTTTGCCAACGATTTGACACTTTGTTCACCATGTTATGCAATTAACCCTTTGGCTGTTGGTGGCCTTTTTTGTCGTGATGATTCCTGCAGAAATAACAACACCCAGACGTCCTGCAGGAATCATCATGACAAAAACCGCTACCGACATGCAAAGGGTTCGATGTTGTTATCTTTTTCACTAATGTCCACATTTTCCTTTACCATTGACCTTTAAAAGAAAAAAAAAAATTATATGTGCTTGTCCGTGCTTTTGGGTCTTATGTCCAAGAGATTTAAGGTCCAAAGTCACAGACCAGCATGCGTGTAACGCTTAACCCATTCAGCCCTGACGCACTACAGCAGGAGATGGATCGACCATGAAAACGCAAAGGGAATTGCCAGGTTAGCTTGGCGCCTGATGGTGCCAAGCTAATCTGGCACTACCCTTGAATAATCAAGGTTGGTCCATCCTTTACCTCTGGCACATAGTCAGCTACTTTGATTATAATAAACTTTGAGTATATCTTACAAAACAAAATGTCTGCACAACCTTGTTTTCTTTTAAATGTAGTTTACTGTAATAAGCATTGTTCAGAAGTTAAAGGGAGGTCAGAATTCCACGTTTTAAACAGTGGATTATGAGCTCAGACAAACATGCAGCCTGCATGTGTGTCTGAGATTTGAATCCACTGTTTTTGCCAAACCGTGCAACTCTGACCTTCCTTTGACTTCCCAACAATGCCTGTTAGAGGGTGTTTAATCCTTTTAGCCCAGGATCCCAACAGCAGGAGATGGCTCGACCATGATAATTCAAGGGTAGTGCCAGATTAGCTTGGCGCCTTCAGGCGCCAAGCTAATCTGGCACTACCCTTGAATTATCATGGTCAGTCCACCTCCTGCAGCTGGTACATAGGTGTTCAGTGACACTTCCGAAATTTGGGACTGAGAGGGTTAATCCACTGTTGCCATTGAAAGATATGATATGCAAATTGTGACCTACTTCTGATTGGGGGAATGGTCTGTTGCCACTGGTTGCGACCTGTTGACCTGTGATTTGCATGACGCAGATGTTTGAGGGCAAGGAGAAGCGCATGGAGCTGATTAAGGAGCTGCGCAGCACGCACGCGCTGCAGGAGCCCGAGCAGACCCGTAAGCTGAAGGCCATGCAGGCTACCCTCGCGCTTCAGAGGCAGCGCCGCCTGCATGAACACAAGGTACACAACTCTTTTTAACCTCACTCACCTTATCTCCTCCCCCTCCCCCTCCCATTTGTATAACCACATCCCTACCCTCCCCATCCCCATCTCCACCCCGCTTTTTGTATGGGAATATATAGATTCTGTTTAATTAATAATAATAATACAAGTTATTATATAGGCGCTTACCCAATTCTGTGAATTGGCTCAAAGCGCCTTGAACTGAACCCAACACGCATGCTCACATGACACACACGCATTCACTCTGAAGACAAACACAGTACAAGACAGACACAGGACATTCACGTGTTTATCCATCTGTTTGTCTAAATGTTTGTCCACGCGATGTCTCAGAACCACTGGACTGATTTTATTTTAGAAAATTTGCTTATTGTCCTATGAAGGCCACATTACTGATTAGGACACAAAATCAACCACTTCAGTTCAAGGGTGGTGCCAGAATAGCTTTGCGCCTTGGGCGTCAAGCTATTCTGGCACCACCCTTGAACTAAAATCCTGATTACATGGTGTTGCGCATCAAAATCACATCATGACCTAGGAGGTCAAGTTGGCCGTATTTATGGCAACTGTTGTCCGTCAATTTGATCTAACTTTCATGCATGATACTTGACATCAAGACAGATATCACCACGGGGGGGATTTTTCCGGCTACAGCCGGATTTCTGGATTTTTTTAAAAAAGTTTTTTTTTTTTTTTTACTTAAAAAGTGCCCCCAAGAGAATGCTTCAGAATTCCACATTTTTTTCGGTCCCACCCATGGATATCAGGACCATGTCAGAACCTTCAAGGTTAACCCTTTTCATCCAGATACACTGCTGTATGAAATTGATTTGACTGTTGTAGTTCAAGGGTGGTGCCAGAATAGCTTGGTGCCTTGGGGCGCCAAGCTATTCTGGCACCACCCTTGAACTGAAGTGGTTGATGTATCTCCTAATCTATAAGGTGGCCTTCATTGGACAATAAGCAATTTTTTTTTAAATCTCAGCCTCAGGATGTAATGGGTTAAAGCCATGGTGGCCATTATTTGTTTTAGCAGACTTTTGTATAAAGGTCACAGTGTCCACGTTCGCCACTATCATTTCTTCACATTTTCTCTACACAGGAGTCGCTTGTGGATGAGGCGCTGAGCAGCGCGGAGGGACACAGCTTGGGAGACATGTTTGACTTCCTCAGCAAGGAACTGATCCGCCTGCAGGAGGAGAGACGGGTCCACGCCTTCTCCATGCTGGCCGAGAGACAGCGCCGGATCAGGGAGGCTGAGGAGAGCGGGCGCAGGCAGGTGGAAGAGCGGAGACGTCGCGAGGAGGATGAAGTCTTCAAACAGGTAAAATGAGAGACGGGGGGGGAGGGGGGGGGGGGGGGGGGGGGGGGGGAGGGGGAGGAGGCGGCGGTGTGGGGGGAGGGGGTACAATGCAGGCATGAGATTTTAAAAACAATTAACCCATTTAGCCAGAGATAGATCAAGCATGATAATTCAAGGGTGGTGCCAGATTAGCTTGGCGCCTTTTGGGGGGTGGGGGGGGGGGAGTATAATGCAGGCATGAGCCCTAACACACTGCAGCCGGAGATGGATTGACCATGATAGTTCAAGGGTAGTGCCAGATTAGCTTGGCGCCTGATGGCGCCAAGCTAATCTGGCACTACCCTTGAATTATCATGGTGATTCCATCTCCTGCAGCTGGGACATAGTCGTTAGATGACGCCTCCAAAATGTTGAAAAATGCAACCTTGGGGTTAAACAGGTTAAACTGGCTGTTGCAGAAACATTCCTCTCATCACTGCATTGTAGAAACATTCCTCTCACCACCGCATTGTAGAAACATTCCTCTCACCACTGTGTTGTAGAAACATTCCTCTTACCACTGTGTTGTAGAAACATTCCTCTCACCACTGTGTTGTAGAAACATTCCTCTCACCACTGCGTTGTAGAAACATTCCTCTCACCACAGCGTTGTAGAAACATTCCTCTCACCACTGCGTTATAGAAACATTCCTCTCACCACTGCGTTGCAGAAACATTCCTCTCACCACCGTGTTGAGAAACATTCCTCTCACCACCGCATTGTAGAAACATTCCTCTCACCACTGCGTTATAGACACCACTGCATTATAGAAACATTCCTCTCACCACTGCATTATAGAAACATTCCTCTCACCACTGCGTTGCAGAAACATTCCTCTCACCACCGTGTTGAGAAACATTCCTCTCACCACCGCATTGTAGAAACATTCCTCTCACCACTGCATTATAGAAACATTCCTCTCACTACTGCGTTGCAGAAACATTCCAAAAACATTCCTCTCACCACTGCGTTATAGAAACATTCCTCTCACCACTGCGTTGCAGAAACATTCCTCTCACCACTGCATGTTGAGAAACATTCCTCTCACCACTGCATTGTAGAAACATTCCTCTCACCACTGCATTATAGAAACATTCCTCTCACCACTGCGTTGCAGAAACATTCCTCTCACCACTGGTTGTAGAAACATTCCTCTCACCACTGGTTGTAGAAACATTCCTCTCACCACTGGTTGTAGAAACATTCCTCTCACCACTGCGTTGTAGAAACATTCCTCTCACCACTGGTTGTAGAAACATTCCTCTCACCACTGGTTGTACTAAGTTGTAGAAACATTCCTCTCAGCACTGGTTGTAGAAACATTCCTCTCATCACTGCGCTATAGAAACATTCCTCTCACCACTGCGGATTGTTTAAAATTCATTTCATAAGAAGGTTCAGACGAAAACTGATAGATAAGTAACCTCAGTAAGGTCAGTTTGGTTAACCCTCACAGAGCTAAATCTGACGTCAGCCAAATTTCTTTTGCATGAAATGTTTTGGACTGAGGTCAGCCTTGACCCCTTCAGTGTCGAGAAAGAGTGAACAGTGCCCAACAGCGAGATGCATAGATCCTCATGAGCCCCCGCTGTTGCGGGGGGCTCATGAGGATTGATGCCTGTTGCTGACTCCTCTTTGTATCTATATTCATTAGACGGGTGGGACTCTTTGCTGTAGAATAAACAGAAATTTCAGAAACACAATTTACAACCACGGGCATTGAAGGAGTTAAGCGCGTTTACCATCACTCTGACGGTCCCTTCACACCTGTCTGGCGCAATCACTGAACCCGTCGCCTTCATCACTTGGCGGATGGTTGACACCATGTCGGTTGTGTCGCAGGTCATCAAGGTGCACCAGGCCAGCGTGGACACGTACCTGGAGGACATCATCCTGGGAGCGGTTGACGCCACGGCCGATACACAGGCCCGATCGGAGATACATGCCATGGCTGAGCAGATCAACAGTGTCGCCTACGAGGTCGAGACCAGGTGGGATTATCTGTCTCTTACTCCATGCATTTTTCACGGGCGACAGTGCGAATGCAGGGGCTCATGAGAATTTATGTCTCTTGCAGATCTATGCAACAAGTGCAAAAGTGTGATTTGACTGAAAATGGTCCACAATCCATGGTGGGCAAGAGATATAAATTGTCAGGGGCTCATGAGGATTTACGCCCCTTGCAGGCAGACTTGCTGAAGTACTATGTTAAGTCTGAACTGAAAATCCCCCCACCCGGGTCTGCCCTGGGGGACTTGGGTGGGGTTACCTACTTTTTAGTTCCCAGGGTCACCCTGGTCAGCCCCACAGGGGCATGTGTTTCTGTCTACCCTTGTTCCATTCACCTGGCGCTGGTAGTCGTAAGATCCCGGGTTCGAATCCCCTGGTAGGCAAGAATGGGATGTGGACTTTTCCTCATTCCCATTGAATCAAATTTACATACAGACTCGGCTTAGGGTTGCCTAAGATACTCACAAACCAGATAGGTGAGGCTAGCGCTGGCAGAATTGTACAACAAACCAAGGGGAATTACTCAGCGCTGGACAACAGTTAGATCCCCTGCCCCCACCTATCAGGCACCCAATCGCCAGCCCACAGAGAAATACGCAGGTATAGAATAAGACGATCATTTGCATCTTCAAATAAGATGCATCAGGTCTCTTATATAACCCATGTCTTTCTCCGGAACTTAGGAAGTAGGCAGGGGAAACATACATACACAAACACGAAGGTGCATTACTATATGTGGTCGGGTAAATACCCTGTATTCTAACTGTTGTCCAGCGCTGAGTAATTCCCCTTGGTTTGTTGTACAGTTAGGGTTGCCTGTCTCGCCTTTGTGTGTACAGCACGCATAATCATCAAGTGCGCATGTTAAAAATCCCATTACCACTATTTGAAAAGAGAAGGCCCGGTTGGGCTGGTGAAATGGAAACAGAAATATATCACATGCACCGAAGTTAATAGCAGGGTGGAGGTTTGCACATAAAGTAGCGCTTAGTAGCAGCAGGCTTTCAAAGCTTCAGCTTCCATCCCTACGGCGCCTTGAGCATCTTTAATTAGATGGATATGTGCGCCTCGGAGACATCATACCATACCATACCATACCATACCATACCATACCATACCATACCATGCCATACCATACCATACTATACCTGCATTTTCCTTTTTTAAACTCTCCCTACTGTCTGCGCTGTCTGTAGCTCTTGATATTGGATGTGTGTTGCTAAATGGGCTTAGGTTTGTTGAGCATATTAGACCGGCTGGCGACATACATTCAATATTCTGTTTAGTTTCTTTTTCGCAAGCAGTGCAGGCACGTCCTGAGAAAGTCTTGTTGCTGCCAGGACGTTAAGCAATGTACAACCAACTGAACCGAAAATCAGAAATTCTGCTTTGTAGTATTCGGAAAAAAACTGAATCAGTCTCCTTGTGACCTATGATTATTAGTGACGAGTTGTTTACCGCATGCATTATCACTTGGGACTGGGGGGGGGGGGGGGGGGGGGGGCCCTGAAGTCAGAGGTCTCCAAAGAAGTTGTCCTCTAAAGCCTGCAACACAGTTGAGGGGACAGATTAACTGTGATGGTTCCAAGCTTGGCACACAGAGGTTCAAGAATAGGCAATCAGTCAAAACATCCTGGCATTTGTTTATGGCACAGACGCACAAGTTTTGTTTCTTAACCTATTTTACCCCAAGGCCCCATTTCCCTGGATGGATTGACCATGATACTTCAAGGGTAGTGCCAGATTAGCTTGGCGCCTGAAGGCGCCAAGCTAATCCGGCACTACCCTTGAATTATCATGGTTGACCCACCTTCTGCTGTAGTGCTTTGGGGATGAATAGCTAAAGACACAAACGTGGGTGTCTCTGAGTGCGGAGAGCCTTTGCACAGCTGACAAAAAGCTTTTGATGACGTGAGATTCTACAAAATTTATCTTAGCGTATGTTTAGCCGCCTTGTGCATGCATCCAGTGGGTGCTGTTCAAAGTACCGGTGGGTTAACAAAGCGAAACAAACTGCCTGGCTCATTAACAGTCTTTCTTTCTTTTTTCCAGCCGTGACCAACTGGAGTCCGAAGAGATTGTCGCGGACCTGGTTCACTGCTTCTTGCTGCCCGAGGTTCAGAAATCAACCGTCCGTGAAAAGAGTAAGCAGATCTTTATTTCCTGACTCCGTTTAACCCCATGGACTACATTTCCAAAAGTTTGGAAGTGTCACCGAACGACTAGGTACCACCTGGGGGAGATGGATTGACCATGATAATTCAAGGGTAGTGCCAGATTAGCTTAGCGCCTGATGGCACCTAGCTAATCTGACACTGCACTTGAATTATCATGGTCAATTCATCGCCTGCTGTAGGGCGTTGGGGCTGAATGGGTTAACATTCGGATCACCTGTGTGCTGGTCTGTGATTTTGGACCTTAGAGCTGTAAGGTCGCAAGTCACAGACTAGAACACTCATTCTTTCACAAATTCTTGTAAGCGCTAGAGTAAGTCACTACTTGATGCAAGGGTTCTCATGAGCCCTTGGGGATGATTTCCAGGCGCCAAGCTATTCTGGCACTACCCTTGAACTATTTTAGTCAAACTTATTTCACACACAGGTGTATTTCCGAATGATAAGGATTAAGAGGTGTCTGCTCCAGGGCGCGCTTGTGCCAGTACATTCGCTGATACAGTGCAGTGGGTTCTCAGTGTTGTCTGCCTCACCTGAGACTTTTCTACCCTTGCTTTCTCTATTCATGGGCCCCATATAACCGAGTTTTTTCTGTTGCCCCTGGTGGGTGTCAGGGAAACTCTCCTGCTTCCAAAAGGAATGAAAACCAAAAAGTCATTCATTTTAACCCTTTTTAACCCCAAGGTGGCATTTCACGAATGATGAGGTGTCAGCTCACGACCGTGTACCAGTTGCAGGAGATGGATCGACCATGATAAGTCAAGGGCAGTGCCGGGTTAGCTTGACGCCGACAGGCGTCAAGCTAACCCGGCACTGCCCTTGACTTATCATGGTCGATCCATCTCCTGCTGTAGTGCGTTGGCGTTTAATGGGTTAGCGCCATGCAGACTTTATAAGGTAAGTTGGCCCTTTGGTGCACTGTTATTTTGCAAGACACACAGAGAACATATACATGGGTGGGACTGAAAAAAAAGTTGAATCCTGAAGCGAGGGTCTTGGGGCACTTTTTAAGTGGAAAAAAAATTAAAATTAAAATCCGGAAATCCGGCTGTGGCCGGAAAAGTCCCACCCATGCATATATAAGGAGAACCATTCACCCTTTGTTGGCTGGCCCAGGCCGCTTTCGACAACTTGAATGTCTCGCGCTCACGATGAACCCTCTCTCTCTTGCAGTCAAGCGCCAGCAGCGCAGATTCCTCCTGGCGGCGCACAAGGAGATCCACAAAGACGGCGAGCAGATCATCAGCACGCACTCCGCCCCCGTGCCCGCAGCCGATCCCAGCCGCCCCACCACTTCCGAATCTGAGCCCGAGAAACCTAGCACTGTCTAGACAGCGGAGAAAGAAACTGTAGGGGAAGTCTGCACTCAAGGTGGTTGAACACTTTACTGAGGCGTAAAAAAATAAATAAATAAATTATGATACAGAGAGAAGTCGTTGTACGTGCAGATGCCTGTTTGTGTGCTGGTCCGTGATTTTGGACCTTACGGCTGAAAGCCGTAAGGTCCCAAATCACGGACCAGCGCACAGTTATAACTGGATATTAAAGAGCCAGGTGGGTTCATTTTTACAATTTTGACTGACCAGTTTAGCAGACTACAATTTGCAGGGAAGAAAATAATGCAATGCAATTATACGTTTATTTTATAAATATGTTTATTTATTTATTTAGAAACAGAAGGATCTATTATGAACAGAAAGAGTCCAGTTTGTAACCTATATTTTAGATAGGATGTTTTCTTGGTTACACATTTTTTTGAGGTGTTGTTTTTTTTTTTTTTTTTTTTTTTTTGCTGCACTTTTTTTAGGAAAGCAGCCACGCACTGTGTTGGTTGAAGAGACATATTTCATTAAAACAAGTAAACTATCATGTCAAGATTTGCTATAGCTTTTGTGATGGCCTCGGTAGAATAAATCATGGATTGTGTGGATTAATAATGTTGCGTTTCTGCCACAGCAGTTCTTGAACTTTTAATTTGAAACTGGTTTGTACATTGTGTGTCAGCCGCTGCGTGCAAATGATGAGTACGTTTCCAAGTATATTTATGATGTACACATCTGTAATGTTTTAGAGTAAGTGTGAATTTCAGCGTCTGCTGGTCAATGTCGTAAGATCCCAAATCACAGACCCAGCATACATATCTATTGTGTTTTTTACCTTTATGAGGTGGAATTTGTTAATCATTGTTTAACCCATCACATCCTGAGGATTTATTTTTTAAAAATTGTTCTTTGTCCTATAAAAGTTACATTACAGGTTCCAAGATCCACCATGTTAGTTCAAGGGTGGTGCCAGAATAGCTTGGCGCCTCAGGCGCCAAGCTATTCTGGCACCACCCTTGAACTATCAGTCAATTTTATTTCAAGCAGTAGTGTATCAGGATGAAAAGGGTTCCATTCTTTGTGCGAGTGCAAGCTGATCTGTGATAATCCAACTGTGAGCCGTTCAGTTTGTGCGGCTTTTTTTCATTTATTTAGAATACTTGTTTTCCAGTTGCTCACCCAACGTGCAAGACACAGGTTCTCATGAGCCCTTGCAGATACAGGGGTTCTTGAAAATCTGTGCCTCTTGCTGAACTAAAGTAACTCGTCTTTTCCTCAAATCGAGGTCGCTTTTCTTGGCCAAGCACACAGCTGCTTTTTTTTAACACGTACGGTGGTGAATAAGGCCGTTCTGTAATGTGGTTTTCAGTATGCATTTCAACGTTTCACTTGGACCTCTTCAGTGCTGAGAAAATATACCTCTTGCAGACATCACTTTGAATCCATAGTCTCTCAGTGTGCAGAAACACAATCTGCGACAGCTGGCTCTGAATGGGTCCAAATTTATTGCCGGCTGCACAGGTTTTATGCGCGTCAAAAGAGATAACTCTTTTATTCTACAATATCCATTCTTTTCTTTGTCATTTGTACTGCAGTCTAATAGTGGAAATGTCTGAATTTAACCCTGCGTCTCAGTGTTGTTAAAGTCCCTCTCACGCATTATTTTCACATGTGCCCATTTCTCTGCTCAAATCGCAGAACATGTATTTGCTAATGAATATAAGTACAATATATTCACTTTGTATTCTCCGTTTCGGATGGTCTGACTTACACACGTGCATTGTCACACTCTAAGTAAGAAACATTCACGTCAAGAAATGCATGATTTTTACTTTATTGTTGTTTTTGTAAATATTTGGACCAATGCGAGGACACTGTTACGTGTATTATGTTTGTGTAAGCAAATGAAAGATTGGAAATAAAACCATCGGCAAACGTTTGTACAAAGATTGTTTTGTTCTCTGGTGAAACCAGTGTGTTGCTGATGAAAAAAATCAGACTCCGACTCGCCATAACCCTCTGAGGCAGCTCCGTTCTGCTGTCTGGTCCAAACTCTGCACCCCAAGTGTTGAAAGCCACACAAAGAAGCGACTTGGTTTCCGGGCATTTTCACATTGCGGACCTAGGCTGTGGAATGGACTACCACAATCCTTGAGGGACATTGACTGCATTGGCACCTTCAGGAGGCACCTCAAAACCCAACTGTTTCTCGACTTTTTCTAGGACTACTGTGCACCAGAAGTTGAGTGTTTTCTTTGTTGTTGTTTTTTTGCGCCCTGAGAATACTGCTAGCATGGAGTGGATGCGCATTACAAGTGGACATCATCATCATCATCATCAAGTGGATATATAAAACCACGTTGCTGAACAGCATTTTGAAGCATACTGCTTTTGTCAAGTAACTTTCAGGCCCAATTTCACACAGCAAGAGGCGTAGATTCTCATGAGCCCCTGCATTGCAGACAAAAGTGTAGTGGCCGAGGGTAAAGAAATATTGATATCTTTCAGGAAGTACCACAAACGCACACACTCAAATGACACCACCCAACACCATCCTTTTCATTTGTCTTCTTTATCTTTTAACCCTCATCATTCGGAATACACCAGCGTGTGAAATAAGTGGGACTAAAATAGTTCAAGGGTAGTGCCAGAATAGCGCCAAGCTATTCTGGCACCACCCTTGAACTAAAGCCATTGGTCTACATCCTTATCTGTAAGTACTATAATGTAGCTTGCATGTGGCAGTGTGCAGATTTGAAGCTTTTAGCCTCAGCGTGGTAGGGGTTAATATCATAAAGAATATGGCGAGCAGTAACAAATTATGCATAGACACTTTTGTGAACACATTTCATGCATTCGCTGCCTTTGAAGGACATTTATTTAACTCGTTCAGCCCGACGACCCAAATCTTGGAGGTGTCATCCAACAACTATGCACCTGTTGCAGGAGATGGATCGACCATGATAATTCAAGGGTAGTGCCAGATTAGCTTGGCGCCGACAGGCGCCAAGCTAATCTGGCCCTACCCTTGAATTATCATGGTCGACCCATCTCCTGCTGTAGTGCGTCAGGGCTGACTGGGTTAAATACCTATTAACAATATTACAAACATTTCATTGCGTGTGACTACATGCTTTCAAGGCCATTCACAATAACCTCTTTTGTAGTTTGTCATTCCCACAACAGTGAATCTGCTCTGTACCACAGGGCGCGTGTGATGGAATGTAAATCTGGACCTTACAGAGATCGCCCGTAGGATCCACAATCACATATCACACATCCCTACTACCTGTAGTTAAAAAAAAAAAAAAAAAAAAACCTCTAACAAGCTAAACCAACAAAGTAAATAATAAATGAAATCAATTTAAAACTATTTTAACAGAAACTTTTACAGGTTCAAAACAAAAAACAATTTTGAACAAATCATTAAAAAGCATTTCAATTTGGTCATACTATAAAATAACTGAAAAGAATAATTTAATTCTTGTAAAAAAAAAAAAAAAAAGAAAGAAAAGGGGGACATGGTTTGACTTTGTCAATAAATGGAAAACCCAAACTATGGCACAAAGCATTCTGTACACCAGAAAAATCAATCAGACATTTACCTTCCACAGTACAAATACAGTGGTACCTGTATTACTTCAACACACACTCACATACACACACACACACACACACACACACACACACACAAATGCACATATCCACATGCTTAACTATCACAGAAAAAAAAAATCAGCAACTTATGCTCCTTAAAATATCTGGACGAAGAATGTACAGGGCGAAACAATGCACATATTATGTGATTGATTGTACATTGCTTAACGTCCCGACAGCAACAAGGCTTTCTCAGGACGTGCCTGCACTGCTTGTGAAAAAAACACTAAACAGAACATTGAATGTATGTCGCCAGCCGGTCAAATACATTAAATAAACCTAACACATGGGGCCTAAATAAAGCTAAGACCATTTAGCAACACACATCCAATATCAAGAGCTACAGGCAGTGCAGACAGTAGGGAGAGTTTTAAAAAGGCAAATACAGGTGAATGGACAAAGGGTAGACAGAAACACATGCCCCAGAATAGAGAGAAAAACCCACCCTGTGGGGCTGACCAGGGTGACCCTGGGAACTAAAAAATACCTAACCCCACCCAAGTCCCCCAGTGCAGACCCGGGTGGGGTTGCACATATGTGATAAAGTTGGCAATTTTGTAAACACAAACAGGTAAGCTAGAGTGCAGGGACTGTTTTGTCATTTTCAATTCATATTTATAGCCATTCCTGCATTGCAGACACATTTTAGTGTAAGAAAGGTTTCGATTGTGAAAATATGTACTTTTCTGCTCATATGTTTAAGATTATGTTTAAAGGGGACCTGAGGCCAGTTGCAGGAGTGAGCTTAGTCCTGCGCCAGCCACTTAGCAAGGTGCTCCGCTGTAGCGGAGCACCTTGCTAAGTGGTTGGCGCAGGACTAAGTTCACTCATGCAAGATAGCCACTGAGCACTGAAGTCAACAACGTAGTCTTAAACATAGACTTAAAGTCCCTACGTTGTACTGACTTCAGGTCCCCTTTAAGATTCCCACGTTTCCATCTGCCACCTTTCACCCCTGTATACACTGCATACCACAAACACTCACTTCACACTTTTGCTCAGCGAAACACGCAAAATTTGGCAGACATCAGCTGGTGCTACCTCTTGCACGAGTGACAGTGTGGAAAAATAAAACAATGCCCCATGGCCTTACTTACGCCTGTCACCCCTACCCGGGTATAGGCCGTCGACGAGAGACCTCCAGCAACTCCTGTCCTGTGCTTCTCCTTCGATTCTACTCCAGGTGGTTCCCAGTCTCTTGATGTCTGCTTGGAGGTCTCGACGCCAGGAATTTCTCGGCCTACCTCTTTTCCTCTTTCCCTGCGGGTTCCATGACAATGCCTGCCTAGTGATACTGGAAGCTGGCTTTCTCAGGCTGTGACCGATCCATCCCCATCTTCTTCGCCTAATTTCATTCTCTGCTGTTATCTGCTCTGTTCTGTCCCAGAGTCTGACGTTGCTGATCTTCTCTGGCCAGTGGATTTTCAAAATTCTTCATGAAGGTCTGTACTCTGTTGACTGTGGTTTTTGTCAATCTCCATGTCTCTGCTCCATATAGGAAAATTGCTTTTACATTGGAGTTGAAAATCCGGACTTTGGTGTGTTGTGACAGCTCTCTGGAACTCCACACTTTTTTTAACTGGAGAAAGGCTGCTCTGGCTTTACCGATTCGTGCTCTGACATCTGCATCAGTGCCGCCTTTTTTGTCTATGATGCTCCCGAGATAGGTGAAGGACTCCACCTCCTCCAACGGGGTGCCAGCAAGCAAGATTGGTTCTTCCCTGGTTGTGTTCAGCCTCATTGTCTTTGTTTTCTGTTTGTGAATGGTGAGGCCCACTTGGGACGAGATGTCAGCAAGCCTCGTGGTCTTGTCCTGCATTTGTTGATGAGTGTGGGACAGTAATGCCAAGTAGTCTGCAAAATCGAGGTCGTCAAGCTGTGTCCACAGTGTCCACTGTATTCCACTTCGTCTGTGCTCTGTGGTCATCTTCATGACACAGTCTATGGCCAGTAGGAAGAGGAACGGAGACAGCAGACACCCCTGCCTGACACCAGTTCTGACCTGGAGCTCCCTGGTGAACTGCCCTTCGTGGATCACGCGACATGTCATGCCATCGTAGCTGCTCTTGATCAGGTGGACGAGCTTTGTGGGTACACCGTAGTGTCGTAGGAGTTTCCACAGAGTCTCTCGGTCCACGCTGTAAAATGCTTTCTCATAATCCACAAAGTTGACGTACAGCGGGGAGCTCCACTCCAGAGACTGTTCCACGATGATGCGGAGAGTGGCGATCTGGTCTGTACATGATTGGTTCTTCCTGAATCCTGCTTGCTGGTCTCTCAGCTGGGGGTCAACGGAGCTCTTCATTCTCTCTAGGATGATCCTGTTGAAGACCTTTCCTGGTACTGACAGCAAGGTGATTCTTCTGTAGTTGGAACACTTGCTGAGGTCGCCTTTCTTGGGAAGCTTGATTAGGTACCCCTCCTTCCAGTCAGCTGGCATCACCTCCTCTTCCCAGATCTTTCCAAACAGTGGGTACAGCATCTCCACTGTTGTCTCTAGGTCTGCTTTCAGAGACTCCGCTGGGATGCCATCTGGCCCTGCTGCTTTGCCATTCTTCAAAAATGCCACTGCTCTTCTGATCTCTTTCCGGCTGGGTCTGTCACAGCTGATGGGTAGGTCGGTCTCTGCCGGCTGGATGTCAGGAGGGGGGGGGGGGGGGGGGGGGGGGTCGGGTGGGCTAGGTCTGTTCAGTAACTCTTCAAAATACTCGGCCCATCTGTCGAGTTGGTCTGCTCTGTCTGCAATAGGCTTGCCTTCTTTGTCTTTTACTGGTCTTTCTGTATGGCCATACTTACCCGACAATCTTCTGGTAATGTCGTAGAGCTGTTTCATGTTGCCGCTGCCTGCTGCCTTTTCTGCCTCTGCTGCCAGGCTGTCTGTGTAGGCCCTCTTGTCTGCCCTGATACTCCTCTTCACCTCACGGTTGGCTTCCGAGTATTCCTCCTGTGCCCTTACTTTGGCTGCTCTCGTGCGACTGTTGTTGACAACTGCTTTCTTCTGCTTCCTCACTTCTATCTTCTTCAAGGTCTGTGCCGACAGCCAGTCCTTGTGGTGGTGTTTCCTGAACCCTACAGTGTCTTTGCAGGTTGAGTTCAGCGCCTCTCTAACTGCCTTCCACTGCTGCTCTGTGGTGACCGCCTCCTCTTCATTTACTAGCTCCTGTAGCGCTTGAAACCGGTTGGACAGCACCAGTTTGAACTCTTCTCTAACTCCAGTTTCTCTCAGGAGGCCTACATTATAGCGCTGTCTTCTTGTTGTCTCTGTGCGGCTTTTCTTTAGCTTGAGCTTCATTCTTAAGGTAAGCAGATGGTGGTCTGAGGCGACATCTGCTCCCCTCCTCACTCATCTTGAAGGGATCTTCTAAATTTCTTGCTAATGCAGATATGGTCTATTTGGTTCTCTGTTGTATGGTCAGGTGAGACCCAAGTTGCTTTGTGTATTCTTCTGTGTGGGAAGATGCTGCCTCCAATGACAAGTCGGTTTAGAGCACAAAAGTCTACAAACCTCTCCCCGTTCTCACTCATCTCCGAGCCTAGTCCCTGTCTCCCCATCACCTCTTCATATCCGGTGTTGTCCTCCCCTATTTTGGCATTAAAATCGCCCATGACGATGGTGATGTCTCGCTCCGCACATTTGTCCACGGCACTCTGGAGTCGGTCGTAGAACTCTTGTTTCTCTTCCTCGTCACTGTCATTGGTGGGCGCATAACACTGGATGACGTTCAGCTTGAGCTTTTTCTTGGTTCTAAAGGCTGCTGTGATAATTCTTGGCCCAAGAGGTTCCCAGCCCATCAGCGCTCTCTGTGCCGCCCCATGGCCTGCAAGAGACAGAAATTCTCATGAGCCTCTTCGTATGCAGGGGCTCATGAGAATTTATGCCTCTTGCAAGTGAAACAGGCTGTTCTATCTGAACCAAAAATATGAAATTCAGCTTTCCGAGATTTTTTAAAAAGATGAAGTAGCCTTCAGGACTGACGACTCTCACCCCTGCCGAGAGAGAACACGTTTAACAGTGCACAAATCTGGTGTAAACTAAACACACAAAAACTCACATCTTTGGCACATCTGAAAACACAAATGGATTTTCGCACAGTCGTAACACACACCACACAACCAGGCAGTTTTTTTGTAGGCTTAGCTTCCATAAACTGACCATGAGGACCTTACGTACACACACATACTCTTAATCCAAGACACACGCACACACAAACACACTGTCCCTTTAAACTCTGCACTTCAAGAGAACAACAAACAAGCTGAAGATAAAACTTGTCCCACTGCTAGTCACCATCAGAACCATCCCCCTCACAGTTCAAGGACAACACAAGGTCATCCCTAGAGGACACAGTCGTAGCGATGGCAGGTGCGACCAAGGTGAGACCGGCAGAAGAGGCCTGCTGAGCAAGGAGCAGGTTTGTGCTGATGGCAGACAGGCCGGCGAGCGAGATGGGAATCGGGCCGTTGGCTGTGACAACTGCAAAAGAATCAAAATCTGTATTTATCCCATGAAGGGGCAATTCCAGTTTGGACGGGAGCGTATATATATATACCAAGTGAAGTAAACCAAGTACCCTAGGCCTAAGCCAACTTTTGTAATGTATTTGTGGTACGTGATTCATTGTCAAAAGGGTGCGCATGCGTGCGCAAGTTGTGAGTGCGCGTTTAGAGTTATAATTATTATAAGATAAGCGCATTATAAATACTGTAATTATTATTTATTATTATTAAACAATGGAAAAGACGGACATACGCACACACATACACCCAGGCACCCATGCACGTAGAATTAAGAACTATACTAATAATAGTGACAGCTATGCTAATACTGACAACTATGCTAATACTGACAACTATACTAATACTGACAACTATACTAACAGTAATACTAATGTAATACTGACAACTATTCTAATAGAATATAGGTTATCACCCAATCAGAACAGGATCGAGTCTAATAAACACATAACCATCTGGGCGATGTCAGCCGCAACTGGCCAATGCATTGCTGTGTGCAGCCCAGCTGCTCCAAACATCAACATGGACATCTCTCGCATACTGGGACAGGACAGTGGATGACTAAATCAACTGCTAGGGCATGTCACCACTGGCGTCAGCTGGAGATTAACTCTTGAACTCCCAGAAATAAAGACTTCCATTCTAGTTCTGGGAGTTTAAGAATTAATGCAAGAAAAAAGCATCTGACCAGCTCGTACTGCCGTCTTGGCATGCTCAAGGTGGGCGACTTCCTTCGATCTGAGAATATCAAATAAACTAATGTCCGACAGCATGAGGTATAAATTCTCATGAGCCCCTGCGACTGCAGGGGCTCATGAGAATGTATATCTCTTGCTGACGCAAAGGTATTAAACCCCAGATGTCAATTTACTGTAAATCTGTGCAGGTTTCTCTCTCGCCCTGCCATCAAATCCAACTTGGCACGAAACTCTCCTGAGCTCTCTCTCTCTTCCAAGTTCAAAAAATGGGTTTACAAACTTTCACTGTTGTAAAATCAGACATGAGACCAGGTAGGGATCAAATCCTAGGAAAGCAAAGAGTCCAGGACTCGCAACTCGCGATCAGTATATTTTCATGTGGGGGAACTTCACAACACACCTACATTCATGTTATAGTGTATGCAATGAGTTCAAGAAAAATGTTAAATTCAACGTATAAACATGCACCATAATTCAAAAACATGTTCTCAATGAATTTGCACTGATCTAAAAAATAACCAAAATGCAGGAAAAAAATTCGGATTTCCGAAAAAATTCGGAAAAGTCCCATGTCTGTAAAATAAAGAATCATTGTCATTGTCCCTTTCGCTCACCTATCTGACCAGGCTTGGGATCGGCAGTACCGGACGACGGGGAGGAAGGTTCTGAAAAAGAAGATTTCTGCTGTAAATGAGAAGGAAGCTGGGGTGTGATGCTTGCGATGGCTTCCGGCCAGAACCTCTGCTGCGGCCGCGTGGTTGGCTTGCTTTTCTTCACTTTCGTTGTGTCACCTGCACCCGAGTCCAACATCGGCTGCAATATTCGCCTACGGGCATTGATGAACCTGTGGCGCGAACCGAAAGTATACTTGTGGTGAATTGCGTTATGATATTGAGGGCACAAATCGATGTACAGCCCCCAAAACTCCTTTTCATGCTCCAAGCTTTAACCCTGTGGGTGTAGGTAGCAGTTTTACTCGCGATGATTCCGCCAGGAATCATCGTGACTAAAACCACTACCGACACCCAAAGGGTTAACCGACTGGCTGTTGGTATCACTATTAGTCACGATGCTTTCTGCATGCAACAGTGCGACAAAAAACGTTACCAGCAGCCAAATGGTTGAGGTTGTAATAGATAGATAGATAGATAGATAGATAGATACTGTTTATTGCCATTTGCCTTAAGAACATAAAGCATAGGAATGTGTGTTGGTGTCATTACAATTACAAACATCACAGTCAACAATAAAAAATAATTAATACTCTATCACACAAATTCAATGCCCTACACACACTGTCAAAACTTTAAACTAAACAACTAATCTCACAAACCAATACGTACCCATTCACACACCCATGCTCATCTCCCACACACACATGCACACACACGCCTATTAATCTAAGAAGTCTAAATTAATTAACTCTTACCAGTTCGCTCCCTTGGCCATCGTATGTATACATACGAAGCCACGCCCATGGAAAATTCCATCGTGTTTACTGAATTAAAACCAATTAATTTTTACTCTCAGTATTATTGTAATAACTTATTGACATTAGAAAGTCACTTTCATATGATAGAATGAAAAAAATATTAATTTTGAGTTTGTTCGTGACCTTTGTTATCGATCGAGTCACTACGTCCACCATCTTGCTTTCCCTACTGCGTTATTTTCACTGCTTGCGATTCCTCTCTGTGAATATTCCGTCAAAATGAGTTCATCTGAGTCCGAAAGTGAAGAGTATCTCACTGAAGGGGAATCTTCCAGCAACCAGGCCACTGAACATGATTCCAGCACCAGCGATGTGGAAAAAACGAAAGAAAACCATCGCAGGTCATTGTGACACTTTCTATTTTGGTTTGACCATGTGCTATCCATGTGAGTCTTTGTTTACCTATTGTCTGGTTCAGAATCGTGAAACTTTATGAAGTACATAAACAAGTTTTATTACTTGCTGTGTATTGCCTCAGTGATATTTTCAGCAAGTCAGAGATTTTCAGAGAAGCACATGTTTGTTGTCTCAGTCATGCCAGGTGTTGACACGCCCACTTTTTCCTGCCCTTGACCGGTGTAGATTATGTTGCGTAACTCTTAGAAATTCGAACACATTTTCTTGAAACTTCACAAAAATGTGTAGAAATGATTTGTCCACACACTGGATTCACATTTTAAACAAAGGGGCAAGAAACAAAAAATTTTTCTTCTTAGTGACTTTCGTGAAAACTGTTTTTGGAAACCGGACACCATTTTTTCTTCGTCGCTAAATAAACAACAACTTCTAAACTACGTTAAGTACAGACTTTTTACTTATCCTGACTGAAAGCTGACTCAATGCACTTTAATATGATGTATAATAAGCCAACTCTTGACCACTAGAAGAGCTTTCAGCAGCATTTTTGCTTGGTCATGTGTGAGGGTAAAAGTCATTTTGTTCACTGGCCTCAAATAGAGCGAACTGGTAAGAGTTAAAGGTATATCGTTTAAAATGAAAACAGAATATCATAGAGTAAATATGTCACTAATTCAGTGATCACAGTCAGGTGTAAAACTGGTTAATATATATATATTATAATTACTGTCATCTGAAGATATATCAAATGTGATAGCTCAAAAGTGGTGCCAGATTAACAATTCTGGCAACGCCCTTGAACTATCATGGTCAATCCACACCTTGTTGCAACAGGTGACGGTTGAATCAGAAAAGAACTGGACAGACACAAAGGAAACAACAGCAAGAATGATAGTGTGAGCATCCCATAATTTCTCAAAAATGCACCTGCTAACTGGCTTAACCCATATCATACCGAGGCTAAAAGCTTCAAATGTCTACACTGCAAGCTACATCATCGATGGGTGGGACCGAACAAAAAAGTTGAATCCTGAAGCGGGGGTCTTGGGGCACTTTTTAAGTGAAAAAAAATATATATATATATATTTTTAATCCGGAAATCCAGCTGTATTCCGAAAGTCCCACCCACGATCATCGTACTTACAGATCAGATATAGACCAATGGCTTTAGTTCAAGGGTAGTGCCAGAATAGCTTGGCGCCTAGAGGCGCCAAGCTATTCTGGCACTACCCTTGAACTATTTTAGTCTCACTTATAGTTATTTCACACACTGGTGTATTCCGAATGATAGGGGTTAAATCAGTGCATTTAACCTTTTGACTGCTGGCAGCACTTCTTGCTGCGATGTTTCTTGCAACCAAACGCACTACCAACAACTACAGAGCTAATGGTATTTTTTGTGTACTGTACCACTATAACATAATAAACCTACGCTCATGCAAGAATCTACACTCACCAGTTGTTAACTTGCAGCAGCGTCAGGTTGGTTTGACTCGCTATCTGCCGTTTCTCATCTTCTGTAGGGTATGGATGCTGTAAATGCAAAAAGATAAGCGTGCGTTACAAACGTCGTGCAGTTTATAAGTGTGTTAACACTTAAACACCCAGAACAAAATGACTTCCACTCTGTCGGATGGAAGTCATTTAGTTCTGGGAGTTTACGAGTTAAACTGACGTGAGCGTAATAGGGAAATATTCAAACTTCCTGCAGGAGGGTAGGTCAAGCATGACGACTCCTGGGTAGTGTTAGATTTGCTCGACATCTTGTCAGGTGTGCAGCTGATCTCGCACAACCCTCTAACTGTACTCACGATTGGTCCATCTTCCGCAACTGAAACACTAGCCTTTCCTTGCTACTGGATGCATATTTTGTTTCTGAAATCTTTGTTCAATCAACCAGTGTTCGCCAAAGCGCACAGCTCTGCGTCTTTTACGCACATAAATCTGAAAAGGACGCGTAGATTTTCAGTCTGTACATTCCGAAGGATGCACAGAAATCATACTGCAGAATCTGCTATCAAAAGTGCTGGCACGCCTGCGAAGCTAGGCTTGCCGCACAAACGCTTTTCAGACGAACTCGTTTCGGCGAACTGGTTCGGAGTTCTGAAATCTGATTGGCCATTTGCAGTGAGCTGACATATTCTTTTCAGCAATTGGCTGAAACCCTCAGTTTGACAAAGGCATGCTGGTTCAAGAGGCAACACGCAGATTCTGTAGGGCTGCAAAACGGGGAGAGTAGCTGACTGAGAATGAGGTGAAAGTTACAGACAATTTCATATACCAGCAAATTGTGTGAAGACTTTCCATGAAGGGACCCTCAGTTTTGACAAAAGGACCCTTGGATTTCCTGGCAGAGGGTCCCAGGGATCCTTAGTTTAGATACACATGGGGAACACTGATCAAAGAACAAAAGCCATGACCATCTAATGGGCACAGATACAAAGTGGTTTCAGCAAGAGGCATAGATTCTCATGAGCCCCCGCAACTGCGGGGCTCATGAGGATCTATACCTCTTGCAGCTGGGTGGCATTCAGTTTTTCTCAACAGTGAAGGGGTCAAAAAGCTGCCCAATCAGGGTAACAGGCAGTATGCCTATTTTTTGGGACATAGCATCGCCCGCTTCGATACAGCAGAAAGGAAGTCTTTAGAATAGATAACGGTCTTCCATGGGAAAGAACTCAACACTGAAATGACTCGAGCCAATAATGGTGCTCGCAGACGGTCCAGCTTTTGGGCTTGAAACACTTGACACAGCGCTCAGCAGGGATTGACATGAAGTTGAACGCCATTCCGACAGTTGAATTAGACTCCGTATCCACTTTCAACCCAAACGGAACTGGTCGTAGTTTCTTTCAAGGCTCTTTCCAAACAGCCAATCATCTGCAGTGTTGGGGCCCATGTGGTTTGGCTATGCAAACAACACCGCCAGCTAGGCCGATTATGAACCGGATGAGTGAGAATTGACCAGACTGAACGCAAATTTACAGTTGAATGTGCTCAAGGCATTTGGTGCGTCTGCCATCACCTTAACTCATTCGAGATGAACAACATCTGGATACGCGGCTTCAGCCATGTATCCAGATGCCGTTTGTCTCGAATGAGTTAAGCCAACAAATAAGTCCCAAAAAATGTGTACCCACTTACCACCAAGTGCTGAAACAGCCAGGTTTTCATGACCTGCGTTGCATGTTTGGGTAGCACCCCACGCTTGGAGTTTTTCCGTTTTCCCAGTGGGTCATCATCATCGTAGGAATCATCACCAGACAGGCCCAAGCTGCTGCCAATCTGACCTGAACAACATACCTCCATCTTCAAAATGCCAGGTACACACACACACACACACTGGAAAACCCTGCAGTGTACAACAAAACTACTGTTTCAAAATTCAATATAGTACACCTAGAACTTCACGTCAGAATACCAATTCAATATGTCAGAACACTGGTATCATTCATTCATCTACATAAGTGCTGACCTCAAGTCGACACTAGAAAAACAGCTATTCACATATATGCGTCACCCGCAACCTTGACTGCCAGGAATGCATACTTATCTGTGATAGGCTTATGACTGTATACAAAATAGCTAAACAATTTACAGGAAGTACTGAGCCATCTTGTTTTTGGATGTGATTTTTATTAAGGATTGCTTCACCACACTTGTGTTGTCTTACATGTCTTTAATATCTTGTATTGAAAGAAGCACAACGATAAATAAGTGAACAATCCATCAACGTATGTTTACCTCCACTTGGCTGTGAAGATGTAGGAGAACCCATCACCCCTATCTGTGACAGTGGGGTGTTCCCATGAATGACAGGGGTAGCAGCCATTGTACTGTGCATAGGGGAGGCCTGGATCTGCAATAAATAAATGAAGGTCAGTAATACTGAAGCTTATAACACAAAGCAAGTAGTGTGTTCTGGTCTGTGATTTTAGTTACAGTTGAGTGTGCACGAGGCTTTGTTGCGTCTGCCATCACCTTAACTCATTCGAGATGAACGGCATCTGGATACGTGGCTGAAACCATAGACCAGAACACAAATTAAAATGTTTATATTTTCAAATGTAAATGGTTCCTTTTTTTAACACCCCAATGGTAAAAACATCAGGTACCACCAGACTGCAGAGGTTCAGAACGACACAATTGATTTGGAGGTTTCTTGCTATGTTTCTCTAAGCTCTCAACAGCAAGCTCTAAAAGTAAAACAAGCAGATAAATAAACTCCCCCCCCCAAAAAAAAAAAAAAAGAAAAAAAAAAAACACACACAAAAACACACAACAAAACAAAACAAAACAAAACAAAAAAAAACAAAACATAAAAATAAAAAAAACAACACCACAGACAAACACAAAAACAACTACCACCACCAAACAAAGAAACAAAATAAAACTAACAAACAAACAAAAACGAATAAAATAAAACAAAGTAAGGTAAATATAATGAGGCACCCTGAATATTGTGCAAGAGGGGTATTTCACTCCAGCACCCTTCCAGCCCAGCCTCTATGCCCCACCTGTATGGGCTGTGCGACGATGCCTTGCGGAGTGTGAACCATTTGATACACCATGTTGCCGGAGATGATCTGCCCCTGGCTGATGGTTGCCATTGACAACCCCGGCTGCATCATGACACCGCCACCCAGCTGGTTGACAACCGGGGTTGTTGACAGTGTTGCCATAGACGTCGCAGCTCCTGAGGAAGCAGCAAAGAAGTGTAACGTCAAACATTTCAAAAACAACACAAATAACAATAATCCACTTCAGCGGGACATTAACCCTTTTCATCCTGATCCACCCATTGCTGGAAACAAATTTGACTATGATACAGTGCAGTTCAAGGGTGGTGCCTGAATAGCTTGGCGCCTCAGGCGCCAAGCTATTCTGGCACCACCCTTGAACTAAAATGGTTGATCTATCTCCTAATCTGTAGTGTAGCCTTCATAGGACAATAGGTTAATTATTTTTTAAGTCAGCCTCAGGATGTAATGGGTTAAAAGTACTATCCTCCAGCAAACCTATCTTCAGACAAAAAAAATCCATTTTTTTCAAAGGAGAAAAAATTCACCAACAAAAAGGTTTTTTTGCATCTATCTCTGATCACTTACCAAGTGCTGCAGCGTTGGCAGAGCCGGGGGTGGGGGAGAGGGGCGGGGAGTCGAGGTCGTCCAAGCGCAGCAGGTTCTCGCTCTGCAGCTTGCTCTTCAGACAGGTGATGTAGCGACTGCAGAAGTCCTTGCACAGGTCGCTGACCTTCTCCAGCTCCAGGAGGTGGATGCGCAACACCTGCACTGCTTTCAACATCTACAACACACCAAGAGGATGAGCCAACATCCACACCCAAAAGGTGACTCCCAAACGAGAACCAAAACACTGACTATCCCAAATTTTTTTCAGTTGCCTTCAGATGACATTACATACCAAGGCAGGGGTGCTGAAAAGAGTCACCCAATTGCCGTGGTGACTAAAAACAGCTTACGGCTCAGGCAGCGCAAAATTGAAATAATAATAATATTGTCAGTTTCTATACCGCCTAATCACAATAGGTGCTCTGGTGCTTTACATGTTACACTAAAAATACTAAGACATGTAATGATGTATACAGAAAAACAAAATGACAAAAATTACAACTGAAAACAACCTAATGCTACACACACACACACACACACACACACACACACACACACACACACACACACACACACACACACACACACGGTAGTAATACAGTCATGTGGAACAGGTGGAAAATGTCCTTAGATATAAGCCAGGGAGGAAAAATGAGTTTTAAGATTTGATTTAAAAACAGAAAGTGATGGTGTGTGGCACACATCCGCCGGGAGAGAATTCCACATAACAGGGCCAAAGTATGAAAAAGCGCGATAGCCCCGAATCTTCTTTTTGGGTCTGGGGGATGCGGAAGGTGCGGGTGTCTGAAGCAGAGCGTGGTGAACGTGACGGTGTGTAAAGCTGGACTAGATCGCTGGACTAAATGACTGAAAATGGTCCACAGACTGACTATGCCCCATGATTCACGGCCAGCGAAAGACATAGATTCTCAGGAGCCCCTGCAGATGCACCAGGTGTTTCGGTATTAACTCATACGTTACAGAAGAAATGATCTTTAACTCATTCAGCCCGATGCATATATTTCCCAAATCTTGGAGGCGTCATCTAACAACTATGCACCTGTTGCAGGAGATAGGTCGACCATGATAATTCAAGGGCAGTGCCAGATTAGCTTGGCGCCGACAGGCGCCAAGCTAATCTGGCACTACCCTTGAATTATCATGGTTGACCCTGTACAGGACTGCGGATGCAGGGGCTCATGAGAATGTATGCCTCTTGCAGGTTGAACTGGATGGGTGAAGGGCTGTTCTGTCTCATACATGAGACCAGGTAGAGATCAAATCCTAGGAAAGCAAAGTGGTCCAGGACTTGCAACTCGCAATCAGTATATTTTCATGTGGGGGAACTTCACAAAACACCTACATTCACATTCATCTTATAGTGTAAGCAATGAGTTCAAGAAAAATAAAAAGTGTTTTTGCTTTTTCTCAACGAATTTGCACTGATCTTAAAAAACAACCAAAATGCAGGAAAAAAAATTCGACTTTCCAACAAAATTCGGAAAAGTCCCATGTCTGCTGACTGAACAGAAAGCTGAAACTCAGGTTGCTGGGGCTTTGAAAAAGCTGAATCAGTCTCCAGGACTTATTATCTGTTCACATTTGTCAGAGGAACCCCTTGACAACTGATAAAACTGGAACATAACAGGCAATTCTCCATCACAAATCTCCACAACCGAATGCCAGTAACTGCAAACCCCTACCAAGTTGTCCAGGTCGTGGTCGTCAGTGTAGAAGGGTTTATTTTGTTGCTGCCGCTGCTCCACAAAGGTCTGTATGTCGTTGTCATAGTTGATGCAGGCGAAGATGTCAGGCGAGTGCGACACCTGCTCACATTTCTGGAACAGCATCGCCATCAGTGGGAATAACGGATGCCTGCACGTCAAGAATACAAAATACGTCATTCGGAGCTCTGAGCAAACTGCATGCATGCGCAAACGTTGATGCCTTGCGAATAAAACCACCGGTACCGCAAAAAGTGCTGATGGCCACATGCACGAGAGGGATAATGGTAATCAATAAACAAGCAAGTTAACCCTTTTAGCCCCGAGTCCCTACAGCAGGAGATTGATTGACCATGATAATTCAAGGGTAGTGCCAGATTAGCTTGGCGCCTTCAATCAATCTCCTGAAATTCAATTGTAATTCTGGTCATTGACCTGTTTAGCCATGAGTCCCTACAGCAGGAGATTGATTGACCATGATAATTCAAGGGTAGTGCCAGATTAGCTTGGCGCCTTCAATCAATCTCCTGAAATTCAATTGTAATTCTGGTCATTGACCCGTTTAGCCCCGAGTCCCTACAGCAGGAGATTGATTGACCATATTATTATTATTATTTTTGTTGAAGTAATTCAGTCCAGATCGTCCAAACTTGTCAAATGGACACTTGAAGGCATGCTTGACATCACAAATGTTACATTTGACAGATATATCAAGCCATTCAGGTGAATGTGCAGATTAATCCATATCACCTTAATGCTCTACAGAAGGAGATGGGTTGACCGTGATAATTCAAGGGTAGTGCCAGATTAGCTTGGCGCCCTCAGGCGCCAAGCTAATCTGGCACTACCCTTGAATTATCATGGGCAATCAATCTCCTGCAACTGGTACATAGGCGTTGGGCAACACCTCCCAAAAAATGTTTGAGACACGATGGGATGGGACCTTGGGGCTACAAGGGTTAATCGGTACACAAGGTGAAAGGTGCATGCATCAGCATGGCAGGGTTTTAGTTTTGCAAATGCCACGTTCAGTTAACTGTGCCCATTCAGTGCCAGTCAAGGCAGATTGTGTTTCTTCAACTTTAGCTAATTCAAAACAAAAATACCCTAGCTGGATTCAAAGTGGAGTCCGCAAGAGGCACGGAGCTTCATGAGCCCCTGCAGCAGTGGGGGGCTCATGAGGATCTATACCTCTTGCTACGAGTGGTGTTCACATTTTCTCAGCAGTGAAGGGGTTAAGTTTAAGCATAGGATCAGTAAACTGTGTGGTTAACCTGTGGTATATTTCAGGAAATTAGATGAATTCTCTTTCCCTCTTTGGCTCAAACTCACCGGTCACTGATTTACTGTCAATAATTATTGTACTGTAATGTGTATTGCACTGTACTACATTGAAATTTGTGGTGTAATTTGTATTGAAATTGTAAAATGTTTTGCACTGTTTTGTATTGTATTGCATGGGTGCTTCTGTTGAATTTTCAAAAAAACAAAACTGAAAGGTCCAGGGGAGCATGTAATTTCTTATGGCAGGTTTTCAAACACCTGAATTCAAGCACATAACCAGCACAGAAGCACCCATGTACTTATTGTAACTAAATAACTGTACCATTGCCATCATGCTTCAAACTCAGGCGCGGTGGTACTGACACGCTTAACCCATTACATCCTGAGGCCGATTTTGTCAAATTTCCTGATTGTCCTATCAAGGCTACATTACAGATTATGCGACAGATCAACCATTTTCGCTCAAGGGTGGTGCCAGAATAGCTTGGCACCTCAGGCGCCAAGCTATTCTGGCACCACCCTTGAACTATCTATAGTCAAATGTATGTCAGGCAAGGGGTGTATCAGGATGAAAAGGGTTAAATTATTTAATTACAATACAATTATCGACTGCATATATGATTAGAGAGGTTGTACTAAAGAGGTTTTACGTTCAAACATCTTGCCCTTTCACTGGATTGTCCTAGACTGTTGTACACATCTGCGACGGGCCGCGACTCGAGTCGTTTTAGTGATACAAGGTAGAAGACTCATGTTTGCTGCCCCGTTTTGAAGCTTGCCGGAAAATGAGTTTGTTTCCCTTGATAAAAAAATAACAGCCACATTCGCTCGTGTTCAAATCAGCAAAGATTTTCAGCAAATTTAGATGAAAAAATTAATCGCAGGTGACCTGTCAAGAGATGAGATTCTCCAGTTGCTGGATCTTGACGATCCTGCAGATAGGGAGTCTTTTTCGCCCCACAAAAACGAAAATAGCTTCAGTGATGAAGAAAGCAGTGCAGAAACAGTGCCAGTATCAGAGCCTGTGGTGGTAGCAGGTACGAGTCAGCAAATTCAACACACACAAAAAAACTTTTAAAAACACAAATTATCTCCCTTTTTTAAAGATGGCGGCTTATACGAATTGCGCGACAAACTTATAAATAGCACGGCTGAACAGGGCATCCTTTTTTTCATTTAGTACACAAAATTTGGTGGTGATTGGACTGAATTCAAGCTTGCTAGACAGATTTGTTTACAGTTGCTGGTTTTAATAATAATAATAATAAAAATTACGGTATTTGTAATGCGCTTATCTTATAATAATTATAACTCTAAGCGCGCACTCACAACTCGCGCACGCTTTAGACAATGACTTACGTACCACAAATAGTGAAAAACATTACGACGGTCAGCTTGTGGTGGGGAGTGTGGTGATATAGTGCTAAAACTGTTGAAAGAGGTGAGTTTTGAGGGCAGACTGGAAGGAGGAGAGAGAGTGTTTCTGACGAAGAGAGAGTGGGAGAGTGTTCCAGGTGGATGGACCGTAGACGGAGAAGGAGCCGAAAGTGTTGAGTTTGGTGCGAGGGATGTGGAGGCGGAGAGGGTCGGAGGCAGAGCGGAGGGAGCGGGAAGGTGTGTAGGGGTGAAGTAAGTTGGAGAGATAGGCAGGAGCGCAGTTGTTTAGGGATTTGTAGCAGAGAGACAGAATTTTGTGTTGGATGCTTTGGGGGATGGGGAGCCAGTGAAGGAGTTTGAGCAGGGGTGTGATGTGGTCAGATTATTTCTTTCTGGAAGTGTCTTGGCGGCAGGCTCAGGCTGGCAGGAAGATAAAGCAATGGCAGTGCTAGTAGTCACAACAGTGTTAAGACTATGCTGTAAATGAAAAGTCGCTGAGCAGCAGCGCACACACTGACCTGTAGATGAACTTCTTCTGCTCTTCCATCACTGGATCAGCTTCCGACCCCTGTGTTACAGTGATAAGGGTGGGACCAGAACTGCAGAGATACATTCCATGAATTTCATTAACTCATTGTACCCGAGGTACGAAATACCCACATTCTGGAGTTATCCTCCGAGGACTGCATAACAATTCAGGAGACAGATTTTCCTGTCGTGCAGAAGGAAAAATAGCTTGGTCCAGGGATAGTCACTGCCATAATTTATTAATTGCTTGGTCATACATTTTGTGTTAAGAATAGGTTGGTTTCATTGTCTCTTAGTCTTAATGTCAGTACTATGAATCACAGAATTATTTTCATTATAATGTAAAATCAATTGCTACGAATCAGATTCACCATGACCCCCCTACTATTTTTTTAACCCTTTTATCCCCATGCGCTGCAGCTTGAGATGGATCAATTATATATGTAATTAACTCATTCAGCCCGACGGCCATATTTCCAAAACTTGGGAGGCGTCATCTAAAGACTATGCACCAGTTGCGGGAGATGGATCGACCATGATAATTCAAGGGCAGTGCCAGATTAGCTTGGCGCCTGTTGGCGCCAAGCTAATCTGGCACTACCCTTGAATTATCATGGTCGAGCCATCTCCTGCTGTAGTGCGTCAGGGCTGAATGGGTTAAAGGGTAGTGACAGATTAGTTTGGCACCTATGGCACCAAGCTAGTCTGGCACTACCCTTGAATAATAATGGTTGAATCCATCTCCTGCAACTGGTAGATATAATAATAAATTGTTTGATGACATCACCAACATTTATAAATAAAAAAATAAATCAGCGCATTAATTATAGCCGCTTTATCCCAATTGAAAATCGGCTCAAAGTGCCGCCGCGAACTGAAGCCAACAAGCACGCGCACGTGAATCACGCGCATTCACTCACACACTGTACATGAACACAGAACATTTTCGTGGTGCTAAGGGCAAGCTCAAGTGAGCTACTAAGTTTTGGAAATGCAAATCGTTTGATCAAGTGGCTAAAATTTATACCAAAGTCGTGGGGGAGGAAGAGCCGCAGTACCCGGAGAAAGAACCCCCGAGGGTCCGCCCTAATTAACGGTGACACTTACTAGGGGAGAAAAGTCTGACGCTGGAACCGGGTATCGAACCTCGCACCTCTAGCACTGGTGGCAGGTGCTTTTACCGCTGCGCCACAGACCGCCCTCCTATTTGGGAAATGTGGTCATGGGGTTAAATGGGTTAATGAAATAATTGGCACATTATGCACCAGAGCGGTGCATCCTGGTTTGTATTGTTCTAACCTCATTTCTTCATGAGTGCTTTCCTCTACTGCAGACACATGCACCTGAGCCAAGAGTTGCGCCTCTTGATAAGTGGGTGGCTGCCCTTGGTGGATCACAGACATGTCTCATCCAATTGGGGTTTAAGGATCCACTTCTTCAACAGAGTGCTCTGAAAAAAAAAAATCTTCAGCTTTGAAATGTACTATCTAGCTGTACACCTTAGTTTAACCCTTATCATTCGGAATACACCAGTGTATGGAATAAGTTTGACTAAAATAGTTCAAGGGTAGTGCCAGAATAGCTTTACACCTCTAGGTGCCAAGCTATTCTGGCACTACCCTTGAACTAAAGCCACTGGTCTATATCCTTATTTGTAAGTATGATAATGCAACTTGCATATAGTGTACAAATTTGAAGCTTTTTTTAGCCTCAGTATGATATGGGTAATGCATTGCTCTGTCATATCCCCTCCACCCACTTCATTCAAAAGCGAAGGGAAAAATACTCAATGGTTGCGGATATGCAATCGAGTCATTTATTGGTATATTATATGCTAATTTTGCTATAACAAGATAACGGCCAATCAACCACAACAGCAATTCTAGAGTCGTCAAATTCCGGCAATACCCTCAACTGTCCATGTCAGTCGTCATCTGAGGGAATTTGAATTTAACCCTATGGATTAACTCATTCAGCCCCCACCCGACACACCACAGCAAGACATGGATCGAGCATGATAGTTCAAGGATGGTGCCAGAATAGCTTGGCACCCATAGGCGCCAAGCTATTCTGGCACCATCCTTGAACTATCATGCTCGATCCGTCTCAAGAATTATAATAGTCCTTCAGAGGGCAAGTTCAAAATTGGGGGACTTTGGCCGGGTCCTGGAGCTGAACGTGTTATTGTTAATGTGCTCAAATGACAAGTGTACGTTATGCTGTCTGACCTTTCAGTTACACCAACTGGTACATGAATGAAGTACAAAACTTTCTTCTATTGCTCTTGTATATTTCAGAAAAGGCCGGGGGGGTTGGGGGGGGGGGGGGGTGTAGTCCGACCAGCGTGATCGATCGCCTGTTATTGTTATTGTTACTACGTCAGCAGACTGTGTTACTGTTAGTGCGGCGGAGGCGAGCGGAGGGGGCAAAGAGGGGAAGGGTCGGAGTAAGACTAAGACGGCAGTAGCTTGCCTTATTAGGTCTCCGAACACAGCTTTTTTTTTTTTAAATTTACGTCCACTTCAATTTGTTCTGGCAGTCTTGCTAATAGCAGTAGTCAGTCGTCATCTGAGGGAATTTAATAACCGCGATTCAAACTCAAAATGCTTTACCATACTTTATTTCATGCTCAGCTCCACCTGATAAGCCCAACCTTTGTTTTAAAATGCATCGGAACTCGGCGAAATACTAACTTGAGTTTCTCGGACATTACAACTGTCAACCCCAGGGGGCCCCTCCCCACTGAATCATAACGCGGCGCAAACACAACACGGATACAGCGGGCAACGCGCTTGCGTTGCGATCGTCTGCCGTGTCAAAATACGATTACTGACTGAAGCGCGTCTTCCACAATCACTCAGTCTGACAGACATGTTCTTCAAGCACTTTTCAGTCTACCAGCCCCGCCCGAATCCGTCACTCAGACCTTCCGATGTGCTGAACGACAAATTTATGAGTAGCCACCCTCCTACAAAACAATGCACGAGTGGCGGCAAATGCCGCACTAGAGCAACATGTACGAGTCAAGCTCCCCATTTCTGCCTTGTAAGTGGGCATCCGGTTTGCATGACTCTGATGAAAGGATCAACGTCGATTGAGATCAGTGAGCGTTAACCCCAAGAACTGGTTCGCATCAGCGCAGGATTTGGAGGGCTTACCTTCACTCCGCGACACTGTCACTCTTCGTCAAAATGGCGGACGTCAATTATTGACACTGCCCACCCATCACGTGACTGACGTCAGGCGCTGCGTCGGCCTCCTTACTTTGGGGTCCAGTAAAGGTTGCAGAGTAAAGATTGTAACGAACAAAAGAATATTTTTTGGGAACGAATTTTATGTGTGGGCATTTTTCGTTAACACTCAGCTATTGTATTTGATACTCTACTTTCGAAACCCAAACGGTTCATCGTTACAGTGCTGGCGGAATTGTAAGCAAATGAAGATCCCCAACGAAGCCTCAATATGTAAATCGAGAACAGCTTGGAAAAGCAATGCAGTCGACCTACTTTTTGAAGCTGCAACAGACGAACAAATAAAAGAATGCACCCGTTGTACACAGAGGGCCAATGAGTGATGTCTAGATGTGTTTGCTTTGCAGCATTTTTGTTTACTGGCGCAAAGCTTGGTGGAAACATTGACATATCGTGCACATTTCACCCAGCTGTCAGATTGCAAAGGGGGAGGGGGTTGGGGGTCGGCCCGTGGTGAGTGGCAGTTGAGACGAGGGAAGGCTGCCAGCAGTACACGCGCCAGTGGAGACTAGCCGACGTCACGCATCGACTGACATTCGTCACTCACCGCTGTCACGACTCTGGCAACGCCCCGTTTTTTGGGTGCGCGCGCTCTTAGGATCGATTCAGCGTCCCATTGGCCAGTGGCCGTTCTGGCCGTTCAGTCACACACAGCTGCTGCTTTTGTTTATTGTTATTATTGTTTATTATTATCATTATTTTAATTTTTTTTAAAATATGTTGTCGTGCCATGCCACACAAGACCACGGCACACAACAGCAATAAGTTTATTTTCCCAAAATACGTATGTGCCGATAATCATTGTTGTCATTTGGTCGTTGATTTGAAACTTCCTAACCGCCTTTTCGGTTTTAGATTCTGCTAACCCTTAGCATTCAAAATACACCAGTGTGTGAAATAAGCGTTTGACTAAAATTCAAGGGTAGTGCCAGAATAGCTTGGCGCCTCCGTCTAGGCGCCAAGCTATTCTGGCACCACCCTTGAACTAAAGCCATTGGTCTATATAGTCCTTATCTGTAAGGACTGTAATGTAGCTTGCAATGATATGGCTGTGTACAAATTTGAAACTTTTAGCCTCAGTATGATATGGGTTAACAACATCATTGATAAAAGGGGCGGACGGAAGGGGGGGGGGGTGGGGGTCCAGTGTTCCGGATCCCCTCCCCCCTCCACTTTGATTTTTCGGCCACTGGAACAAGGTCTAGCGTCGGGGAGGTCTTTTGTGTCAGGTTGAAGGTCCCAAACAAGACCTCCGCCCCCCCCCCCCCACCTCCCCCTTCAAGGTCAGTAACTGATTCACTGACCCCAGAGTTCTGCAAGACTTGCCCTTTGTGCAACATTATTAAATGTGTAGTACTAGTAGTTTATGTATGCATGCAGACTATATCATGGGTGAAAAATTGGAATGTCTGAAAACGGTCCACGGCCGGACTGATTATGCGCCCTAGGATTCATGGCCTACAAGAGGCATACATTCTCATGAGCCCCTGCAGACGCAAGACCCTCATGAGGACGTATGCCTCTTGCAGATGGAAGAAACTGGCTGAAGGACTCTTCTGTCTGAACCAAAGAGCTGAAATTCAGCTTTCTGGGATTAAAAAAAAAAAAAAAAGCTTTACCACTAGGACTGAACACTGTCAGTCATCCATGCTAAAAACAGATCACAGTTGATAGGGGTGCCCTTGCTGGCCAGGGAATGTAGTTACTGCACAGAACATAGTAAATGTATGGTTCCTGGTGGCTGTGGCAAGCTGCTTCAGTAAAAGTGTGTCCTCATTGGCTTGCAATTCGCAGAGTAAGGGGTAACGAGATCATGTTTTTGTTTGTCTCAACCTTATAATCCTGACACACCCATTGCTTGAAATAAATTTGACTGATAGTTCAAGGATGGTGCCAGCATAGCTTGGCGCCTGAGGCGCCAAGCTACTATGCTGGCACCACCCTTGAACTAAAACAGTTGATCTATCTCCAAATTAGTAATGCAGTCTTCTTAGGACAACAAGCAAATTTAACAAAATCAACCTCAGGATGAAATGGGCTAACTGCAGGGAGTGTGCGATGGTCCTAGTGTCTGCTGTATAAGATTGTCATAATAATTCTGCTGCTGCATGTCTGCATTCAGTCAAGTGCGCACAACCGTGCCTTGCCCAGCCATTATAATGAAAGACTGAGGGAGAAAGCCGAAGTCAGGGGTGGCGAAACGCTCAGTCAGGGGCACAAAACTCTTGACATGACTATTTTTTTCCCCCTTAGTGACCACCAGAAAAGTGTATGGCATGAAAAGTATTCTGTTCTGAACAGGGTCAGCAACCATCTGACGATGGAGTGATGTCCCTGTTTTTGTATAGCCTGATGGCACCATGATTAGCTTGGAAGCGCAGAGAGATACCTGCAAAACTACAAGTATTAACTTTAACGCCTTTGCTGCCAGTGACCAAAGACTGTTTCTGATATCTTTGCTAATTCAAAACCCAAAGTGTAGTATATCACCATATCACCCAGAAGAAGGATCTTTGATCCCCAAAACATCGTGTTTCATGTATCTACCTTAACCCATATCATTCGGAATACACCAGTGTGTGTGAAAAATGTTTGACTAAAATAGTTCAAGGGTAGTGCCAGAATAGCTTGGCGCCTCTAGGCGCCAAGCTATTCTGGCACCACCCTTGAACTAAAGCCATTGGTCTATATCCTTATCTGTAAGTACTATAATGTAGCTTGCATAAAATTATGGCAGTGTACAAAGGTGAAGCTTTTAGCCTCAGTATGATAGGGGTTAAAGGGTTTTCAACCTCTATTTTCTGTTTTCCTTTCAAAACCCAAAGGTCACAACCGCCCAAGAAACATGAATACAAGTGGTATCAACAAGTCATGGATCCTCATGAGCCCCCGCGACTGCAGGAGCTGTGATCACCTCTTTTGAAGTTGGATAATGTTGACATTTTGTCCAAAGAGAAGTGGTTGGCCCATGGAGCCCCAATGCACTACACCAACAGACGGATTGGGCCAGATTAGCTTGGCGCCCAACGGCACCAAGCTAATCTGGCACTACCCATGAATTATCATGGTCAGTCCATCTCCAGCCACTGGTACAGAAATCATCAGGTGAAGTGCAGCCTTAGGGTAAACTCATATCTTCTTCTTCTTCTCGAACACCGTCACACATGGAGTTTGGCTCTCAAAATGAAATCTGTGGTCTTCTGTAGCGCCTTCACAGACCCATACAGTTTCTCTTGTAGAGTGGCGGGCTTCGGCCATATTATCTCCTCCCTCAGCAGCTGGTGGCTCCCACATTCCTGGAGGATGTGCTGTGATATCATACCGAAGCTAAAAGCTTCAAATTTGACCACTGCCATATGCAAGCTACATTATAGTACTTACGGATAAGGATATAGACCAATGGCTTTAGTTCAAGGGTGGTGCCAGAATTGCTTGGCGCCTATAGGCGCCAAGCTATTCTGGAACTACCTTTGAACTATTTTAGTCAAACTTATTTCACACACTGGTGTATTCCGAATGATAAGGGTTAAATAGTTCACCCGCTCAGTGCCAGTGGACGCGGACTGTGTTTTGCAATCTTTGTTAATTCAACATCAAAACCCAATAGACGTCCCCGGAACAAGGATTCAAAGTGGTGTCAGCAAGAGGCATAGACCCGCAACTGCGGGGGCTCATGAGGATCTATACCTCTTGCAGTTGGGTAGTGTTCACATTTTCTCAGCACTGAATGAGTTATGCTACATATTGGACTCAACTCCCCATCAGCTGTCGTCATTACATGTATTATTATATTATATAGTATTACATGTGTATACACCCTCTCGTGAGCTCCGCTCATTAGTGGGACTGAAAGAAAAGTTGAATCATGAAGCGAGGGTATTGGGGCACTTTTTAAGTGAACAAAAAAAATAAAGTTTTTTTGTTTTTTTAAATCCGGAAATCCGGCTGTAGCCGGACAAGTCCAACCCATGGCTCCGCTCCTCTTCTGATAAACGGAAGTTGTGTGTACCTTCTGTCCAAGCTAAAACATTTGGTCAGCGCAATTTTGTTGATCAAGCCTCAGTGTTATGGATTCACTTCCTCTCGAGGTCAGAAACAGTGAGTCTGACTCGGGACTTCAAGAGGTCGTTGAAAACTCACCTCTTCAAGCTTTACTTTGAATAACTGTCAGTGTGCGACACCTTAGTTGTAGTTCTGTAATCCTTGTTTTAGACCGAATGCTAATTAGAACATATTATGTATGCATTGTTGTTTAGTTCATTGTAAAAGTGGTGTGTTCGCGTATTGTGTTTTGTTTGTTATGAGCATATGTCATTGTATTTTTATTTTTGTGTACAGATTGTAAAGCGCTTAGAGCTAGCTTTTGATTAAGATTAAGCGCTATATACTCATTATTATTATTATTAGCATAAGTCCTTGTAAAGTCTTGAGTCAATTCACAGTGCTGCAGTATGTTCCTTTCATAGATGTTACACACACAAACAAACAAACAGGCATGTTTTGTCTTCTTTACTCAACAAGCCGATCATCACATTCATCAGCCAAGGAAACAAAAACTGGCATAAGCAGTTAAACAGTTACCTCATTCCATTAATAAACTCATAAATTAAACTTGACTGTTTTATCCCTCCCCTCCCTATATCCCGTACTGACCAATCTTCACAGTTTTCCGGTGTTTTTGCAGCTGCTACGCCTTGCATAAACATTCCGAACTTACTACTTTAATTTACCCTACAAAACAAAACTGTATCAGGCTAATTTAAAACAAAATACCGGCAAGCAGAGTAACAGATCATGCACGCAGAAAATGTATGTACAGTGTGCCCAGCAAGTAGAACGTCCTGGTGTGACATTAACCCCTTCACAGTGGCACAGGTGTTAAACTTGAGATGGCCTGACGTTTGCCCAAGAACCTTTCCCTTACCTGGTGTTCATATTAACCCATATACTGAGGCTAAAAGCTTCAAATTTGTACACTGCCATATGCAATCTACATTATAGTACTTACAGAAAAGGATAGAGACCAATGGCTTTAGTTCAAGGGTGGTGCCAGAATAGCTTGGCGCCTGGAGGCGCCAAGCTATTCTGGAACTACCCTTGAACTATTTTAGTCAAAAGTATTTCACACACTGGTGTACATGTATTCCGAATGATAACTAGATAAGGGTTAATCATTTTGGACACCTACAGTCAAAACTAGAAAGCAAAAGAGAACCTCAGAAGTTCTCCACAAACACCTGCCATAACTCTTTCAACAAATGTTTCTTGGAAATACTGTCTCAGCTTCAAAACAGGGTTAGAAACTTTGCAGCACGAGGCATAGATTCTCATGAACCCATGCGGATGCAGGGGTTCTTGAGCGTCTATGTCTTGCAGACAAAGGTAGCTGTACACAGAGGATGCAACTGCAGTATCTAACACCCTAACATCCATCACTGGCGCACACTTTATTTTAATGTATTTATATTACAAATACATACAGGTATGGTAGTTTTTTTCACTTTATTTTCTTGAAATAAATTCAATCTTCTGCATTTCCGCGCTAGTCAGTGGTTTTGGTCCTAAGGCCGTAAGGTCCAAGGTCACAGACTAGCACACATTTTCTGTCCACAAAGCCAATGCGTAAAAGTGTCCAAAGTTTGGGGCACAGAATTGATCCTCTGCAACTTGCACGACCGTGCGACAAGGAAAAGCACAAATACACTTTCTTGGTTCCCTAGGAATTGTAGTTTATGCTGTTGTCTATCTGACACACATCGGCCGTTGTTTTATCGATCCACCTCACCAAACACAATATCCAGTGTACCTGTTGAAAGAAAAGAAATGCAAATGGCATGATTAGCTGACAGTGAGCATACATCTCAAAATATCTGTTCACATATTGTATTAACCCTTTTAGACCTACACATGCACTTCCCAAACTTTGGAAGTGTTACTTAATGACTTTGTACCAGTTGCAGGAGGTGGGATTGACCATGATAATTCAAGGGTAGTGACAGATTAGCTTGGCGCCTGAAGGCGCCAAGCTAATCTGGCACTACCCTTGAATTATCATGGTCAATCAATCTCCTGCTTTAGGGGCTCGTGGCTAAAAGGGTTAACCAGCTGAGGTTTTGCACCTCCTAGATGTAAAACAGTACATTAGAAAAAAACTTTCATTCTGCACAGAAAATTCACCATAATAAATCTTGTTTCAGATTCCCGTGTTGGTTTCAAGATGCCAGTATCTTATAATATTAACCCTTTTCATCCTGATACACCCATTGCTTGAATTGAAATAAATTTGACTATGATGGTTCAAGGGTGGTGCCAGAATAGCTTGGTGTATCGGGCGCCAAGCTATTCTGCCACCACCCTTGAACTAACATAATAATAATAAAGGAGATTTGTTAAGCGCTTATTCTAAATGTAGCTCTAAGCGCTGATACAATGAAAAGGCTAGCACACACTCACACACATACGTGACAGTGGTGATGAATTGTGCATGGCTGGGGAAATGAACTAGTACAAGGCAGCGTTGTAGAGGTGGGTTTTGAGAAACGATTTCAATGATGAGAGCGTTTGACAGTTAGGGATGGGGGCGGGGAGGCTGTTGCAAGTGGCGGGGCCAATTAGATGGGAGAAGGCACGACCGCCACGTGTTTTTTTATTTGAAATTGGGAAGACGAAATTTACGTGTGTCAGAGGAAGAGCGGAGGGTGCGAGATGGAGTATACAGATGGAGTAAGTCAGAGATATAGGCAGGAGAAGTCAGGCTGCGAGAGTTAAAGCACATGCAGGACAGTTTATACATGGTTGATCTATCTCCTAACCTGTAATGCAGCCTTTACAGGACAATAAGCAAAGTTAAAAAAAAATCGGCATCAGGATGTAATGGGTTAAATTAAACAACTCTATAATGCATGAGTTTACTGAACTAACCTATACTAAAATTGGAAATATGTTTAAAATTGATTTAAAGCTGAGCACAGACAACTTAAAAAAAACAGAGCAAGAATAACTGTAATACTAACGAGAAAAAGCTTGCTGGTCTGTGAATTTAGAACTTACAGCTGTATGCTATACCACAAAAAAAATCACAGACCAATGCAAAAATGTAAATTATCACCAAGAATTAACCCCTTCACTGCCGCTGGATGCATATTTTGTTTCTTAACTCATTCTACCCCAGCTCTGAAATCCTCAAATTTTGCCGTTGTCCTCTGAAGACTGCAGTGTAGTGCAGGACACAGATCGACCATGATAGTTCAAGGGTGATGCCAGAATAGCTTGGCGCCCATAGGCGCCAAGCTATTCTGGCATCACCCTTGAACTATCATGGTCGATCCTTATCTTGTCATGGTGTGTCTGGGGTAGAATGAGTTAAATCTGTATTCATTCAACAACTAAAAGCTGAACAGTCAGTGGAACACTGTGACAAATTTGTCTGAGCAAGAGGCATAGATCCTCATGAGCCCCTGCGGGCTCATGAGGATCTATGTCTCTTGCAGGTGGGTGATATTCAATTTTTTCCTCAGCAGTGATGGGGTGAAAGAAAGAGCCAATACAATAGCGGTAAACACATCTGAAAAAAGATGTATTTTTCTCTAAAATGTATTTTTCGAAAAATACTTACCGATGGCATTACTATGTGGAAGATACACTTCCATAATAGTAATGCCATCGGTAATGTATTTTGAGGAAACAAAAATGCATTTTTCTTTAAAAGGTATTTTTTCGAAAAATACTTACCGATGACATGACAAATGGGAGTGTCTACTACGTGCTCAAATTCTAGCCTACGAACCCGTTGTGTGCAAACACAACCCGGGAGGCACTCGGGGAACCCTCCAGAGGGGCCAAGAGTTGTCTCCCGGACCTGCCTATCCGGTTCCGAGTCACCTGGCTCGCCAGTCAGATACTAGGCTCACCAGCGGCAAGCGGGGCAGGTGGGAGGGTCCTCCGTGTCATGTCATCGGTAAGTATTTTTCGAAAAAATACCTTTTAAAAAAAAATGCATTTATTTCATCAAAAACATTACCGATGACATGACAAATGGGAGAATCACGAATAGGAGGAGGGTGCCGCCCCGGTACTACCAGAGATCAAGACCGTCCTCCCATTGCTAATTCCCAGGTAACTAGCTAGGTGCGTACCTACGGCGCCTGCTGCACCGGGAGGGAGTGCTGTGCCACCGTGAGGTCCCCCAACAAGGCGAGGTTATCTCGCTGTCCCGCCAGATCCCGAAGGTAGAAACGAGCGAAGGTAGATTCTGCTCGCCAGCCCACCGCGGCCACGATGTCCTTGACAGCGCAGTTCCGATCGAATGCGACGCTCGTGGCCATGGCGCGTACTTCGTGTGCGCGGATCTTCAGTCTCTGCGCTACGCGTGGGGAGAGATCCATGTATGCCGATTGTATTACCCAGCGCAGCCAGGAGGAGATCGTCTGGGCTGTGATATCAGTCTTGCCCTGGCGTATGGGCAGGAAGAGGCGGGAGCGCCCTCTACGGGTAACTTTGGTACGGCGCAGGTAGATGCGTAGGGCACGCACGGGATCCTGTCGCCGAGTCTCCGGAGAGCTGGCAGGCCCTCCCAGGGGCCGCAAGGTGATGATCTGTGGAGCAGTTAGGGGCGACCTTGTTTTGGCAATAAAGTTGGGGTCCGTTAAGAGCTGCACGGAGCGATCTGCCCTGAACTGGAGGCAGTCTGGGCGGGTAGAAAGAGCGTGTAGCTCGCTAACTCTGGACGCGGTGGCCAAGGCTAGAAGGAAGCAGGTCTTGCGTGTCACATTTGCCAGAGGGGCTAGAGCGAGTGGCTCGAAGCGGGATGAATTCAGCCACGTCAGGACCCAAGGTAGGTCCCAGCGAGGAACGAGAGAACGCTGAGTCGGACGTTGGAGGCTGAAGCTGGACATGAGGTCGGAGAGGTCCTTACAGGCGCCGGGGTCTGGAAGGCCGAGATGGCGGTAAGTGTCGGCGACCATGGATAAGTATCCCCTGATGGTGATGGGCGCCAAACCTTGGACCTCGAAGAGCCAGAGGAGAAAGTCCGCTAGCTGTGGGTTAGTCAGTCCGGTGGGTAGGAGGCGACGGGCGTCGCACCCGGCACACAATACGCGCCACTTCCCTTCATAAACACGCCGGGTGGACGGCTTGCGGGCTGCAGCGATTGCCTCCACTGCTGCACCCGAGAAGCCTCGAGCGGTGAGGGCGCGCTGCACAACCTCCAGGCGTGAAGAGACAGGCGTTCTGGACAAGGGTGGAAGAGATCCTGCCTGGGCTGCTTGAGCATGGAACGGGGCGTGGGAAGGCGCAGGGGAGGAGAGGTGGCGAGGTTGAGTAGGTCGGTGGTCCAGGACCGGGCCCAAGCCAGCGGGGCGACCAGAAGCAGGACTGCGTTGCTCTCTCGAAGTTTGTGGAGGACCTTGGGAATGAGGACTGTCGGGGGGTACGCGTAAGCGATGAGGCCGTCCCAAGGAATCGAGAGGGCATCGACTGCCCAGGCCAGCGGGTCTGGAATCGGGGAGACGAAGAGGGGAAGCTGGTGGTTCCACCTCGTAGCAAAGAGGTCGATTAAGGGAGTCTCCCAACGGGCGCAGATCATCTTGAAGATATCCGGGCGCAACGTCCATTCTGTGTGGAGCAACTGGCCGCGGCGAGAGAGCGAGTCCGCCAACACATTCAAGTGGCCAGGAATGTGTCGTGCGAGGAGTGTAATGCCGCGTTCCTCGGCCCAGCGCATCAAACGGAAGAGGAGCATACAGAGGTCGGGAGATCGAGTGCCCCCCTGCCTCTGGATGTAGGCGACCACCGTCGAGTTGTCGGAGAGGACGAGAAGCCGCTGGTTCCTGAGCTGGCTCTCCCAAACGAAGAGGGCTTGCCAGACTGCCTGCAGCTCTAACCAATTGCTGTGCTTGTCCGCAAACTCCGGGGGCCAGAGGCCGGAAGCCGAGGTGAATTGAGGAAGCAGGTGGGCTCCCCACCCCGAGAGGCTCGCGTCGACACACAGGGAGAGGTGCGGGGGGGGGGGGGGGGGGAGGACAAAGGGACTCCCGAAGCCAACCAAGCCGTGTCGGTCCAGCGTAGAAGATGAGGGCGAACCAGGGGGGAAACCGGGACCAGGTAGGTAAGGTCGCCAGACGAGGGTCTCCAGAGAAGCAGGAGGTGCAGCTGAAGGGGGCGGGCGTAGAGGCGACCCAGGGGGAGAAGGTCCGCCGCTGCGTTGATCAGTCCGAGGAGTTGAAGCCAACTCGGGCGGGAGCTGCTTCCTGCTGAGCTAGCTGGTTGGCGAAGGCGGCCAACTTCCGAATCCGGGGATCCGGGAGGCGAACAACGTTGAGATCGGTGGCAAAATCCATTCCGAGATGAATGAAGCGGCGCGAGGGCGTGAGATCTGACTTCCCGAGGTTGAGGAGGAACCCCAGTCGCGACAGCAGACGCATCAGTGTATCCCTGTCCTCTTCCAAGACGGACTCGACGTGGTTCCTCAGGAAGAGATCGTCGAGGTAGTTGGACATAGGGCTGAGAGACGACTGCCGTGCCTTGGCCATAACTGCATCCATCAAGCGGGTGAAGACCCAGGGGCTGAGGTTGAGGCCGAAGGGTAGGGCTCGAAACTGGTAAACGGTTCCATCGAAGGCGAAGCGCAGATACCTCTGGGCGGCCGGATGTATGGGTACGTGTAGGTAAGCGTCGGAGAGATCCAGGCTGACGGCGTAATCCATGGGTCGCACCGAGGTACGCAGGGCTCGGGCCGTCTCCATGTGGAAGGAAGGAGCCACGATGAAGCGATTTAGGGCTGAGAGGTCGATTACTGGACGCCACTTGCCGCCAGGCTTGGGGACGACGAAAAGTCTGCTGTAAAAACCCAGCGAGTCTGTGCGGCGCACAACCTCTGTGGCATCCTTCCTCAAGAGAGAGTCGACTTCCCACCATAGGGCGCACTCCTTGAGCAGGTCTGCGGGGATCTCGGTCCACAGCGGAGTCGCGCGCAGAGGAGGAGGGGAACGAAAGGAGATCCGTAGGCCGCAGGAAACAGTGTCTAAAATCCACGGGTCGTCTGGAATCAGTAATCGCCACTCGTCGCTGAAGAGGGCGAGCCTGCCGCCGACTGGAGGACCCGAGACGGCCGGCGGAGGCGGAGGAGGGGAGGAGTCACTGAGCCCGCCCGCGCCCATGGCGACGGGCGGGACGGGGCCAAGCGGGGGCGGGGGCGTTAGCTTGGCCGGGGCGACCGAAGGCGGGGCGACGGCGACGCAGGGACTGCAGCTGGGCTGTTGACGTCGGGGCGACGGGTCTGGTGGTCCGCAGGGGGCGACCCACGGCCTTGCGGGCTGACTGAAAGCGCCGAGGAACAGACTTGGGAGGCCACCTGTCCGCATTGGAATCCTTGACGGCTTGCCAGGTGTCACCAAAGAGAAGGGGTCCCCCGAGGGGAGCCCGACGCAGCTGGGTCTTCATGTCGGCAGGCATTCCCCGGCAGGCCTGCAGGACAGCGTCGCGGCGGAGTAAATCACAATTGGAGGCTGCAGCCATAGCGTTGACAGAAGAGTGATACGCGGCGCGGCTGGCCGCTTCAGCGAGGACGAGGAGGTCGCCAAGAAGGGGGGTCAGGGACGGGTGCCACGAATCTTCCACGCGCCGGAGGAAGGCTTGCGTAAGGAGCTCCATGAAGCTGGCGCAGGCCAAGGAATTCCTGACAAGCAAAGCCGTCTTGTCCAAACCCGCGGGGAGCGCGCGTCGGAGGGCAGAAGCCCCACCCGCCTGCACCACGGCGGCTGGATCCACCGGAGGGAGAGGGCAGAGGAAGGCCTGGGAATGGCCGGCGTACCACTGCTGGCGGAAGTACATGTCGAGGTCCGGAGGCCATCTGTAGTCCGAGAAGAAATTACTGTCTCTTGAGTCAGACAACCGGTGGGCCGAGAACACATCCCGAAGCTCACGAAAGGAGGGGGGCTGAGGGAGAGTCTTGAACTTCTTCACCTGTCTACCCGCGTCGACGAAGGCAGAAGGCTTCCTCTTCAGGGGGGGGGGATGGAGGGCAGTCCTCTGCCGGAAGCGTGGCGGAGATGAGGCGAGCGACCTCGTCGAGAGCCAGAAGAACCTCTGTGCGGGAGGAGGCCAGTAACCCGTGGGCTGTCGACGCATCCGAAGGAGAGAGCGGCGAAGGGGAGCGGCTGAGACCTCCGAGGAGAACTGAGATGGAATCATCAGGGAGAAGACTCAACGAATCGTCGTCCACGATGCCGTGAGCCGTCGAAGAGGGACGGCGACCGTGACTCCGAGAGCGAGCAGCTCGACGAGGACGAGGGGAGCCATAAGGCGCCGAAGCACGCAGGGGAGAGCGACGTCCGCGACGGCGACGCGACGCACTAGAGGAGCGGGAACGGCGGCGGCGACCAGACGAGCGACTACGAGCTGGAGACCGCGATCCACGGGAACGAGGAGGAAGGAAAGAGGCTGGGCGAGGGGAAGGGGAACGGAAGGGACGAGGCAGACGGCGGGGAACGTGGGACGAACGCCGCGAAGAGGTAGAGCGCGAAGGCCCATGGTCCAGATGACGAGGAGAATCACGAACTTTACGACGCTCACGCGAAGGAGCGTGAGAGTGGTGGTCAGACTTCGATCGCAAGGCGGAACTGGACACAGGTAGTGGTGTGGTGAGTGTGCGCGAATGTCTCCGCGAGCCGGACTCTGTGGCGAGGCGGGCTCGCAGCGGCCGAGGGGGATCCAAGGCTTTCCTAGGAGACGAGTGGGGACCGGTTGACCATGGACGGCGCGAGGCACGTCTCTCCGAACTGACCTCTGTCTCGAGATGGGTTCTCTGCCTGTCGTAAGGCTTGGTCCAAGCGCGTTCCCTCCTGGGAACCAGCGCCTCGAACTCCCGACTCCGCACACTACCTTGCTGTGTCCGCTGTGGAGATCTTTCCATACTGGGGCCATCGGGGGCAAGAGCGGTCGGGGCGCCTGAGATGACAGCCGGCACTTCCGCAGGTCTTGCAACAGGCACAGGTGTCGGGCGTTCACATCGGTAGAAGCTCCAAAGTTGGGACCAGCGGAGCTCCGGCCAGACGGCGCAACGTCACAAGAACGCTCAGATGTACAGCCGACACACGGCAGGCAGACCTTGTGCGAATCCGAGGGCCACTGGAAACCTCCACACTGCGTGCAGGTCATCAGGAGGGCACTGCAACACCCCAAACAAACAACGTGCCGGTACGTGGTCGAGACCAACAGGGCTCGTCCTACCAAGGGGAACCGTACCGAACGATAGGGACAAAAGGGCTGTGCCCCCAGGCTATACTGTTGTAGCGCCCGAAGCTAAGCTTGCGTCTTCGTAACAAAGCCTACCCCAGCCAGGCTGGAGAGGAATGTGCGCCAAACGACAATAGGGACGAAAGGGCCGTGCCCTCAGGCAATAATGCTGTAGCGCTCCAAGCTAAGAGTGCGCTCTCGACACAAGCATACCCCAGCCAGGCTGGAGATGCAACATGAGCCACGCGCCGCAGCTGTTTTAAACAATGCTCCCCGAAGGCTACCAGGGGAAGCCAGTAAATTTCACCCCAAAAGGGGAAAGGCGAGGGCACCAGGGCCCCGCCGAGCTAAGAGTCCCCGCTCAACAAAACCCACACAACACGAAACAAGGTAGAGTCCAAAGGCACAGGCCGGTACCCCGCCCGGGGACCGGCTCCGGGCACAACTAACTATCCTACCTCTCTGCCGAAGCGGTAGCGGGAGAAGAGACGTCCATGTCGCCACCGGCGAAACGGCGGGAACCAGCAGGTCCGCCAAGCGAAGCCAACCAAGGAGGACGCCAAGCGAAGAAGCGCAAGCGAAGCTGCAGCGAAGCAAGCAAGAAGCGAAGCAGAAGCGAAGCAAAAAGTCACGGCGAACTCGAGCACCAAGACCGACCGGTCGAAGGGAGCGCGAGGCTAGAACACGTCCGAAGGTCGTGAGCCTACGTAGCTGACTGGCGAGTCAGGTGACTCGGAACCGGATAGGCAGGTCCGGGAGACAACTCTTGGCCCCTCTGGAGGGTTCCCCGAGTGCCTCCCGGGTTGTGTTTGCACACAACGGGTTCGTAGGCTAGAATTTGAGCACGTAGTAGACACTCCCATTTGTCATGTCATCGGTAATGTTTTTGATGAAATAAATGTGCTTGTCTCTGATGCTGGACCATACGATGCACACATCTGTACAGTCCAAATGCTCACACCAGCACACGTAAATTACAAGAAAACTAGACATGCAGACGTACCAATAATGGCGACAACGTCTGCCAGCATGTGTTTCCTGGACATCTTGTCCAGACCAGCCAGGTGGGCGAAGCCAGGGGCCTTGATCTTACACCGGTATGGGCGGTTGGTGCCGTCAGAGATGAGGTACACGCCAAACTCGCCCTACAAAACACAGGGTGTTACTCAAAGAGTAGGAGCAAAAATACACAATCCAGACCAAAACGGTGACCGCCAAGTGTGCAAAATGCAGAGAAGAACCCAACGGAGAAAGAAACACGCTTAGAAAAGGCAGTCACAACACAATTGTGTTGTTAACTGCCTTTTCTAAGCGTGTTTCTTTCTCGGTTGGGTGCTTCTAAAGAAGCGCGCTTAGAAAAGACAGTTTACAACACAACTGTGTTGTAACTGCCTTTTCGAAGCGTGTTTCTTTCTCCGGTGGGCTCTTCTCTGCAACGAGTAGGAGACATTCAAATTATTCTCAAATTACCATTATCCGTATTCTGTAAGTTTCAGTGGGACCAAAGAGCAAACAGGAGAGTTCCTTTCGATACACTCAAAAGGCAGCGGAAACCTCTGGCACGTGTGCCTACCCACACGGATTGTGAAAAGAAGGGTAGGGAAGTCTTAGCTGAGGCATGACGCCGAGAACTCGTATCAGGTAATTTCAGCAATCAAAGTCTATCATGGAGCCAATCACTTTAACTCATTCAGCCCGACGGCCGTATTTCTTTAATTTTGGAGGCGTCATCTAATGACTATGCGCCAGTTGCAGGGGATGGGGTCGACCATGATAATTCAAGGGCAGTGCCAGATTAGCTTGGCGCCGACAGGCGCCAAGCTAATCTTGCACTACCCTTGAATTATCATGGTCGACCCATCTCCTGCTGTGGTGCGTCAGGGCGGAATGGGATAACATGGTACAGGCTAGATATTTGTACCAGCTAAATCCATGTTTTCTAAATAAAATTACGAATTTTTCACATTTGTCAACCTCTTGTGATCCTCGACCTTTGCGACAGGTTAACCAGTTCAGTATGCATAGGTCTTACCATCAGTCGCCTTCGAGCCAAATTTAATTGAAGAGTTTGCAAATATGCTGATACAAACTGAAATCCGGTCAAAAACTGGTATTTTTCATGCATTTCTGACCTCTTGTGAACCTTGATCTGTCTGAAGAGTCATCCAATTAGTATAAAAAGGTCTTACCACCAGGTATCTTTGTTCCAAGTTTGGGTTATAAGGTGGAAAGACCTTTGAGAGGTTGCTGAAATTGGTATGTTTAGAAAGGTATTGCCACAAAATATCCTGGGGCCGATAAAAACAGGCCATTTCATCGGATAGTGTGCGATGTGATACACTTTTTTACAAACAAAAAGTTTAAAGAATGCCAAGATCGTCGGACAGCTGATGGACAGATGGCCACTGGCCCATTCACTTTTGTATTGCACATATGCCCAAAACTGCTGCAATTGTCCTAAATTCCAGATTTAAAAGAAATTACAGAAGCATGCACATTACTGCTGTGATAATGTAACCTGAGAGCTACCACTGGGCAAGCAGGGATCCAGATTGTCTCCCTTGAAAATTATCAGCCTGCAGGGCCACAAGACAATCTCAGCCCTTTTTTGACCTGTGAAAGCAAAAGACAGTAAGTACATTTTGGTAAAAGCGAGATTTCTTACTGTAATACAATGAAAATCTCGCTTATCACAAAAACGGACTTAGTCTTTTGCCTCTGCAGGGCAGTCTTGTAGGTGAAGTTGGCTACACAAAAACAGTGCACAAACCTTGGGAGCCTCAATAGCTGTGTAGGTTGTGCCAGCTGGTACCTGGTAGCCCTCTGTGAATAGCTTGAAGTGGTGGATGAGGGCCTCCATAGAGTCCTGCAAGCAAACATCAGCCAAACAGGCACACGATAAGCTGGTCAGCAAAACTGAGGAAATAACTGAGGCACCAAATAATCAGGCACCAACACTGCAAAGGAAAAACTCTTGAAATGTAACTGCCTGTCGAACGATGCCTCGAGAACTTGGGAACTCGGTCCCAGGAGTTAACCCTTATCATTCGGAATACACCAGTGTGTGAAATAAGTTTGACTAAAATAGTTCAAAGGTAGTGCCAGAATAGCTTGGCGCCTAGAGGCGCCAGGCTATTCTGGCACCACCCTTGAACTTAAAGCCATTGGTTCTTATCTGTAAGTACTATAATGTAGTTTGCATATGGCAGTGTACACATTTGACGCTTTTAGCCTCAGTATATGGGATAAAGCAGGTTTTGACAGTAATTTTAATATGTATGTATGCTCAGCAAAGCAGGTTTCAGCCGCAATTTTCCAAATTTAAGTCTATTTCCAGAAGGAATTATCAGTCTTTACTACTTTGAATGCTATATCTGAATCAATCACAAATTTACTGCTGGAAATTCCTGAGAAAAATGAACATGAAAGCGGCCAGCAAGAGGCTTGAATCCTCATGAGCCCCCGCGACTGCGGGGGCTCATGAGGATTTAAGTCTCTTGCAGATGGATGGTGTTTGGTGCATTTCCGCATTGAAGGGATATACAATCTGCACAGGACAAAAACAATTTCTCACCTTCATCTCAGCGCGGGAGGGCGGGGTGACCTTGTTGTCATCGATCTTGACCTCACCCGTCGGCATCTTGTTCAGACACTGCATGATGATGCGCAGCGACTGACGCATCTCCTCCATGCGAATCAAGTACCTAGCAACAGGCAACACCATTACATGACTCTGAATGTGCTGAGAGATGCGTCTACAAACAAAACAAGCTGCTGGGCTCCAAACAACAGGGGGCAACAGTCACCTAAGTTGATAGAAATGTCAGTGGAAGCGAACCGTTCACCAAAGTGTAGTACCAACGTAGGGCAGAAGAACCAAAGCCAGAGGCCGGTAACAAACGAAGCACGGTAGAGTAGGACCGGTCGAAAAACTCCAAGTGTAGAGGCTAGAGAAAAACACGTCTGAACGCGTGAGCCTAAGAAGCGTGACTGGAGTTCACACGTGAACAGGCCTGATGGGTAGGAGCGGGAGACAACTCTCGGTCCCTCTGCGGGATCCCCGAGTGCTTCCCGGGTTGTGTGACACAACCGGTTCTTAGGCTAGAATCGAGCAAGGAGTAGACACTCCTTATAGTCATGTCATCGGTAATGTTTTTGAAGAAACAAACAAGGGTTACCTGTCGTAGCAATCCCCAGCACAGCCAATAGGGACGTCAAAATCCACCAGATCGTAGGCGTCGTACGGTGCGACCTTTCGGATGTCCCACTTGATTCCTGAGCCTCGCAGCATCACACCACTGGACAGGACAGGAAAAAACACCACTTATAATAACTAACCCTCTCACCGTTCACTGATGGCACAATATGGAAAGAAACTTTGGGAAAGGATAGGGTGGAGCACATCTGGGTGTATGCGGGACACAATTTTGAAAGCACTGAACTGACCTTACAGCTGCACAGTTTCATCCATTGCTCAGAATTATGAAAGCATAGCTTTGTCTCATGCTGGCTACATGTGAAATGCATTTTTCTTTAAAAGGTATTTTTTCGAAAAATACTTACCGATGACATGACAAATGGGAGTGTCTACTACGTGCTCAAATTCTAGCCTACGAACCCGTTGTGTGCACACACAACCCGGGAGGCACTCGGGGAACCCTCCAGAGGGGCCAAGAGTTGTCTCCCGGACCTGCCTATCCGGTTCCGAGTCACCTGACTCGCCAGTCAGATACTAGGCTCACCAGCGGCAAGCGGGGCAGGTGGGAGGGTCCTCCGTGTCATGTCATCGGTAAGTATTTTTCGAAAAAATACCTTTTAAAGAAAAATGCATTTATTTCATCAAAAACATTACCGATGACATGACAAATGGGAGAATCACGAATAGGAGGAGGGTGCCGCCCCGGTACTACCGGAGACCAAGACCGTCCTCCCATTGCTAATTCCCAGGTAACGAGCTAGGTGCGTACCTACGGCGCCTGCTGCGCCGGGAGGGAGTGCTGTGCCACCGTGAGGTCCCCCAACAAGGCGAGGTTGTCTCGCTGTCCCGCCAGATCCCGAAGGTAGAAACGAGCGAAGGTAGATTCTGCTCGCCAGCCCACCGCGGCCACGATGTCCTTGACAGCGCAGTTCCGATCGAATGCGACGCTCGTGGCCATGGCGCGTACTTCGTGTGCGCGGATCTTCAGTCTCTGCGCTACGCGTGGGGAGAGATCCATGTATGCCGATCGTATTACCCAGCGCAGCCAGGAGGAGATCGTCTGGGCTGTGATATCAGTCTTGCCCTGGCGTATGGGCAGGAAGAGGCGGGAGCGCCCTCTACGGGTAACTTTGGTACGGCGCAGGTAGATGCGTAGGGCACGCACGGGATCCTGTCGCCGAGTCTCCGGAGAGCAGGCAGGCCCTCCCAGGGGCCGCAAGGTGATGATCTGTGGAGCAGTTAGGGGCGACCTTGTTTTGGCAATAAAGCTGGGGTCCGTTAAGAGCTGCACGGAGCGATCTGCCCTGAACTGGAGGCAGTCTGGGCGGGTAGAAAGAGCGTGTAGCTCACTAACTCTGGACGCGGTGGCCAAGGCTAGAAGGAAGCAGGTCTTGCGTGTCACATTTGCCAGAGGGGCTAGAGCGAGTGGCTCGAACTGGGAAGAATTCAGCCACGTCAGGACCCAAGGTAGGTCCCAGCGAGGAATGAGAGAACGCTGAGTCGGACGTTGGAGGCTGAAGCTGGACATGAGGTCGGAAAGGTCCTTACAGGCGCCGGGGTCTGGAAGGCCGAGATGACGGTACGTGTCGGCGACCATGGATAAGTATCCCCTGATGGTGATGGGCGCCAAACCTTGGACCTCGAAGAGCCATAGGAGAAAGTCCGCTAGCTGTGGGTTAGTCAGGCCGGTGGGTAGGAGGCGACGGGCGTCGCACCAGGCACACAAGACGCGCCACTTCCCTTCGTAAACACGCCGGGTGGAAGGCTTGCGGGCTGCAGCGATTGCCTCCACTGCTGCACCAGAGAAGCCTCGAGCGGTGAGGGCGCGCTGCACAACCTCCAGGCGTGAAGAGACAGGCGTTCGGGACAAGGGTGGAAGAGAGCCTGCCTGGGCTGCTTGAGCATGGAACGGGGCGTGGGAAGGCGCAGGGGAGGAGAGGTGGCGAGGTTGAGTAAGTCGGTGGTCCAGGACCGGGTCCAAGCCAGCGGGGCGACCAGAAGCAGGACTGCGTTGCTCCCTCGAAGTTTGTGGAGGACCTTGGGAATGAGGACTGTTGGGGGGTACGCGTAAGCGATGAGGCCGTCCCAAGGAATCGAGAGGGCATCGACTGCCCAGGCCAGCGGGTCTGGAATCGGGGAGACGAAGAGGGGAAGCTGGCGATTCCACCTCGTAGCAAAGAGGTCGATTAAGGGAGTCTCCCAACGGGCGCAGATCATCTGGAAGATGTCCGGGCGCAACGTCCATTCTGTGTGGAGCAACTGGCCGCGGCGAGAGAGCGAGTCCGCCAACACATTCAAGTGGCCCGGAATGTGTCGTGCGAGGAGTGTAATGTCGCGTTCCTCGGCCCAGCGCATCAAACGGAAGAGGAGCATACAGAGGTCGGGAGATCGGGTGCCCCCCTGTCTCTGGATGTAGGCCACCACCGTCGAGTTGTCGGAGAGGACGAGAAGCCGTTGGTTCCTGAGCTGGTTCTCCCAAACGAAGAGGGCTTGCCAGACTGCCTGCAGCTCTAACCAATTGCTGTGCTTGTCCGCAAACTCCGGGGGCCAGAGGCCGGAAGCCGAGGAGAATTGAGGAAGCAGGTGGGCTCCCCACCCCGAGAGGCTCGCGTCGACACACAGGGAGAGGTGCGGGGGAGGGGAGGACAAAGGGACTCCCGAAGCCAACCAAGCCGTGTCGGTCCAGCGTAGAAGGTGAGGGCGAACCAGGGGGGAAACCGGGACCAGGTGGGCAAGGTCGCCAGAAGAGGGTCTCCAGAGAAGCAGGAGGTGCAGCTGAAGGGGGCGGGCGTAGAGGCGACCCAGGGGGAGAAGGTCCGCCGCTGCGTTGATCAGTCCGAGGAGTTGAAGCCAAACTCGGGCGGGAGCTGCTTCCTGCTGAGCTAGCTGGTTGGCGAAGGTGGCCAACTTCCGAATCCGGGGATCCGGGAGGCGAACAACGTTGAGATCGGTGGCAAAATCCATTCCGAGATGAATGAAGCGGCGCGAGGGCGTGAGATCTGACTTCCCGACGTTGAGGAGGAACCCCAGTCGCGACAGCAGACGCATCAGAGTATCCCTGTCCTCTTCCAAGATGGACTCGACGTGGTTTCTCAGGAAGAGATCGTCGAGGTAGTTGGACATAGGGCTGAGAGACGACTGCCGTGCCTTGGCCATAACTGCATCCATCAAGCGGGTGAAAACCCAGGGGCTGAGGTTGAGGCCGAAGGGTAGGGCTCGAAACTGGTAAACGGTTCCATCGAACGCGAAGCGCAGATACCTCTGGGCGGCCGGATGTATGGGTACGTGTAGGTAAGCATCGGAGAGATCCAGGCTGACGGCGTAATCCATGGGTCGCACCGCGGTACGCAGGGCTCGGGCCGTCTCCATGTGGAAGGAAGGAGCCACGATGAAGCGATTTAGGGCTGAGAGGTCGATCACTGGGCGCCACTTGCCGCCAGGCTTGGGGACGACGAAAAGTCTGCTGTAAAATCCCAGCGAGTCTGCGCGGCGCACAACCTCTGTGGCATCCTTCCTCAAGAGAGAGTCGACTTCCCCCCGTAGGGCGCACTCCTTGAGCGGGTCTGCGGGGATCTCGGTCCACAGCGGAGTCGTACGCAGAGGAGGAGGGGAACGAAAGGAGATCCGTAGGCCGCCGGAAACAGTGTCTAAAATCCACGGGTCTTCTGGAATCAGTAATCGCCACTCGTCGCTGAAGAGGGCGAGCCTGCCGCCGACTGGAGGACCCGAGACGGCCGGCGGAGGCGGAGGAGGGGAGGAGTCACTGAGCCCGCCCGCGCCCAGGGCGACGGGCGGGACGGGGCCAAGCGGGGGCGGGGGCGTTAGCTTGGCCGGGGCGACCGAAGGCGGGGCGACGGCGACGCAGGGACTGCAGCTGGGTTGTTGAGGTCGGGGCGACGGGTCTGGAGATCCGCAGGGGGCGACCCACGGCCTTGCGGGCTGACTGAAAGCGCCGAGGAACAGACTTGGGAGGCCACCTGTCCGCATTGGAATCCTTGACGGCTTGCCAGGTGTCACCAAAGAGAAGGGGTCCCCCGAGGGGGGCCCGACGCAGCTGGGTCTTCAGGTCGGCAGGCATTCCCCGGCAGGCCTGCAGGACAGCGTCGCGGCGGAGTAAATCACAATTGGCGGCTGCAGCCATAGCGTTGACCGAAGAGTGATACGCGGCGCGGCTGGCCGCTTCAGCGAGGACGAGGAGGTCGCCAAGAAGGGGGGTCAGGGACGGGTGCCACGAGTCTTCCACGCGCCGGAGGAAGGCTTGCGTAAGGAGCTCCATGAAGCCGGCGCAGGCCAAGGAATTCCTGACAAGCGAAGCCGTCTTGTCCAAACCCGCGGGTAGCGCGCGTCTGAGTGCAGAGGCCCCACCCGCCTGAACCACGGCGGCTGGATCCACCGGAGGGAGAGGGCAGAGGAAGGCCTGGGAATGGCCGGCGTACCACTGCTGGCGGAAGTACATATCGAGGTCCGGAGGCCATCTGTGGTCCGAGAAGAAATTACTGTCCCTTGAGTCAGACAACAGGTGGGCCGAGAACACATCCCGAAGCTCACGAAAGGAGGGGGGCTGAGGGAGAGTCTTGAACTTCTTTACCTGTCTACCCGCGTCGACGAAGGCAGAAGGCTTCCTCTTCAGGGGGGGGGATGGAGGGCAGTCCGCTGCCGGAAGCGTGGCGGAGATGAGGCGAGCGACCTCGTCGAGGGCCAGAAGAACCTCTGTGCGGGAGGAGGCCGGTAACCCGTGGGCTGTCGACGCATCCGAAGGAGAGAGCGGTGAAGGAGAGCGGCTGAGACCTCCGAGGAGAACTGAGATGGAATCATCAGGGAGAAGACTCAACGAATCGTCGTCCACGCCGCCGAGAGCCGTCGAAGAGGGACGGCGACCGTGACTCCGAGAGCGATCAGCTCGACGAGGACGAGGGGAGCCATAAGGCGCCGAAGCACGCAGGGGAGAGCGACGTCCGCGACGGCGACGCGACGCACTAGAGGAGCGGGAACGGCGGCGGCGACCAGACGAGCGACTACGAGCTGGAGACCGTGATCCTCGGGAACGAGGAGGAAGGAAAGAGGCTGGGCGAGGGGAAGGGGAACGGGCGGGACGAGGCAGACGGCGGGGAACGTGGGACGAACGCCGCGAAGAGGTAGAGCGCGAAGGTCCATGGTCCAGATGACGAGAAGAATCCCGAACTTTACGACGCTCACACGAAGGAGCGCGAGAGTGGTGGTCAGACTTTGATCGCAAGGAGGAACTGGACACAGGTAGAGGTGTGGTGAGTGTGCGCGAATGTCTCCGCGAGCTGGACTCTGTGGCGAGGCGGGCTCGCAGCGGCCGAGGGGGATCCAAGGCCTTCCTAGGAGACGAGTGGGGACCGGTTGACCATGGACGGCGCGAGGCACGTCTCTCCGAACTGACCTCTGTGTCGAGATGGGTTCTCTGCCTGTCGTAAGGCTTGGTCCAAGCGCGATCCCTCCTGGGAACCCGCGCCTCGAACTCCCGACTCCGCACACTACCTTGCTGTGTCCGCTGTGGAGATCTTTCCAGACTGGGGCCATCGGGGGCAAGAGCGGTCGGTGTGTCTGAGATGACAGCCGGCACTTCCGCAGGTCTTGCAACAGGCACAGGTGTCGGGCGTTCACGTCGGTAGAAGCTCCAAAGTTGGACCCAGCGGAGCTCCGGCCAGACGGCGCAAACGTCACAAGAACGCTCAGATGTACAGCCGACACACGGCAGGCAGACCTTGTGCGTATCCGAGGGCCACTGGAAACCTCCACACTGCGTGCAGGTCATCAGGAGGGCACTGCAACACACCAAACAAACAACGTGCCGGTACGTGGTCGAGACCAACAGGGCTCGTCCTACCAAGGGGAACCGTATCGAACGATATGGACAAACGGGCTGTGCCCCCAGGCTATACTGCTATAGCGCCCGAAGCTAAGCTTGCGTCTTTAGAACAAAGCCTACCCCAGCCAGGCTGGAGAGGAATGTGCGCCAAACGACAATAGGTTTAGTTTAGTTTAGTTATTTGGGTTCAACGTCGCGCAGGGGACTAAGGCCATCACACGGCGGGCCAAACGACAATAGGGACGAAAGGCCGTGTCCCCCGGCAATAATGCTGTAGCGCTCTAAGCTAAGAGTGCGCTCTCGAAACAAGCATACCCCAGCCAGGCCGGAGATGCAACATGAGCCACGCGCCGCAGCTGGTTTAAACAATGCTCCCCGAAGGCTACCAGGGGAAGCCAGTAATTTCACCCCAAAGGGGAAAGGCGAGGGCACCAGGGCCCCGCCGAGCTAAGAGTCCCCGCTCAACAAAACCCACACAACCCGAACAAGGTAGAGTCCAAAGGCACAGGCCGGTACCCCGCCCGGGGACCGGCTCCGGGCCCAACTAACTATCCTACCTCTCTGCCGAAGCGGTAGCGGGAGAAGAGACGTCCATGTCGCCACCGGCGAAATGGCGGGAAGCAGCAGGTCCGCCAAGCGAAGCCAACCAAGGAGGACGCCAAGCGAAGAAGCGCAAGCGAAGCTGCAGCGAAGCAAGAAGCGAAGCAGAAGCGAAGCAACAGGCGAAGCCAAAGTCACGGTGAACTCGAGCACCAAGACCGACCGGTCGAAGGGAGCGCGAGGCTAGAACACGTCCGAAGGTCGTGAGCCTACGTAGCTGACTGGCGAGTCAGGTGACTCGGAACCGGATAGGCAGGTCCGGGAGACAACTCTTGGCCCCTCTGGAGGGTTCCCCGAGTGCCTCCCGGGTTGTGTGTGCACACAACGGGTTCGTAGGCTAGAATTTGAGCACGTAGTAGACACTCCCATTTGTCATGTCATCGGTAATGTTTTTGATGAAATAAATGATTATAGTGTTGTTTATTTACACACCCCCCCCCCCCCCCCCCATACTTTTGCATACAGCCATCGTTACTGTTTACTGTAAACAGTAATGACGGCTGCATGCACAAGGGGGTAAAAAAATGGAAGCCATGGCTTACCTGAAGCCATAGTTCATGGCTTCCTCAGCGGAGATGACACCGATGTCGACAGTGCGGGCCTTCCAGATACGATTCTCTGTCAGAAGATCGTCCACTTCATCCAGACGCTGGCCGAACTTGGTGCAGAACTCGTAAATATCGTCCATCAGACCCAAGGGCATGTCCTGTAATGTTTCCATTGCAGCAATTAACCCACAAAACCCTGACAAACTACGACAGGATGTGGATTGACCATGACAGTTCAAGGGTGGTGTCAGAATAGCTTGGCGCCTGTAGGCGCCAAGCTATTCTGACACCACCCTTGAACTATCATGGTCGATCTGTCTCCAGAACTGTAACAGATCTCCAAGGATATATAATATTAAAAAAATGTATAATTTCATCATCAGGGTGTAATAAGTTAACTCCAAAGAAGACAGTCATGTTTGGAACATCTCCGTCATTCGGACATAGACTGCCATGAGACTGCCTGCAGATGCAGGGGCACATGAGAATCTATGCTTTGCATAGATAGAAGCAGTTGCACAAGTGACTGAATGCATCACCGAGTGCGACCCCTTGCCCTAAAAGGTCTGATCTGTATGATGACAGTGCAAACCAAAAATCAGGCGTGCAATTACGAAAGCATGTATGAAGTCCTGTCCGTGCCTGAGAAAAATGGCCCACATGCAAGAAAGACATGTATACGGGGAAAGATTTGAGGGTTCCCTGGACAAAGGCCGTACCACTTTTTAAGAGTGCCTGCCTAAAGACCTTATCATCCTTCTTTCTTCTAGCAGCATTGATATGGTCTTTAGGCATCGCATGGGAGTAGGTTCATAAAGCCTTTACTCTAGTAACCCTCGAAATACATCCTTTGATGGCCGAGAAAACTTGAACCCCACCCAACTGCAAGAGGTATAGATCCTCATGAGCCCCCGCAGGTGCGGGGGCTCATGAGGATCTATACCTCTTGCTTACACTACGTTGTATACACGCTCTTGGACAGCTAGGTCTTTTTATCGGCGAATGAACAACCGTTTCAAAACCACGGCCTAAATCTGCTGACAGTGAAGGGGTTAATGTGACAGACTACTCGGCTAAGTGGTTAAAAAAAAAAAAAGGCAAGCAAACATGCAAGTGCATTTCATTTTTTTTTGGGGGGAGGGGCGCCCTGAGCATGCTGCTAGAATGGAGTGGATGCGCATTACAAGTGGACATCATCATTATCATCATCCTCCTCCTTTGGTGACCGACTTCTTCGTGCAAATAATTCAAAACTGTACTTACGAGTGCTACACCACCTGGGCGTACATAGGCGGCGTGCAGACGAGCTCCTGACACTCGCTCGTAAAACTCCATCAACTGCAAAAAACAGCAAGGCAAAAGGTTATCACACCGTGCCTAAGGTCGAAATTCTGGAATTTCAGAGCTATTGAGGGTGCATAACTGTGTAGGAGAAGACAAGACCACGATAGTTTAGGGGTGGTGTCAGAATGGCTTGGCACCTGTCGGCGCCAAGCCATTCTGGCACCACACCTAAACCATCATGGTCAACCTCTTGCCGCAGTGTGTAAGGGTTGAGTGGGTCATGCAGCAAACGCAGCTGGTGGAAAAACAAGTTTCATTTAAAACAAACATATTTCACAAACCCAAAAACAATACTATTCAGAAATCTACTTCAATTCGATGGTAGAAAAAGGTGAAGCACACAGTTTTACCAATTTATTTTATTTTAATTACTTATGATATTATTTATTTTAGGAATAATGTTGGCTACAGTGGCATCTTCCGTGAATACATTTTGAAAGAAGACAGACAGGACACAAACTTCCATTCTTCACACGCACGGTGCCCAACCTGTGATCTCCGTGAACATTTATTTACTGGTGTCCTGGTCGGAAATTCTACACCTTACAACTGAGCTACAAAACCACAAACAAGTGCAGATTCCATCCTCCTTGCTTCCATACTAATCTTAAAGGGGACGAGACTTGGGAACCTTGCACACTGTTCAACTCATTTCACCCCACAGACACACTTCAGAAATTTTGAAGGTTCTACCCAACGACTATATAATAATAATAATACATAGTATTTATATGGCGCATTTCTCATATTTATAATATAACTCAATGCGCAAGACATTGCCGTGAACTGAACTCAACAAGCACGCTCACGTGAATCACGTCCATTCCCTCACACACTGCACATAAACACAGAACATTCACGTGGTGCTAAGGGCAAGCTCAAGCGGGCTACTGAAATTTTGGAAATTTAAATCGTTTTTTATATTTTTGAAATTTGATTATGTGGACTGAAATTAATACCGAATTCGAGGGGGTGGAAAGAGCCGGAGTGCCCGGAGAAAGAACCCCAGACGGTCCGCCCGAATTAATGGTGACACTTACTAGAGGAGAAAAGTCTGACGCCGGAATCGGGTATTGAACCTCGCACCTCTTGCATTGGTGGCAGGCGCTTTTACCGCTGCACCATGGACCGCCCCCAAGTTGCAGGAGATGGATTGACCATGACAATTCAAGGGTAGTGCCAGATGAGCTTGGCGCCTGGACTGACCATGACAATTCAAGGGTAGTGCCAGATGAGCTTGGCGCCTGAAGGCGCCAAGCTCATCTGGCACTACCCTTGAATTGTCATGGTCAATCCATCTCCTGCTGTAGAGACTCGGGGTGAAATGGGTTAAAAAAACAAACCTTCTCTCGTTCCTCAAATAGCCAGAAGAAGGGAGTCATGGCGCCTATATCCAGGGCGTGTGTACCGACGGCCATGATGTGGTTCAAGATGCGTGTGATCTCGCCAAACAATGCTGGAAAGTAAAACAGAGACGACTCTGCTTACAAGGTCGGATGAAACACAAGGTGGATACAGCGTTTTTGAGGGAGGTTTTGACACTTTGTAGTACAAACCATGCCCCTTATAGCCATCTTCGGAGATAAGCACAACATAATCTTGACCCTTACCATTTATATCAGATATTAGCATTAACCCCCTGAAAGCTGAGAACAAGGCAAAGCCATTATGGCTCATGTGTATGACCGATTTACATATGTGTGACCTTTGTGACAATAGCTGGCTTCTGCAGCAGCAAAATCCATGTTTTCTGAAAACGTAAGCATTTTTCACACATCTGTCAACCCCCCATGACCCTTGACCTTTGTGATGTCGATTAAATTAGTATGCATGGGAAGATCTTATCATCAGCTATATTTTTACCAAATTTGGTTGAAAATTTGCAAACATTTGGGAATACCTACAATTTTTTCAAAAATCAGCATTTTACACACATTTGCCAGCCTCTTGTGATCCTTGACCTTTCCAAGGGGTCATCCAAATAATTAGTATGCATAGATAGGTATTACCATCAGGTATCTTTGTACCAAATTTGGGTTTTAAGTTGTGAATAGTATTTGAGAAAAAACATCTTTTGTCAAAATATGGCTACTTTAGGCGTATTTCCTTGCTCTCATGACCCTTGACCTTTCCGAGGAATCAACCAAATTAGTGTGCATTGAAAGGTCTTCCCATCAGGTATCTCTGTAGCAAGTTTGGGTTTAAAGTTGTGAATAGTATTTGAGAAAAAACATCTTTTGTCCAAATATGGCTATTTCGGACCTATTTCCTGAGCCCTTGTGACCCTTGACCTTTCTGAGAGGTCATCCAAATTAGTATGCATAGATAGGTCTTACCTAGGTATCTCTGTACCAAGTTTGGGTTTGAAGTTGTGAATAGTATTTGAGAAAAAAAACATCTTTTGTCAAAACATGGCTATTTTTCACCTATTTCCTGAGCTCTTGTGACCCTTGACCTTTCAGAGGGATCAACCAAATTAGTACGTATAGAAAGGTCTTACCATCAGGTATCTTTGTACCAAGTTTGAGTTTGAAGTTGTAAATAGTTTTTGAGAAAAAATAAATTATGTCAAAATATAGCTATTTTGGACCTATTTCCTGATCCCCTGTGATCCTGACCTTTGTGAGAGGTCACTCAAATTGATATGTTTAGAAAGGTCTTACCACAAAGTATCCTTGGGCCAAGTTTGAAGAATGTGGCTTGAATAGCCTCAGAGAAAATGCCAACGTTAAAGTTTATCACGGACGACCACTGGCCCAAAACATACTCACTTTTGCTTTGCACGTGAGCCAAAACGTGAACACGACCCAGCTACAAGAGACATTGATCCTCAAGAGGTCCCTTGCAGCTGCAGGGGCTCATGAGGATCTATGACTCTTGCTGACTCCACTTTGTATCCATCTTGTTTGGAGGGCTGGAGCTCTTTGCTTTTAAATTAACAAAGATTTAACAAAGATTTCAGAAACACAGCTTGCATCAAATGGGAGTGAAAGAGTTAAAAGAGTTGAATAATTCCCCAACAGTGTCACTGTACCAGTTGCAGGCGATGGATCGAACATGATAATTCAAGAGTAGTGCCAGATTAGCTTGGTGCCTGTCGGCGCCAAGCTAATCTGGCACTACTCTTGAATTATCACGGTCGATGCGTCTCCTGCTGTTGGGCGTTTGGGCTGAATGGGATAATGCTGAAAGAAAAGGATCACACAGAGGAGAAATGAAAGATAGCTTGGGGTGACGTACTGCGGATCCATTTCGCTCGCAGAGGTATGTCGATGTTGAGGAGTTTTTCCACGGCCAGGGAGTAGCACTGCTCGTTACACATCATTGACACATAGTCCAGACGGTCAAAATAGGGCAACGCCTAAAGGAGTAATGAGAATAAGACAACTCATCATTTGTAAATTTTAGAGAAAGGATGAATGACTGACCCTTATCCCAGGCGAGCCAAACATCAAAGGAAAAGAAGAGTGAAACTTGTCCATCTTTGACAATTATAAACAAGAAATGCAAAGCCTTTATGGCTCACGTGTAGGACCCATCTACATATGTGTGACAATAAGTAAAGAGATGGCTTCTGCACCATCAAAAACCCATGTTTTCTGACCTATTTAATCAATTTTCACACATGTCAAACCCCTGTGACCCTTGACCTTTGTGATGAGGCGACTAAACTAGTATACATAGGAAGGTCTTATCATTGTGCTAAATTTGAATGAAAAGTTTGCAAAAAAGTTGGTATCAACTTCCATTCTATCAAAATTGGCATTTTACACACATTTGCCAACCTCTTGTGACACTTGACCTTTCTGAGGGTTCATCCAAATTAGTATGCAAAGATAGGTCTTACCATCAGGTATCAAGTTTGCGTTTGAAGTTGTGAATATTATTTGACAAAAAACAAATTGCCTATCTAGGTTTGAAAAATTGTTTGACATACAGCTAGGAGCACTGAGCCACAACTGACCTGAGTGTATGTTTTGTACTCGATCAGTTTCTCTGTTCCTCTGTGCAGCAGGCCGATGTGGGGGTCGGCTCGAATAACAGTCTGCAAAACACAACCAGTGTAAAGGGATGAAAGCCAGCTGACCAAGTATGTAAAACACAACCAGTCTAAAGGGATGAAAGCCAGCTGACCAAGTATGTAAAACACAACCAGTGTAAAGGGATGAAAGCCAGCTGACCAAGTATGTAAAACACAACCAATCTAAAGGGATGAAAACCAGCTGACCAAGTATGTAAAACACAACCAATCTAAAGGGATGAAAACCAGCTGACCAAGTTTGTAAAATACAACCAATCTAAAGGGATGAAAACCTGCTGACCAAGTATGTAAAACACAACCAATCTAAAGGGATGAAAACCAGCTGACCAAGTATGTAAAACACAACCAATCTAAAGGGATGAAAACCAGCTGACCAAGTATGTGAAAGGAATGTAAAAAATGATCCATGGGTCAGTTATAAATCAGAGATTCATGCCAAGCAGGCTGTGAAATACACCTCACTGCGGCATCATACCTGTGCGGTGGTAAATGATTTTGGACAATACTGCTTGTAGGTGGAGATCTATGTCAAATCAATATTTATTGGGATGGAAATGATTGTCTTATTCTATACCTGCGTATTTCTCTGTGGGCTGGCGATTGGGTGCCTGATAGGCGGGGGCAGGGGATCTAACTGTTGTCTGTCCAGCGCTGTGATTCCCCTTGGTTTGAGTACTGACAATTCTGCCAGCGCTAGCCTCACCTATCTGGTTTGTGAATATTTATTGGGTGTTACTCTGCGCTGGACAGACAAACAGTTAGATCCCTTGCCCCCGCCTATCAGGCACCCAATCGCCAGCCCACAGAGAAATACGCAGGTATAGAACAAGATGATCATCTACATCCTCAAAAAGGATGCATCAGGTCTCATATATAACCCATGTCTTTCTCCGGAACTTAGGAAGTAGGCAGGAGAAACATACATACTGAAACATGAAGGTGCACTACTAAATGTGGTCGGGTAAATACCCTGAATTCCCACAGCAGATGCACAAGACAATACAATTCTGCCAGCGCTAGCCTCACCTATCTGGTTTGTGAGTATTCTATAACTCGAGGCAAGCTTGTATCGTTACACTGTTGTGTATTATCTTGTGCATCTACTGTGGGAATTCAGGGTATTTACCCGACCACATATAGTAGTGCATTTTCATGTTTGTGTATGTATGTTTCTCCTGCCTACTTCCTAAGTTCCGGAGAAAGACATGGGTTATATACGAGACCTGATGCATCCTTTTTGAGGATGTAGATGATCGTCTTGTTCTATACCTGCGTATTTCTCTGTGGGCTGGCGATTGGGTTCCTGATAGGCGGGGGCAGGGGATCTAACTGTTTCTGTCCAGCGCTGAGTGATTCCCCTTGGTATTCTGCCAGCGCTAGCCTCACCTATCTGGTTTGTGAATATTTATCGGGGCATAAAAAGCTATAAAAAGGTCTGCCATATATTAACTCATGGAGCCCCAAAACACCATCCCAACCATGATGAAAGTTTAAGAGTGGTGCCAGAAAAGCTTGCCGCCTCAGGCCACTACGGCACCACCCATATCTTATCATGGTTGATAGGTCTGCTAGACTGCAATATTGTCTTCAGATGACAAATGCCAAATTTGGGGGAGTTTACAATAGATAATTTGTTATTGTGCAACATTCAAATTCAATTCACCATCATCATCTACATGACCACACGGAGCCAAGTCTGGCAGGTGAACTCTTTAGCCCCTCCTCTGCTGATGGACGCAAACTTTGTTTCTGAAATCTTTGTTCACTCCGCGACCAAAAGTCTCCACCATCCAAGGCACATAGATACAATCTTGTCTCAGCAAGAGGCATAGATCTTCATGAGCCCCCACAGTCGCGGGGGCTCATGAGGATCTATGCCTCTTGCATCTGGGTGATGTTACATTTTTCTCAGCAGTGGCGGGGTTAGCAGAACTGTTCTGTGCAGGAAACTCATATTGCCCGTAATACCAATACAGTAGTTTAACCCATATCATACTGAGGTGAAAAGCTTCAAATTTGTACACTGCCATATGGCAAGCTACATTACAGTACTTACAGATAAGGATATAGACCAATGGCTTTAGTTCAAGGGTGGTGCCCGAACAGCTTGGCGCCTAGAGGTGCCAAGCTATTCTGGCACTATCCTTGAACTATTATAGTCAAACTTATTTCACACACTATTTGGAAATCACCCTTGAACTATCATGGTCCACCCTCATCTCTTTAGAGTGTGCTGGATTTCCACCCTTGATGTATTACAGTCGATCAATGTAATTGTGCAGTGTCAGGGAAGAATACACCAATTTGTAGACTGGCGACGAAAGGCACCTAGCTATCCTGGCACGCCCTTGAGCTATCTCTGCCTGTCAGTAGAGGTTTATGTCACAATGATTCGTGCTGGAATCAGCACTAACCGACACCCAAAAGGTTAATATCTTTGAACAGTGCATCATGGTTCAACCATTTGTAGCTAGGCGCCTCAAGCACCGAGCTATTTTGACACCTCCTGTGAACTATCATAGTTGATCAATATCTTTACATAAATATCTTTGGGGCGGTCCATGGTGCCGCAGTAAAAGTGCCTGCCACCAATGCTAGAGGTGCAAGGTTCGATACCCGGTTCCGGGATCGGACTTTTCTCCTCTACTAAGTGTCACCGTTAATTCAGGCGGACCGTCGGGAGTTACTTCTCTGGGTACTCCGGCTCTTCCTCGCCCCACGACTGGTATCTATTTCAGCCCACTTAATCAAATTTCAAATAGAAACGATTTGAATTTACAAAAAACTTCAGTAGCTCGCTTGGGCTTGCCCTTAGCACCAAGTGAATGTTCTGTGTTTATTTGCAGTGTGTGAGTGAATGCACGTGATTTACGTGAGCGTGCTTGTTCAGTTCAGTTCGCGGCGGCGCTTTGAGCCGATTTTCAATTGGGATAAAGTGCCTATTTAATGCGCTGATGATGATTATTATTATAAAGTGCCAGGGATCAGTTGCATGAGTGCGCCTAGTCCTGCACAAGGCACTAAGCAAGGTGCGCCGCTATAGCGGCGCACCTTGCTTAGTGGCTGGTGCAGGACTAAGCTCGCTCATGCAACAGGACCCAGAGCTGCATGGGTCGGGCCAGTGACTTTACCATACCTCTCCATCCAGAGTCAGCACGAGCCGAAGCACACCGTGGGCAGCTGGGTGTTGAGGACCAAAGTTCAGGGTGATGTTCTCCACAATTTTCTCACGATGCACAGCTTTCTCTGTTGAAAAAAAGAAGAAAAAAAAGAAAAGAAAGAGTGTACTCTCTTTAACCCATATCATACTGAGGCTAAAAGCTTCAAATCTGCACACTGCCATATATGCAAGCTACATTATAGTACTTACGGACAAGGATATAGACCAATGGCTTGAGTTCAAGGGTGGTGCCAGAATAGCTTGGCGCCTCTAGGCGCCAAGCTATTCTGGCACCGCCCTTGAACTATTTTAGTCAAACTTATTTCACACACTGGTGTATTCTGAATGATAGTTAACCCATTCACTGCTGAAAACAATTGAATGCAATTCAACTTCAAGGCACAATGATCATCATGAGCCCCTGCAAATGCGGGGGCTCATGAGGATCTATGCCTCTTGCTGACAGCACTTTCAATCCATGTTTCTTGAACAGACGGAGCCCTTGCAGGTGTTGAATGAACAGAGCTTTCAGGAACACAATAGGCGACCACTGGCAGAATTAGGTTTACTACATGTACCTGTATCTACCACAACTTCATTGATTTCAGGAAAGCATTTGATCGCGTCTGGCACGACGGACTCTGGCAAGTCATGAGATCGTTCAACATAGAGGAGGGACTGATCCAAATGATAGAAGCGCTTTACAAGAACGCCTGCAGCGCGGTTCTACTTAACAATCAGTCAGGCGAGTTCTTCAGGACGACGATCGGTGTCCGTCAAGGATGCCTGCTCTCTCCTGTCCTTTTCAACATATTCCTGGAGAAGATCATGCAGGAAACCCTCCACGACCACCATACTTCAATCTCTATTGGTGGCAGATCCCTGTGCAATCTTCGATTCGCAGACGACATTGACCTCATGGCAAGCAGCAATAGTGAGCTCCAAAACCTGACAGACAAACTTTCAAGTAGCGCAGGGTCTTATGGCATGGAGATCAGTACGGATAAAAGCAAAGTGATGATCAACACCACAAGCGACAGCAGCAGCAACATTCACATGAACGGCCAGAAGCTAGAAGAGGTCAATAGCTTCAAGTACTTGGGAGCCACCCTGTCCAAAGACGGTAGTTGCATAGCAGAGATCCGTATCAGGATAGGTACAGCAACATCCGCAATGGCCAGGCTGGACAGGATATGGCGAAGTAACTCCATCAGCTTCATCATCAAGTACAGGCTTTACAAGTCCCTCGTAGTGTCTATTCTACTCTACGGCTGTGAGACTTGGACACTGCTTGCAGACTCAGAAAAGAAAATCCAGGCCTTTGAGAACAAGTGCCTGAGGAAGTTGCTCCGCATCTCGTACCGCGAGCACAAGACCAACGAATATGTACGGAGCATCGTCACTTCCCTGGTGGGCCCACATGAACCCCTTCTGGCAACCGTGAAACGGCGCAAGCTTGCTTGGTTTGGCCACGTGACCCGACACAACACCTTGTCCAAGACTATCCTCCAAGGCACTCTCGAAGGAAGTCGACGGCGAGGTCGTCAGAGAAAGAGTTGGGTCGCAAACATAAAAGAATGGACCGAACTCGAGATGCCAGACTTGCTTGCCACCGCCCAAAATAGAACTCAGTGGAGAGCACTGTCTGTTGCTGCTGCCTTTCAGTCCCCCCAACGCCCAGTTCGGGCAAGGGACTGATGATGATGATGATGATGACATGTACCTGTGCACATGACTTATGAGGGCTACATGTTTATTTTGAATGATTAATTCAAAATGTAGCGCATTTTCATTGTCGGATTTGGATACCATCATATTTTGATTCAGATAATTCAGACTGATGACAGACTTTTGCTTCTGGAAAAAGTGTATGGTCTTTAAGGGAAATCTCCATTACAGTTTAATGATAATATCTTTGTCCTCAAGCTAACATCATGGATTCACATATCACAGCTGATGGCTGAAGAATGCAAAGTCACCCATCACTTAGTACTAGAGGCAGTTTCTGAACTCAAGAATAAGTGCCAGATCCCCTGCCCCCCGCCCCCCCCCCCCCCCCCCTCCCCCAACTTGTTTTGAGTGAATACCCTGCAGAGATTCCCCTATTTCCACCCCTAGATTAAGGGACATCAGGGTCAGGTATGTTTCAGCTGAATTTGTTGATATGGTAAACCTGTTGAAACCTGCTGAAAACTTTAAAACATTTTCGGAAATACCCGCCTGAGCAGACAATCATTGCATGAAAATTGTAACTCCGTTACTGCTGAGAAAATGTAAGCACACTCCAACTGCAAGAGAAAGAGATCCTTGTGAGATGAGGATTCATGTCTCAAGCTGAGACCAACCTGTATCCATGTTCTTTTGGTGGTTGTAAGTTTTGACAGAGACAACACACAGGTTCAGTGGCTGATAGGGTAAAGCAATATCAGGAATGCCTGGTTTCCCAAAGTCCCCGTAACAAATTAACCCATATCATACTGAAGCTAAAAGCTTCAAACTTGTATATATGCAAGCTACATTATAGTACTTACAGATAAGGATATAGACCTATGGCTTTAATAGTTCAAGGGTGGTGCCAGAATAGCTTGGTGCCTAGAGGCGCCAAGCTATTCTGGCACCACCCTTGAACTATTTTAGTCAAACTTATTTCACACACTGGTGTATTCCGAAGGATAAGGGTTAATAACAATAATAATATATTACTAACAACATACAAATCCACCACAGATAAGTGTTAACCCTTCACTGCCAGTATGTGTTAACCCATTCTTAAAACCCTCAGGCCACATTTCCCAGTTGTCACATAACCATTATGCGCCTGTTCCAGGAGATGGATCAACCATGATAATTCAAGGGTAGTGCCAGATTAGCTTGGCACCTGATGGTGCCAAGCTAATCTGGCTCTATCCTTGAATTATCAAGGTTGAGCAATCACCAGCTGTAGGGCATTTGGGCTAAACGAGTTAACCCCTATCATACTGAGGCTAAAAGCTTCAAATGTGTACACTGCCATATGCAACCTACATTATAGTACTTACAGACCATACTGATACAGACCAATGGCTTTAGCGCCTAGTGGCGCCAAGCTATTCTGGCACTACCCTTCAACTATTTTAGTCAAACTTATTTCACAGACTGATGTATTCTGAATGATAAGGGTTAATCCCATGCGAAAGCACAGCAGCTATCCAAAGAACGTGGCTACAAAGTGTCGTGAGCCAGAGGGTGACTGCATACGGTCCATCCGCCTGGAACACTCTCCCACTCTCTCTCCGTCAGAAACACTCTCTCTCCTCCTTCCAGTCCGCCCTCAAAACTAACCTCTTTCAACAGTTCTAGCACTATATCACCACACTCCCCACCCCAAGCTGACTGTCCTAATGTATTTCACTATTTGTGGTATGCGAGTCGTCTAAGCGTGCGCATGCGTGCATGAGTTGTGAGTGCGCGCTTAGAGTTATAATTATTATAAGATAAGCGCATTATAAATACCGTAATTATTGTTATTATTATTATACACACCATTGAATGGGGGAAGCTTCCAGCCAGAGGTAGACTGGTCTGGGTACATTACAGGCAGGTTGAACTGGTCAAAATACTCCTTGTCTGGTAGCCATACTTTCCCTGCATTTCTGCAAAAAAAAAAAAAAAAAAAATAGTACTATGAATTGGATCAAAACTTTTAACACATGAAAAAAAAAAGTTCTAACACGTACAACTACAAGACATCAGAATGATCAATTGCAAATATGAAATACTGATCACCATTTGCAAAGTTAGTAATTTGCAAATATTTTCATGTGCTCCTGCAGACAAATCAATTAAACTTTGGTGTAGGATTCTCATGGGGTTTTGGATTCTGAATTCCTTGTGTCTGGCTGTGTGTGCGTGTGTGTTTACCATGTTACTGCTCCAAAAGACACTAATATATGATCATCATCATCATCATCATCAGTCCCTTGCCCGAACTGGGCGTTGGGGGGACTGAAAGGCAGCAGCAACAGACAGTGCTCTCCACTGAGTTCTATTTTGGGCGGTTGCAAGCAAGTCTGGCATCTCGAGTTCGGTCCATTCTTTTATGTTTGCGACCCAACTCTTTCTCTGACGACCTCGCCGACGACTTCCTTCGAGAGTGCCTTGGAGGATAGTCTTGGACAAGGTGTTGTGTCGGGTCACGTGGCCAAACCAAGCAAGCTTGCGCCGTTTCACGGTTGCCAGAAGGGGTTCATGTGGGCCCACCAGGGAAGTGACGATGCTCCGTACATATTCGTTGGTTTTGTGCTCGCGGTACGAGATGCGGAGCAACTTCCTCAGGCACTTGTTCTCAAAGGCCTGGATTTTCTTTTCTGAGTCTGCAAGCAGTGTCCAAGTCTCACAGCCGTAGAGTAGAATAGACACTACGAGGGACTTGTAAAGCCTGTACTTGATGGTGAAGCTGATGGAGTTACTTCGCCATATCCTGTCCAGCCTGGCCATTGCGGATGTTGCTGTACCTATCCTGATACGGATCTCTGCTACGCAACTACCGTCTTTGGACAGGGTGGCTCCCAAGTACTTGAAGCTATTGACCTCTTCTAGCTTCTGGCCGTTCATGTGAATGTTGCTGCTGCTGTCGCTTGTGGTGTTGATCATCACTTTGCTTTTATCCGTACTGATCTCCATGCCATAAGACCCTGCGCTACTTGAAAGTTTGTCTGTCAGGTTTTGGAGCTCACTATTGCTGCCTGCCATGAGGTCAATATCGTCTGCGAATCGAAGATTGCACAGGGATCTGCCACCTATAGAGATTGAAGTATGGTGGTCGTGGAGGGTTTCCTGCATGATCTTCTCCAGGAATATGTTGAAAAGGACAGGAGAGAGCAGGCATCCTTGACGGACACCGATCGTCGTCCTGAAGAACTCGCCTGACTGATTGTTAAGTAGAACCGCGCTGCAGGCGTTCTTGTAAAGCGCTTCTATCATTTGGATCAGTCCCTCCTCTATGTTGAACGATCTCATGACTTGCCAGAGTCCGTCGTGCCAGACGCGATCAAATGCTTTCCTGAAATCAATGAAGTTGTGGTAGAGTTCGCGCTGATGCTGCAGATGTTTCTCGATCAGGACGCGGCAGTTGAAAATCTGCTCTACAGTGCTTCTTCCAACTCTGAAGCCAGCCTGTTCTTCTGACAGCAGTTCCTCGGCGAAAGTTTTGAGGCGGTTGAGAATGATTCTAAGCATTACTTTGCTAGGGTGACTTATCAGACTGATAGTTCTGTATATATGATACAACGTTGTAAAGATGTAGTCATGCTAATGCGTCAGACACAAATATACAATATAAAGAAGTAGTATACTAAACTGACATCACCTGTGGTAACTGAATACCAGCTTTGCCCAAAACCCATTGCACAAACGACTATAACATTAACAGTAAAAGTACCTCCCCCCCCCCCCAACCCCCAAAAGCACTTGTCCCTCCCCTATCATTTGGGCCACTTGTGCCCATATTCACAGATTAGTTTAGCACACCTGCTCCCCCTCCCCCCCCCTCAACCCCCAGTCAGCACACACGCACCTAATAGTGATCAAATGTTACAAGTGGACAATACAAGATCTGCAAAAAGGACCTTACATGAAAAACAGCACCAAGGCTTTCGCTTGTAAATTAATAAGAAATTAATTTAAACGGGTAAAGACAAGCAAACAGAGCACTGTGTCTAGTAAACTCTTCAATGTGCAGTTATGTGTATGCAATGCAGCTATACTGCCCATAACGTTTTGTAGCGGTTTCTCGCACCAGAGATTACAAAAGATGACTGCAAGAGCTTACAAAACATGTCCTTGGACACACTCCTAACATTTCGTAATACGAAACACAATCTGTGGAAAAAGCTGTAAAAACACGCTTTTACGTAGCAAAAGCAAGCTCACCTCGTAAAGTACAGAGGGGCGCTGTTCTTAACGACAGCTCTCTGTAAAATAGTTGGGGCGACCTTCCGAAAAAACAAACTGGCCGACGCCATTTTCGCCTGAGACTGTAAGAGTAATGTCCCTTGGTGCATGCGCCGTATACACCAGCAGACGATGCGTTTCCTCCAACTCTTCAGGCGTATTTTGACGTTCCCCTGTTTCGCAAATGACAGTTGGGTTTTGAAGGCTTATTTAGACAGTCCACTTTTAAATTCTTATCACAAAATATTAAGTATGAAATAATTCAAGTATGAACGTCCGCACACAGGAAAACACTGACCACACCAATGAATTTAGTTATTTGGGTTTAACGCCGAGCAGGCAACTATGGCCATCTCACGGCGGACACAGAAATGAACACACACACACAATATGAAATGGCACGTGCACACATCGGTGTTTGAGATCGCAGAGTTGTTTACCAGTCAATCAACAATTTACTATCCGCCTGTGTTTGCTGGCTGACTTGATTCTATTTTTTATCTTGAAAACTGACGTGTATGACATCCATTGCATCCTGAGGCTGATTTTTTAAAAGTTTATTGTCCATTGAAGGCTACATTACAGATTAGGAGATAGATCAACCGTTTTAGTTCAAGGGCGGGTGCCAGAATAGCTTGGCGCCAAGCTATTCTGGCACTGCCCTTGAACTATTATAGTCAAATTTATTTCAAGCAATGGGTGCATCAGGATGAAAAGTTTACAAACGGTCAGCTGTCTACTGTGCCCGGTCCTACTGCTGACCATTACAAACACTATATATGCAGAAAATGAAAAGAAAAGGGGAGACTGCCAGTGCTAATATTTTAGGAAGGTTACAAAGTAAAGTAGATTATAGCACTGTCAGGGGAGAGAAATGTGCATGATCGACCAGTGATCATAGATCTACTGTGGCCAAAGCACACAAAAAAAGAGATAGGAAAGCGAGGGGGCGCTAAAAAAGTGACTGAAAGCAATGCATATGGAAGCGCCCCCCCCCCCCCCCCCGAAGGGGGGCGTATCACATATCCCACTGTTCCAGCCACTCAGTGCATGGAAATTTAAATCTAGGTCCCCCCGAGGGGGGGGGTCCAGATATTTAGCCGGTGTGGACAGCTGTTTCGGTCTTGGCGACCTCTTCAGCACATCATCGGCGATACTGGAGGAGGCAGGAATTTCTGCCTACCTGCAAAGACAACCACATTTTACTGTGGTGTCTGCAAGGGCATACATTCCATGCCACCACCTAGAGCCAAATTTCCATGCACCCTAAAAGAGAACCTACGAAAAGGGGGGAAGGGGTTGCAGTCGATATTGTAGTAGTAAATGAAAAGAAAAGGGGAGACTGCCAGTGCTAATATTTTAGGAAGGTTACAAAGTAAAGTAGATTATAGCACTGTCAGGGGAGAGAAATGTGCATGATCGACCAGTGATCATAGATCTACTGTGGCCAAAGCACAAAAAAAAGAGATAGGAAAGAGAGGGGGCGCTAAAAAAGTGACTGAAAGCAATGCATATGGAAGCCCCCCCCCCCTCCCCCGAAGGGGGGCGTATCACATATCCCACTGTTCCAGCCACTCAGTGCATGGAAATTTAAATCTAGGTCCCCCCCGAGTGGGGTCCAGATATTAAGCCGGTGTGGACAGCTGTTTCGGTCTTGGCGACCTCTTCAGCACACCATCGGCGATACTGGAGGAGGCAGGAATTTCTGCTTACCTGCAAAGACAACCACATTTTACTGTGGTGTCTGCAAGGGCATACATTCCATGCCACCACCTAGAGCCAAATTTCCATGCACCCTAAAAGAGAACCTACGAAAAGGGGGGAAGGGGTTGCAGTCGATATTGTAGTAGTAAATGAAAAGAAAAGGGGAGACTGCCAGTGCTAATATTTTAGGAAGGTTACAAAGTAAAGTAGATTATAGCACTGTCAGGGGAGAGAAATGTGCATGATCGACCAGTGATCATAGATCTACTGTGGCCAAAGCACAAAAAAAAAAAGAGATAGGAAAGAGAGGGGGCGCTAAAAAAGTGACTGAAAGCAATGCATATGGAAGCCCCCCCTGAAGGGGGCGTATCACATATCCCACTGTTCCAGCCACTCAGTGCATGGAAATTTAAATCTAGGTCCCCCCGAGGAGGGTCCAGATATTTAGCCGATGTGGACAGCTGTTTCGGTCTTGGCGACCTCTTCAGCACACCATCGGCGATACTGGAGGAGGCAGGAATTTCTGCCTACCTGCAAAGACAACCACATTTTACTGTGGTGTCTGCAAGGGCATACATTCCATGCCACCACCTAGAGCCAAATTTCCATGCACCCTAAAAGAGAACCTACCAAAAGGGGGGAAGGGGTTGCAGTCGATATTGTAGTAGTAAATGAAAAGAAAAAGGGAGACTGCCAGTGCTAATATTTTAGGAAGGTTACAAAGTAAAGTAGATTATAGCACTGTCAGGGGAGAGAAATGTTGATTGATTGAACATTGCTTAACGTCCCGACAGCAACAAGGCTTTCTCAGGACGTGCCTGCACTGCTTGTGAAAAAAAACTAAACAGAAAATTGAATGTATGTCGCCAGCCGGTCAAATACATTAAATAAACCTACAACATGGGGCATAAATAAAGCTAAGACCATTTAGCAACACACATCCAATATCAAGAGCTACAGGCAGTGCAGACAGTAGGGAGAGTTTTAAAAAGGCAAATACAGGTGAATGGACAAAGGGTAGACAGAAACACATGCCCCAGAATAGAGAGAAAAACCCACCCTGTGGGGCTGACCAGGGTGACCCTGGGAACTAAAAAATACCTAACCCCACCCAAGTCCCCCAGGGTAGACCCGGGTGGGGTGGAGAGAAATGTGCATGATCGACCAGTGATCATAGATCTACTGTGGCCAAAGCACAACCAAAAAAAAAAAAAAAAAAAAAAAAAGAGATAGGAAAGAGAGGGGGCGCTAAAAAAGTGACTGAAAGCAATGCATATGGAAGCCCCCCCCCCCCCCCGAAGGGGGGCGTATAACATATCCCACTGTTCCAGCCTCTCAGTGCATGGAAATTTAAATCTAGGTCCCCCCGAGGGGGGTCCAGATATTAAGCCGGTGTGGACAGCTGTTTCGGTCTTGGCGACCTCTTCAGCACACCATCGGCGATACTGGAGGAGGCAGGAATTTCTGCCTACCTGCAAAGACAACCACATTTTACTGTGGTGTCTGCAAGGGCATACATTCCATGCCACCACCTAGAGCCAAATTTCCATGCACCCTAAAAGAGAACCTACCAAAAGGGGGGAAGGGGTTGCAGTCGATATTGTAGTAGTAAATGAAAAGAAAAGGGGAGACTGCCAGTGCTATTATTTTAGGAAGGTTACAAAGTAAAGTAGATTGTCAGGGGAGAGAAATGTGCATGTGTGCATGATCGACCAGTGATCATAGATCTACTGTGGCCAAAGCACAAAAAAAAAAAAGAGATAGGAAAGAGAGGGGGCGCTAAAAAAGTGACTGAAAGCAATGCATATGGAAGCCCCCCTGAAGGGGGGCGTATCACATATCCCACTGTTCCAGCCACTCAGTGCATGGAAATTTAAATCTAGGTCCCCCCGAGGGGGGTCCAGATATTTAGCCGGTGTGGACAGCTGTTCGGTCTTGGCGACCTCTTCAGCACACCATCGGCGATACTGGAGGAGGCAGGAATTTCTGCCTACCTGCAAAGACAACCACATTTTACTGTGGTGTCTGCAAGGGCATACATTCCATGCCACCACCTAGAGCCAAATTTCCATGCACCCTAAAAGAGAACCTACCAAAAGGGGGGAAGGGGTTGCAGTCGATATTGTAGTAGTAAATGAAAAGAAAAGGGGAGACTGCCAGTGCTAATATTTTAGGAAGATTACAAAGTAAAGTAGATTATAGCACTGTCAGGGGAGAGAAATGTGCATGATCGACCAGTGATCATAGATCTACTGTGGCCAAAGCACAAAAAAAAAAAAGAGATAGGAAAGAGAGGGGGCGCTAAAAAAGTGACTGAAAGCAATGCATATGGAAGCCCCCCCCGAAGGGGGGCGTATCACATATCCCACTGTTCCAGCCACTCAGTGCATGGAAATTTAAATCTAGGTCCCCCCGAGGGGGGGTCCAGATATTTAGCCGGTGTGGACAGCTGTTTCGGTCTTGGCGACCTCTTCAGCAAACCATCGGCGATACTGGAGGAGGCAGGAATTTCTGCCTACCTGCAAAGACAACCACATTTTACTGTGGTGTCTGCAAGGGCATACATTCCATGCCACCACCTAGAGCCAAATTTTCATGCACCCTAAAAGAGAACCTACGAAAAGGGGGGAAGGGGTTGCAGTCGATATTGTAGTAGTAAATGAAAAGAAAAGGGGAGACTGCCAGTGCTAATATTTTAGGAAGGTTACAAAGTAAAGTAGATTATAGCACTGTCAGGGGAGAGAAATGTGCATGATCGACCAGTGATCATAGATCTACTGTGGCCAAAGCACAAAAAAAAAAGAGATAGGAAAGAGAGGGGGCGCTAAAAAAGTGACTGAAAGCAATGCATATGGAAGCCCCCCCCTCTCTTTCCTATCTCTTTTTTTTTGTGCTTTGGCCACAGTAGATCTATGATCCATATGCATTGCTTTCAGTCACTTTTTTAGCGCCCCCTCTCTTTCCTATCTCTTTTTAATTTGCTTTGGCCACAGTAGATCTATGATCACTGGTCGATCATGCACATTTCTCTCCCCTGACAGTGCTATAATCTACTTTACTTTGTAACTATATATGCAGGTTTGGGTGCTGTGATCAGGTTAACTGAAATGTACATGTGTGTATGGTATTAACCCTTTTCATCTTGATACACTATTGCTTGAAATAAATTTGACAATGCTAGGTCAAGGGTGGGGCCACGATAGCCTGAGGCCGCTATGCTATTCTGGCACCACCTTTGAATTAAGATGGTTGATCTATCCCAGCGCGTCCAGAACAATGCTGCCCGCCTCATCCTCAGAAAGAAGAAATCCGGTCACATCACTCCCCTGCTCAAATTTCTTCACTGGCTTCCCATCCCCCAAAGCATCCAATACAAGATTCTGTCTCTCTGCTACAAATCCCTCAACAACTACGCTCCCGCCTATCTCTTCAACTTACTTCACCCCTACACTCCTTCCCGCTCTCTCTGCTGTGCCTTCTATCCTCTCCTCCTCCACATCCCCCGCACCAAACTCAGCACTTTCGGCCCCTACTCCTTCTCTGTCTGCGGTCCATCCACCTGCAACACTCTCCCACTCTCTCTCCATCAGAAACCCTCTCCCTCCTCCTTCCAGTCCACCCTCAAAACCCACCAATTTCAACAGTTCTAGCACTACAACGCCACAACACACTCCACCCCCAGCTGACTGCCGTAATGTATTTGTGGTACGCGAGTCATTGTTTAAAGCATGCACATGCGTGTGTGAGCTGTGAGTGGACACTTAGAGTTATAATTATTATAAGATAAGTGCATTAAAAATACCATAATTATTATTATTACTAATCTGTAACGTAGCCTTCACAGGAAGAGTTAAAACAAAACTACACTTGTAGTGGTTGATTTGTTTTCTGAAGACACACACACACATAGATCTGAAAGTTTAAACTTTCAACACAAAAAGGTCCCAAGGAACAACTTTATTTTGTGGAAATAAAATGTGTGTATCCAACTGCTAGCAAAAGCAAGACACAACAGTTAATTAAATCATCCCAAAAGTTACTTACACAGGTATAGTCCGTTCTAGCAAAGATTGCCTCATGTTTTTTCCAGCTAACCCTCTTAATCCCCAAGGCCCCATTTTTCCAGATGTTGGAGTTGTCACCTGACAGCTATGTACCAGTTGCAGAAGATGGACGGGCCGTGATAATTCAAGGGTAGTGCCCAAGGTGCCAAGCTAATCTGGCACTACCCTTAAATTATAACGGCCCATCCATCTTCTGCGGTAGGGTCTTGGGGCTAAATGGGTTAACTTCTCAAAACCCACCTCTACAATGCTGCTTTTCACTAGTTCTTTTCCCAAGCCATGCACAATTCATCACCACGGTCACGTGTGTGTGCGTGCGTATGTTATGTTGTGTGTGTGTGTGTGTGCGTGTTAGCTGTTAGCCTTTTCATTGTATCAGCACTTAGAGCTACTTTAAGAATAAGCGCTTAACAAATTTCCTTTATTATTATTATTTTTATTATAACTTTTCAAAAAAACAATATTTCCGGACAACACTAAGAACAACAAGTGATCACCAAATGTGGTCCGAATTTATTACAAAATGTAGTTGGCTTCAAGCCCAATGGTTTAGCCAGAGCTCTTCAGAGATCATAAGATGACCTACTTTAAAAGGTGAAATATATACCCTGTTCAGGCTTCAGTGACCACTGACCTGCATCACTGACGCTGAAACTATGACAAGCTATGCACGGATCAGAGACCTTGTACGACCAAGGCATTGAACATTCAGCATGGAGAGCGTCGAGTCTACAGGAGTAAATATGTGTTGGTGTCTCCGAGTGAGTCTAGATTAGGGTATGTTTTAGCAGGTTTAAAAGGGTCATGTTGAAGTTTTCCTGAGGGCAGTGGTTAAACAAACCATCATTGTTATGACTAAAGAAATATTAAAATAAATTAGGACCAAAGTTGGTAATCATCTTTTTTTCTTGGAGTTGTCTTGAAATTGACTGCGTTCAAAAGGCATTTGCAAAAAACACGAGGCAAGCTTAGCTCAAACAGATTTTACATCCGACATCAAGTCCATTTTCATGAGAAGTGAGATGTACCATGAAAATCTTGATTTTAACAAAAACGGGCTTACTGTCTCTTGGACAGACACAAAGAAAGACCATAGATTAACCCATCTAACCCCACATTTCCCAAATTCTGGAGATGTTACCTAACAATTATGTACCAGTTGCAGGCGGATCAACCATGATAATTCAAGGGTAGTGCTAGACTAGCTTGGCGCCAAGCTAGTCTGGCACTACTCTTGAATTATCATGGTCTATCAATCTCTTGCTCTAATGCATTTTGACTAAATGCGTTAGGAGCTAATGCTCCTGACAACAGGTTTATATCAGATATTTAAAAAAAAAAAAAAATTTTAATTTTTTTTATTGAAGCTTTTTTTTAAATAGTAACAAGAAAACATAAAGAGTGCATACTGTACAAATACAACATGTACACACATACACACACCCAAAATGATAATAAACTATTTCAGCACGATTAAACTAAAGTGGTGTGCGTTTGTGGAGAGAGAGAGAGACGTGTTCTTTTATATTGTGAATGTCTGCATGTGTGCATCGGTAACAGACCATTGTCACAATTTCAGCAAAATAAAGTATGGATATCTCGGAGATAATGAACCGTATCAGGACAAAAAGCTTTCAACTGCAGTCTACAAATTACCACAAGTTAACAGAAAAGGTAACAAATGTTAACTATCGTACAAAAAATCCAAATATGGCAACCACAGTAGTGTAAAACAGATATTTTGTTTTTCATAGTAGATACATCTCTCTGAACAGTACCTGTTTCTGAATTCTGCTAAAAAAGACCGGAAAATTTAACTGCCGATTCAAACAGTGGCAACGGTAAATGAAATGTTTTCCCATTAATAAGAGCAAATCAAGCACTGGGTCTGTCCACAGCCCCTCTTTCACCCGGTTTATATCAGATATTTATCTTTTATTGTTCCCATGCATTTTTAGAAATGTATCAAAGCAATGACACATTTTTCGTCATTTTCAAAGGATAAAAAATGGACCTTTGATTCTGGAAAAAAGTTTCCATTTACCTTTCTTGTTGAAAAGTATATGTGTTCAATATTTCATTGTGGAAAAAAAAAATTACACACACGTACAGGTGTATATACACATATACAAACACACACCCTGTCAATGCTAGCATATTTTTTCCCTCTCAATGCTGTGAAACACATTTTCACATAAACATGTCATTTAAGCTAAACAAACACTGAAAGTAAAATTGCAAATGACGTTTCTATAAACTATGACATTTTGTGCGGATTGAAAAAAAAAGAAGAAATAATTAACCCCAGCTCATTGACAAGCAGTTTGGCATAAAACACACATTGGAACGCTGTCATCAATTACAGCAAAAAGTATGTATGCTGTTTGACATAAAACACACATTGGAACGCTGTGATCAATTACAGCAAAAAGTATATATGTACAGCAAGGCCCGTTTTGAGACAAAGACGCTTTTTTTTCCAAGACAAAAGTGGTCTTAACCCATAAAGCTCTAACATGCCACATCAGTATGTGGATCGACCATGATAGTTTAAGGATGGTGTCAGAATAGCTTGGCGCTAATAGGCGGCAAGGTATTTTGACACCACCCTTGAACTGTCATCGTCGACCCGTCTCCAGAACTGTGATTCCCCCATTACTACATGTACAAGGCAGACATAAATAAGAATTACTGATCAGAACTGTGACGTGGAAATCTTGAAGAGCAAAAAGTGTCACCTGTCGTTAAAGACCATCCTTTAGGTCGCTCGCAGACTAAGCGCATACCAGGAACAGTGCTTGGAGTCCTTACTAAGTTAAAAAACACGTAGGAGACATGACGCAGCGCTGAATGACAGAAATATTAACTCGTTCAGCCCGGCGCACGTATTTCCCAAATTTTGTTGGTGTCACCTAACGACTATGCACCTGTTGCAGGAGATGGATCAACCATGATAATTCAAGGGCAGTGCCAGATTAGCTTGGCGCCGACAGGCGCCAAGCTAATCTGGCACTGCCCTTGAATTATCATGGTCGACCCATCTCCTGCTGTAGTGTGTCAGGGCTGAATGGGTTAAAAAAGAAAGAAACCAGAAAGCAACCTACCTGGAGCTCCTATGCCAGCGTACATTTTTGCAGAAGGTTCTAGTCAATGCACAAGCCACCGTCAGCTACTGCGATGTGAAAGATTTCAGACCTCCAGCCATTTTGTCCACAAGAAATTGAAGAATTTAGTATAAATAGATTCCAAGTCATTAGTATATAGTGATGGTAACAACAAAACATTAACATCACTCGACAGCAAGATGATGTCATATTCCTGTAGTTTATAATTGCTTTGACGCCTCATTCTTACAGTACATAAAATTATGGTTCTTAGAAAACACTGTACTCCATGGGAAGACTCTTTACAGGAAGAGAAAAGAAAAATACTAAGTAATTCTGCACCACCAGCTAATACAAATCACAAGAGTGTCAGGACCCCAAATATTTTATGCATCACCACCGGCCGGGTCATCCGTTAAGTAAATGCGTCAACGATTCTTTGCAGTTGGATTTGGGGCCTCAGTTCTACAGCCCCCCAAAATAACCGACACCCCGGCCAGGTTTATCAATTAGGTGGCTACAGCCATATTTTTATGTGGTCTTTAACCCTTATCATTCGGAAAGCACCAGTGTGTAAAATAAGTTTGACTGAAATAGTTCAAGGGTAGTGCCAGAATAGCTTGGCGCCTAGAGGCACCAAGCTATTCTGGCACCACCCTTGAACTAAAGCCATTGGTCTATATCCTTATGTGTAAGTACTATAATGTTGCTTACATATGGCAGTGTACACATTGGAAGCTTTTAGTCTCAGTATGATATGGGTTAATGACAGGTGATAAGGTTGGCCATTCGAAGCAGGTTCTGCTGTACTTCATTGTACAAATACACATCTTTGCAGATAAACATATGCGGTACTGCCCCACAGGTATTTAGGTCTGTGATTTTGGACCTTATTACAAGTACAGACAAACACACACATCATTACTAGGAAAAGGTCACCTTTTCTTCACTTACATGTTGTTCAGGATCAGCAAGCCATTCCAGTTTCACATAATCTTAACAACCTTGTGTTATTGCATAAAAGGTCACAAAGTGACAATGTTAGTGTTCCCATGGGGAAAAAGTTCACCATCATCACTACAGTGAAAAATCTGCCCTCTTGCAGCAAGCAAAAGGACACACATAAATAATTTTTAAAAATATAGTTTTGCTAGACTAGCACAGACCACCACGTCATAAACATAAACATGTACAACCTAATAAAAAACAACTCAAGTGAACAAACGAAACGTGTTTTCTTTCATGCAAGCTTTCAATCTGGTGAGGTCCCTAGATCCCCCTCAAAGTTTCATTTGTTTTTATTAAGCATAAATCCTATGTATTGTTGTCATCACCACACAACCAACTGACCCCCAAGCACCCACCCACTCTTCTCCCATGGAATATTGCAAAAATTCTTAAATTTTAGTGATGACAGCAGGTACAATTTAAACGCAAAAATGGTTGGTTGGTTGGTTGTACATTGCTTAACATCCCGACAGCAACAAGACTTTTTCAGGATGTACCTGCACTGCTTTTGAAAAAAACAAAACTAAACAGAATATTGAATGTATGTCGCCAGCAGGTCTAATACGCTAAATAAAGCTAAGACCATTTAGCAACACACATCCAATATCAAGAGCTACAGGCAGTGCAGACAGTAGGGAGAGTTAAAAAAAAAGAAAATACAGGTGACTGTACCAAGGGTAGACAGAAACACATGCCCCAGAATAGAGGGGAAAACCCACCCTGTGGGGCTGACCAGGGTGACCCTGGGAACTAAAAAGTAGTTAACCAAACTGAAGTCCCCCAGGGTGGGGGGAACGCAAAAATGTACTGCATGATCTTTTTAGTAAGCACATAACCCTAGGGCCGACGTTGGCTGCAAAGGGCCCGCACACAGCCACGCATGGGCGCACTGCAGTCAACAAACGCCCCAGGACCTTCCCTTATTGGGTCACACGTTCAGTCTTATGACAAAATTTCCAGATTTGTAAAGATCTCTTTGTCTCTGATATTAGCGATGTCCCTGATCAGCTGTGGAGATCACGAAAGTGAGAGTTCAATCAGCCTGAATAGTGCAAAGGTTGTATCAGTTTAACCTGGCACCTAGAGAAGTGCCAAGCTAACCATCTACTACCCTTGAACTATTACAATCAATCCATCTCTCGGCTTTATTTTTCAGGCTTGAATGTGGTACCTGGCTATTTGCACTGGATGGTCTGCGACATGAAGAGATTCAGTTCGTAACTTAACCCTTTCGAGACGTGCCACATCCGGATTCGTGGTGTAAAGCCGTGAATCCAGATGGGGCACGTCTCGAAAGAGTTGACCCTGGGATCATCGTGACCAACTCCGCTAATGACACCCAAAGGTTCACAAGACAGCAGTGCTTGAAGAACAACAAGAATGGGTGCACGCACTAACTATACCCCATAATCCACGGTCAACAAGAGACATAAATTCTCATCAGCCCCTGCGGATGCACCAGGTGTTTCGGTATTAACTCGTATGTTACAGAAGAAATGATCTTTAACTCATTCAGCCCGACGCACGTATTTCCCAAATTTTGGAGGCATCATCTAACGACTATGCACCTGTTGCAGGAGATGGGTCGACCATGATAATTCAAGGGTAGTGCCAGATTAGCTTGGCGCCGACAGGCGCCAAGCTAATCTGGCACTACCCTTGAATTATCATGGTCTACCCAGTACAATACTGCGGATGCAGGGGCTCATGTGAATGTATGCCTCTTGCAGGTGGAACTGGCTGGGTGAATGGGTGTTCTGTCTGAACAAAAAAAGCTGAAAATTGATTCAGCTTTTCGGGATTTGGAAAAAGCTGAATCAGTCTCCACGACTGAAGACTGTCACCCATGGATACGTAAGACAATTTGTGGATAAGCGTTAACAGATGTGCATTTCTTAGACAAGGGTCTTGCATGAATCTCAAAGCGAGTGACGTGATCGCCCCTCAGACCAACTTGCTTAGTTACGGTAGCAACTTGCCTCACCCACTATGGGCAGTTACAAAAAAAAACCAAAAAAAAAAAAACAACTATTAAGCTTTCTCATGTCTAATAAAAGCACATCTGGTGATGTGAAATTTTTGCATTTTCAAATAATATGCAGTAAGATAAAAAAAAAAACACTTCTTCTTGTTCATTGATTGCTCAAGACAAACTGAGGTAATCTCTTTATCCGTTATGTTGTTACCAGTGTTCACGTCAACTGGTAATTCTGGACACTCTGCCATTTTATAAATACCGGACAGGAATACTACATGGAAGATGGTAGACAATACTGATTAGAAAAGAGAAACACTGATTGCCAAGGTAGGGATACTGAAAACTGTTGAAAAATACAGATTTTACAACACACTGAGTTATTTTTCCCAGCAGGTGTTACTTTGGCCAGGTTCCATTAACTCATTCTACCCCAACACCAAAACCCCCAAATTTTGCCCATGTCCTCTGAAGACTGCATTGCAGTGCAGGACGCAGATCGACCATGATAGTTCAAGGGTGAATCCAGAATAGCTTGGCGCCCATAGGCGCCAAGCTATTCTGGCATCACCCTTGAACTATCATGGTCGATCCTTATCTTGCTGTGGTGTATCTGGGGTAGAAAGAGTTAAGAACATACCAGCTGTCGAAAACTATTATGTCAACTCTGGCTACACGCAGGGTGGATGAATAATGGCAAATTTCAGAAACACTTCCTGCACACACTATAATTCCTTATTCCATTATTGTTTTGACCATACCTGGCGATTCTAAGAGCACGGCTTTACATGCCAGTGCTGGTGCTTAACACTTAGTTTGCTTCCATCTGCCAGAGAGCCAAGGCGTGGCGAGGTCAAATTCCACACTCGCGCGCTCATTCTATTTAGTCGTAATATTGTCATGTTTGGTATCGGTGTGTAGGTGAGAATTTCAACTTTTGAACGATGTTGCTTCCACAACAGTCACTTTAGGTAGAGATGTGTTATGAATACAAACCAGTAGGTTGTTGTTATAGCGGTAGAGCGCCGGCAGGCCTTGTACTGCACAGTTGCACGTGCGATATAAATAGAATGAGCCCGCGAGTGTGGAATTTGACCTCGCCGCGCCTTGGCTCTCTGGCAGCTGGAAGCGAACTAAGTGTCAGCTGTGGTAAAGGTGTGAGAGCCAGCAAGCTGTGATGAAATAGAAATAGTCAGAATATACACAATACATGCGTGTCAGACTAAGAGTCTAGGATGGGTAAACATAACATCTTTCAGACAATAGCAAAATACTGTCACTTAGCGTCCTTCCCAGTTAGTTTGAGACTAAACCCTTTTCCCTGCAAGTGGACGTAAAGCACATGTTTGTGAAGTCATCACAAACTGAAAGCCTGATACCTGCTCTGCATGAGGAATGTATAATGAGTAAAGCAAGCAAGAGGCATAGTTCCTCATGAGTCCCTGCGTATGTGGGGATTCATGAGGATCTATGCCTCTTACAGACGGGCATTTTTCACGATGTCTTGTCAGTAAAAGCGCAAGACTTGAAGTGCTAATGCTGCATCTAAGCAGGCACTGGCTTTTTGCTACTGGCGTTGCAAACACGGATAGTGTGTGATGACTTGGCACATCGCTGAAATGTCCCAGCCAAGATGACCCCAGAAATACTGAAGAAATACGTCCTAATGATCTAACATGGACCAGCATCATTTCCTCCCGGCCAGTTGGTTCTTGATCGATGCTGTCAACGCTTCACACTCATCCATCAGGGCCTGAAAATAATACAGAGCAACAGAGAGAAATCACAGAGAATGTAATGAACAAGACCGCCTCTCTGCACGTTAACCCTTTTGGCTCCAAGCTCCCATTCCTTAAATTTTGGAGGTGTTGCCTAACCGTAACGACTATGAACCAGCTGCAGGAGATGGACTGACCATGATAATTCAAGGGTAGTGCCATATTAGCTTGGCGCCTGTCGGCGCCAAGCTAATCTGGCACTACCCTTGAATTATCATGGTCAAGCCACCTCTTGCTGTAGGGATCCGGGGCTAAAAGGGTCAAGTGAACACAGAGAGTGCCCATCTTGTGCACAATGTATGAAGATGAGAGGGTTCAGGGAGCCTTCCACCTGAACGAGGCAACAAAATCTCATGAGCCTCTGAAGATACAAGGGCTTACAATAATGTATGCTTCTTGCTTGCAATGAGCCGTTTAACCCTTTGTTTCAATGATTCCAGCAGGAATCACCACAACAAAAGCCACTACCAACAGCCAAAGGGTTCATTTTGATTCTGAAAACTGCATTGTGACATGCAAAGCCGACTAGGAAGTTTGTTCTTTCGGTCCGAGATACATACAACAAAATCGTGCCTTTAATTTCCTGCCGTCACTGGACCCTCCATATGCTGCTGCACGATTCCCCATTCACACACTCAGTTTCCACCGACACCCTTTACATCCCATGCAATTTAACACTTTCCCAACATAAGCAGCCAGCTCCCAATAATTGTGCAGACATTTCTGTTGCCACTTTAGCTATTTTCAACTTCTTCCGTCTGAAGCATTAGAGTTAGTTAGTTAGTTATTTGGGTTTAACGCCGAGCAGGCAACTAGGGCCATCTCACAGAGGCTGAAGCATTACAGAACAATTACCACGGTAATATCTGATATAGCTGGAAAGAGAAATGCTCTACTTTATGAAAACAAACTGCACAAACAAGGCCACAGAATGCACTCAAGTATGGCGTGCCGTGCGGTTCTGAGCACACTAACTTGTTGCACCAACAGGTGTTTTGGCAGTACCCGGTAATGATTGTGTGTGCTTCCTCCACAGTGGTGTCCTCTGGCTAGAAAGGTTAACCCTTTTAACCCAAGATCCCTAGAGCAGGAGATGGCTTGACCATGATAAATTCAAGGGTAGTGCCAGATTAGCTTGGCGCCTTCATGGTCAAGCCATCTAATGCAACTGGTCCTTAGTCGTTAGACAACACCTCCAAAATTTGAGAAATGGGACCTGGAGTCTAAAAGGGTTAAGGTATGCATTGAGGGTGGAGTTCAACTGTGACGTTGCTACAGAGAAAGCACATGCCACACACTGTTTGTCTGGGTTATATTGCTGCCACATCAGTGGCTGTGAATCAAGGGAGACAACCAGAGTGCGCAAGCCACAGTGATCATGGCGACAGTTGCAGCGATTCCTCAAAAAAGTTCTCACCTCTTTCAACAGTTCTAGCACTCTAAAGCCACCACACACCCCACCCCCAGCTGACTATCATAATGTACTTGTGGTGTGGGAGTCATTGTTAAAAGCGTGCTCATGCGTGTGCGAGTTGTGAGTGCGCGCTTAGAGTTATAATTATTATAACATAAGCGCATTATAAATACCGTAATTATTATTATTATTATTCCTACGGGAATCATTGTGACAGAAACAGCCACCGACACACAAAGGGTTACATCTATCCATGTTTACAACTCGCACTGTCCTCAGTTTCCTGGAAAGCCATCTACATTCTTTCGCCCGATTCCAAGTTAAAGCTACCTTCTTCAGACAATCTCACTCTGCATTATGAAAAGATATACAAAAAACACTTAATGCATAAGCGTTTTTTGTATGTCTTTTGATAATGCTGCACAAAAGGACTAATTTTTCTCATGATATAATATGACCTTTGAAAGTCGTGATTTTAGCGCACTGTGCACAGAAGGCAATATCCCCTGTTTACACTCACTTGTATTTGATTCACCATGCTTTTCCTTTTGCTGCGAGATGTCGAGTCATCAGAATCGAACCTGAGGCCGTCAAGGGACTCGAGAAGACGCATAAAACACTCCGCAGAAGTCATCAAGCGCTTTTTCATCTGCTGAAGTTCCTCTTCTTGTGCCTCCCTACTGCTGTTGTCCTGGAACAATTCACATACTAAATACTTTTGTCTTACAAACTGGCTGGCAAAAACCAAATAAGGTCAAACTACCCTTTTAACTCTGAAACTCCCAGAATGAAATGACTTCCATTCTATAGAATGGGAGTCATTTTGTTCTGGGAGTTTCAGAGTTCAGCGGCCTGGGTATGGGTGCTGGCTGTTACAGTTACGTCGGTTAGCTCGAGGTTTCCACCGCAAATAATTTTGTATGACCTCCTCTGTATCATCACACAATTGTAAATTTGTGTCGACTTGTGCACTCTGATGCATGCACCTCTTTAACCCTTTCAGCCCTGGGACCCTGCAGCAGGAGACGGACTGATCATGATAATTCAAGGGTAGAGCCAGATGAGCTTGGCGCCTTCAGGCGCCAAGCTCATCCGGCACTACCCTTGAATTATCATGGTCAAACCATCTCCTGCAACTGGTACATAGTCATTAGGCAACACCCCCAAAATTTGAGAAAAATGGGACCTTGGGGCTAAAGGGTTAATGTGGTAGTGGCTTAGAACATCCTTCACCCTTGGGCTGCTAGTGGTGCTCTTGTGTTGGGGTGGTTTCCGCAGGGATCACCTCCACAAACAGCCTTACTGACAGCCAAGGTGTTAAAACAAGTTAACCCCATCACTGCCAAGAAAAAAGGGACAACACACTACTGCAAGAGGCATATGATCCTCATGAGCCCCCGCAACTGCGGGGGCTCATGAGGATCCCATGCCTCTTGCTCAAACCACTTTCAACACATTGGAGCGAGTTCTTTCGCCTTGAATAAATTTGCACATATTTCAGATGTACATTGTATGTACAGTCGCAGCAAAGGGGTCAAAGAGCAAGAGAGAATGCGCAGTGGCATAATCATACTTGTTTCAAATCTTCCAGCTGTTGAATGAGAGACCTCAGGGTTTGGGACTCTTCCGTCAGCTTTGACTCAAACCTCTCTAGTTTAGTAATGTCCTCCTTCTGGTTCGGCAACTGCAAGCGCAAACATCTTTGCAACGCCACACACCAAGAGTGGTCATCATCAACACTTTCATGGTCTACAACACACGCATGCTAGAGGCGTAGATCCTCATGAGCCCCCGCAAATAAGGGGTCTCATGAAGATTCAACTGTATTTGTCACTTGCTGTCCTCATATCTGTGTGGCTATATCTATCTGCGTGGCTATATCTATCTGTGTGCCCATATATCTATCTGTGTGCCCATATAGCTATCTGTGTGCCCATATATCTATCTGTGTGGCTATATATATATATATATATATATATATATATATCTATATATATATATATATATATATATATATATATATATATATATATATATATATATATATATATATATATGTGTGTGTGTGTGCCTATATATCTATTTGTGTGCCTATATATATATATATATTTGTGTGCCCATATACCTATTTGTGTGCCCGTATATCTATCTGTGTGCCCATATATCTATACGTGTACCTATATATCTATTTCTGTACCCATATATCTATTTGTGTGCCCGTATATCTGTGTGCTTATATATCTATCTGTGTGCCTATATATCTGTGTGCCTATATCTTGCGTTTAACCCAATTACTAACTAACTATATATCTATCTCTGTAATGGCCCGAAAGGGTTAACCCATTACAACCTGAGGCTGATTTTGTAACATTTGCTTATCGTCCTAAGAAGGCTGCATTACAGATTAGATGATAGATCAACCATTTTAGTACTCTGGCACCACCCTTGAACTATCAGTCAAATTTATTTCATAAGGCCCAGGCATAAGTCAGCACCGTTATAACATAATCTTTTGGTTGTCGGCAGTGGTTTTTGTCACAATTCCTGCAGGAATCATCGCAACAAAAACCACCGCCGACCGCCAAAGGGTGAACAAAAATGGTACATCACACGTTTGTGCGACAAGCTTTGATTTTCGATTTTTTTCATGATGAACTGGAGCCACATGGTCCCAAATCACAAACATACAATTTTTTTTTTTTTTTTTTTTGTTTTGGGTGTGTGAAAAAGAAACACTGCTGATCTTCGGCTCCCATCCCAGTCGGCAAAGGTCCTCAGGCCCATGACAGCCGCAGTGGGTCCACGCAACGACTGTGCGCAGGCCCCCTGCGGCTGTCATTGGCCCAAAGGCTGGGGATAGGAATGCTTCCTTCCACAAACTTTAGCACCACAATGCCAGCGTTACGCTGGCAACATCAATGTCAGGCTTTTCTGACAGGTTTAAATGCGTCCATCATCGGGACAGACAGCATGCCCCCCCCCCCCCCCCAACCAAAAAAAAAAAAAAAAAATACATCCAAGGCACTCTGCAATCCCCTCGCAAACTTCAAACATGGCTTGGCTAAGTACATCAGTACTGACTCATTGCATGTGTACACCAAGAGAACAAAAAGGGGGTGGGGTGGGGGGGGGGGGTTGTGGGGGTGGTGTGGTGTAATTGCATGTCATCACGCAACATTTCAAAAAAATCACCACACTGTATACATTCACAAGTGCGTTTCATGCTGCAGGCAAAAAAACGGGACTGGGTTCTTAACCCGTTACATCCTGAGGCTCATTTCGTAACAAATTAGCTTATTGTCCTACAAAGGGTAAATTACAGATTAGGAGATAAATCAACTGTTTTAGTTCAAGGGTGGTGCCAGAACTGCTTGGCGCTTGAAGGCGCCAAGCTATTCTGGCACCACCCTTGAACTATCAGTCAAATTTATTTCAAGCATTGGGTGTATCAGGATGATAAGCGTTAACATGACAGGATGCTTTTTTTTTTTTTTGGCCCTCAAGATCTGTCAGTCCAAACGACAGACATCCATCCACTATTCCCACCCCTGTCGATATCTGTCCGTCAAACACAGAGAATTTTCCGTCAGCAGAAAGCCTATTGTTGTAGCTGGATTACACATGTTAACCCTTTGCAGGTGTGTAGTGGTGTTCGCTCGCAATAATTCCTGTAGGAATCATCATGACAAAAACCGCTTCTGACCCACAAAGGGTTAAAGGGTACCCAGCTAATCTGGCACAGTACAACCTGTCTTGAGTGACACTTTGTTTGCAAGAAACAAATGGTGTTGACCCTTTCAGCCCCCAGGACCCTGCAGCAGGAGATGGATTGATCAAGATAATTCAAGGGTAGTGCCAGATTAGCTTGGCGCCGACAAAGCGCCAAGCTAATCTGGCACTGCTCTTGAGTTATCATGGTCGAACCATCTCCTGCGGCAGTGCGTCGGGGCTGGGTGGGTTGAAGCCAGGTGACACTTCTTGCCCTTCTTGCGAGAGCACCTATCTTTCAAGACCACTTTTTCTTGCAAAAAAAAAAAAGGCGGCTACTCAAAATACGTCCTAATGTAACTGCTCCCCCTTTCACCCCACCCCAACCCCTCCCGCCCACAGTAATTTGTCAATCTTAACCACACAATGTATGTTTTAGAAGGAGCGTTTACCTTCTTATCTGACTCTTCAATATTGCCATGCGAGGCCGCGGCCAACTGGGGCTGCAGTTCCGAAAAGGAAATAAGACAAAAGCATAAATGTTCATGCAACTAACAAGCAAACAAAAAAGAAAAGCAAAACACGTTATATATGGCTACTGAAATCGTTACTAAACAGTCAGACTAATATTCGCACAATCTTTGATAACTTTACAGAGTAAACTCATTGTAAATGTGTGAACACTTCCCTCACTTCTGTGTATTTTGCATTAAACTATAAAATTAAAGTTCAATTTTTCTACCAAACTGTTTATTCAATAAAATAACTTGTGCATGGGTGGCGTCCATTCGTGGGGAGGCTAGGAAGAGAGAGAGCGGGGTTATACATGTCATAACTATAGGCAGTGGTAATATTTACATAAAAACTACACCGATCTTTTCTGTGCATTGACAGAGACAAATAATGGGAATAACAGGTGGAGTCTGATTTGGTGCAAAGAATGTCCCATAACCCATTATATCTTGAGGCAGACTTGTTAAAAATTGCTTATTGTCCTATGAAGGCTACATTACATTGGTTGTACATTGCTTAACGTCTAGACAGTAACAAGACTTTCTCAGGATGTGCCTGCACTGCTTGTGAAAAAAAATAACCTAAACAGAACATGGAATGTATGTCGACAGCCGGTCTAATACACTAAATAACCCAAGACCATTTAGCAACACACATCCAATATCAAGAGCTACAGGAAACGCAGGCAGTAGGGAGAGTTTAAAAAAGGAAAATACAGGTGAATGGACCAAGGGCAGACAGAAACACATGCCCCAGAATAGAGGGGAAAACCCACCGTGTGGGGCTGACCAGGGTGACCCTGGGAACTAAAAAGTAACTAACCCCACCCAAGTCCCCCAGGGCAGACCCGGGTGGGGGCGGCTACATTACAGATCTGGAGATAGATCCAATGTTTTAGTTCAAGGGTGGGGCCAGAATAGCTTGGCGCCTGAGGCGCCAAGCTATTCTGGCACCACCCTTGAACTGTCAAGGTCAAAGTTATTTCAAGCAATGGGTGTATCAGGATGAAAAGGGTTAACATACTGAGATTCCAAGGATGAAACTTTCAAAACCCGTGCCTGGTACCTGCAGGCATATTGCGTTTGCAATGCTTTTGAACTGCGTTTTCAATATCATTTCTTTGATATTATTTTGATACACATAGACCTTTGACAGGAAATGGTTACTTACTAGTGTACTAGCCTACACACATTTTAGCTCACAATACCGAAGTTGTGGGTTTCCCCCAAACTAGACCGCTCTCTACTAGTGTGAGAGGCGAGAAGTGCAGTGGGCAAAGAGAGTGCACCACTATTCACGATTGGCAGTGCGAGCAGGAAACCTTACAAATGCATGTTGGTACAGCAAAGTTGACTAATTTTACTGGCAATTAAATAACGTGGCAGATCATTTTCGGAAGTCACTGTGACTGGCTTCATCGCCATATGCTGTTTAACTCACTCAGCCTGGCGCACTAACGAATATGCACCTGTTGCAGGCGATGGATCGACCATGATAATTTAAGGGTAGTGCTAGATTAGTTAGGCACCGACAGGTGCCAAGCTTATCTGGCACTACCCTTGAATTATCATGGTTGACCCATTTCCTGCTATTGCGTCAGGGCTGAAAGAGTTAATGTATTATATTGACATATTTTTCCTCAGCACTATTTCAGCAACATTTTTGTTAAAAGTTGTATTGTAAAACTGTATGACAAGGAAGCACTTATTGACAGTTCTTTGTCAAACAGAGCTTAAATTTTGCAGCATATGGCATGTGTCTCACAGCAATACAGGGTCCCCAAAACAGTAAGATGCTAGCCGAGATGCCCACATTTTGTGGCTCGCCGAGTCTTGTCTCAGCTCAGTCAAGTAACCTAGCAAGCGTTCTTGAACTACTTTGGATTCAACAACTATATGACCTGATCATACCCCTAAGCCGTGAGCAGCAGCAGGCTACTGCTTATGAAACATTAGTTGGGCACTGTGAAGTAGACTGTTTTTGCCATGCAAATATTTTCTTAAATGTTCACTTTTTAAAAATACAATACAAAATTTTGTTATTTTTCTCCATTCTTACGACTAACAAAAAAGTATGCTCCTGCTGGAAAAACACACAAAGCAGACAAACCACATTAATCTTTACGCCCTGAGGATGAATTATCACATTTTTCTAGATATCCTCTGAGGTCAAAAACACAGTTCTAGAGACAGATCCACCGTGATATTTCAAGGTTGGTGTCAGAATAGCTTGACGCCTTGAGGCGCCAAGCTATTCTGACACCAACCTTAAAATATCATGGTCAATCCACATCCTGTCGTAGTCCTTCAGGGCATGATGGGTTACAAAAAAATCGGACTTCTTGTATCATGAACTATAAGGTCACCTTGGAACCAAGCAGCATGACTTTTGCTCCATCTCTCAAACCAAGAGATCGTAGACTTGTGCTTTTGTCTCCATCTGCTGTCAAACTTTTCCCTGAAAATATTAAAAATGTTGATGAGTTGTTTTAATCTAACTCGCTCAGTGCCAAGAAAAATTGAACACTATCCAGCTGCAAAAGGCACAGATCCTCATGAGCCCCGCTACTGCGGGGGCTCATGAGGATCTATGCCTCTTGCTGACACCACTTTGAATCCATCTTCCTAGGGCAGCTAGGGCTTGTTGATGTTGCATTGACAAAAACTGCAGAAACACAGTTTTTGTCAACGGGCACTGGACAGGTTAAAACAGTGAAACTTGTTTCTGCATTTCATAATTCATGGCTAATTTTAGAACTCATCAGTCTCTGTACACCTGGACAAGTTCAGAGCTGCCAAGCCCCAAAATTAATTTCAGTAATGGAAAATCTGAATTTCAGTAATTTTCAAATGAACTTCAGTAATTACATCGCGGAATGTAGTGCACTAAGAAGCCACACATTAAAAAAAAAAAGTAGTCCTGCAATTCTATCCACATCAGTCCATTTATCTGTCTGCTAAACTTTTGTTTCTTCCTGCTTCTTCCTTCTCTCTGCTGCAAGAGCTTCAGCTGTGGCAGATTTGCACTTCTGCAGCAAATTGTCTGAAAACACAGTGTCAAAGCAGGCAGTCCCCTGCATCTTGTCTTCAGCACAAAAATGGCCTCTGTCTGCTGTTGTCCAAGTGAAGACCTAAAGTCTGTGCATGTGCGGCGTACCTGACTGAAGACCCGTTCACAGCTTGCGTTGCTTACTGGTATTAGCAATATACCCAGCATAACATGGGGCAGTAACTTGAATCTTGGTGATCCATTCACATCTTTCAACATGGCAATGTCTGACCACTGTTCCTCCACTAGCTTGAGGCTGACATCTGCTGGCAAGTCACAGGTCTGGTAGTCTAGAAACTCCAGCTGAAGATCCTCACTAGAGGCAGGTTTCAAGCACTTGTACCTTGAAGTGAAGAACTCCACGGAGCTGTATGATGCAGTAGCACGAAGTGCTGGGTCAGTCACCTCTGCATGGTTCCACAACATCACAGCTGGGTGAGGGTCATCCTTTTCTGCAATCAGCAGTCTCTTCTTCAGGTACATACAATCGGCCTGGTAGAATGACACAACATCTTCATAAAACTTCTGTTCCACAGACTTGGACACAGAACTCATGAAGAGTTTTGCACCTTCACCCACCATCAGATCATTGCCTTTCTTGATGTTGTACTTTGATATGAAGTCCACATCCACAAGCAAGCCATTGTTCATGGCAGAGGGTTTCACAAAGCAGAGGATGAGCTTTCTGAAGAAAGATTCTATGGATCGTTTAACTCTGTGAATGCAGGCAGCCTCTGTCTGCATATCCTGGTTGATGAGGTCAAACATCTCCATAGCAAAACTCAGGAACAGTGTGTATAGTTTTGCAGTCCGCCTCTTCAGGAAGTCTTTTGCTCTTTTCTTCATGCTGTCAAGTTCCTTTAATGTTCCTTCCTCAGTCTGCTTGCTTTCCTTGCAGTACTCTTCCTGGAAGAAACTCTGCAATGGTTCCCACTGTTGTAGACGCCGCTGAAGGGACGCACCAAGTGACAGCCACCAGGTAGGGCAGTGTTGCTAAAACTGGAGGTGGGGCGTGCCACACCTAATCTGGTGCTGCTTGAGTCGTTGCTATCTCCCAGAACTTTTGTTGATGTACCAAGCCATCTGTCTCAACAAATCGTCAAAGTTGAATTCCCCTTGGAATGCCTTTGTTGCCTTTTTGGCTGCCAAATTTAACAGGTGGCAGACGCAGCCAGCTAGATGTATGTGCTGGTTCTTCTCCCTCAGAAATGCAATGACGCCTGCACATCAGAAAATAACATACTGTGAAGACATAAAATATGCCAGTCTGGTTATTAATATACTATACAGTGGAATCCTCTAATGCCACACAAACTGAGAACACAAAATTCTGCTTAACAAGAAAGATTAATTCACGTCCCTGAAGCACTTTTTCTTCCTTGAAATGTTTATTCACACAAAAACCTGTCAACTCATTGTACCCCAAGACCGAAATCCCCAAATTTTGTCATTGTTCTCTGAAGACTGCAGTGCAGTGCAGGACACAGATCGACCATGATAGTTCAAGGGGGATGCCAGAATAGCTTGGCGCCCATAGGCGCCAAGCTATTCTGGCATCACCCTTGAACTATCATGGTCGATCCTTATCTTGCTGTGGTGTGTCTGGGGTAGAATGAGCTAACACAAAATGGTAGTTTGTGACCCTTTCATTTGGATTCTACTGTATAATCTGTGAGAGTAGCTAGTTATTCATGTGCTAGCTAGTTGTGATAAGAACTGTTAAGCATGTTACCCACTATAATTTGTAAACTAAGAATTATTAGCATCAACACCTGTCACTCTAGTCTAGGACAAGAGTTATTCTTAAGATAAGTGTACTCTGTTAACACCTTTTATATTAAGTAAACAAGTACATGTGCACTCGGTCACTATATGTAGCATGTAAACATGATGAATTAAACTTTAAATTATTTTACCTATCAAATGATTGATCATTAAAACTTTATTAAGAAATTAAAACACTTAACAAAACAGAAGAGAAAGAAACCTTTCTGTTTGCCAACCATGATGTTGGCATTGTCGCATACAAATGCCATGCAAATGTCCCATGACAGTCCATTCTGCTTGCATGTCTTGTCCAACAGCTCAAAAATGTTTTCTCCTGTCACAGATTTGGGGCATGATGGAACACCAAGCAGCTCAGACTGGCTGATGTTTGCGTTGTTTAAATATCTGCACCAAAAGTATTTTTCTCTAAAATGTATTTTTTAGAGAAAATACTTACCGATGGCATTACTACATGGAAGGAGCACTTAGTCCTACAATTTCAGCCCAGGGATCGTTGTGTACAGCAAGGCCACTGGGGAACCACCCGAGTGAGGTGTACCAACATCCCTGAGTAACTTCCAATTCCTCATACGCAGCATCACCAGTTTTGCTCTTAGCTTACTGGCGGCGAGCGGGGCAGGTGGGTGGGCACTTATAAAGAAAAATGTATTTTTCTCTAAAATGTATTTTTTCAAGAAAATACTTACCAATGGCATTACTACATGGAAGGAGCCCACAATTTCAGCCCAGGGATCGTGGTGTACAGCAAGGCCATCGGGAAACCACCCGAGTGAGCTGTACTAACATCCCTAAGTAACTTCCCATTCCTCATACGGGTACACGCGCAGCATCACCAGTTTCGCTCTTAGCTTACTGCGGCGAGCGGGGCAGGTGGGAGGGCCCTCCGAGTAATGCCATCAGTAAGTATTTTCTCGAAAAAAATACATTTAAGACAAAAATACATTTGCTTCCTCGAAAAACATTACTGACGGCATTACTACATGGAAGAATCTCGAACAGGGGGAGGGTGCCGCCAAACAACCCAGCTACTGCGAACGCATGAGTGAAAAAGACTGGGATCAACACCTCACAATTTCAGCTAAGCTTACCTAAGGTGCCTGACACGCCGGCAAGGAGTGTTGAGCCGCTGAGATGTCGCCCACCAGGGCCAGGTTGTCCCGCTGGCTTGAGAGGTTGCGCAGGTAGAAGCGGGCAAAGGTGGAGTCCGCTCGCCATCCTACTGTGGTGACAATGTCCCATACTGCGCAATTGCAGTCAAAGGCGAGGCTGGTCGAGACAGCTCTGACTTCATGCGTCCGAATACGCATCCGCTTGGCCCCTGCGGGGGAGAGGTCCTCGTATGCGGAGCATATGACCCACCGCAACCATGAAGATATAGTCTGTGCAATAATGTCCATCCTGCCACGATACAAGGGCAGAAAAAGGCGGAAGCGGCCTCTCCTGAAAGGCTTCGTCCTTCGGAGGTATATTTTTAAGGCCCGGACAGGGTCCTGTTGGCGGGACTCCTGAAACTGGGAAGCATCCGGCAGCAGCCGGATGGTGATCACCCGTGGCCTGGCCGAAGGAAGTCTTTTCTTGGCGAGAAAAGCCGAGTTTGTGAGGAGCTGCACTGTGCCATCTGCCCTGAACTGTAGGCAGACAGGCTCTATGTAAAGGGCATGTAGTTCGCCGACGCGCACTGCCGTAGCGAGAGCAAGGAGGAAGCAAGTCTTCCTAGTAACGTCAGCGAGACGGGCCTGGGTCAATGGCTCAAACCGCTCGGAGTTGAGCCATGTGAGCGCCCAGGGCAGGTCCCAACGTGGCACCAGAGAACGTGCAACAGGACGATGGCGCTCAAAATGGGCCATCAGGTGCGAAAGGTCTTTACATGAGCCTGGATCGGGACGCCCCAAGTGTCGGTAAGTGTCAGCAATCATGGCCAAGTAACCCCGAATGGTGATGGGTGCCAAAAGTTAGTCTTCAAAAAGCCAGAAGAAAAAATCAGCAAGTTGTGGCATAGTCAGTGTCGTGGGGGAAAGGCGTCGAGCCACGCACCAAGACTGGAAGACGCGCCATTTTCCCTCACACACCCTGCGGGTGGAAGGTCTGCGGGCTGCAGCGATAGCTTCCACCGCTGCATGCGAGTAACCTCGTGCTGCGAGGGCCGTCCGCACAACCGCCAGGCATGTAATGTTAGCCTCTCCGGGCAGCTGGAAAAGGGCTAGTCGGTGCTGTTTCAACATCGTGCGAGGCGTTGGTAGCATCACGGGGGGCTCTTTGACGAGACTTAACAAGGCGGTCATCCAGCTCTTGACCCAGTTGAACGGAGCGACCAGGAGGAGGATCGCATTGCATCCCTGGAGCTTCTGAATGATCTTGGGGATCAGAACCATAGGCGTAGGCTACTAGGCCGTCCCAAGAAATAGACAGGGCGTCCACGCCCCAAGCGAGAGGGTCCAGAATGGGGGACACAAAGACCGGAATACGTCTGTTCCATCTCGTCGTGAAAAGGTCGATCGAGGGAGTCTCCCAACGGGCACATATCATCCTGAAAATCTCCAGACTGAGTGACCATTAATAATAATAATAATAATAATACCGTTATTATATAGGCGCTTTTTCTCAATTTTTGGGCAAATCGACTCAAAGCGCCGCGAACTGAAACCCAACACGCACACTCACGTAACAGACATGGATTTATGCCATTTAAAACAAACACAGTACAAGACAGACGAAGGGCCAGTTCAGCTACTGAAGTTACAGAGATTTTTTATCGCTTGTATTTGAAATTTGTAAAGTGGCCTGAAACTGGTATCAAAGTGTGGGGGGTGGAAGAACTGGAGTACCCGGAGAAAGAACCCCCGACGGTCCGCCCGAATTAATGGTGACACTTACCAGAGGAGAAAAGTCCGACGCCGGAACCCGGTATCGAACCTCACACCTTTGGCATTGGTGGCAGGCACCTTAACCACTGCGCCATGGACTACCCCATTCGGTGTGGAGAGGCTGGCCCCGACGGGACAAGGAGTCCGCCAGTACGTTCAGGTGTCCTGGAATGTGTCCAGCCTTGATAGAGATCACGCGGTCCCGGCACCAAAGCATCAGCTGGTACAGGAGCATGCAAAGAGGCGGGAAGCGTGTCCCTGCCATCTTCTGGATGTATGCCACAACAGTCGGGTTGTCGGACAGCACTAACACGTCTTGGTCCTGTAGACGGGATTCCCAGTGACGGAGCACCAACCAGACGGCCTGAAGCTCCAGCCAGTTTATGTGCTTGTCCGCGAGGCTCTGCGGCCACTGACCCGAGATCGAAGCGCAGCTCGGTAGGAGATGTGCGCCCCAACCCGTGCAGCTGGCGTCTGAGCAAAGAGACAGTACAGGCGGAGGCGAGTACAGAGGAACACCCGTCCGAAGCCACTGTGGATCCATCCAACGAAGGAGGTGGGTCCTGATCAAGGGGGAAACCGGAACGAAGGTGTTGAGGTCGCCCGAGGAGGGGCACCAGAGCATCAGCAGATGGAGCTGGAGTGGTCTCGTATACAGCCTGCCATGGGGCAGGAGATCCGCCGCTGCATTCAGGAGATCCAGAAGCTGGAGCCACGTCCGGGCTGACACAGCGTCGGCAAGGTAAACAGTGCGAGATAGTTAGTTAGTTATTTGGGTTTAACGCCGAGCAGGCAACTAAGGCCATCTCACGGCGGGAAGGGTAAAAATCTGGAAAGCCAGACTAAAAGAAAGGTCTTAAGACATGATGTAAATATACCTTAAAAATATGTCAGGCTAAAATGTCGCACAAGTCTTTAAAGAAAACGTCGACAGACTCTCAAAAAGGTCAAAATAATAGAAACAACATAGTCTATAAATGCTCAAATCTTATTAAAAATATGGCACTCTCTCAGAAAACTGAAGATCTTGTCCGGGGGCACATCCCGGAACAAAACCTTCAAGGAGTCTGCTGTGAAATGTTTATACCTTGTGTCGATTAGATCAGCACAAGACAACAAAAAGTGTTGAACAGAGTACTGCTCATCGCAGGCATAACACCATGGACGCTCTTCCTGTTTTAGTAAGTAAGAGTGCGTAACATACGTGTGCCCGATGTGGAGCCGAGCTAGGACAGTCTCTTCACGGCGGCTGCCGCAGCGATAAGGTAGACCGTCGGACAACTTAGGAAGGGCTTCATGCAGCTTGTTAGCTTCCTCATTGTCCCACTCGGACTGCCACTCACGGGCTATGTACGCACTAGCCACATGTCTAAAATCACTATAAACAGTCTTTGTGTCAGGGACAGGGTCATTGCGGGCATCGTTGGCAGCAGAATCTGCGATCCTGTTGCCTTCAATGCCCACATGCCCTGGGACCCAAATAAAAATGATGTCATAATATTCCTTCGTCAAGTCCGCGTGGAGCTCCTTGATCCGCACCAGCAGTGGGTGGTCATTTCCCGTGCCCTGAAGGGCCTGCAGGGCAGAAAGAGAGACAGAATCAGGAAGTTCCTTTCTCTAGATCGATAAGCATGCCTGAGTGCCAGCAGAACCGCCTGCAGTTCCGCACTAAATACAGATGAGTGGTCTGGGAGGCGCTGCTTAAATGGGCGTCTAGGATGGCGGGAGGACACTGCGGCCGCAGCCACTCTCCCATCCTCAGACTTTGACCCATCCGTATAGATACGACAATAGCCATGAAAAATTGAAAGCAGTTCATTGAGGCTCTGTTGGTATATGACTGGTGGAGTAGAGTCTTTCTTGTGGGCAGTCAAGTCCAGCAAGATGTCAGGAACTGGTAAGAGCCAGGGTGGAGTGATGTGTTGCAGGGATTCCGAAACTCTGTCCAGGTCCAATCCGGCCGCCTGCAGATGAGGTCGGACACGGAAAGAAAGTGGACGGACAGCTCCCGGATGGGTATCGTAAATCTCTGCAAATGATGGTTTAAAAACACAGTCATAGGCAAGATTGTCTGGATGGGCCTTCAGTTTCAGAACGTAGCTGAGCATGAGGCGGATGCGGCGGAGCTTGAGAGAAGGCTCCCCTGCCTCGGCATACAGACTAGGAACTGGAGACGTCCTGAAGGCCCCAAGACATATCTGCAGACCCTTATGGTGAATTGTGTTCAGATGCTATAGCACAGACTTGGAAGCTGAGCCATACACCACAGAGCCGTAATCCAGTTTGGACCGAACAAGGGCCCGGTACAGTCAAAGTAAGACAGTATGGTCCGCACCCCAGTCAGTACGACCGACGACACGAAGAACGTCGAGAGCCTTCTGACAAGAGGTTCTAAGGTAATTAATATGGTTGCGGAAGGTAAGTCTTCTGTCAAAGATGACCCCCAGAAACTTTGCCTCCTCGGCCACCTTAATCGGCACTCCAGCAATGCTCAGGCTAGGTTCTGGAATTTTTTTTGTCTGGTTAGTAAAATGCACACAGACTGTCTTGGAGGGCGAGAACTTGAATCCACTGAGAGACACCCACCGCTGGATGCGATCAACGCACAGCTGCAAGCGCCTCTCAAGGGATGCAAGTCCTCGACCACGTGCGCACAAAGCAAAGTCGTCAACAAACAAAGAGCATTCAGAATCATCCTTGACGGCCTTTACAATGTTATTAATTTTAATACTAAATAAAACAGGAGATAGAATGCTGCCCTCAGGGACACCCATCTCCTGTTCAAAGGAGTCGGAGAGGGTGGAGCCCACACGGACATGGAACGACCGGTTAGTCAAAAAATTGTGAATAAAAACGGGCAGGTGCCCTTTAAAACCCATGTCCAACAAGTCAGACATTATGCCATACTTCCAGGTAGTGTCATATGCCTTCTCAAGATCAAAGAAAATTGCATAGACATGCTGCTTGTTGACAAAAGCATCTCGAATAAATGATTCAAAGCGGACTAAATGGTCAGTTGTACTATGGAAACCGCACTGGAGGTCTGTGAGGAGACCCTGTGACTCAAAGATGCCACACCAGGCGGGCGTTGACCAGGCGCTCCATAGTTTTACATTGATGTCAAAGCGATAGGCCGGTAGTTGCCCGGGTCGGAAGGATCCTTACCCGGCTTGGGGATCGGTACAACCACAGCCTGGTGCCAAGACGGCGGAAAATGACCAGTTCTCCAGATATGGTTAAAGGCCTTGAGAAGTACAAGGAGTGACCTCTCAGGCAGATGCGTTAGGAATTGATAGTGGATGGTATCTAGGCCAGCAGCAGTCATTACATTCTCTGCAAGGCTTGCTGCAATTCTGATAATGTAAAAGGGGCATTATAGTCTTCTGAGTTATCGGACTTAAAATCACAAATATGAGACTCTCGCTTCTCCTTCTCTCTCTGGAAGAAGGGTGAATAATGCTCTGTTGAAGAATTATGGGCAATGGTGGAGGCAAGCAAATTGGCCACAGCTTTTTTTATCTGTGACCAAGCTGGCACCATCTCTAAGATGGCCGACAAAAGCCGAGCCACCTCTGCCCCTAATTCTTCGAACGCCCTCCAGACTTTCTGGGACGGAGTCCGAGAAGTTAAAGATGAGACGAAGCGTCTCCAGGAAGTACGGCGTTCACGTTTAAAAAATGTAACGGGCTTTCGCCCTCTGTCTTTTAAAGGTTAAAATATTCACTTGCGACGGATTACGGAAAGCACGTCGCTGAGCAGATTTGCGCGCTATTTGGGCCTTGCGGCACTCTTCGTTGAACCATGGTACTCTCAGCTTTCGAGGGACTGATGCGGAAGTTTTAGGGATGGTTTCACCCGCTACTTCCAACAAAATAGTAGTAAAAGAAGAAACAGGTTCTTCAGCTGACATGACCACCTCCTCTGTAATACGAGACTGACAGAGGGAGGCGAACAGAGGCCAGTTAGCTTTCTTGAGATTCCTGTGCCCCACCAGCGGATCCTCTCCACAGCTGACCGATGACAGGACTACTGGGAAGTGGTCACTACCACACAGGTTGTCGTGAACCTTCCAGTCAAAGTCCAGCATGAGAGAAGGATCACACACAGTGAGGTCTAGAACAGAACTAGATCCTGAACCTGAGTTAGAGTAGGTAGGTGAGCCATCATTAAAAACACATAGGTTAAGTTGAGAAAAAACATCTTCTAGCATTTGACTTCTGCCATCATAGTGGTCACTACCCCACAGGTGAGCGTGACCGTTAAAATCTCCCATGAAAATAAAGGGAGGGGGCAGCTGATCTACCAAGTTAAAAATATCATGACTACAGACCCGCAGGGATGGTGGCAGATAAATACTGCATATGGTTATGGTCTTCTTTAAGGTAACCCGAGCTGCAACAGCCTAAAGACAGGTGTCAACACTAACGGGGCTACATAAAAACTGGTTGCTAATGAGAAGAGCCACTCCACCCGAGCGTCTCTCCGAATCAGAGCCTTTATGGATAGCATTAAAACCATTAAAGGAGACAGGGTCAGAAGTCTTCAGGTAAGTCCACTTTGGTATCAGTTTCATCCAACTTAATAAAATTTCAAATACAAAACGATTTCCAAATACTGTGTAGCTCGCTTGAGCTTGCCCTTAGCACCACGTGAATGTTCTGTGTTTACGTACAGTGTGTGAGTGAATGTGTGTGATTCACGTGAGCGTGCTTGTTGGGTTCAGTTCGCGGCTACATTCTGCGCATTGAGTTATATTATAAATATAAATGCTATGCATTATTATTATTATTATTAAGCCTCCTGAAGAGATATTACCGAGGGGTTATAGGACTTGACTAGAAGGCGTAATTCTTCAAAGTTGGTGTGAAAACCACGACAATTCCACTGAAGCAGGGAGCACATGGTTAGGTTTTATGTGTAGGAGAAGAATTCCTTCCCCCCTTTTCCTGTGCTTTGGAAGGAGTCGAAGAAACAGAGGGGGGTCGACTCCCGGGCCTCCTTTGGTTCCTCGGAGATGAGGAGGGAGGAGCTGCCGCAGCACCAGCTACGACAACCTCCACTCCCTCCATCTGCTCCTCCAATGCAGCATATTTGTTTTGAAGGGGGACATCAGTGTCCCCCTTCTGGGCCTGTACGCACAGCGGTCCCGTATCTTTCTTAGACTTCTGGGCCGGGGCAGCGTTCCTGCCGCCAGAGTTGGCGGCCTTAGAAGGCTGACCAGAGCCAGAAGCCTTTGTAGTAAGATTGACAGGTTTGGGTGGGGGCTGAGGCTTAGGGGCAGCAGAAAGCGGTGCCACCGGACCGGCAGCATCAGCCTTCTGCGTTCCCTGGCTCCTCGTCACCACCGGAGGAGGGTTACTCTCCAGAGGCGAGAGGATCCGAGGCTCCGCCCCCAACCAAGAAGTTGGGATTTGACAAGAGAAGTCTTTGGTGGGGCGCTTGCCTGCCACCGCAGCACTGAAAGTATACACAAAGTTGTTATTTGAGTTTGGCGCAGCCTCAGCTGCACCAGGGCCATCAATCAGTTTTTTGGCGTCCGCAAAGGACAGCCCCTTCTCCACACGCACCTGCTGAATCCTGCACTCGGAGATCCACCGAGGGCACTTCTTGTCCGAAGCCATATACGCCCCCTGGCAATTCACACACAGGGGGATGGCTGTGCAGGACTCAGCAGAGTGTCCGGGCTTAGTGCAGCGGGCGCATAGAGCCTCTGCCTGGCGGCATGTCTTCTGCCCATGGCCATACTTTTGGCACTTAAAGCACTGGAGGGGGAGAGGGACGTACTTTTTCACTTTTAGGGAGTAGTAACCTCCCCAGATGGTAGTAGGAGCTGTGGGGGTGCCAAACGTCAGGATGATGGTAGGGAGACGGATCTCCCTACCACCTCGTTTGGAAACGAAGCGCCTGATGTAGGTCACCCCCTATGACTTAAGGTTCCGTACAAGTTCATCTTCAGACAGTTCTGCCAATGCTTGATCTTTAATCACTCCTCTAGAAGAATTCATCGTTTTGTGGGGAGTGACCTCCACTGGAGTGTCTCCGATGGAGGAGAGCCTCAGTAGCCCATTTGAGTGTGCCCGGGGACGGCACTCTACCAGCAAGTCACCAGACCTGAGGCGCTGGGCCTCAGGCCTGCCAACATGGCTCCTGAGGGTCTCCCCTACCAGGAAAGGGTGCAGCTTGGAAACAGGCTTTTCTTTAACTTTGCTGTGGATAATGAGAAAGCGAGGCCAGACAGCTGATGCCAGAGGCGTTGCTTCCTCACGATCGGAGTCGCTATCATTTTCAAGGTCAATGTTGGCGGCTATGTGCCGCTTTGGTGCCAGTTTTGCTTTTTAAATTTTTTCCATATTATTATAGTAGAGATATTCATCCCCCGGGGGTCCCCGCCCGCCACCGAGCCCAACAAGGGAAAGTGCAACTGTCGGCGGGTCTCCAGCCGACGCACAATGGAGATTGCCCGAAAGATATACTCAAGGGGGTAAGCCCGATAGAACCGTTTAAGCCACCGTCTTCTATCACACTGTTGAATGCAGGGGAATACTGGCGTAAAGCACCTAATCAGCAGCAGAGGCTATAGCATGGTGCTCCATATAGCAACCCGCATGTCAACAGTGGGATAGGGCTCAACGTGACAAAAGCCGATTGACTAGGCCGGTATGACTAGCCTCCCGTTTAGGCAGAAGTCAAGGCCAAAGTGGAGTGTTTCAGCCACCAGGATCCTCTTCTCCCCCGACACGGGTCTCCAAGCACGGCAAACACTTGGGATCCAATGGACCAAAAGCTCACGCGTATTTTTAAGGACCAATCCAACATGGTAGGACCTGGGTAAGCACAGCTCCTTAAAAACCGGACCAGTGAAAAAGACTGATCAACATATCTGCTGACATCCAAGTCCTAATCCTGTACAAAGATGGCACCCCTCTGCAAGCCCACTCAGTCAGGGACTGAGGGGACTACCCACCCATGCCACATGGAGGCCGGTGCCCAGTGGGCCAGTGCGAGATAGGACCGCCAACCTCTGGATGCGAGGCTCGGGCAAACGCACGGTGTTGCAGTCGGTCAGAAATTCCATGCCCAGAGGAACGAACTGACGAGACGGCAAGAGGTCTGACTTTCCCTCGTTGACCTGGAAACCTAGGCACAGAAGGAGACGCTGCAGGGAGTCTCTGTCTCTCTCTAGGGTGGTAGAGTCTTGGTTCCAAAGAAAAAGGTCGTCCAAGTAGTTGGACGATGGGCTGGAGGCCGACCGATGGACTCTGGCCATGACAGCATCCATAAGCCTCATGAATACCCAGGGGCTGAGGTTGAGTCCGAAGGGAAGGGCGAGGAATTGGAAGACCTGTCCTTCAAAGGCGAAGCGGAGGAAGTGATGCGACGACGGGTGGATCGGAACATGGAAATAAGCGTCCATGAGATCCAGACTGATAGCAAAGTCCATCGGTTGGACAGCGGACCGCAACGACCGCGCGGTCTCCATGCGGAGGGGGGGGGGGGGGGTGGCCGAGATGAACTTGTTGAGCGCTGAGAAATCGATTATTAGACGCCACCTGCCGCCTGGCTTCGGGACTACAAAGAGGCGACTGTAGAAGGCCGGTGAGTTGTGACGTGTCACCACCTCCGTGGCGGCTTTCCTGAGAAGGGCCGAGATCTCACACCGAAGGCCGGCTGCTTTGAGCGGATCTACGGGAGACTGTGTCCACAAGAACGAGCGTCAGAGCAAGCGGGGGGGGGGGGGGGGGGGGGGGGGGGGGGGGGGGCGGAACATCAGGCGTAGTCCGTCCGAGACTACAGAAATTATCCAAGGGTCTTTCGGCAGCAGCGACCGCCACTCGTCACTGTGCAGAGCTAACCTCCCGCCGACTGGAGACCCAAGAGGCGTCGGAGGGGGCCGAAACGGGGAAACGTTACTGGACCCGGCCACGCCCGGGCCTCCAAAAACCCCGGGGCCAGGCGGGGACGGAAGCGGGTGGAGCCGCACGGGAAGTGGATCCGGCAGGGGTCCGTAAGCGGAGCGGCAGGACGTGACCCCCTGACCTGCGGGCGTGGGGAAAGCGACGGCAGTCACTTCTAGGTGCGCTGGGCCACAGGTTCTTGGAGGATTCTTTCACCCACTGCCAAGTCGGGCTGAAGATCTGCGTGCCACCAACGGGGGCCTGGCAGAGTTGTGTCTTGACTGAAGGCGGTAAGCCGGGACAAGAACAAAGGAGGCTGTCACGGCACATCTGGTCACAACTGACCGCTCCCGTCAAGGCGTTAGAAGAGGCATGGTAAGCTGCCCGATTGGCCACCGTAGCAATAGTGTGGATATCCTGTAGTTGGGAATCCCTGGAGTGCCCAGACTCGTCAGTGCAGCAAACGATAGCCTGTGTCGCCAACTCCAGAAAACCGGTACACGCAAGGGTATTTCGAATGCGCACCGCCGTAGTGTCAAGTCCGGGAGGTATGATTCGTCGAACTGCCGCTCTGCCACCGACAAGGGTCTCCGCGTCCAAGTCCACCGCAGGAAGGGGACAGGGGAAGAATGGCGAGTGTCCATTATACCAGCGCTGCTGGAAGGTAAGGTCAAAGTCTTCCAACCAGCAAAAATCCAAGAAAAAATGCTTGTCTCCAAGGTGTCCCTGTCCAAGGTGCGTATTGAAGGTCTCCGTAAGGTCTCGAAAACCAGGGGGCTGCGGAAGTGATTTAAACCGTTTGGGCTGAAGGTGGGCATCCACGAGCGCCGATGACGGGGGGCACATGTCCTTAGGGAGTAAGCCCAAAATCCAAGGCCGCACAAACATCGGACCCAGGAGCGTCGCGGGCGGATAGGGCCGTCCCCTCACGATCGGAAGAGTGAGAGAGGTCGTCAAGAGACCCAAAGGCTGAAGCTGAGTCTTCCGGGTGTAAGCTAATCATGTCCGCCACGGAGGCTGTATCCGAAAGAACGCTCGAGCGCGATGAAGGTGAGCGGTAAGCAAGAGAATGGGTAGGGCCTACCTTGGAACGTGCAAGCCGTGAGCGTGAGCGGCGAAGACACACGTGAAGATGGAGCGACACGGGGGGAGGAGTCCTTCCGAGAATGATGAGACGTGGGAACGCGATGGCGCAGGTGGGAGAGGCGGTCTCTGGAGGATGGTCTCCGGACCGAGGGAGCATAAGAACGGTCTACAGAGGGGGACCGAAGGTCCGCCGAGTCCCAGCGTGCTGTGGCGGAGGGTCGCACTTGCCTATGTTCCAAAGGAGTGAGCGACCGAAGGCGCCGAACTTGTAACCGTAGCAGAGGGTCCCACGGACGAAGGAATCGACAGAAAACGGTGTCACGGCTGTGCAGAACCACACTTTTAGTTAGGAGAGGACCGGGGGCCACTGATTGCAAGACAAGCCATCTGTGGCACGGCCAGGCGTAGGGGCAATTAGTCATTAGCGCGCGCCTCTTCAGGCAGAGTGACAGAGCCGTTCATGGTCCTAGAAAGGAGTGCTCTTCCAATACCCTACACTATGTCTACGTGCCGACAGCAGCATACCGGCGCACTGCAGCGGAAACGCTGGCCAGTGTTAGTAACTGAACATTCATCACAAAATGCGTTTTTGTCTCAAGAATTTTATTATAACATGAGTGTAAATTTGTAGCTGATAAAATTTGCTTTCTTTTCATACTAAACATGCCCATGCTGCTTACTACCAGCACACCTTGAAGAGCAGTTACATTTCATATTTGCAATACAATAAACATGCACTGACAAAATAAAGCGTTAACTTTGAAGCTCAATCCTCGCGCTGGGACCATACGGCGTTGAGGCGCGTCCCCTGGGTGGTGGATAGGGGGTCCCTCGTGAGAGGGGTGCACCGAATGAAATAAGGTGCCGTGAACCAACATGGTCTAAGGGAAGGTGACCCCGACAGAAAACCCCTGGTCCTCCTAGTAAGGGGGTTGGGCGTGGGGGTAGCTTCCCCACCCTGCAAAAAAGGAAATAGCTACAAAAACGCCGACGAAAAGACTAACAGTAATTCCTTTCCTGGAGGAGGAAGGTTCTTCTACTAGAAGACTTATGACGTCCTGTGGTGAAAGCCGGAAGTCTTCGGAAGCCACAGGACCGATCCGCCTCTCTCTATCCAGGGATACAACCATGGGCACATGGAACGTCAAGACCATGTACCAGAGCGGCAAGGTTGCCCAGATAGCAGCGGAAATGCAAAAGTACAACCTTTCCCTGCTAGGCATCAGTGAAGCCAGATGGACGCAGTCTGGCCAGAAAAGGCTGTTAAGTGGGGAGATGGTTCTGTATTCAGGTCATGAAGAGGAGAATGCCCCCCATACAGAAGGAGTAGCACTCATGCTGTCACCAGTGGCACAGAGAGCGCTGATGGGCTGGGAACCTCTTGGGCCAAGAATTATAACAGCAGCCTTTAGAACCAAGAAAAAGCTCAAGCTGAACGTCATCCAGTGTTATGCGCCCACCAATGACAGTGACGAGGAAGAGAAACAAGAGTTCTACGACCGACTCCAGAGTGCCGTGGACAAATGTGCGGAGCGAGACATCACCATCGTCATGGGCGATTTTAATGCCAAAATAGGGGAGGACAACACCGGATACGAAGAGGTGATGGGGAGACAAGGACTAGGCTCGGAGATGAGTGAGAACGGGGAGAGGTTTGTAGACTTTTGTGCTCTAAACCGACTTGTCATTGGAGGCAGCATCTTCCCACACAGAAGAATACACAAAGCAACTTGGGTCTCACCTGACCATACAACAGAGAACCAAATAGACCATATCTGCATTAGCAAGAAATTTAGAAGATCCCTTCAAGATGTTCGAGTGAGGAGGGGAGCAGATGTCGCCTCAGACCACCATCTGCTTACCTTAAGAATGAAGCTCAAGCTAAAGAAAAGCCGCACAGAGACAACAAGAAGACAGCGCTATAATGTAGGCCTCCTGAGAGAAACTGGAGTTAGAGAAGAGTTCAAACTGGTGCTGTCCAACCGGTTTCAAGCGCTACAGGAGCTAGTAAATGAAGAGGAGGCGGTCACCACAGAGCAGCAGTGGAAGGCAGTTAGAGAGGCGCTGAACTCAACCTGCAAAGACACTGTAGGGTTCAGGAAACACCACCACAAGGACTGGCTGTCGGCACAGACCTTGAAGAAGATAGAAGCGAGGAAGCAGAAGAAAGCAGCGGTCAACAACAGTCGCACGAGAGCAGCCAAAGTAAGGGCACAGGGGGAATACTCGGAAGCCAACCGCGAGGTGAAGAGGAGTATCAGGGCAGACAAGAGGGCCTACACAGACAGCCTGGCAGCAGAGGCAGAAAAGGCAGCAGGCAGCGGCAACATGAAACAGCTCTACGACAGTACCAGAAGATTGTCGAGTAAGTATGGCCATACAGAAAGACCAGTAAAAGACAAAGAAGGCAAGCCTATTGCAGACAGAGCAGACCAACTCGACAGATGGGCCGAGTATTTTGAAGAGTTACTGAACAGACCTAGCCCACCCGACCCCCCCGACATCCAGCCGGCAGAGACCGACCTACCCATCAGCTGTGACAGACCCAGCCGGGAAGAGATCAGAAAAGCAGTGGCATTTTTGAAGAATGGCAAAGCAACAGGGCCAGATGGCATCCCAGCGGAGTCTCTGAAAGCAGACCTAGAGACAACAGTTGAGATGCTGTACCCACTGTTTGGAAAGATCTGGGAAGAGGAGGTGATGCCAGCTGACTGGAAGGAGGGGTACCTAATCAAGCTTCCCAAGAAAGGCGACCTCAGCAAGTGTTCCAACTACAGAGGAATCACCTTGCTGTCAGTACCAGGAAAGGCCTTCAACAGGATCATCCTAGAGAGAATGAAGAGCTCCGTTGACCCCCAGCTGAGAGACCAGCAAGCAGGATTCAGGAAGAACCGATCATGTACAGATCAGATCGCCACTCTCCGCATCATCGTGGAACAGTCTCTGGAGTGGAGCTCCCCGCTGTACGTCAACTTTGTGGATTATGAGAAAGCATTTGACAGCGTGGACCGAGAGACTCTGTGGAAACTCCTACGACACTACGGTGTACCCACAAAGCTCGTCCGCCTGATCAAGAGCAGCTATGATGGCATGACATGTCGCGTGATCCACGAAGGGCAGTTCACCAGAGAGCTCCAGGTCAGAACTGGTGTCAGGCAGGGGTGTCTGCTGTCTCCGTTCCTCTTCCTACTGGCCATAGACTGGGTCATGAAGATGACCACAGAGCACAGACGAGGTGGAATACAGTGGACACTGTGGACACAGCTTGACGACCTCGATTTTGCAGACGACTTGGCATTACTGTCCCACACTCATCAACAAATGCAGGACAAGACCACGAGGCTTGCTGACATCTCGTCCCAAGTGGGCCTCACCATTCACAAACAGAAAACAAAGACAATGAGGCTGAACGCAACCAGGGAAGAACCAGTCTTGCTTGCTGGCACCCCGTTGGAGGAGGTGGAGTCCTTCACCTATCTCGGGAGCATCATAGACAAAAAAGGCGGCACTGATGCAGATGTCAGAGCACGAATCGGTAAAGCCAGAGCAGCCTTTCTCCAGTTGAAAAAAGTGTGGAGTTCCAGAGAGCTGTCACAACACACCAAAGTCCGGATTTTCAACTCCAATGTAAAAGCAGTTCTCCTATATGGAGCAGAGACATGGAGATTGACAAAAACCACAGTCAACAGAGTACAGACCTTCATGAACAGTTGCCTTAGAAGAATTTTGAAAATCCACTGGCCAGAGAAGATCAGCAACGTCAGACTCTGGGAGAGAACAGAGCAGATAACAGCAGAGAATGAAATTGGGCGAAGAAGATGGGGATGGATCGGTCACAGTCTGAGAAAGCCAGCTTCCAGTATCACTAGGCAGGCATTGTCATGGAACCCCCAGGGAAAGAGGAAAAGAGGTAGGCCGAGAAACTCCTGGCGTCGAGACCTCCAAGCAGACATCAAGAGACTGGGAACCACCTGGAGTAGAATCGAAGGAGAAGCACAGGACAGGAGTTGCTGGAGGTCTCTCGTCGACGGCCTATACCCGGGTAGGGGTGACAGGCGTAAGTAAGTTTGAAGCTCAATCTGTTGTGCATGTCGCTTTTCTGTGGGATGAAAAGTTGATGTATCTACGCAGCATTCTAGCCTCTACCGTTATCACTTAGTAGATTTCTGGGGCCATTCCTGCTAGAGCAACACTAGCGTCAGAAAGCACTCCACTGCTGAGAAGCTGGTAATCCGTTAGGTCCATCAAGATGATCAACACAAACATGCTGATGCCAGCCTTACTTTATGCCTTACTTTTGGGTTTACACAATAAATCATAACCACTAACACAAGTAACAGGTCTTAAGCACACCACACTGGTTCCTTTACATTAACACTAACACAAATAACTTCTCTGAAGCACATCACACTAGGCCTTTATATGAACACGAATACAAGTAATGGGTCCGAAGCATATCACACTGGTTCCTTAATATTAACAGTTACAGTTAGATACTACTATAAACAGTATCACAGAGAATACTGAAGGCTATAAGCAGAGCATCATAGCACCGGGATTACACTATACACAACAGTATTCCATAGAGAATGAATGTTCAGACCTGCATGCACAGTTCTGTGCGAGGCACGGATAACTTATTATTCAGTCACACACAAACACAGTACCTGTCTTTATCCTCGGATTGCACTCTTAAAAAAAATGTCCCCTGAATAATACCACCAACACAGGAACCAGCAGGAATTTGTGCACAAGTGTGTTAAACGGTTTTATGTAGAAAACTGATGAAGAGGAGATAGAGAACATTAAACACAGGCATTACACACCACTCGTGAGTAGTCCGTTACCTAGAATAGAGAAGGAATTGTTGCTGCGAGCCAGTGACCTAGATAACCTGCTCACTGGGAGGAGAGGCTACCGTACACCACAGCAGCAGGCTGCGGGCCAAACTAAAGAGTGAGAAATCGGCCTTTCTGTACAGCCGTGGTGTGTATTCACCTGTGCGCTCACCAATGTGGCTTGGTCGCCTTGCTGCTTAGCGCTAGGTAGCTTCTCACCGTGGTGAGCATGTCCGGGGGGAAGCGTCACGAGCGAGAAGTCCGGGCGCAGAGAAGGTGGCTGAGCCGTGCGGCTTACAGACACCACGATATCCGACAAGGCACGCCGTTGGCTGGTGTTGGCAGAAGGCACAGCAGCTATGTGGGTGTTATTGGTGGACAGACTACCCAGCTGCGAAGGTGGGTCTTGGGGTTTAGCGGTTGTTCCCTGCAGTAGAACCCCCATAACTGCGACCAAAGAAGTTCTCGCCACGAGGCACACATGTTGCACGTCCGGGAAGAGGAGCATCCGGAACACGGTAGGCAGACAGAGTGAGTGTCAGAGGGCCACTGAAATTCTCCGCACCTCCGGCACGTTTGAACTTGCATTCTGCAACAGACAGAAGATAGGTACGGCGTAAAATGAACACAACACACCACGTGGTCGGAAACGAAAACGCGCCCTGAAAGTTTCGAAGTACGATTTGTTTTGCACAAATTCCACAGAGCAGTGCCGCGGCCAGTCCGGAAATTTCCTGGACTCCTGGCTGGGGCAGTACCCGAGGCCTTACCTCAACACAAGGTCAAGTTTCGAAAGGTATCCAAAAACTTAGGAGAAGGGAGCTATGGCTGACACAACCTGCTTGCAGGAAGCTAAGCGCGAAACTGGTGATGCTGTGCATGTACCCGTATGAGGAATGGGAAGTTACTCAGGGATGTTGGTACAGCTCACTCGGGTGGTTCCCCGGTGGCTTTGCTGTACACAACGATCCCTGGGCTGAAATTGTAGGACTAAGTGCTCCTTCCATGTTAAGGTAATGTTTTTCGAGGAAACAAATTATTTGATAAATACAACTTACCTCACAACAATGGGGAACAACTTGTCTCCACCTTCCTGACTTCCATCTGTACCAACCACAAAAGGACCGTCTTTCATTTGTTTGTTGGCTTGTGCCATAGGATCTTTAGCCAAAGTTCTGACGATAGCGCCGGTCTTTGTTCGGCCACAACCATATTCTTTGGCTATCTTTGAATCAGGAAACATACGCTGGAAAAGTTTTCCTGCATGGTCGGCACTGGCTGCTGGCAAATAATGTTCAATTAAGAAGGTCGTGAATAGAGTTTCTGCCCTAAGACTAGACAGGTCATTGCCGGGGCTGAAAAACTTAGAGAATTTGGCCACTTGTACAACTTCGCCTCTATTCTTGTGCCGACTGCCTTAGCAATGGCGCTGAACATCATTATGTCCTCCATGTCGAATGCTGAATTCGCACAAACAAACATCACATCTCACATAATCCGGTTTCGCTGTAGGCTTGATGCACGGGTAGTTATCTGTGTAACTACCTCTGTAAACCTGGCCCGTGGAACGCATTTTCTTTTGTTCGTTTCCCCAAACACTGCTACCAGCATCACATTTTCGCTTTTCCGCCATCTTTGCAACACAGAACAGTGACGTTGTAACAGCAATATGATTGGCTGCTAAAAAATACAACTCGAGCATTGATTGGTTATTAAGTTGTCTTCTGTCATGAGCTATGCGCGTGATTGGTTTGGCGCGCAAAGCCGTCTGCATAGGGGTCGAACAAACAAAAAATTATAAATTTTTATTTCCAGAAAAATTCACGCATTTCCGTACTTCCGTAACCAAAACCAATTTCAGTAACAAATTACGGAAATTCCGTAAGGGTTGGCAGCTCTGCAAGTTGAAAGCCAAATCTACTACAAATACACTTAACCCTTTTTATTCCATTGCTTGAAAGTTGAAATATATTTGACTATGACCGTTCAAGGGTAGTGTCAGAATAGCTTGGCGCCTCAGGCGCCAAGCTCTTCTGGCACCACCCTTGAACAAAAATGGTCGATCTATCTCCTAATCTGTCAGGTAGCCTTCACAGGACAATAAGCAAATTTGTTTAAAATCAACCTCATAATGTAATCAGATCCTACAGAGTACTAATCGTGAAAATACGATGAATGTTCCAGCCTGCAAAATGTCCACCCACCTTTGTAGATCAATTTCTGTCTGTCTCGAGGAATGGATGTGATTTGTTCTGCAGCAGCTGACAAGTGGTCCACCCCGATGACATCACTGCAGTCTTCCGGTCCCAGCGAAAGAGTTACAAAATGGTTCTTGGCCCCTGCAAGTGCAAAGTAACTGGTTTGAATTCAGGTAAATTGGAGTTTATGTCATCAGTTGTTTTTCCTTTATGCTAAACATATGGCAGATGCAGGCAACAGCATAATATTCAGTGTTCGTACATGGGATTTCACAATATGTGAATCATCATTTTCTTTCTGTAACTCCTGGGGAAAATAGCACCCACAGTCACAATCAATCCTATCGAAACACAGCCTGTTTTTAATGCCTCGGAAAATCAAATGGCGAGGAGGTGGGGGTGAGCAATGCAGGCTTTCTGCTAGGATTAAAACTGCGGGGTATGGGGACAGACAGCATGACACAAATCTGTCCCAGACACTCTGCAGTCCGTCATGTCCTTGAAACAGCAGGAATAAGTTCATTTTTGTCCGTCCCAGATGGACAGCCTTCCATTTTTCCCTGCCTGTTACAATTTGTCCGTCAAATATGAACGGAAAAGTCAGGCTACACAAAAATTACATCACTACTTAAATTGTAATTCTGGATTCAAGTAATCTTCATACTTTCACTTTCAGTGTCCCTGCCTCAACAACTGCTATAGCTATGACTCTTATCTAAACAGTGTCGACTACCAGCTGCTACTTCTGATACTGACCTTGAAAACCAGTAAAATACTTGGAATTATAAAGCCCTGATGCACTACAACACAATGTGGATGAACCATGACAGTTCAAGGGTGGTGTCAGAATAGCATGGCACCTGAGGTGCCATGCTATTCTGACACCACCCTTGAACTATCATGGGGGAGCTGGGTGGCTCGGTGGTAGAGTGTTCGACAATCGACTGAAAGGTCCCGGGTTCTAATCCAGCTTGGGTCAAAAACATTTTCAGACAATATTTCGGTGCCCTGTCTTTGAAACCACCTTTATAGTGGACAAAAGATGTTAAGCCCTAAACCTTTTTTTGTTTTTAACTATCATGTCTCCAGAAGTGTGGTGTAGACCTCAACAGATCTACAAACAAGTTGATGTCATCCTCAGGATGTAATGGGTCAATGCAAACAGTGATATTTTAAAGTGCACTAATGACCCACCTGTTATTCATCATATATTTTAGAAAGCGGGTGGGGAACAGGGGGGTGGAGGTCTTTATCTGGAGATAACGTTCAAAATCAAAGTTCATACAGTGGAACCTCCAATGAACAGTCACCCTTGTTGCCAAGAAAAAGTGTCTGTAAATGGCAGGTGACCGTTCACGGGAGGTTTGATGAAAATGGACCTAGGCAGGCTTGTGATGCTTGGATAGGAGCTTACAGATGTGCCACCACCAAAACAGGACCACCATCAGCCTCTTCACGCGTCTGAGAAGTGTGATACAAGTATGCACTAGTGATGCAAATGTTTCATTATCTTCAGTGATGAAAGAAAATAAAATTGTGCTTGTGTGTACTAGTACGGGAGGGAGAAAGAGCGACACATGTCGATGTGTGTAGATGTCGTGTTTTTGTCTTAAACACATAGAAAAGGAGGGGGCAGGTGGCAGAGTAATGAGGGGGTGGCACAGACATGAGCAGGGGTCAATATCCGTCACCTTATAATTTTTCCCAATAATTATCGAGTGGACGAAAAATGTGTTGCGCTTTTTCCGGCCTATGTGTAACCATTTTCTTTTTCTCGTCATTTCTTCTTTAACTAAGCATTTGCATGTGTAGCATGGAATCATTAGAACTGGTTCCATGGTTTGTGGCCGGTGTATAGAAACTGACAAGTCATTCATTTCAGTACAAACTGTCAGCCACTGGTTTGTTTTGATGCCGTGATTTATTGACTGTTCGTGGAGTTCATAGATATCTCATAAGGAAGCGAAAGTTTTCGATATGTTCAGTCTCCAAAAATTACAAACACACACGCTTCGGTGCAAGTATGCACTAAATTCTCATGAGCCCCTGCAGGTGGCTGCAGGGGCACATGAGTCAGAATGTCTGTCCACAGGCCTACAAGTCCCTTTCAGCACTGTTGTTATACAACACACCATATAGTGTATGAGTGGTGAGATAGATTTGGAGGCCTGTGGTACTGACATGCGCATTTGCACACATACACACTCAGTTCTCATGAGCCCCTTCCATCTGCAGGGGCGTGCGAGAGTTTCTGCCAAGCTGGCACCCGGGGTGAAAGAGCAGTCAAATTTTGGTCACATCAGAAGATTAAGTGACCCCATGGTAAACCGACTTGAAAAAGATATTTGGACACAGTCTGGTAGTTGGCACGACCTTTGTTACGGACCTCATAAACAGCTGGCAAGTCGATGGCATGTCTGTTAAGTGTTATTGCGTAATACAATACAATACAATACAAAAATACATTATTAATCCCTCATGCGGAAATTCACTGTCTGCCCATACAACACATGGCATCGTCATTCACTCATTCAATTAATTAAAAAACCTATAACTCTCAGTTAAAGAGATGAACTGTAACAGAAGTACTGTTACCTTTTTAACACTCTTGGCATCAGAAACACTTATGGTTTATGCCCCCTGTGCTTCTGGTGTCAATAAAGTTGCTTTGAACTACTAAATGGGCTAGTACTAAAGAACTAAAAGAAGTACCCAACGGAGAAAGAAACACGCTTAGAAAAGATGGGTACAACACAATTTATTAATATTTCGGGTAAATACCCTTTGTCAAAATAGACAGACAAACAAACAAACAGAGGGATTAGCTGCTACCTATCTTCATTCGCAGAAGGAATGTGGCAACTGAAGGAGGCGACATAAAATAAAAGAAAAGAAAGAACAAAAGTGCGCAAAAAGTAAAAATGACGTCAAGGAAAAAAACATAAGAGAGAGACTCGGAGAGAAACTGAACACGAGAGACAAGAGTGTGAGTAAGCAAGCGCTGGAGCGAGCAAAATGCGTGTATGTGAGGCCAGAGAAAGAGAGAGAGAGAGCGAGAGGGAGAGAGAGAAAGACAACGTACGGGGAGTACCCTTGGGCACGAAGTAGGCTGAGTGTCTAATACACAGAGCCTGCTAAACACCAACCCGAAGGTAAACTTTATATCACCTTCAAGTTGAGGACTACCTCGGGGAAAAACGGGAGGACCCCGGGGGAAAAAAACCAGCATTTAGCACGGTACACAACAAGGAATAAGTCATTTGAAACAAAGCAAATAATCAAATTCAGTAAGAGAATATTGGTATAAGTGGAGAGTAGGTAGTTGTGAAACCGTCTTCAAGGGTAACTCAAAAAAAAAAAAAAAATTATAGAGATTGATTGATTGATTGTATATTGCTTAACGTCCCGACAGCAACAAGACTTTCTCAGGACGTGCCTGCACTGCTTGCGAAAAAAAAAAAAACCCTAAACAGAATATTGAATGTATGTCGCCAGCCGGTCCAATACGTTAAATAAACTTACATGGGGCCTAAATAAAGCTAAGACCATTTAGCAACACACATCCAATATCAAGAGCTACAGGCAGCGCAGACAGTAGGGAGAGTTTAAAAAAGGAAAATACAGATGAATGGACCAAGGGTAGACAGAAACACATGCCCCAGAATACAGAAGAAAACCCACCCTGTGGGGCTGATGAGGGTGACTCTGGGAACTAAAAAGTAGTTACCCCACCCAAGTCCCCAGGGCAGACCTGGGAGAGAGAGAGAGAGAGAGACAGGGACGGGGAAGAGGGGGGGGGGAGGAGGAAGGGGAAGAAGGGTAAAGGAAAAAGCATAAAGAGAGAAAGAGGGATAGAGAGAAGTGTTAACAGGGGTAGGGGGGCAGGAAGAGAGAGAAAGAGGGAGAGAGATAGAGAGAGAGAAGGGGAAAAAAAAAAAAGGGGGGGGGGGAGACAACCAGCCAGAGCCACCAGCCCCACCCAACAGGCACCCACCAACCCACAGAAAAACACACAGGCATACAACAAGACGACCAACCACATCCCCAAGGGATGCACACAATCGCCCCGCCCCACAACCGCGCATCACTTCGTGGGGCGGAGACCGGGCGCCCGACAGGGAAGGGCAAGGGATCCAACTAAACGTTCGGGCAGCGCTGAGAAAGTCTCCAAGGGATGTGTACATATCAACCAGCGCCAGCCTCACCTATCTGGTTAGTGAGTAGTAAAACAGAAGCGACACAGTGAGGTAAAGGTACAGTTAGCAGACACAAGCAAGGTAAAAAATGTTAATCTTTCATATTCATCCCGAGTGGCGCCACAGTGCCCAGTTTATTAATCAGAAATTTTTCACGGTCTTTCCTGGCCCAGACAGTACTGGCTTGCATAAGCCAGAGGCCTTTAACCCGAATGTCCGAGACGGAGTGGTCGGCCTGATTGAAATGTCGTCCGACCGGTCTGTTGTATTGGTACTTGACAGACTGAAGATGTTCTTTGAAACGGTCGTTGATGGTTCTTTCCGTCTCTCCAACATAGAGCTGGCCGCATTTCACACAGGAGATGACATAAATCATGTTGGTGGTTTGACACGTGAAGTATCTGTCTATGTTGAATTTGTAATGTGGACCATTCACCACGGTGGCAGGGCAAATAAAAGGACACGCCTTGCAATTAGGAACATTGCACGGAGTGGAGCCGGAGGGTCTGGTGGTATGACGAGGCTTGAGAGTAGAGCGAACAAGCATGTCCCATAAATTAATATCCCTCTTGAAAGCCACCAACAGAGGTTCAGAAAAGATAGCAGCAGACTCTTTACTGGATGACAAAAGACCCCAGTTAGAAAGAAGGATTTTACGAACTGGATTGGTGTGGGGATGGTTTGGCAGTCACCTTTTTGGTCTGGATTGTTTAAAGAACTAAAGAATGTTGACAGACACTATCTACTGATATTACTGTTGAAAAGGGTAACAGCCTGAGGGACGAAAGAGTTGGCACAACGTGATGTACTACTTTTGGGTACTCAAAGTCTGCCACTTCATTCGATACGTCTGCTGTCAAATTCATATCTAAGTGGATGTGTTTTGTCATCAAGAATGTCAGCCAGTTTGTTCGTAACTCGTCTGTTGTACAGTGTGTCCAAAGTATCTTGTGCTCTACCAATCACCCCGCCCGTTTTCCTGATTACTTTGTTAAGACGATCTTGATCTCTTTTAAGGCCCCGCCACACGGGCCGGTTGTGCCCCGATTTTGAAGCCGATTCCGATCCGTTTGCGATCGGATGACGTCAATTATCCGATCCGGTCCCAATCGGCTGGGAATCGGGTGACTAGAACCTGCTCTATATTTCTGATCCGAATCCGTCCCGATCGTAAGCTTCAACCAATCAGAGCGCGTCTCGCAAAGCATGTCGTTTCAACACTGTTTGCAAATGGCCGAACACGCCTGTTGTGATCAGTACTACCGCCGTTGCCGCTGATGTTTCGCACGCCTCTTCCCGAATATGATCCAAAACTGCTGATAATGCAAGCACATCATCATCACTGTCAAAACTAGCAGTCATTTTGCAGAACAGGTACGATTTTGATCTTCGGTTCAAACCGGTCGGCTAAACTTGACAAGTCGAGAAATGTCAGTGTGGCACTGCACACGTTTTTTAATCCGGCCCGATCACCTACTGATTCGAAAACTGATCGGGAATCGGCCTCAAAACCGGGCTCGTGTAGCGGGGCCTTTACATAAATTTCTACCCCAGCACTTCAGTCCAAAAGTTAGAACGCTAACATTACTGGAGCAGTAAAACAACTGTAAAAGCTGAGTGTTTACATTAAATGATCTGAGTTTTCTCAAACAGTAAAGACGGGTTACGAGCTCTTTCACAATAGCCTCTGTGTTTTGTTTCCAATTGACAGCGTTGTCAAAAAGAACACCTAAATACTTGTATGACTCTACACGCTCAACTTCTGTTTCCTTGATGACAACAGCATCGGGATGATGTTTGTTTTTCCTGAAAAAAATCTATGATCATCTCTCTTGTCTTGCCACCATGTAATTCAAGATAGTTTCTATCGCACCACTCTACAAAGCTGTTGATCTCTTGTCGACAGTGCCTGTCATGCCCATTCGTAATCTGTCCTGTCAGTGCTGTGTTGTCAGGGTATTTGTCCATGAGTGGCTCTGCCGTCTGCTGTGTACAAATAAAACAAAAAAGGCGACAGGACAGTCCCCTGTGGTGCACCGGTTTTTGTAAATAGTATATCTAAAAAAAAAAGTAAATTTGTTTTAAAAGTAACAAGATGGGATAAACGATAACCCACAAAGCCCCTTCTATGAGAGCTGTCCTCGCTGTCAATGGTCTCTACCTTTTGTCCTTGAACTAATTCTGTGTTGAATTATGTCCTATTGAAAAAGTCTCGCAAATTTGCCAATGCGTCAGTGAGTTAAATAATAATAATAATACCGTTATTATATAGGCACTTTTTCTCAATTTTTGGGCAAATCGACTAAAAGCGCCGTGAACTGAAACCCAACACGCACACTCACGTAACAGACACGGATTTACGCCATTTAAGACAAACACAGTACAAGACAGATGAAGGGCCAGTTCAGCTACTGAAGTTACAGAGATTTTTGATCGCTTGTATTTGAAATTTGTAAAGTGGCCTGAAACCGGTACCAAAGTGTGGGGGGTGGAAGAACCGGAGTACCCGGAGAAAGAACCCCCCCCGACGGTCCGCCCGAATTAACGGTGACACTTACCAGAAGAGAAAAGTCTGACGCCGGAACCCATTTTCGAACCTCGCACCTTTGGCATTGGTGGCAGGTGCCTTAACCACTGCGCCACGGACCGCCCCAAAGTTCTATAAGGGGTGCAGGACATACGCGTCATTGATCTGTCAAACGTCATTTGTCATGACGTAAGTTTTAGTTTTTACGTAATTTTATATTTTACGTGATATGAGTTTCACTTTCACTTCATAGGCTTGAGAAAATGGTGACAAAACTAGAACTTCGTGGTACAATTTCAGTCTTGCTATAATTTGTGTGAAAGCAGGTTGATTTTACCTAGCTAATAATAATAATAATAAGCGCATTAAATAGGCGCTTTATCCCAATTGAAAATCGGCTCAAAGCGCCGCCGCGAACTGAACCCAACAAGCACGCTCACGTGAATCACGCGCATTCACTCACACACTGAACGTAAACACAGAACTTTCACGTGGTGCTAAGGGCAAGCTCAAGCGAGCTACTGTAGTTTTTGGAAATTCAAAATCGTTTGTATTTGAAATTTGATTAAGTGGACTGAAACTGATACCAAAGTGGAGGGGGAGGAAGAGCCGGAGTACCCGGAGAAAGAACCCCCGACGGTCCGCCCGAATTAACGGTGACACTTACTAGAGGAGAAAAATCCGACGCCGGAACCCGTAATCGAACCTCGCACCTTTAGCATTGGTGGCAGGCGTCTTAACCACTGCGCCACGGACCGCCCCATGATATTCTAAGTACACGGATCACCTGCATACTCTTCTGAAAGCGTGTTGATGTGTGTGCGTGTTAGTGCGTGCGTGCGCTTCAAAATCTCCAAGAAACATAGATCCTCATGTGCTAGGAGGGCTCATGAGGATTTATTCCTCCTGGAAATGCGTGTATGTTTGTATGAGAGAGAGCGGAGAGAGCCACGCACACGAGAGAGAATAACGTCATATTTAGAGTATTATGTCAGTCTCTGCGTGGTGACGGAGTTGCCTCTTTTACCACTGTCTGATTTTCTCTAGAAGAAAAGGTTTTTAGTGTTTTAATTCTATTCTGAAAAGAATAAATTCTTACTAAAGAAGTTGAACGGATACAAAGCTGGCTAATGAACTCGTCCAATGTCTTTCTCCAAACTAGCTATGCAAAAGTTCTCCAATAAATCTGGGTCAACCAACTCCCTATAAATGGTTGTTTATGTCTTCAATGAGACATTCAATTACAATATGCTCGGAGGCTCTCTTAGCCACCCATTTAATAAAGTATTTTGCCAAGTTTCAAGCTTGTGTGTACAGAAATATCGGAGATTCTCTTGTTTACATACAAACGCACACACATACATATGCACATACGGCGCTTTACGCCTAATGTACGTTCAGCAGCGAGGTTAGCGTAACTAGACATGACGTTAATTTGCATCTTGTTACTTCAATTGTTAGAGGTTTAGCCTGCTCGCCTTTGACATCTTGGACATGCTATTAAATTCGCACCACTGTGACCCCTCCTAAAAAGTTCCTTCTATAAATAGAAGAGACTTAAAAATGACATGGCATCTGGGCTTTGTCCGAGTGTGAGGCTGTTGGCTAGGTGTCGAGCACACACCATCATTGACCCCGTCGTATGTGACGGCTTTACCGCACTGAGTCTGGCCATAAATTTAAGCAATCCAGACAAATCTCTCGTGTTCAGTTTCTCTCCGAGTCTCTCTCTTATGATGTTTTCACTTTCACTTCATAGGCTTGAGAAAATGGTGACAAAACCCCTCCGAAAACCGACAGCTCGTCAAGTACCCGGAAGGATCAGGCCTCTGGAGGTGTGCTGATAACGGTCCACGCGCCCCCGAAAGAGGCTGAGAAGCAAGCGGAGATCAGCGGTGCGGGTGAGCGTGACCAAGCTGAGAGGAACGGTAATCGGATTAACGGCCTAAATCCACAAACCCTCATCCGCCCTCCTCCAAGCCAAGAAATCCTCACACATCGTGTCATGGCGGATACCACAACCCTCGTTATAGGATGCTCTGTCCTGCGTAATGTGAAGGGAGAGAAAATGACAATGTGCCAGGGTGAGAGGGTGCAGATCATTTCTGTGTCGGGCCTGCAAATCTCCCACCTGACTGACTGGTGCATGAAGCAGGCGCCGTCACCCCGCGTCCAACTGGTCACCTTCCACGTGGGGGTGAACGACTGCAAGCAGCGGGAGGTCACCAGCCAGCAGTGGGAGAAGCTGGTTACAGCCTGCATAACGGCGTTCCCCAAAGCACGAGTCCAAGCCTCTTCTATCTTGCCTGCTGGGCAGGGAAGAAATTCGCGTTTAAATCAGCGTATCTTCCCGTCCAACGCCAACCTGTGCCACGTGGCGAAGAAGCTGGGCGCTTCCTTCATAGACAACACCGGCATCTTTCACACGTCAAATGGTCTACCTCGCAAGGCGCTGTACCGAGTGGACAACAAAGGCCGGCTTGACCCTATCCACCCGTCCCAAGTGGGCACGCGGAGGCTGGCCGGTAACATCAAATACGGCGGGGAAGATGGTCATCGAACAACCTCTCAACGGGACGCTACATCTCCTAATGTAACAACCGCTAAGCAGCTTTACTCAGACATTGCTGCGGGGCGGGCACCGGTGGGCTTGTCATCCCCTGTTCAGAAGCACCATCAGCAACAGCAGCCAAAACAGCGATGCCCTCAACAGGAGCAAAATGAACTACAGCAGCGGCAACGACAACAAGAACAGCGTCAACCTCCGCAACAGCAACAACAGGATCTACAAGAGCAGCATCTACAACTACAGCCTATTCAGGAGCATCAAGATACATCAGTTGTTGCCCCCGACTGGCTGCACCAACAGCAACTGATGTATCCGCCTGTGACACCGTGGCAGTACCAACCTCTCCCTAGCGGTGCTCATTGGACTAATTACCCACCATCTTCCGTTCACCAGCAACCAGGAAATGGAACGTATGTCCCGCACTACCCGAGCTACCCAGCGTCCATTCTCAGTGGCGCCCAGTGGGCGCAGTTTGTGAACAGTGTGCGTGCGTACTAGGCTGTGCAGTCGTTCATTATTCCCTACTCACTAAAAAGTGTGTTGGAGTGAGTGTGCGTCGTTTATCTCCTGTGCCCACCTGTGAGTACACTAGGTGATCTCGTTTGGTCTATCTGCATTCTTTGCTACTTCGTGGATCGAATATTACCGCATTGTGCCAGCAGTGTTTGTTTGCTGCTACAATGGAGAATACAAGGTGTTTTCCGCTGTAGCGGTAAACAATTAGCCGTTTATTTCGTTGTAGGAATCATTCTACATTGTGCCAGCAGCGGAAAATTCAAGGTGTTGTCCGTGTAACGGTTAACAATTACGGCCACTCATTCATATCTTTGGATTATTCGTGAGGAAATCGTGTGATAGCATTCAGATCCACACCCACTGACGGTGTGCCTGGTCTTATCAACACATTTCAGGGCCTATAGTTTTTTTCGCTGCCTAGTGTGCCGCTGACCAGAACACTCTTTTCACGTGTGACATCTGATACGTGTGCTATACCACAGTCACTATTTAGACAGCTTGTGTGGCATTCATACGTGGATACACTATTAATCAAAAGCGATCTTCATTTGATAACGCTGTGTTGGACACCGTTTGTGACGTTTGATACGAGGTGCTATAACTTCAGCCGCGTTTTACTGCGTTGACACTTTTATTCTTATTCTCTCTGTTTATATTTTTTTGTATTGTGTTGCACTTCAATTGTGAGAATTAGAATTCAATATGATCCATAATGCTCAGACACACGGAAGCCTTCAAACTGGTCACTTGAACATCTACCATCTTTTTAACAAGGTGGCCGATTTGAATGTTTTTCTAAACTCGTCTGAACCATTCCACCTGTTTGGTCTTAGTGAGACGCGACTTAACTCGGACATAAGCGATGAAGCCGTTCACATACCGAACTTTATCATCACTCGATGTGACCCTCGTGTACTTGGTCAAACTGGGCTTGCCGTTTACATCCATAACTCAATCCAACATTTAGTAAAAAGGCGTGAGGACTTAGAAACTCCGGAAGTCGAGTGCATTTGGTTGGAATTTAGGGCTCCAAAAACTAAACCCGTCTTCGTCGGCTTTTGTTATCGTAACCCAGCAGCCAAGTTTGAATGGTACGATGATTTTTTGCATGCAGTAGAAAAAGTTGGCTTACCTAACTGTGACGCGTTGCTACTAGGCGACTTTAACATAGATATGTTGAAGCCCCATACCGCATGGGATTGCATCACCACACAAACAGGCTTAGAACAGTTAGTTTCGGCCCTTACTAGGATCACAAAAACAACCGCAACACTCATTGATCACATTTACACCAACCGTCCCCTTAGTGTATTCAATGTTAGTGTTCCTGACCTCAGCATCAGTGATCACTTTCCTACTGTGTGTTCATGGTCAACAAAACTGCCAGTGCATCGTAAGAACAGGCACACAACTATAACGTATCGCTCATTTAAACAGTTTAATCAGTCTGCTTTTCTAGCAGACCTTGATCAAACACCATTTAATGTCATTAATAACGAAACTGACCCTGAAAAGGCTCTGGCTGTTTGGTATGGACTCTTTACAAGAGTACTTAACAAACACGCCCCTTTGCGGCAAAAGCGGGTAAAAAACCACACGTTACCGCCTTGGCTAAACCAAGAAATAATCGAAGCTATGAGATTGAGAAATGACTTAAGGAGACACAAGCTATTTAGCGAATACAAAAAACAACGTAACCGTGTCAAGTCTATAGTACGCAGGGCTAAAAATTCTCTCTTTGAACGAATGATTAAAGAAGACAGAGATACTGCCGCACTCTGGCGCGCGGTTAATCTCGTCACCCGAGGTAACAGCAAGAAATCGTCAGCCATTCCTTCTAGTATTACTGCAGAAACTTTTAATAAACATTTTCTGTCTGTTGCCGAGTCAATCATACCCTCAAGCGGTAACGCGTCTTACACATGCCCGGAGGCCCTACTTAACTTTTGTAAGCAGAAGACTAAGGACAAACCCCCATTCTCTATACCGCCTCTAGCTGTGTATGAAGTAGGAAAACTGATCGGGTCACTGAAAAACAAAAAGTCATCGGGACCTGACGAGATCAGCCCTAAAATACTGAAACTGTCCCTTCCCTATACAGTAGAATCGTTAACGTATATTTATAACTTATGTATCCAACAAAATATGTTTCCATCAGAACTGAAGCAAGCCAAGGTTATCCCTTTGCCTAAATCAAAAGATCTGTCTGATGTTAATAACTATAGACCCATTTCAATATTATCCAGCCTTTCCAAACCTCTTGAAAGACACGTGCACAAACACCTTTATCAATATTTGGAGAGTCGCAGTCTTTTGCACGTATTTCAGTCCGGCTTTCGCCCCAAGCATTCTTGCCACACGGCACTGACAAGACTTATTGATGCGTGGCTAGCATCCATGAATAACTCCCAAATAACTGGGTCGATCTTTATTGATTTTAAGAAAGCTTTTGACCTTGTAAATCATAACATTCTTTTGTCAAAACTTCAAGCATATCTCTGCAATGCAGGTGCTGTCTCATTGTTTACTTCATATTTAAGCGGAAGGAAGCAAAGAGTACTGTTAAATGGATCCTACTCCTCGTATGGTCTCGTCAAAAGCGGAGTGCCTCAGGGCTCTGTCCTTGGGCCATTGCTGTTCTGCATATTTATCAATGACCTTCCACTGCATATTAGTTGCCAGGATATTTCTTGTGACATGTTTGCTGACGACTGCACACTACATACTCCTCACAAAGATGTAGCTGCAATTAGCACGCGTCTGCAGGAAAGCCTGCATGAGGTCACCGACTGGTGTCATTCCAACTCCATGTCCCTGAATCCGTCAAAAACAGAATGTATGGTTATAACCACACGTCAAAAGCACCAGCTATGCCCGCTCTCTCTTAGTCTGTGTATAAACGACAGCCCAATTGAGCAAGTATCACACCACCGCCTCTTAGGGGTCACTATAGATGATCAGCTTAAATGGCAACTGCATATTAATAATGTGTGCAAAAGGGTTTCCAGCGGCCTGTATATGTTGTCAAAATTGAAAACAATTACTGACACAGATGCGCGTCTTCTTTTCTACAATGCTCATGTCAAATCGCACATAGACTATGCATCAACAGTGTGGGATGGTTCTAGTGATGTACATTTGAAGAGGCTGAACTCCCTACATAGGAGAGCTGCTAAGCTTATATTTCCCGATCCCGAACTCTCAACTGACGAAAAGCTTAAAACTTTAAAAATGCTCCCTCTATCCCATCACTTTCAGTTCAATAAAGGTGTATTGATGTACAAGCTGTACAAGCAGTCATGTCCACTGTACTTGAGTTCTTTTTTCTCAGAACGGATATCTGTAGCATCTAGACATGGACACCATTTCAAAGTACCCCTGCCGCGTATTGATTTATTGAAAACCAGTTTGTCATTTTCGGGAAGTTCATTCTGGAATTCTATTCCTGCAGAAATCAGAAACGCAAAGACGCTCACCTCATTTAGGGTCAGCCTATTCAAACACCTAGAATCTCTGACGTAATCTAATCATTACAGTACAGGGATAACTTGCGCGTGTGTTCAGGTGTGTGAATGTTTGTGTGTGTGAGAATGTCTGTGTGTGTGTGTGTGCGCGCGAGAGACACAGAGAGAGAAAGAGAGCGTCTGTTTTTTTTTGTTTGTTTTTTTATATAATATACAGTGGACCATAATATCTGAGTGTCAAGAGTACATTGAATACTGCATGTACTATGTATAATGTTTTTGCCTTCATATGTGTGTACGCGATATTTTTGGGCGTGCGCTCACGTGTGTGTGTGTGTGTGTGCGCGTGTATGCTGTGTGTGTGTGCATGCTGTGTGTGTGTGTGTGTGTGTGCATGCTGTGTGTGTGTGAGACAGAGAGAGAGCACACATATACATATTTGCCTTTGCTGTATGAATTCTAATGTACTTAATGATTTTCTGTGTATTGCTTTACTTTGCATTTTTACTCAATTTATATTTTTGTGCGTACGCGTTATGCGCGTACGTATGTCTGGAGTGCGTGTCCGAGAGCGTGTGTGTATATGTGAGCATGTGTGTCTAAGTGCGTGCGTGTGCAAGTTTGTGTTTGTGTGTGTGTGAGCGTGCGTGTGCGTGCGTATGTGTGGGCGTGCGTGCGTGAACGAGTGCATACATGCGTCAGTGTGTGGTATGTGTATGTTTACATGTCTATGTCATTTATGTAGTAGATGTAGCAACGGCAAGTTTGAAAACTGGTCCTGTTACCAATAACTTCTACCGTTGGAAAATAAAGTGTCATTGTTCATTGTTCCTTTACGTCATTTTTACTTTTTTGCGCACTTTTGTTCTTCCTTTTTTTCTTTTATTTTACGTCAACTCCTTCAGTTGCCACATTCCTTCTGGGTATGAAGATAAGTAGTGGCTAATCTCTCTGTTTGTTTGTTTGTCTATTTTGACAAAGGGTTCAGTTCAGTTCAGTCCTCTCTGCGCCGTCTGGTGCTTGAGGCGACTTTGACAAAGGGTATTTACCCGAAATAGTAATAAATTGTGTTGTACCCATATTTTCTAAGCGTGTTTCTTTCTCCGTTGGGTACTTCTTTGCATAAATTTAAGGTATTTTTGGCTCCGATATGCTGTCCGTTGGCTGCGTTCGGCAGGTGGGCCGTATAATTATGGTACTTTACAATAGTAAACATGGTCTGTACATCCCAAAAGTGACCAGAAACAGCACTGGGAGTGAGAAAGTATTTTAGATTACCTACCAAAGCTGGTATGTCAATTCTGGTATGGAACTATGAACCATGAAAATAAACATCAATGATAACCAGATATTATGTATACAAATAAAATGCAGTTGATGTAAACAAATATAAGATTTTGGAGTTTGAAGACTTTCCATGTTACTTGGCAACTGGTACATTTTCAGTGTTCAGGACTACAAAATGTTACGTCAATTTTTACAGATTTATTGTCAAAATCTATTTTTTCAAGATGCAGATGTTACGTGCAACCAATAAAGAACAATGGGGAGATACAAACATATCGTTATTATAATATTATAACAGAAATGGAGCTGTATTTTACCGTGAACCAGGTGAATTTTCAACGGCCCCTCTCGCTTGGCCGCCATTTTGAAGGGGACAGAACTCTCTATGTTCAGGTAACTAAACAGGCGACGCTGGCCACTACTAAGGTAGTCCGCTCTAGTACTGTTCCGACTACCGGGTAGTCTACCAAAGGTAGTCTACTACTGTTCCGACTACCAAAGTGTAACCGGCTGACGCGGTCCCTCCAGCTGAGACGTTGTGATGTTTTGTTTTTTTTAAATTCCTTTATCCTCTCAATCCAGACCAAAAAGGTGACTGCCAAGCGAGTACGCAAAAAAGTACACAACGGCTCGGAGAAAGAAACATGCTTAGAAAAACGGGTACAACACAATTCATTAATATTTCGGGTAAATACCCTGTGTCAAAATAGTCAAACAAACAGAGAGATTAGCCGACTTATCTTCATTCGCAGAAGGAATATGGCAACTGAAGGAGGTGACGTAAAATAAAAGAAAAGCCGGAAGAACAAAAGCGGTGCGGGAAAACTTGAAGTGAAAATGACGTCAACGAAAATATAAAACAGAGAATCGGAGAGAAACTGAACACGAGAGACACGAGTGTGTGTAAGCGCGCGCAGGAGCGAGCAAAAGTAAATGCGTGTGTGCACGGTGAGGCCAGAGAGAACAATGAACCTTTATTCAGTTTCCAACGATAGAAGCCTATTGGGTAACAGGACGAGTTTTCAAACTTGCCGTTGAGAGAGAGAGAGAGAGAGAGCGGAGAACGAACGGGCGGAGTACCCTTGGTGGGCACGAAGTAGGCTGAGTGTCTAATACACAAAGCCTGCTAAACACCAACCCGAAGGCAAACTTCATATCACCTTCAAGTTGAGGACTACCTCGGGGAAAAACGGGAGAACCCAGGGAAAGAAAAAAAAAAAAACCCAGCATTTAGCACGGTACATAACAAGTAATAAGTCATTGGCAAACAAAGCAAATAATACAATTCTGTAAGAGAATATTGGTATAAGTGTGGTAAAAATGCCTTGTATACGTTTTTTTTATCTTATTATTTTTCTTCTCTTTATGTGTAGTCAGTGTGCTCACTGAGACCCACGTCTATCTATCATGGCTATCTATCTATATCCCGTAGTCTTGCCGACCGTTGGGGCACCACTGATGACTTGGCAACCAGCTCCCTCCAATTCTCTCTGTTCTCTGCCATTCTCAGCGTATCGCCCAGCCTCAGTCATGTCCACTCTGAGATATTGTCCTCTCATCTTTTCCTCTGTCTTCCTCTCCTTCGTCCTCCTTGCACAGTGCCTTGCAGGATTGTTTTGGCAAGCCCTGCTGAACGCGTGACATGCCCATACCACTTCAGTTTGCGTTTTCTCACAATGGCTAATAAGTCTTCATAGGGCCCGATGGCTTGCCTGATTCTGCTTCCCACTTCCTCGTTTGTTATGTGATCTCTGTATGAGATACCAAGCAGCCCTCGAAAACATCTCATTTCAGTGGCTTGTATCCTCCTTTCAAGGTCTGTTGTGAGGATCATGACTCGCAGGCATACAAGAACGCTGAGATGACTAAGGAGCGCATCAGTCTGATCTTGGAGCAGAGTGTGATGTTTCTGTCCTTCCATATGGTCTTCAATCTTGTCAGTGCTGTTGTTGTCTGCGCAATCCTGGACAGTATTTCTGGTTTTGATCCCTCATCCATCAGAATGGCTCCTAAGTATTTGAATTTCTTAACTGTTTCTAGTTTTTGGCCTTCAACCATGATTTCAGTGCCAATGCCACTGGCGTTATTTGTCATCAGTTTGGTCTTCTCTGCACTGATTTCCATCCCATATGCAATGGCTGTACTATCCAGCTTTTCCACCAGCTGAGCTAGCTCCTTCTCTATTCCTGCAAGGCCATCAATGTCGTCCGCAAAGCGCAAGTTCGTGATTGTTCTGCCTCCAATACTGACAGTTCCTTCGTGATCTTTCAGAGCGTCCGTCAGGATTCTTTCCAGGAATATGTTGAAAAGAGTAGGTGAGAGCAAGCAGCCTTGTCTGATTCCAACTGTAGTCCTAAACCACTTTCCTATTTTGCCGTTGAAGCAAACTGCGCTAGTGGCCTTGTTGTAAAGGTTTGCTATGACTTTGATCAGGTTGACATTGATGTTGTATAGCTTTATGGTGGACCAAAGGGCTGCATGCCACACCCTGTCAAACGCTTTCTTAAAATCCACAAAGACATGATAGAGGTCCTGCTGGTGCTGGAGGTAACTCTCACATAGAACTCTCAGGTTGAAGATCTGCTCAGTTGTGCTGCGCCCTGATCTGAAGCCTGCCTGTTCCTCAGCTATGATTTCCTCTGCCTGTGGCTTCAGCCTGTTCAGTAGGATATACAACTGAGCAGATCTTCAACCTGAGAGTTCTATGTGAGAGTTATCTCCAGCACCAGCAGGACCTCTATCATATCTTTGTGGATTTTTAAAAAGCGTTTGATAGGGTGTAGGATCTTTAACATGACTTTGCTTGGGTGGGATATAAGACTGATCGTGCGATAGTTCTGGCATTGATGTTAGTTGCCTTTTTTGGGGAGAGTTATTATAAGTGATTGGGTCCATGGTGTGGGCCAATCCCCTGACTGCCAGATCTTATTGCAGATTGTTAGTAAGGCGCTTATCTGTCTTCTCCCCCTTCCTGGACTAGCTCTGCAGGGATGTTGTCTGCTCTTGCTGCCTTCCCTTTTTTCAGCGACTTCACTGCAGCCTCTACTTCTTCTCGGAGGATGGGATAGTTGCCATTGTTGGTCACGGGTGGGTTGACAAGTATGCCTGGGTCCCCTGCACGGCTCGGTGGTTGTACAAATCTGAGCAGTACTCTGTCCATCTCTTCAGTATGTCTTGGTCTTCCGTAAGACAGTTCCCTTCACTATGTTAAATGATCGAGGAGCGTCCTTGTTTTACACTGGTCAGGTCTTTCACCAGCTGGTATGCTTTTTTTGCTATTATTTTTGTTCGGATTTTCTTCTACGTGTTTACGCTGATCTTCAATCCACATATTCTTTGCCTTTTTCATGCTTTTCTTGATATCATGGTTAACTTCCCTGTATTGTTTAGCTCCTTCTACCTCTGATTTATTTTTCTTTAATTCTCGACGCTTGTCACATAGAACAAAGATGTCGGCTGTAACCCAAGGTTTCTTTCTCACTGGCTGCTTGGGTTACAACAGTGTTAAATGTGTCAACCAGTGTGTCCACGTCCGTGTCTTCTGCACCTAGAAGTAGCAGTGGTGCGAATTTTCCTCCTATTTTTGCCTGAAAGGCTTCCGCTACCTCTGGGTCTTTGAGCCGGCTTCTCGAGGTCAAACTTGATTCTGATGGGACCCTGCATGTTGACCTTCTTTAGGCGGAGTCGGAAGGTCATCATCACTAAGTCATGGTCATTTCCAATGTCTGCTCCTGGAAAACTTCTTGTCTTGGCAATGTTCACACTGGTTTGGAAGCGTCTCTTCACCATGATGTAGTCAATTTGGTTATGGTGCTCTCCGTTCAGGCTGTGCCATGTCCACCTTCTTAATGCTTTGTGCGGGCCAAACGTGTTCATCAGCTTTAGATCGTTTGCTTGACCCACGTAGTTCAGCTATTTTTGTCTGAAGTCATGCAAGCTTGGAATTTAGTGTGTACGGGCATTTACCGCCAGTAGTAAGAGCCTGCGAGGCTGGGTAGTACAGCAGAATGTGTAGACAAAGGCCAGATGTTGTACTCAGTGACCGCATCTCGCCTAGTGTCGTTTTCTCCCTTCTTTCCAGACCTCTGCTGCAGTGCCAGACAGCTGGTTACTGCGGAGTATTTTCCCCTGACAAGAGATGTGTCGGATTTTGTTTGTTAACTACGTAGTCTTGTAAGAGTACGATTTTTCATCTGCAAGAGGATTTTACTACAATATAGTGCCGTTTGAAGGGCTTTAAGTGTTGGTAATGGTTTCAGAACAGACAAAAGCGTATTCAGCTAGGAAAGTAATGTTTATGGCATGGAAGAGTGCTTCACCATTTTGTAAAACGTAATGATATTGGTCGGGCGAGCCTACTACTCGTCAGTTTTTGGCTAGCAAAAACTCCTCTGCGCTCGGCACCCTACGGGTTAGAGCGCAGTGTTCCCGGTCTGCGGAGACAGGTGGATTTGAGCGGTTGTTATCCACGACTGCTTCTACAGTTGCTGTTTCGACTTTGCCGCCGTTTTTCACCAGCATTTTGGACTCTTCTGAGCCCTCCCTTGAACGGGAATCCCGGACTCTGTCGTTTCCCAAGGCTACTCGGACTCTGTCGTTTCCCAAGGCTTCTCTTTTACCAAGGGCGCTTTGGACTTTGTCATTTTTGGACAGGTCTTCTTTGCCGCTCTGACTTAGCTACTTTTATAGACTTTCTTTTATAAAGGGCACTTTGGACTTTGTCATTTTCGCCGAGGCTAATGGCCTCTCCGACTTAGTTATTTTACTATATTCTCCTTTGTTCGGACTTTGTCATTCTTTCTAGAGACACGACTTAGATAATAGTACTTTGCTGCGCTACTGTAGTAACGTCTGATGACATTGTGACCAGCAGAGAATATATTTTTCTCAAACAGCCTCCGAGTCATGCCGGGGCATTTGTTGTCGCTTATCATTATTAGCCTGTACTGCAATATAGTCTATACGAAATGCGATCTTCGTTTCACATGTCTTATTGTAGTTAGTATCGAGTGCGAGTGACTGTGCTTGTGTGTGTGAACTTGGCATCCTGACACGAGCAAACATTTACATACACATTCACCGGTCACACAAACATTGCACACGGTCAGCGACGCTACAGAATTTGGTGTCGAAGGCTGGGGTGAGGCGACACTACATAAGTGGCGAGTAGGTAGTTGTGAAACCATCTTCAAGCTTAACTAAAAAAAAAAAAAACTAAAAAAAAAAAAAATAAAAAAAAAAAGCAGGGCATCAGCACCGACGCACACACTGCTGAGTCTGACCCTGAGATCGAGGCCCGCGGAGCGCTAGTCATGGCAGCCCTCATTGCCGAAGAGGCTGAACTGCGTGCACAGCTGCAGCACCAGCGACCAACCCGCAGTGGAAACACGCTTCTGGTGCCAGCAGCCTGGGTACAGGGAACGTGGGTGCCCTGCTAAGAAGCAGTACCAAAAGCGTTGGCGACCAAGACCGCCCCAGCCTCCAAGGTCTTACAGCCAAGTCACAAGCCGTAACTCTACCAACCAGGGAAAACCTCTAATCCCCGTTGTCAGCAGCCAGAAAACAGGAGCCAATGAAGAATACATGGCACTTATTGGTCTTCAGGCCTTCGTCGGTGAAGTACACCTGGACAAATCCTCCGGTCGCGGGGAAGCTCAAGTTGTTGATGGAGGGGCTGAGAGAGTTGGCAACTGTCGTGATCTGCTGCTGACTGACCAGCTTCTTGACGACCTGGCGGAGCAACCGGCCAAGGAACATGATCAACCGGAAGCATCAGCTCAAACACCGGTCCAAGCACTGGTGAACGAGGCCAAACAGGACTTGGCTTTGCCTCCTCTGATAACATCTGATGGTGCCACCCCTGTCACCCCAGCTCCAGCTCCAGTCCCAGAGTCGCGTGATCCCGTTCCTGTTCCCGTGCTTGCAGAAATAGAGGCTGCAGTCTCTCAGGTTGTTAATGCCACCCCTGTCACCCCAGTTCCAACTCCAGCTCCAGCCCCAGAGACGCGTGATCCCGTTCCTGTTCCCGTCCTGGCAGACTGAGTAGAAGCTACAGTCCCTCAGGCTGTTGATGACGCCCCTGACCTTGTGGGTGGTACATCTACGATGGCTCTTTCTGTGGTCCCGGTGCCTGTCACGCGGCCGGCTCTGGTTGTGACAGCGGTACCACCTGCAGAGAATCTAGCTGCAGCTCCGGTGCTGACCGCAGCGACAATGGCTGCGAGATCGGGACCGCCGACGGAACCCGACACCTGCACATCATCAGTACCACCTGCAGAGACTCTAGCTGCAACCCCAGGACTGACCGCAGCGACTCTGGCTGCGAGATAGGGACTGCCGAAGGAACCCGAGACCTGCAGATCATCGGTTCCACCTAGATGTTTTGCCAGACGGCAGATCAGATTCAAAGCCATATGTAATTAGGTGGAAGCTTGGGTTTTCTAGGTTGCTTCCATGACTTTAGAATTTATGAGTGACACCGGCGTCAGAATTATTTTAACATGAACTGTCTACCCTGAGACCTTTTGTGTAGTATGAGTCAGATGACTAGAGATGGCTGTTTGCAATGAATTGTTTTTTTAGTAGGTGTTTCTTTGTAGCACTTTTGTGCTTTGAGTCTCATGAACAATACAATCTCATGAGTGAACTGTTCTGCTAGTTTGACTGACTTTTGCGAAGCAATGTTTCTGGTGTTTTGCATGCCTAGTAGCTATATAAGTGGGATCTTTTATATTTTATTCCTAAGCAGGGTACATTAACTCAGGATGATGTTTTAATTACCATTTTTCTGTTTTGTCATTTTGCTACGCAAGCTGTGCTTGGAATGTTTTCACTTTGGTGACCATGCTTTCCAAATAGGTTAGCAAGAGGGTTTAAGTGGCGATGTTGTAACATGTATCATGTTAGTGGTGTGGTTCTGCTCGAGGCCTGAGTAATTCTTAAAATTTTGTTCCAGCGAGGACGCTGGCAGGGTTTCAGTGAGGGGAAATGTAACCGGCTGACGCGGTCCCTCCAGCTGAGACGTTATGATATGTTTTTTTTTTTTTTTTTTTTTTTTATTCCTTTACCCTCTGGCCACCCGAGTCTCTTAGCCTTTGCGCTACCCATGCTTCTTCTTCTTCTTCTCGAACGCTGTCACACTTGGAGTTTGGCTCTCAAAATGAAATCTGTGGTCTTCTGTAGTGCCTCCACAGGCCCGTACAGTTTATCTTGTAGAGTGGCGGGCTTCGGCCATATCTCCTCCCTCAGCGGCTGGTGGTTCCCACAGTCCTGGAGGATGTGCTCTGTGGTCTGCTCTGCTTCTCCACAAGGGCACAGGGGAGATGGCACGAGGTAGAAGCGTCTGTGCAGGTGGAAATTGAGTCGGTTGTGCCCGGTCCTCAGACGAAAGATGGTCACCTGCTCTTGTCTGGACAGCTGATGGTAACTGTCTAGGGGCCGTTGTGGTGGTCTGTACACAGACTTAATGATGGTCTTCATCTCTGTGAAGCTGACTCCATTTTCATCTTGTTCTTTCTCTGCGCCCACTTTTGCCATTCTGTCAGCTTCTTCATTGCCGTAGATGCCACAGTGCGAAGGGATCCACTGCAGCACCAGTCTGGTGCACTTGATGTTTTGCAGTGCCTCTTATAGACGTGGCAGTTTGCTTGCTGTTGCTGCCTCAAGAACAGACATGGCATCAGTCAGGAAGACAATCTGGGCATCAGGGTCTGCAGTGCCACTAAGGGTGTTTGCAGCGTGGACCCGGGCTTCCACCTCAGCTCTGTAATTTGTGCAGTGAAGGCCTGTTGGTACTGCCTCTGCCTGCCATTTTCCGTTTGGGTACTGAATGTACACCCCAGCCCCTCCATCCTGAACTGCATATGTGGCTGATCCATCGGTGTATGCCCGTATCCATGCCTCCTGGGGATACTTTTCTTCGAGCATGGCCAGTGTCAGGGCTTTCTTGCTCACAGTGCTGTGCTCATCTTTGGTGGTGATGTAGGGTACCGTGGAAGAGATGGTGATGTTTTCTGGCTTACTTTCCCAAGGTGGAAGGTCGCTAGCAGGATTCAGAGCCTCTACCTGCGCAGGCAGCTTTGCCTGGTGTTTTCTCTGCAGTGCTCTCGTCTCCTTCACAAAGCTTGATCTTTTCAGTCTCCCTGAGGTTGGTTGTTTCTTCCGGGCGTTCATAGGATGGTCTTTGGAAGATTTGACCTTTGTGGACTGTATCAAGGCTTTGCAATCTCTTCTCATGAGCAGGGGTGGGGTGCCTGTTGTCTCTTCCATCTTTTCAATTGGTGTGGATCTCATTGCGCCGGTGATGATACGCAGTGCCTGGTTCTGAACTCTGTCAATGGTCTGCTGGTGTGACTGGGCTGCCGTCAACCATGCATTGGATCCGTACTCAAGGTGTGGTCTCACTGTGCCTTGATATACATTTTTGAGGATCTTTTCATTGGCTCCCCATCGTGTTCCAGCCAGCTTCCTCATGATGTTCAGCTTTTTTCTAGCTTTCGCTTCTGCGTTCCAGATGTGCGGCTTCCACGTCCGCCTCTTGTCAAGGGTGACTCCCAGGTATGTCTGTTGGTCTTCATACCGCAGTGGGGTGTTGCCCAGTATTAGGTTGCCAGCCTTTGCTTTGTTGGAGAGAGAGAAGAGTGTGCTGATGATTTTTCTGTGTTGATGGTCACACACCAGTTGTTGGTCCAGTCTGTCAGCCTGTCCAGGGCTAGCTGCATCCTGTATGTAACAGTTGTTGCAGACTCTTCTGTGCACCAGAGTACCAGGTCATCTGCGTACAGGGCTGAGTGGACTCCTTTTGGTAGCTCTGACACAAGGTCGTTGATCCGGAGTATGAAGAGGGTCGGTGACAGGACTCCCCCCTGTGTCACCCCCTGACGCATCAGCACTTGTTGGCCACAGTACCCATCCACTGTCTCACGGGCTCTGCGATTGTGCAGGTATGACTTGGTCCACCGGTACATATTCCCTTGGATGCCACTGCGAAGGAGTTTCACAAGGAGACCATCCTTCCACACCTTGTCGGAAGCCTTCTGTAGGTCAATGAAGGCAGCTAATGTCACCTTCTGATCTTGAAAGGCATCTTCTATGACCTCTGCAAGGTGTGTTGTCTGGTCTTCTGTACTCTTGTAGCTTCTGAAGCGGGCTTGCTCTGCACGATAATGCTCTCGGAGTCCCCGTACCACTGCAGGCGCTTGTTGATGATGCGCTCCAAGGTCTTGCACACACAACTTGTCAGGCTGATGGGGCGATAACTCAGGGCTTTGGACTTATTCTTCCCTTTCTTCAAAATTGGGATCATCCCGGCTTCCTTCCAGCACTGGGGTACCTGTCCTCCTCTCCAGCTGTGGTTAAAGATGTCCAGTAGCTTCATTAAGGCAGTGTTGCCAAGGTGTTGTAACATCTCGTTTGAGATGCTGTCTGGACCTGGAGATTTTTTTTCTTCTTCAGCTGTTTGATGGCCATCTTCAGTTCTGGAAGGGTGATGTCCTTCTTCATTGCATCATGGATGTTTGCATCTCTTGTTCTCTCTCTCTTTCTTCCTGTCTGATTTCTTTCGCAACCATTTGTGGGACAGTGATGTCACTTTCTTTCGCATAGATCTGTGCGAACATGTTTGCAGCTTTCCGACCAGTCAGTGCTTTCCCTTCTTCTTCCAGGGTGATCTTCTGTTCCCTGGTGCCCTCATCGTTCAACGCCTTGGTCAGTCTCCAAAACTTGGTGGTGTCCCTGTCCATGTTTAGTCTTGCAGTCTTCTCTCTCCAACTTCTTTTTGTGCACTCCAACTTCATCTTCAGATACTGGGCCTTACTGTGTTGTAGCTTGATGTTGTTTTCTTGGCTGAGCTTGGTTTCAGCCTCTTCTCAGGCCCTAGTGAGGTTGTCATGTGCTTTGTGAAGATCTGTGGTCCAGTATGGGGTGTAGTTTTTCCGGACCCCTCGAAGTATGGATTCTTTGGCTGCCTTACTGATAATGTTGTTAAACTCTCTGACCACATTGTTGATGTTCCTTCCAGAAACAGCGAGGTGCTTAGCTCATTTGTTCGGATACTGAACAAGCGCCAGTCTGCCTTTCGGTAGTTCTATCTTTACCGGGTGTCGAGCTTGCTGTGCTTCCTTTTAGAGTTAGGAGGATAGGGCGGTGGTCACTTCCTTCTAGCTGTGGTCCTACTGTTCTGCTGAAGCGCTTATGAACATCTTCAGTGCAAAGCGCCAGGTCCGGTGTCGTGGTGGTGTGCCAGCGGCGAGAGTAGAAGGTGGGTTGGTCTTCAGGGTCATTGGCAAGTATCAGGTGGTTTTCATCTTGCCACTCCTCAATGTCTTCTCCTCTCTTGTCCAGTGTGTCATATCCCCAACTCTGGGACTGGCTGTTGAAGTCACCAGTGATGAGGAATCCACTGTCCGGGACCTGGATAGTGTCAAGGGACAGCAGCTTATCATTAGGGCTTAGAAATCAGAAATCAGACAGGAAGAAAGAGAGAGAACAAGAGATGTGAACACCCATGATGCAATGAAGAAGGACATCACCCTTCCAGAACTGAAGATGGCCATCAAACAGCTGAAGAAGAAAAAATCTCCAGGTCCAGACAGCATCTCAAACGAGATGTTACAACACCTTGGCAACACTGCCTTAATGAAGCTACTGGACATCTTTAACCACAGCTGGAGAGGAGGACAGGTACCCCAGTGCTGGAAGGAAGCCAGGATGATCCCAATTTTGAAGAAAGGGAAGAATAAGTCCAAAGCCCTGAGTTATCGCCCCATCAGCCTGACAAGTTGTGTGTGCAAGACCATGGAGCGCATCATCAACAAGCGCCTGCAGTGGTACCTGGACTCTGAGAACATTATCGTGCCAGAGCAAGCTGGCTTCAGAAGCTACAAGAGTACAGAAGACCAGACAACACACCTTGCACAGGTAATAGAAGATGCCTTTCAAGATCAGAAGGTGACATTAGCTGCCTTCATTGACCTACAGAAGGCTTTCGACAAGGTGTGGAAGGATGGTCTCCTTGTGAAACTCCTTCGCAGTGGCATCCAAGGGAATATGTACCAGTGGACCAAGTCATACCTGCACAATCGCAGAGCCCGTGTGACAGTGGATGGGTACTGTGGCCAAAAAGTGCTGTTGCGTCAGGGGGTGCCACAGGGGGGAGTCCTGTCACCGACACTGTTCATACTTTTCATCAACGACCTTGTGCCAGAGCTACCAAAAGGAGTACACGCAGCCCTGTACGCAGACGACCTGGTACTCTGGTGCACAGAAGAGTATGCAACAACTGCTACATACAGGATGCAGCTAGCCCTGGACAGGCTGACAGACTGGACCAACAACTGGTGTGTGACCATCAACACAGAAAAATCATCAGCCACACTCTTCTCTCTCTCCAACAAGGCAAAGGCTGGCAACCTAACACTGGGCAACACCCCGCTGCGGTATGAAGACCAACAGACATACCTGGGAGTCACCCTTGACAAGAGGCTGACGTGGAAGCCGCACATTTGGAATGCAGAAGCGAAAGCTAGAAGAAAGCTGAACATCATGAGAAAACTGGCTGGAACACAATGGGGAGGCAATGAAAAGATCCTCAGAAATGTATATCAAGGCACAGTGAGACCACACCTTGAGTACGGATCTAATGCATGGTTGACGGCAGCCCAGTCACACCAGCAGACCATTGACAGAGTTCAGAACCAGGCACTGCGTATCATCACCGGCGCAATGAGATCCACACCAATTGAAAAGATGGAAGAGACAACAGGCATCCCACCCCTGCGCATGAGAAGAGATTGCAAAGCCTTGATACAGTCCACAAAGGTCAAGTCTTCCAAAGACCATCCTCTGAACGCTAGGATGAAACAACCAACCTCAGGGAGACTGAAAAGATCAAGCTTTGTGAAGGAGACGAGAGCACTGCAGAGAAAACACCAGGCAAAGCTGCCTGCGCAGGTAGAGGCTCTGAATCCTGCTAGCGACCTTCCACCTTGGGAAAGTAAGCCAGAAAACATCACCATCTCTTCCACGGTACCCTACATCACCACCAGAGATGAGCACAGCACTGTGAGCAAGAAAGCCCTGACACTGGCCATGCTCGAAGAAAAGTATCCCCAGGAAGCATGGATACGGGCATACACCGATGGATCAGCCACAGATGCAGTTCAGGATGGAGGGGCTGGGGTGTACATTCAGTACCCAAACGGAAAATGGCAGGCAGAGGCAGTACCAACAGGCCTTCACTGCACAAATTACAGAGCTGAGGTGGAAGCCCTAGTCCGCGCAGCTAACACCCTTAGTGGCACTGCAGACCCTGATGCCCAGATTGTCTTCCTGACTGATGCCATGTCTGTCCATGAGGCAGCAACAGCAAGCAAACTGCCACGTCTACAAGAGGCACTGCAAAACATCAAGTGCACCAGACTGGTGCTGCAGTGGATCCCTTCACACTGTGGCATCTACGGCAATGAAGAAGCTGACAGAATGGCAAAAGTGGGCGCAGAGAAAGAACAAGATGAAAATGGAGTCAGCTTCACAGAGATGAAGACCATCATTAAGTCTGTGTACAGACCACCACAACGGCCCCTAGACAGTTACCATCAGCTGTCCAGACAAGAGCAGGTGACCATCTTTCGTCTGAGGACCGGGCACAACCGACTCAATTTCCACCTGCACAGACGCTTCCACCTCGTGCCATCTCCCCTGTGCCCTTGTGGAGAAGCAGAGCAGACCGCAGAGCACATCCTCCAGGACTGTGGGAACCACCAGCCGCTGAGGGAGGAGATATGGCCGAAGCCCGCCACTCTACAAGAGAAACTGTACGGGCCTGTGGAGGCGCTACAGAAGACCACAGATTTCATTTTGAGAGCCAAACTCCAAGTGTGACGGCGTTCGAGAAGAAGAAGAAGACTAGGGTCATAACTCCCCCTTTCTTCCTCCCTTGGCGATCACTTCGGAAGACCTGATATCCTCTGACCTTAAGGGTTCTCCTTCTTGCAGGTGTGTCTCTTGTATACAGCAGATGTTTATGCTGTTTTCATGCAGAAAGTGCTCTAGTTCTGTTTTCTTGTTGATAACCCCTTCTGCATTCCAATGCATTATGTTCACATTGGCTTTTTCTTTGTCTCTGGTCTTGTTTGGCCAGTCACTCTACTTCCTCGTCCCCTGGCTCCTCGAGGCAGTCGGGAAGGTCCTCCAGTCGCTGGGGGTGGGCTCCGAAGAGGCGCAGAGCCCGGTACTGCACCTGCCTGGTGAGACTCCACAGGGCGAGCACCATTTCTGTTGAATCCATCTGCAAGTGTCATATGGCTGTATATGCATGGTACTGTGGTTTATTAGAGTGCGCTGTGCAGCCCAGTATCTCTGTCTTCAGCACTCGGGGTTTATGTCTGGGTTACCTCACCCTTAGCTCCTGGTCAAAAGGCCTTTCCTGGGAGCAAAGGATGGTTTAGTTTTGGAGTATCCTTCTCCTAGATGGATTGCCGACCAAGGCTTATGGGTCCCATCTACTCAGGTTTTTCCTCGGAGTTTTCCTTCTCGAAGGAGATCTGCCAACCAAGGCTATCGAGCATCCCTGCCTGGATTTGTATAGGGTTTACTCCCTTAGCCTTTGCCTTTCCCAAGGCACCCACAAGGCAGTGGGGCTATTACCCATAGCTGGGGATCTGGTTCATGGGCATCAGGGTTTGTCCACACATCGATGGGCCTGCATGCCGCATGTCTGGGGGCCAGATCTCCTCCGAGTCCTCTGTAGTTCAGCCCGAGTCCGTAAGGTGCTCGGTTACCGTGAGTCACCACGAGGAGACACTACATGAGGCTTGTTGTTGGAGAGGCTGTGTACCGGCAGGAAGAGACTGACATACTCTGCTCCCCTTTTCGCGAAACTGCTAGCCAGCGGTGGGAGCTGAAAGCGAGAGCGACAAGCACAGACGCTACACTACCACACTAGGCGCATCACAAAAAACATTTGACCCACGCTACCCACGGGCCGTAACCCAGCTTTGTAGAGTCATTCAGCTAGTAATTTTGTAGTACTTTGAATGTTGTCAGTGCTAGTTAGTCTGTGTTCTAGCCTCTATAAATTTTTAACGGCTTTACCGATTGAGAATCCGTAACTCACATCAGTTTCCTTATGAAATTCCCCTTCTACTCATACGTTTTGTGTTCAGTGATTTTATGACCACCATAAAGTGCTGTTTTTTTCCGCTTATTTGATAAACTGCAAATAAAGTGCTGTCAGTTTTTCTTCTTATTTGATAAACTGCAAATAATGTACGTCAACGCGACCTCTGCTTCGGCTTCTTATATTCCTTGCCAACCTAATTTACCCACCAACACCGGGTGCACACAAGTTCACAAAAGAAAGTCCAATCAAGCAGCCAGTGAAAACTGAGCCGAGAGACACAGGCAATCCAGAGTGATTGTTTCACTCTCAACCGAGAATATGGGTGTATACTGAGGTGATTCTTGTTCAGTTTTACTGGGGCCGGATGCACAACAGCCTTCTAACTCCTGAAACAGTGTTAAAAGTGAAAATTTACAAACGTTTTGTAAACATGGTGTTTAGCGCATTTAGATGCGATGCACGACAGACGTCTAAATTGTAAAACAGTTTTAAAAGTGAAAATTAAAAATCGTTTTTAAAAATCGTGCTTAGATGCAATGCATGGAACGTTTAACACTGTTTTAGCGACGCCAGATTTTCGCTTGTAACTTTAGATATGCTCAGAGCTATTCTAAACGTGCTAAAACGCTTTTAAAACTGAATGGACGCTGAATGGCCGCATCATTGAATTCGACAACATCTGCGAAGAAAAGAGAGATCACCGCATCCTATGAAGGAATATAACGACGAACAACATCGGTATCAGCGTTTGAGATTTGCTGAGAAGGGCTGAAAAGCTTTGGGAAGTGAAATATTGTCAGAGAGATCGGCGGAGGTCAGCCGGCGTAACACAACCTGACTTTGTATATAATTATAATAAGCTCGATTACCATCAATGACACAATAGCGCAGTCAGTAAGGCTGGCGGTAAAAAATGTAACTTTTGAAACCAAGACTGGCGTGTTTCGAGCCACAGCCTTTCCATTTTCATGTTGGTGATATTTTGGTTATTGTGCTGCACGTATTTAATTATTTCCATATTCCTTTAGCAGGACTGCTTCCCTCTGCCGCGGAAAAATTGTTGTTGTTGTTTATTGTTTGTTTGTTTGTTTGGTGCATGGAAATAGTCTCCACCGGACGTGGAGCAGCCATCTTGGCCGGAATGGAACTGACGTCGTTTGAAGCAATAAAGTTAATTGACGTCAATCTTATAGGTGTTAGTTCTGTGTCTTACGAACTTTCAGTTCGTCAGCTATTGTTTCACGTCATACCTTCAGTTGCATCCTCATTATCAGAAAAAAAAGTTGCAAATTGTGTACTTGTTTCTGTATATATTCTGAACAGGCCCAAATAATACATTGTGGTTTAATTCTCTTTGTTAATCGTGTTTCATTTTTCATTGGGATTTTCTCTCTATACTAGTGATTATAAATCTTTACTGCGAATGAACTATTCAAGGAACCCCCTATCAGTCTATTTATATATCGGTGACATAGTGCGGTAGACAATTTTTAGCTAAAACTCAAGAACTACCGCCCAGTCTCCAATCTCTCTTTCCTGTCCAAGCTTCTTGAGAAGGTTGTCCTCAACCAGCTCAACCTCCACCTCGCCGACAACAACCTCCTCAGTCCCTTCCAGTCTGCCTATCGCAAACATCACAGCACTGAAACAGCCCTTCTACATATCCTAAACGACCTGCTTCTCTCCACCGAACCCCACCCGGGTCTGCCCTGGGGGACTTAGGTGGGGTTAGGTACTTTTTAGTTCCCAGGGTCACCCTGGTCAGCCCCACAGGGTGAGTTTTTCTCTCTATTCTGGGGCATGTGTTTCTGTCTACCCGAGGTCCATTCACCTGTATTTGTCTTTTTAAAACTCTCCCTACTGTCTGCACTGCCTGTAGCTCTTGATATTGGATGTGTGTTGCTAAATGGTCTTAGCTTTATTTAGGCCCCATGTGTTAGGTTTATTTAATGTATTTGACCGGCTGGCGACATACATTCAATGTTCTGTTTAGTTGTTTTTTTTTCACAAGCAGTGCAGGCAAGTCCTGAGAAAGCCTTGTTGCTGTCGGGACGTTAAGCAATGTACAATCAATCAATCAATTCTCTCCACCGACTCGGGCAACATCTCCCTTCTTACGCTACTTGATCTCTCTGCCGCCTTCGACACCATAGACCACGCTATCTTCCTCCACCGCCTTCACCACTCCTTTGGCATCACTGACTCTGCTCACTCCTGGTTTCTCTCCTACCTCTCCGACAGACAGCAGTCCGTCACTATCGACGGCGTCTCCTCCAATCCAGTCAGGCTCTCCTGCGGTGTTCCACATGGGGTCCGTCCTGGGCCCGGTCCTTTTCACACTCTACACCTCTACACATCATCCAGTCTCACCACATACAACACCACCTCTACGCTGACGACTCACAACTACTAGACAAAGACAAACTCGACAACACTCAGTCACTACTGACTAGCACGGCTGACTGCTACGAAGACGTGAAAAACTGGATGACAGCAAACAAGCTCAAACTGAACGACGACAAAACGGAAGCCATACTGGTAGGCACTCGCCAGAAACTTTCCCAGCTCCCTCCCTCTCTCCACCTTCAGCTCGACAGCACCCCCATCTCCCTCTCCGACTCGGTCAAGAACCTCGGCGTTATCCTCGACTCCTCTCTTTCCATGACCAGCTTCGTCTCCGCCACGGCCCAGGCATGTTATTTCCACCTCCGCCACATCAGTCAGATCAGAAAATACCTCACTACCGAAGCTGCCACCAAACTCGCTGTCTCTCTCATCTTATCTCGCATCGACTGCTGCAACTCTCTCCTTTCCGGCCTTCCTCACTCTACCACTATCACTCTCCAGAACAATGCTGCCCGCCTCGTCCTCAGAAAGAAAAAATCCGACCACATCACTCCCCTGCTCAAGCTCCTTCACTGGCTCCCATCCCCCAACGCATCCAATACAAGATTCTGTCTCTCTGCTACAAATCCCTGAACAACTACGCTCCTACCTATCTCTCCAACTTACTTCACCCCTACACTCCTTCCCGTTCCCTCCACTCCGCCTCCGACCCTCTCACCCTCCTCATCCCCTGCACCAAACTCAGCACTTTTGGCCCCCGCTCCTTCTCCGTCTACGGTCCATCCACCTGGAACACTCTCCCACTCTCTCTCCGTCAGAAACACTCTCTCCTCTTTCCAGTCCGCCCTCAAAACTCACCTCTTTCAACAGTTCTAGCACTATAACGCCATCACGCTCCCCACCCTAAGCTGACTGTCGTAGTGTATTTGTGAGTCATTGTCTAAATCGTGCGCATGCGTGTGCGAGTTGTGAGTGCATGCTTAGAGTTATAATTATTATAAGATAAGCACATTATAAATACTGTAATTATTATTATTATTATAAAACGGTGTTAACCTTTTTTTAGAAACGTGTCGTGCATCAGGTTTAAAAGTGTTTTTAAACCTCTGTTAACTAAACGATTTTAACTTTAAAATGCTTTTAATTTAAAAGACTGTTAAGCATCCGGCCCTTGCGTTTTAGTTATCAGAGGTTTTAAAACACTTTTAAACCTGATGCACGAGGTCATGGTACTCCTTGTTTAAACCAGCCAGCTCTATCCATTTCTCCAGGTAACCCCACCCGGCTCTGCCCTGGGGGACTTGGGTGGGGTTAACTATCTTTTAGTTCCTAGGGTCACCCTGGTCAGCCCCACAGGGTGGGTTTTCCCCTCTATTCTGGGGCATGTGTTTCTGTCTACCCTTGGTCCTTTCACCTGTATTTTCCTTTTTTAAATTCTCCTTACTGTCTGCGCTGCCTGTAGCTCTTGATATTGGATGTGTGTTGTTAAATGGTCTTGGCTTTATTTAGGCTTCATTTCGTAGGTTTATTTAACGTATTGGACCGGATGGCGACATACATTCAATATTCTGTTGTTGTTGTTTTTTTCACAAGCAGTGCAGGCACGTCCTGAGAAAGTCTTGTTGCTGTCAGGACGTTAAGCAATGTACAATCAATCTCCAGGTAGCTTGTGATTCTTTCAATGAATAGGCCAGGTGTTTCTCCTTTTTCAGGCTTGCAGTTCCGAAATCGTTGCCTGTAACCCTCTTCAGTAAAGTCGTACTGTCTCAGCAGGGTGGCTCACAACTGATATAATCTTCAAGTTCTTCTCTAGAGATAAACAATGAGGGGCTTCTGCGACTCTTATCTAATAATCAATCGATTTATTTGATTAGCTCGGTAATTAAACAAACCCACGCCAGCAAATACCACCAATGCTTTTATTGCCCAGCCATAATTAGTTTCATTCCAGAAATAATTCAAGCTACGTTTTTGATCAGCTGTCAACCCGCGATTATTAAGGCAGATTCCCCACCCCACCTAAATTAATAATGCTGACATTGACTTCTTTAAACAAAGGTTAATTAATCAATTGACATTTACAATGGGATTATATTTTGAATACGATCGTACACAACACTCTCTTCACAGCGCTCCATGTGTGTTTGGTGTCTTCACTTTGCTTTTACACTACACATAAAGGACACATGCCTTGGCACGAGTTTACAAATTGGCTGAGAGGTGTTTACGAGGTTGTTATTATAAACAAACAAGGTTGTCAAACCCTGCCTATTCAAAGTGTCGAGTATGTTTGAGTTAAGAATGTGACAAGATCGTATGCGACACACGTGGCATACATCGAACAGACATACGTAACATGTGCCGCACAGACATAGGCAACATGTGCGGCACACACACAGCATATGCGGCAAGAGAAAACAAAAGCTAATTAAACTACCAGTGATTACAACACAGTCAGTAGTTACTGAGTAGCTAGACAAGCCGTCATGCGTCACCGGTTTTATAGTGCACATGGCCCACTCAGTATATGTAAGAACAGTCAGCCGGCTAATTTGGGCTCAGCATAGGTGAAAAATCTTTCTCGCGCCGTATCGTGCTTGTGATGAATACACACCACACTGTATATGTGAGGCTTTGATTACAATATTGATTACAGTATTGAATAGACCCGTCTATCACATGGCTTGTCATTTGGACGGATCTATTTAATGGTGGTGTTTACAAGATACACCTTTCACGTGCACTGAGGTATGAATAGATTTATGTTATACCTTTCCTGCCCGGGGTGCTATGTAATTTTAATTTCCCAGCATACGTGTTATTACGCAGTTACCAACTGTGACCATCAAAGCCTCACACATACAGTGTGGTGTGTATTCATCACCCATAGAAAACCAAGCCTTGAATCAGACACAGTGTTTGGGTTGGTTTTATTTACAGAAACCACTCTGCACCAAATTTATGACTTGATGATTTTACTGTTACCCTCACATAGACTATAATCAAAATAAAACAAAACAATTACTGAGGCCTTTTCAATACACCCAGTTTATTAAAAATAAAACATTACGTACTGACACGGCGATCTCTGTACCTCTCTGTGCAAAGCTAGGCATAGCTGGCTCAATGACACGTTTTGCTCCACCGGTTAGGAGCCTAAACGCAACAACATATGATACCTCATACAGGTGCACAAGTCAGCTATTGAAATACTGTTAGTCTCAGGCTTACTCAGGAACCACCCAACATCTTACTTTCTTCATCTGAGTATGTAAATAAAACAGGTTTTTTTTTGCAAAAGGCTTAGATTCTCAAGATTTTTTCCAGAGTCAGATCCACAAGAGCTCTTCTTTCACAAGATTTCATACATTTAATGGACTAGCTTTAAATGAATAAAATATCCTATCTGTGTTTGGGTTCTGCTTTGGCCAGGAGGTCTAATCGCTAGTAAAGTGATGTAGGATAGTATGCACAAACTATTCTGTCTTCACTTGTGCCGCGGTTCATTTCTCAGCCTTGGCGTCCAGTTGTCAGGCCACCCCCCTAGGAGGGTTCTCACAGGAAAGATGAACGCGTGACCTGCCAGGGTTATAGCCCCCCCCCCCCCCCCCCCCAAAGCCCCATAGGGGGTGAATGCGTGAATAACCCGGGTTACATCGTATCCTGTGAGAGCAAATTTCCAAATTTCAATTAAATAAAAAATCTTTTTTTCTATTTTTTTTTTATTATGCTAAATTTAATTACAACCTGGTCAGGCTAGCCCTCCTTCAACTCTGTTTTCAGACATCTATTAAGACATGCGAAAATCTACACATTACAGCTAGTGGTAGGTCTTTCAAAGACTGAGTGGGGTAAATGTAAAAACTTACTGTTCTTATAGCTGAGTGGGAGGTAAACTTAGGAAGTTACTGTTCATATAACTTTCTAGAATAACATGATTTTACTTGATAACAAATTTCAACGTTACCTATAACTTACAAGTAACTTTGAAGTTAGTTGCCTTAAGTTTTTCTAAGTGACTTAAAACAAGTTCTTATAAGTGTCTTAACATAACAACTTGTAAGTTTTTGACCCAAGTCAACAACTTACTCAGACAGATTTCCCAAGTTACAAGGACAATAAAAAAAACTTTTTTTCTCAATAGTACTCTGGTGGTGGAGCCGATGGCGTCAAATGGGCAGGCGCAAGAGGCATGACATCTCTTTGTGCATGGCAGTTTAACCTATGCTCTTTAGTTTTCAGCTGGCTGCCTGCCAGCGCGTGGCAGCACACTTAGAAATCGGCTTCGCAGGAGCACTGAGATAGCAAGGCAGCCTCCTTCCCCTTACTATCAGTGTGCTAAATACCATCACTGATAAGGCACCAGCTATGCGGTCTCGCTTCTGCTGGGGATGCGAATAGCGCAGCAGTCATCTTTGTTTACAGTACTATCGTGCTTGACCTCGATTATCTCTTAGCCTCTGCTGCATACATCGGCGAATAAGCTGTAAATTACAGATGTTGTCTGTAAACCGGAATTAGTTGACCTGCAGTTGTGAGTGATTATTTGAACATACGTCGTCTTGTAGAGGTGAAATTGTACTATCTTTGGACACCAAACATGCTGGGGTAATCTGCGTGGATGTTTGTCATGCACTGGCTCAAAGTATCACTAGGAGATGGATTAGATGCAGCCTTCCATTAGTTTATCAACTTTTTATCACATCATTGTTCATAAACAAAAGTTTCTGGAAAATTCAGACAAAGTCAGTGCTGTCAACAGATGTCTTAACTGGAATATCCCATGCTAAAAACTTCAATCAACATACCTGAGTCCTGCTACAGCCAGTTTGGTGGGCCAAGTGAAAACAGTAATCCATTCCGAGCTCGCCGACATAAAGTATGCAAATTTCACGGATTCAGTCAATGTTTTTAACAATATCACAATTTTAACACAGTTTAAAAACAATACACAAAGCAGAGGTTCAACTATTTGCTGTTCAGAGATTCAGTTCCGGCTTAGTGTCACATTAAAAAGGCTTAAAATGAGTGTGTCTACAGGGTCACTATGATCCTGCGTCTAAACTTGGTGACGGAGAATTTCCTACATTATCAAGATCTTTTCTTTTGGCTGCAGCTAGTTTGTTTTTGGCTGGATACGGTCGGCCACCTTTTGACTGCTGCCGCTTGAAATGACTACAGGTTTTACAGTCATGAACAGAAAGAGTTTCATCAAAGGCTACCCAAAGATCACACGTTTTGTCACCAATGTCTGTAGAGTTGGTTTTTTTTTGTGAATGTAAATGTCTGTAGAGCTTGTGCATTCCACTTGTTTAGTATGACACATGAAACAAATTGTTTTAGAATGTTTCCCTTCCTGGTCGTTGAGCACATCAATGTTGTAACACGAAAATATATCTATGGTGTATTTAGTGCACACATCCAGGGGTTTGTTTTTGTCTTTGACTGCTCACCTAGACCTTCTACCACAAAGTCTACACAAAGAATTCACGGCCTCCAAATGTCTTGGAAAGGAATGTTCATTCTCCATGGCTTTAACATGCGATACTTTTCATAAATGCATCAGATAAGGGCACGTACAGCACTGTCTACCGCGGATGGAAAGTTCCTCGAACTACACACATTTTAATCACGTAATAACCACAGAAGTTGAAGCTGACTACAAAAGAAACTTACATGAGCTTGAAGAGGACATTTTCAAGCATAGTATTACATAATGATATTTACGATTGAAACTTTTTAGCCACGGTAATAATAAGTTATAAACAGGCTAAACTGATCACATGCCTCACAGCCTTCAACAAAAAACAAAGAGCGCTATGCTTCCCGCCTCTAGCTCTGCTGAGCCAGCAGTGACCCGTGCGCACTTATCAGTGAAGTGGGTCATGGCCGAGTCAGAGCCCAACTAAACAGAGCAATTTACAGAAGGGTAAACTGCCGTGTGTGGAGTGTATAACAGAAAATACGAATGATTACCAAAACTGATATTTACTTGCTTAAAAGTCCTTGAACTTTTTTCATTGTTTTTTCTACTCCTATTTTTTCCCCTTCTTCTAAAAAAGATTTCTTTAGCTCTTCAACATTCATGGGTTGACTACGCATCTTATTTTGAATTTCAGATTTCTGTTGTTTGTAATTGGCCAAATCATCCTGCACTCTCTTAAATTCATGATCATCAATTTTATTATCGTCTGAAGCCAGTGAGCGTACTCAATGCTTCATGCTTCTGCAACTTTGTATGAAATCTTTTGTTAAGGGCTTCCAAACCAAAGCATGCCATGCTTGTGGCAGCGCCAACTCATTCAATAGCAATTCCTATGACACTTCCCACTTCCGTAGCAAACAGAGCTAAACCACTGACAGATAATCCAGCTGAAACCACACCCACAACAATTGATATGTTGTGTACAGAATTGAAAACTGTTTTATATCGTCTTTTACACCTGGAGTATTTTGCCTGTTCTCCTTCCAAATACTTCAACTCTTCTGTAATATTCATTAAATGGAATGAGTCTGCCTGTAATATTTTATCTGGAACAATAGGCTCAAGTGGCTCAGGTGGTATTTGTGGATACAGTGGTGGCATTTTTTATGGCAAATATATATATATTTTTATTTAGTCTTCTAATTCATTTTGCAACTCTTCAAAGGTATACAATTTGCTAGCGTAATGAAACAAAACAAGATCTATGTGTTCCAGGCTTATAAAACTTAGAAAAACAAAAGTTATTTTATCGATCACTACCTTAACAGCGGGGTTACTACGCGAAACTTCAAAATCTGTGTTGCTTTTACTAATAGCAATAACGACCTTTGTTGACTCTGCTACTGAGCTATCCCACGTAAGTTTGATTCCCTGTGCGATATCTTCTTCTTTTGCAGAATCCACAGATCTCATGATAATTTCAAAAATTATTGTTGCTTTTCTAGCTATGGTAAAGTTTGCTGGTACAAGCATAATAGTAGTATCTGATCTTCCCTTTCTATTTGTAAGAAGATATCTTCGTTTTCCATACTCTTGCAGTTTTAGTTTTTCTCTGCTATTGGTTTCTGCGAAATAGCTTGGCACAAGATTACAAGCATTGGTTCAGAGTTAACAACTTTTCTAAATACTAATAATAATAATAATAATTATGGTATTTATAATGTGCTTATCTTATAATAATTATAACTCTAAGCACGCACTCACAACACGCGCACGCATGTGCACGCTTTAGACAACGACTCACATACCACAAATAGTGAAATACATTATGACAGTCTGCTCAGGGTGGGGAGTGTGGTGGTATAGTGCTAGAACTGTTGAAAGAGGTGAGTTTTGAGGGCGGACTGGAAGGAGGAGAGAGAGTGTTTCTGACGGAGAGAGAGTGGGAGAGTGTTCCAGGTGGATGGACCGTATACTGAGAAGGAGCGGGGGCCGAAAGTGCTGAGTTTGATGTGGGGGATGTGAAGGCGGAGAGGGTCAGAGGCGGAGAGGAGGGAGCGGGGAGGAGTGTAGGGGTGAAGTAAGTTTGAGAGATAAGCCGGAGTGCAGTTGTTCAGGGATTTGTAGCAGAGAGACAGAATCTTGTATTGGATGCATTGAGGGATGGGAAGCCAGTGAAGGAGTTTGAGCAGGGGAGTGATGTGGTCGGATTTTTTCTTTCTGAGGACGAGGCGGGCAGCATTGTTCTGGATGCATTGGAAAGTGAAAGTGGTGGAGTGAGGGAGGCCGGAAAGGAGAGAGTTGCAGTAGTCGATGCGAGATAGGATGAGAGAGATGGCAAGTTTGGTGGCAGCTTCGCTAGTGAGGTATTTTCTAATCTGACTGATGCGGCGGAGGTGGAAGTAGCATGCCTGGGCCGTGGCGGAGATGAAGCTGGTCATAAAAAGAGAGGAGTCGAGGATAATGCCGAGGTTTCTGGCCGAGTCAGAGAGGGAGATGGGGGTGCTGTCGAGTTGAAGGTGGAGGGAGGGAGGGAGCTGGGAAAGTTTCTGGCGAGTGCCTACCAGCATGGCTTCCGTTTTGTCGTCATTCAGTTTGAGCTTGTTTGCTGTCATCCAGTTTTTCACGTCTTCGTAGCAGTCAGCGTGCGGGTCAGTAGTGACTGAGTGTTGTCGAGTTTGTCTTTGTCTAGTAGTTGTGAGTCGTCAGCATAGAGGTGGTGGTGTATGTGGTGAGACTGGATGATGTTGGACAGGGGAGAGGTGTAGAGGTGTAGAGTGTGAAAAGGACCGGGCCAAGGATGGACTCCTGTGGAACTCCGCAGGAGAGCGTGACTGGGTTGAAGGAGACGCCGGACTGCTGTCTGTTGGAGAGGTAGGAGAGAAACCAGGAGTGAGCAGAGTCAGTGATGCCAAAGGAGTGGTGAAGGCGGTGGAGGAGGATAGAGTGGATTATAGTGTCGAAGGCGGCAGAGAGGTTGAGTAGCGTAAGAAGGGAGATGTTGCCTGAGTCGGTGGAGAGAAGCAGGTCATTTAAGATATGTAGAAGGGCTGTTTCAGTGCTGTGATGTTTGCGATAGGCAGACTGGAAGGGACTGATGACGTTGTTGTCAGCGAGGTGGAGGTTGAGCTGGTTGAGAACGACCTTCTCAAGAAGTTTGGACAGGAAAGAGAGATTGGAGACTGGGCGATAGTTTTTGAGTTCGTTTGGGTCGAGGTTGTGGTTTTTTTTTTAGGAGAGGACGGACGATGGCGGACTTGAAGATATCAGGGATGGAGCCGTTCTCTAGAGATGTGTTGATGATGTCGGTGATGAATGGCAGAAGTTTTGGAAGGCTGTCCCGGTAGAGAGAAGCTGGGAGAGGGTCTAGTTCGCAGGTTTTGAGAGGCATGGACTTTATGGTCTTGAGGACTTCGTCCTGAGAGACGGGCCGGAAGGACGAGAGAGTGGTGCCGGAAAAGGGGATGTCAGGAGGGCAAGGCGGAGAAGGCAGAGTGTCGAGTGTGATGCGCAGAGTTTGGATTTTGTTGGAAAAATAGGTGGAAAAAGCGGACGGGAGTTTTTCTTTGCTGTGTGTGTTGGGGAGAGGAGAGTCTTTAGAAATGCCTAGGAGTGTGTTTCCTGGTAGTGTAGAGGGTTTTGGAAGAAGTGGATTCCAGGATTTTGTTTTGGAGGTGTTTACGTTTGGAGTCGGAGATCATTCTGCAGACTTTGGATCTAGTTGTTTGGAAGATCTGTCTGTGAACGGTAAGGTCAGATGAGCGCCAGCGGCGTTCCGCTTGTCAGCGCTCATGCTCGGCCTGAGCTATGTCGTCAGTAAGCCAGGGGGAGGGGTTCGGTTGGGTATGGAGCAGGTGGTGACAGGTGCATGGGTGTCTAGAAGTTTTTGAAGGGAGGAGTCGAAATAGGATGCGAGATCAAGAGAGGAGGCGGGGTCCAGGAGAAGGTCGACAGCTTCGTCGAAGAAGCTCTCGTGGTTGACAGATTTTATTTTGCGACGAGAGACAAGGAGCTTGGGTTTTTTCGGGGGAGGTAGGTTGAGGGAGACGAGAATAGCGAGGTGGTCAGAGGGAAGCACAGAGGAGGTGTCAGAGTCGAGAAAGAGTTGATCGGAGGTGCGGGTGATGATCCAGTCGAGGGTGTGGCCAAGTCGGTGAGTGGGTTTGGTGATGTGTTGTTTAAGATTGTGGTTTGAAAGTGATGTGCAAAGGCGTTTTGTGTCAGGGTGGTCGGGTTTGTCGAAGTGGAAGTTAAAGTCACCAAGAAGGATGTGTTTTCCGGGTCATGTGCTGTAGTGGTCGAGGAGGAGGTCAAATTCGGTGAGGAACATGGAGTTTGTTTAGAGAGCTTGGAGGGAGGCGATATATACATGAGAAGATGAGGGACTGGCCAGGGAGTGTTGCTATGGCCTCGACAGATTCAATGGAGGGATGAGCAAAAGGTAGAGACTGAGAGAAGGAGAGGTGAGCGGAGAGACAGTCCCTGTAGATGATGGCAATGCCACCCCCTCTGGAAGCGCGCGGGAAGGAGGCCAGGCGGTAGCCACTTGGAGTGACGCTGGCGATAATGGGTTCATCGCCAGCTAGGTGGAGCCACGTTTCGGTGATCACGACAACATCTAGGTCATTGTCTAGAATGAAATCTGAAATCACGTCGGCTTTGCCATCTTTGCAGACAGACTGTGCATTGAACAGACACAGTTACTAAGGCTCCTTCATCAGTAAAATAAACATAAGGACTGATAAATACACACTTTACGTCCCATACAATGGGTGTAGGCAAAAGTGGAGCAGGAACAACTGTCCACTTATTACCATATGTTTTAAGCTGTAGAGCACATAACCTACAGGAGTAGGTACATTAACATCACGAAGCTGACTAAGTTTAAGATACCGTTTTTCTGCATCATCTTTTACATCATCAATTACCTTTCGTTTGTACAATCCAACGGAAACAAGTTCAAGGTCATACACCTCTCCTATCTCACCTTCTTTATCAAAATCTTGCACGTCAGCCAAATCTTTTAACTCTATTGACGGACATGCAACTGGTATAATTCTAGACTTTGGACCAGCACTCATTTTTTATTTAACAAAAATAAAATTTATTTAACTTCCAACACAATATAAAAATCATGCATTACAACTGGTTTGTCATGCTGCTTAGTATCTCCTTATTATCAAGGAGCACTAAATGACCGTCTGAGTTTTGAACTAATTTCAATGACTACTCCAAAGTTATTAAATCAACTGACACAGACGCAACATACAAGATCTCTAACATTTCCTTGGAATATGAAATTGTCACACATACTGATCTAGCCAGACTTATTCAAAATCAGTACCAGTCAAGACTGCTGATTTATTTTGACCATGTGATAAGACACAGTTTAACTAATAAAGACAAAAACGAACCAATGTGGAATATCAACCTGATCACACCTGCTAGGTCACTGAAAGGCATTCTTATGTTGTTTGTTGAACCAGGAAAACCATACCAACGGGATTCAGAAGAATTCTACAATCCAAAGATTACTCATTTGTCCTGCCACTATTGAAGGTCGTCCTAATCAAGTGTATGCTACCTTACCATCACTATGACGAGATCACAAAATATTTTGCAGGTGGAAGGTTTAGAGAAAAACCAGGAAACATAGCAAGCAAAGATCTGCATCTGTCAATACCTGACAGACAAGTATGCACTTTGGTTGGACCTGCGTAGTACAGACGATGACTACCTACATGGGTCAGGTCGTACTGTTGAGAACGGCAGTGATGGAATTACAATCCACATACAAAAAAAGGCTGAAACTGCTGGAGCAATAAATATATGTTTGTATCTGATTTATGACGCTCAACTGAATATCCAAGAAAGCAGACTAAGTGGTCATGTGTATTAAAATTATATTGTGTTTAAAAATGAACTTGCTGACACTCGACACACACTGTGGTTTGTTTTGTGGTGCCACAAGCTGTGGTAAAACTGAATTTGTTCTTAATCTCTTACAAACAAGATACATCTATCATTTCAAAAACATTGTGATATTTTGTCCAACAATCAAACATAACAAAGCTTATCTCAACCGTTCATTCATTTGGACTGACAGCAACATTTATTTAGTCGACCCTGAGAAAAAACTGAACGACTGTTTGATGTCTTTTTACAAACAATTTGAAGGGCAGCCAACTTTGTTTATAGTTGATGACTGCTCAGCAGAGAAAGACATTGTCAAGAAGAGAAACACTTTAGCAGAACTTGCTTTCAGTGGCAGACACGCAAATGTCAGTGTATGGATTCTCACTCAAAAATATAATGCTGTATTGAAAGATTTTCGAGAGCAGTTAAAGTGTATCTGTTTGTTTTACTGTAAGGATCGTGACAGCTTTGAAGACTGTCTTAGGGAGAACGATGTTATCCCAAATAAACATGAACGAGACATTGTGAAAGACAAACTGAAATCAACTAAGCATCTAAAGCTTTTCTTAAAGACAGATCAGCCCGCAGGGTATCCGTTAGTAAATTAATTTATACTTTTGGTTTGTCCATAAAAAATGACAGACGGACAAGCGCAAGCAGTTGATGTTACAGACTACTTTCGATATATCCAGCACTTTGAAGAGATAAGAACACATTACAAAAACCCATTTGCGCTTGCTATAACACCAATAGCGGTACCAACGGTAATAGATGTGATATATAATGTAACTTTGGAATATATTGATGAGTTTGCATTTGGAAAGTGCATTGCTGGTAATTTTAAGACAAATACCTTTGAAGTTGATGATGACTGATTTATAAAAGTGTGTGAACACCTGCACCAAGAGCTTAAAAAACTAAATGTTTGTTTTTTAGGTGTTACAGTTAATAAAGTAGTATTACACAAGGTGCGCCAGTAGTAATATTTTTTATATTATTATTTTGTCGGACAAAATAAAAATGACAAACAGCATGATCGATGTAACAGAGTGCTTAAGATATATCCAACACTTTGATCAGTTACGAACAGATTTCAAACAACCAAACATAACACCAATATCAACACCGGTGATGATTTTTGTGTCATATCAAATGACTTTAGAAATATTTGAGGAGTTACCATTTGTAGACTACATGCCTGTTGATCTTAAGACACATACTTTTGAATTGATGATCAGTTGTTTGAGACAGTGTGTGAACAAATATTCAGACAACTATGCAAACTAAATCTTTTTATTGTAGGTGTTACAGTCAATAAAGTGGTATTACACAAGATGTAATTTTTTCATTTATTATTTTGTCGGACAAATAAAAATGACGGACAATGCCCAAAGCTCGTCAGACTTAAGAAACATGTTTCACACAACAGACTTGCCTATATCCAACACTTACAGTGTCTATGAATCAATAGAAAGACCTTTTTTGGTCATACAAGATAATCTTCTTTCTGGTGTGTAAAGATTCAGATTGTTGCTAAAATAGAATTTACCAGAGTAGATGGTGAAGTGATTGTATCATATATCTCAACAAGACAACACACAGTCAATTCAAGAAGGGAATTGGAAAACGTGTTTAGAGAAAAACTGTTGCCTGACTTTCACGAAGCAATTGACAAAGCAAAAATGAAGGGGTCTGGTTGGCATGAAGGTCGTGTACATGAACTACAACTGAAGCAGTCAAGATATCATCCTATATTAGGCAAATCCTGGCTGCCACTACTGACTGAAGTTGTAGATAAAAAGGCTGTGGTCAATATTCAGAACAATGATAATTTCTGTTTTATGTGGTGTGTGCTTGCTAAACTACACTTTGTAAAAACAAAACCTGAGTGAGTATCTAACTATACCACATTTGTAAATAAACTCAACTTCAGAGGTATAGATTTCCCTGTTAAGGTAGAGGACATAGACTTATTTGAAAAATTAAATCCTGGTATATCTGTGAATGTGTATGTATGGGATAATGAGTCTGAGAACAAGTTACAACCAATTAGAGTATCACCAATTGCCCCAACCTATGGTCAGTCAGAAGATAAGCATGTTGACAATAAGCTCCAGTGATAACTTTCACTACACAATTATCAGGAGTATGTCACGTCTAATTCATGGGCATACAACAAAACACAAGTGTAAACAGGAATTTTGTAAGAAATGTTTGCAAAGATTTTACTCTATTGAAGTAGCACACAAACATGTTAAACATTGTAGGTCGCCTGATCACATTCAAACAGTACTTAGGTATCCAGATCCTGGTAGCAAGATACATTTTAAAAACTATGTTAATCAGCAAAAGCTGCCGTTTGAAGTGTTTGCTGGTTTTGAATCACTGGTTTACCATATGATGGTCCTGTTCCAGAATCATTACCAAAGACTGTAAAATTGAGTGACCAAGTGGTGTATTCTTTCGGATACATTCTTGTTAGGTCAGACGGTGTGCACGAAGAACCTGTTATCTATAGGGGTGAAAATGCAGCAGCTGAGTTTTTAACAGAAATGAGACAACTGTATAGTCAGGTAGTACAGTATTTAGAAAACTATCAGATGCCTTTGATGATGACAGAAGAAGATAAACTAAATTTTGATACGGCGGAGACATGTTGGATTTGTGAACAACCTCTGGGAGGTTGTGAACAATTTCTGAAGGGTGATAAAGTTCGTGACCATGACCACATAACTGGACGTTACAGAGGTGCTGCACATGGTGATTGCAACTTAAAACTAAAAATAGATCCCAAGGCATATAAGTTGCCTATTTTTTTCCACAATCTCAAGGGGTATGATTCACATATTATCATGCAGGCTGTGGATGAGTCTTACAAAAAAATTAGTTGTATTGCCCAGACAACTGAAAAATACTTGACTTTTAGGTTAGACAAATTAGCATTTTATGACTCCATGCAACATTTGTCTTTAGGGCTTGCTAGTCTGGCAGAAGGTCTGACATCGTTTCCAATAACAAGTAAATATTTTGAGCCAGAGTTGATCAAGAAAGGAGTCTATCCCTACAGATGCATTGATCACTGGGTTGTGTTTGAAGAAAGGAGACTGCCACCAAAAGAGAAATTTTATTCTACACTAAATGGAAAAAGTATTTTTGATTCTGATTATAAGCACGCTCTTGATGCATGGAGTAAACTAGGGTGTGAAATGATTGGTGACTACCATGACCAGTACTTGATAGCTGACGTTTGCTTGCTAGCAGATGTATTTGAAAGTTATCGTGAAAAGGGTTTGTTGCACTACAGTCTTGACCCAGCTTGCTACATAACTAGTCCTGGCATGACATGGGATGCATTTTTGAAATCCAGTAAAATATCTATAGACCTGTTGTGTGATCGTACGATGGGTGAAATGGTGGAACGTGGTTTGAGGGGAGGCATAAGTATAGCCGCAAACAACTATGCCAAAGCCAACAACAAATATCTTGATGACCCGAACTTTGACCCCTCAAGGTCAAGGTCATTCATTACATACCTGTTTGAGAAAGCTCAGATCATTTCATGTAAGCACTCAGCTTTTACAGATGTCACGACACGCCTGACGGGGTCAGGGCGCCGTGGACAATGTAAGCGCTAATCGCTCGAGAAGCCCACCCACTCTAAATAAACCACACAACGCCAGTGATAAACAACAAACAAATCCTTTATTACCTACTCTTACTCTAACCCCCACCCCAACCCACTAACGCCCCACACACTCACATATACCCATGCATGCACGCATATAACGTATTAACACGTGAAAAAGATTAACAGATAATGACTAACCGGTGAAAATGACTAACAGGCAAAATGACTAACAGGTGAAAATGACTAACAGGTGAAAATGACTAACAGGTGAAAATGACTAACAGGTGAACATGACTAACAGGTGAACATGACTAACAGGTGAGAATGACTAACAGGTGAGAATGACTAACAGGTGAACATGACTAACAGGTGAGAATCGGCAATGGCTATACAAGGCGGGTACTTTGTCTCTGCACAGTGTCCTCTGTCCCACACTAGACAGGGTGGCTCGTAACGTAAGAGTACTACCCCTACACCGCAGAGCACCGTAGCTGCGCTTGCCCACGCACGCCTGTGACCGACGCGCAGAACGTAGAATCAGCCCGCTGTAGCCCAACGTCAAAGTACTTGTCCAACAGGACTGGCTAGCGAAGGCGTTCCAGCTCCCAATGATGCGTCACCGTTGGTCATGGAAGAATGAAGAGATCGAAGAGCGACAAAATCTTCGAAGCCAGTGCACTGGAAAAGGGCGCATTGTCAGTCAAAGTGTCAACACAGTTAATTCTGGCCTATTTGACACGCACCTACTCACAAACCACGTGAGTTGTGTCTCGTCTCACCCTAATACCCGCCTTGGCCATATTAAATATACAATCATGGATATGAAAGCTTCCTATGTACATTCAACATTCACCAGGTCTGCACTATTCCATTACACTAACATTAAGCTAGCACAACCACTTTTGTATAATAACATTGCCACTGCTAAAACCAACATTATCAAAATATCCAAATGTACATACAAAGATATCAAATAATCACCAGCAACCACCCCACGTGACAATCTTATTACATTACATCTAGGACTTAATACAAATATATTTGAAAGGATACCCACTTTAATTCATTTTGACAACATGGCCCTTTAAATACTGCTACTCACTCTGCGACCGCCGAACATAAACTAAATCCGACACCCACCACATTACAACCCAACCTAAAAACCATGGTTAAAGACTCGATTAAAACATCACTAAAAAACTAGACGAACATACCCTTCCGAACCTATGTACACATTCACACACCCGAGAGCACAGCAGCTAACTGAGAGAAATGGCATGAATCATTACCTGTCACTGGTGAGTCCTCCGACAGGACGAGACAAACAAGATGAACACGAACCGGAGGGGTCTTCTGTTAAGTAGCAGCCGTGGTCACAAGTCTCTTGGACACCCACACCCAGGAACACTGGCCGTGGTCTTGCAGGGAGGGTAACCCAACCCTCACACAGCTTGTCAAGGGCTCCAAACGAGGCCGCACCCTGACCCAGACTCTCGCTGCGCTAGCTAACTCCGCTGACTGACTGTAATATCCCTCTGCTACCTTGCAGTTTAACTTTACTTCTGAACACTGTTCGGTTAAAGCTACTTGACGAAAGCGTGCAACCGCTGTAATCGCTCACCGTTAAGCTAGCTGCACGGGCTTTACCCTTACGCTCACACTACATTTATTAACAAGAAAACGACTTGGCAAAAAAATGAAACAACATGTCACATCCGTTACGTGACAGATGTTTTACTGCTCCAGTATTGTTAGCATTTTAACTTTTGGACTGACGTGCTGGGGGAGAAATTTATGTAACAGAGACCAAGATCGTCTTAACAAAGTAATCCGGAAAGGGGGTGGGGTGATTGGTAGGGCACAGGATAATTTGGACACACTGTACAAGAGACGGATTACAAACAAATTGGCAGACATTCTTGATGACAAAACACATCCACTTAGATATGAATTTGACAGCAGACGTATCGAACGAAGTGGCAGACTCCGAGTACCCAAAAGTCGTACATCACGTTATGCCAACTCTTTTGTCCCTCAGGCTGTTACCCTTTTCAACAGTAATATCAGTAGATAGTGTCGGTCAACATTCTTCCGTCCTTAGTACTAGCCCTCTCAGTATTATTACTAGTATTATTACTATTGTATTCAAAGGTAACAATATGTCTATTACAGTTCATTTCTTTAATTGAGTGTTTTCTTTAATTGAGTTTTTTTTTGTTTTTGTTTTGTGTGTTTTTTTTTTTTTTTTTGTTGAGTGATTGATGAGGCCATGTGTTGTATGGGCAGACAGTGAATTTCCCCATGAGGGATTAATAAAGTATTATTGTATTGTATTGTATTGTACCTTGATGCCAATAATTTGTATGATATGCGATGTGTGAGTTATTGCCCTTGAAAAACTTTTGTCTACATGATTTGTCACAGTGTAATATACAAAAATTAACAAACGAAATTATGAATTATGATCGGAATCACAAAAAGGGTTGGATCTTTTAAGTCGACCTGGAGTACCCACACCATCTACATGATTACCACAATGATTATCCATTAGCTGTTGAGAAAATGTCTTTAACGGGGAAAAAAGAAGACACCAAACGTGTGCCAAATTTGAATGACAAATTCAATTATGTTTGTCACTATCGCTTACTGCAGTTTTACATCAGACATGGGTTAGTACTAAAGAAAGTTCACAGAGGTATTAAATTTGATCAAAGTGCTTTCATGAAAGATTACATAATGAAAAACACAACCCTGCGTGCAAGAGATGGCAACACTGCATTTGACAAAGACTTCTTTAAACTTATGAACAATGCCTGTTTTGGTAAGACGATGGAAAATCCTCATCACTGCAAAGATGTGAGACTGGTCACAACTGAATCAGGTGCAATTAAACTTACAGGTAAGCCACAGTACACAGGGTATAAAGAGTTTCATTCATCATTGTATGCAGTGACACTCAAAAAAAAAAGTTTGTTAAACTGGACAAGCCAGTATTTATTGGTATGGCAATACTTGAGTTATCAAAATTATTGATGCTTGAATTCTACTATGATTACTTTAAACCAAAGTATCCTGAGTGCCGTCTGTTATACACTGACACTGACTCTATGATCATAGACGTGCCTACTGGAGACTTTTATGAAGACATGAAAACAGAGTTGCATATGTATGACACGTCTGATTACCCTAAAGATCACCCCCTGTATAGCACACAAAACAAAAAAGTGCCTGGATAATTTAAAGATGAACTGAATGGAGTGCCTATAGTTGAGTACATTGGACTAAGATCAAAACTGTATTCCATACTGCACCAAAAAGGTAGTCAGTCCAAAGCCAAAGGTATAAAAAAAAAACAGCGAATAAAAAATAAAAATATCCATCATGAACATTACAAGCAAGTATTAGATGGAGAACTAATGCCTGATTATCCAAACAAGACACTCAGGTCAAACAGACATAATCTTTAAATGATCCAAACACATAAAAAGTCACTTGCAGTTGGGGACACAAAACGTGTGTTTCACACTGAGGAAAAGGCTTATGCACCTGGGCATTACAGGCTTAAGTTATCTGAAGAAATAGCCAATGAACTGGTTGATGAACTAATCAATGAATTAGTTAGTGAAATGATTAAAAATGGGTAACAGTGTCTGGGGGAATAATCTGTAATTCTTCTCTGACAAATGCCCTCTGTGGGGCAGGCTCATATAGATAATAAATCGACGGGTTACCGGGGACTATATTTTTTATTTTGTGAACAGACGTAGACCAAATGGGATCAGTTGCCCTGCGTCTGACGTCATTCTCGGCCTCGCTGGATTGAAACAAATATCTCACCTGTTTTGTAAACAAGCTTGTGTCAGGCGGTGTTGCTTTTAGTCCTGGCCCTGAAACTGGTGGCATTGTTTTTAATTTAATAGCATCAGCCACGGCTGTTCAGTTCTTCTACAAACTGACACATTTAGTTAGGGAGTGCCGCGCTAGCTTATCAAGTGGCGCGCTGACCTACTTACATGCATTCCGATGGGTGTCTGGTACCGCCTGATAGTAGGCCTTCTTTACGCTTACTATTTTATGTGGGCAGAGTGCCAAATTTGTCCAGGCTTTAAACCTTGACTGTGCTTTCAAAATACTTTTGTTTGGATTTTCAATGAGTGATATGTGTTAGTGTAACATAGTGCTACAAGTAAGTGCTTTTCTTTTACTGGATAGATTTACCTGTGATTTTTTATAGAAAGTTTTATAGACCAGCATGTGAGCCCGTGTATTTCGCTGACATTTAGAATGGAGTCTGACACACAATATTGCTATTCAAACCACATGGAACGATTGAGTAGTTTGTGCAGGATTTGCCGTGCAGAGCGAGTAAAAGGCAAAGGAAAGACGGACTATAACACTTTAAACTGTGTGTTGATTATGTAGACGATCTTTCTGCTTTTCATGGTATTGACGTATGTACAGATGAAGAAGACAAACATCTGAAGGGAATGTGTAGAGAGCCGCTGGTAACAAGTACACGCAGGACTCAGTCTCTCTGTGAAATAAATTGTCTTGAGACTGATGCATTTTAGCCTGCACCGGCTGTTCTGTGTTTATCTAATTTATGCCTATCAAAATAGCTATTTGATCACCATTAAGAGTGTTTATTATTTTCACTGTGGGTGTCCCATCCGATTTGTAAGATTTAGTAAAGTGGCAGGATTGCTCTTCCAATTTTATAAGATTTAGTGGAATGCTAAAGACAACATCACCTATACAAAGTGTGCAACGGACACTGCCGCTAACCCTGCATATGAACTGTGAATTATTTTGAACATTTTCACTGCCTCTGAAATCAACTACGTTTGGAGATTACGTTAACCCAAGAACTTTCCGTCTGTCTAACACTGGATTACCAATGATGCATCATCCCATTTCAGGACCCACTGAGATCACAAGGTAAATCTATTTGACATTTTGAGTAGTGCATAGCGTAGTGGCTGTATACGATGATCGCTGGCCTGAACCATAATTTTTGCAAAAGTACTTTGCATGAGTTAGAACAGTTGAAAGACGTGTCATTTGCAACAGATTTGCGTTGTCTTCATGGTAAACTGAGCGCCGGTTGCCTGTCTTCTAGTCCGTTGCATGCATTGCTCATCTTCATTTTCCTAAGCATGTCTAGTGTCTACAGAAAGCTTATTTTCTTACATTTTAAGTGTATGTCTTAAATACAAGATACGTTCAGTACAGCTTAAACAACACGCCGTAAATGACCGGTACCATTAAAATGTATCCCGCGTGGCACACGGTCAGCGCTAAGCGTGTACACAGAGAGCGTGCTCGCATAAAACAGTGACAAGAATAGCGCGACTATAGTTGCACAGCCATAACAGATTGCGCTCAGCTCTGTGCTGCCAGCCAGCGGTATTAACAGAGGCGACACGCTGCGCGGCTCCTTATCTTACAGCGCCGGCACACGCGCGTGCGCCTCGAAACTAAATGGGAGGCCTTGAACAGCCGTGGCAGCAGGTTTAGGCTGACCTTCATTATTAATTGCTTTTATCACAGATGGTAATCTCTTAACCCACTCAGTGTTACGTGCATCATGCATGAGTTCCTTAGAATAGTGGTAACTGAAAAGTCTCTCTGATAATTGTTTGTTAAAGTTTTCAACAATTGCCTGTTATCTGTGAACACCTGGTATGCCCCGCCGCACTAGCACACCATGCTTTGCAAATAACTGATTAACTGCGCCTTTAAATTCACTCCCGTCATCGACTTGCACACGCCTAGGGTATTTTGAAGGACCTCTACTATATATTTTTGTTAATGCAGTGGCTACCGTGGTAGCATTCTTGTCAGTTATGGGTTCGGCATCCTTGTACCTTGAAGCTATGTCAACAACAGTTAGTGCATACTTGTATCGTTTCTTTCTTATTGTATCCTGTGGCAGAAACAGAAGATCCATTTGATGGGTGTCATTTGGGGTAGTGTTCACAAATTGAGGTCTTGTTATTTTTCTTGGAGCAGTTAAATATATTTGCCAAATTGCCTGTTTTTGTAGCCACTGTTTTATTTGTTCGAGTGTGACATCCCCACCCACAGCCGCATGTAATTTTTCTATTGCGGTTTTTCCTTTCGAGTACCCAACAGGAGAGTAATATATTTTTGATAGTATAGCTCTGATGTCGGTCATTTCTGCTAGCAATAAAAACTCCAGTAAAATATACAAATGTCATTCCCACTAGAACAAATATTATTTCTCCATTTTTTTTGTTCTGGGCTTGGTTAGTAATAGTCACTAAGTTTTGGTTGCGGGATGGTCATGTCTTCGACAGTAACAAGAAAATATTCTTTGATGGCATCATCGACATTTGAAAATGTATGCTGTGCGTGACCTTCTAGCCTGAGTTTTTCATTGATGAAATCAAGTTTCTCTATTCTTTGCTTCTCGTAATCTTGTTGCGCTTGTGCCAGTTTTTCAGACGCCTCATTGTGACGCTTCATTTCTTCTGCAGATTCTTCTCTACCCATTTTTGAAAAAAGATAGTTTGATCCACTGAAAGAAAGTGCATTAACAACAGCCCCGCCAATCATAATAGCTATAGTTGCCATATTTTTTATTTACATAGAAACATTTTCTGGAATAATTCCTTGCTTGATGAGAAAGTCTTTTGTTGCAATTGACACTGTTTCAACAGCTACTAACTTAGCACTGTCTTCGAAGTCTAATCTACTAAAGTCTGTCGATTTCATTTTGAGGAGACTTTTTCCCAGCATAAAATAAGCAATGATTAGTCCGCTTATTACGGCAGAGTGATAGACAAGGTTCATTATGTTCTTTGTGTCGCTCATTTTCTTATACCACAAAAATTAAAATAATAAATTTATTTACTGCATGTAAAATGGATCGACCGGTGTTGGCGTTGATGGTATTGTGGCGACTTCTTCTTTTGTTTTTGGAGTGTTTGATTTTTTGGACACTGTTCGAGTCTGTGGTTTGTATTTTTTGTATAATTCGTAACCTACGTAACCAAATCCGACAACAAATCCAACAACTATATAATTTGTTATTTGTGACCCTCTCTCATGAAACCAGTCTTAACTCGCAGCGAGCCGATCGGCGCTACACGCAGTAATATGTGGTGGGGGTCAATCTGGGTCATTTTCACTTTTTTGCAGAAATGTATTCTACATACACCAAAGTATCGTATCGTTAAAATCTTTATCATGAAAAATGCCATTAAATAGGTTAAAATGATTTTAAAAGTCTGAGCTCGGCCCCAATTATTCTTTTGTTTTGTGCAAAATGACCCATTTTTAACATAACAGAACACGTTGCATCCCCTACAGAACCCCATCAAGTTATATACTGTTGAAAAGGCCTTTGTCCGCGCTTTCGTGGGCTTGGGTCATGTTCTAAACTACACGGATGTGTTCCTCCCAAATAAGGAAAAACGGGCGTACACAAATGTTCAATTCTGACCAATCAGAGAGTAGAACTCTTAGCGGCATGGCAACGATGAAGTTACAAGAATTCTCATTGGCTGAGACAAGACTAAGGGACACAACTGCATCCTGTTCCGCTGTTCACTTTTCGTCTGTTTACAACACGCGAAAATGAAAGCAAGACTCGATTAAACTATTGTAAATCAGGCAAAAAAACCGCCTGCAGATCAGAAAGAATTGAGCGACCTGATCACAGACTATTTCGTCGCCGATTCTCATCACGACGATAGCTTCTCATACAACGATTTTGAGTTTGAACCAGCTGATCGAGAAACAAGCGAAGAAGCAACAGCTGCATCACACAGTCTTCAACTCTCAATTCAACACATGGATCGAGGTATGTGCATCATTTCTGAATGAAGATGTATGATCATTAGTGTGTGTGTGTGTGTAGAGTGTGTGTTTGTGTGTGGAGTGTGTGTGTGTGTGACCAACTCTCAACAGAAGATGAATAGGCTAATTGTACTACTAATGGCAATACAGAAATGGCTCACATAACAGACAGTTTAAAATGATTTTGTACTATTTTGTTCAGATGCAAAGGAGTGGATGATCCCCAGCATTCTGAGTGAGTGCATGCGGAACGGACTGAAGACAGTACAGCATGAACGCTGGGTATGTATAATACATTATTTTAAGCACTAAACAGAATCATGCAATTTCATGTGTTGTGTCTAGTGAGCAATGACAGTTTATTTTCATTGACTCCATTATTGTTTTTCTTTCAGTTTTCTGACTTCATTATTGTTTTTGTTGCTGTTTTCTGACTTCATTACTGTTTTTGTTTCTGTTTTCAGTATCAGCCAAGAATCCTGACACGCCTTTCAAAGTACAACCAGACACAGGGAATGATGCCAACATGACAAAAGGCTGGGGGCAAAAGAACAACACCCTCAGCTTGACGCTCCATGACACAGACCGCGTGGTGCGCTTTATTTAAAAAACTGTGCATAGGAGGACAATGAGTAGCTTGAATTGGATCAAGTCTGTTGGATGCTTCAGGTTCATTTGCCATGGAAAGGTGTTTTAAGTTTTACACGACCCGCATCACCGACGCTGAAGAGGACAGGTGCTGGCTGTTCCTGACCATGTTGCTCACCTCCCCCCCCTCCCCCCACCATGGCACTAGCAGCCATCATACCAGTTCCTGGACTTTTCAGAGACATACAACAGTACCTATTTCAACACATTCAGGACTACGCTCGAGACGACAAGTATGACATTGTGTGCCCTTCTCCTCACAGCTGATTTCCAGTGTGCAAAGACAACTGTCTGGTTACTGTGCTTGTGTGGTTAGTGTGCTTGTGTGGTGTAGTGTGCTGTGCTTGAGTGGATAATTGTATACTGAAGGGAATTGTTTGGTGAAGTGGTATGCTGCCTGCAATACGTGAGGACTTTCCTTTTTTACATTTCTTCTGCAACCTGTAAGTAAATATTGTGTTTGTTTTTTTAAGTTGTTGCATGTTTACAAATTTATATATGAATGTGGAACTACTAATACTCAGTTTGTAGATTTGTTTTTAGCTTTTGTGACTTCATTTTGCAGGGTAGTGGTAGTAAATAGTATTCATTTCAGTCTGGGACAACAGGCAGCCGACTGTGACTTCTGTTTTGCATGTTTTAAGGATAATTTCTGTCTAGTGTCCTTTTCAGTTTGAATCAATTATAAGTGGGTATAAATGACAAACAATGAAATAAAGTGATTGGCAACTTCATAAATTGGATGTAAATTGTATTCAGTCTTTGTAATGATGGTTTTTATTTTGCCTTGGTGATGGTGGTTTTCACGTTCCTTGAACGCGTCCGCAATCTAATCTTAGATAACATTTGCCACTAAATAAGAGTGCTACAGAGCATTTTCATACATGTTTTGCCTAAATATATTATAATAATAATAATAATAATAAAGGTAATTTGTACAGCGCCTAATCACCAAGGTGCTCTAGGCGCTTTACAATCACAGTAATGAAACAGTGAAGCAGAATACACAAACAAGCACATACAACAAAAAATATACATTAATTTACAAGGGCAAAAACTCACACCACACACTCACACACACACACACACACACACACACACACACACACACACACACACGCATGATGAGCCGGCAGACAAAATGGTCTTTACGTATATGCAACAGAGAAAAGGTGTGTTTTAAGCTTGGATTTGAAAATGGAAAGAGATGATGAGTGACGCACATCAGCTGGGAGAGCGTTCCATGTAATGGGACCAAAATACGAAAATGCACGATGACCTTGAGTGACCTTATTACGTCTAGGGATACGGAAAACACGAGTGTCTGAAGCAGAGCGTAGTGAGCGGGACGGTGTATACAGCTGGACAAGATCAGACAAGTAAGGAGGGGCAGAACCAGAGATGATGTTGAAACAAATAACACAGACTTTATACTGAATTCTGTATGAAACTGGCAGCCAGTGCAAATTAGCTAGTAGAGGCATAATGTGTTCACGTTTCGGTACACGAAAAATCAGACGTGCAGCACAGTTCATGACTCTCTGGATTTGGTCAAGAAGATTTTGCGGAACACCGGACAAAAGAGAATTGCAATAGTCTATTCGGGACAGCACAAGGGAGGTAACAAGTGTTTTGGTAACTTCAACAGTCAGCAGATGTCGAACAGTGCTGATCCTTCTGAGTTCAATGAAGGCAAGCTGGCAAACTTTCTTCACTTGTTCCTTCATTGTCAGCCTGTTGTCAAAAATGACACCCAAGTTACGGGCCGAGCTAGAAAAGGAGATGGCACTCTCGCCCACCATCATTGACTCAGGTAGATCAGCACTGCACGTAGAGGAGCACATCATTCGGAGGGACTCAGTTTTGTCACTGTTCAGCTGGAGCTTGTTCTGTGTGGTCCACTTCTGAACATCACAAATACAAGCCTCCAAAGACTGCACCATTTGATCGACATGTTCACGAAGGGAGTGTTTGTACAATTCTGTATCATCTGCATATAAATGATAAGAAACTAAGTGACGCTCAATGACATGCGACAGGGGCTGTGTATACAAAGTAAAGAGAACAGGCCCCAAGACCGACCCCTGTGGAACGCCACAAAGCAGCTCAACAGGGTGGGACTCAAATCCTGCCACTGAAACCATCTGCAAGCGACCAACAAAGTAGGATTGGAAAAATTTCAGTGCTGTGCTTTGAATGCCAAACACATCACGAAGGCGGGCAAGTAAAATGTCATGGTCAATGGTATCAAACGCTGCGCTCAGATCGAGCAGAGTCAGAACAGAGATTAGATCTTCATCGCTAGCACCAAGTAGGTCATTCACAACACGCAGCAATGCTGTCTCCGTGCTATGACCAGACCTATATGCTGACTGGAACACATGCCACAGACCATTATTCTTGATATGGTCTAGCAGCTGCGTGAGCACTATCTTTTCCAGAAGCTTTGAAAGAAAAGGTAGCAATATACTTTTATGCTCAAACAGAATTGAAATTACCCAGCCAGCACACCAATATAGGTCCAATATTGGCCCAATATTGGCTCAGATATTGGGCCGATATATGGGTGGCAATATTGGTCCAATATTGGAAGCGCAAAATGGCCCATTGTTGGCCCAATATCGGGTAAATGTTGGCTGCCAAGCTGGATCCATTGTTGGCCCAATATCGGGTAAATGTTGGCTGCCAAGCTGGATCCATTGTTGGCCCAATATCGGGTGAATGTTGGCTACCAATATAGTGCCAAGCTGGATCCATCCTAGAACCAGTATGGTGAATATTGGCTGCCAATATAGTGCCAAGATGGATCCATCCTAGGGCCAGGATGGTGAATATTGGCTGCCAATATAGTGCCATGCTTAATCCATTCTGGTGCCAACATGTAGCAAATATTCTGCCAACCTTTTTCCAACATGAATAGTAGTGTCCCAGATTTGGATATTGGTAATTTAATCCAGCTTTTTTTCTGAGGAAAAAGACCATCATGCAAACATATATTAATCTGATAGTTATCAAATCAAACGTTCATCAAAATATGTAACTCAAAACACAACTTAAAAAGAAAGACCTGAACTCAGATTCACAGTGATGCACAAGTTTAATCTGATTTTCAGTTTTATGAAAAGAAAACACTAACTATACCGAAATGAAGGACAATGATTATCTCATTTAACCCTTTCCATCCTGATACATTACTGCCTGAAATAATTTGACCATGATAGCTCAAGAATAGTGCCAGAACAGCTTGGTGCACAGCTCTGTCACCACCCTTGAACTAAAATGGTTGATCTACCCATAACATACCTTTCACAGGGCAATCTGAAGTTAAAAAAAAAATCACCCTCAGGCAGGATTCAATGGATTAATTACATCCCCCCCCCCCCCCCCCCCCCCCCCACAAAAAAAGAAACCTGTCTGTAACAATACACAAAATGTAAAAAAAAAAAAGAAAAAAAAAAAGCCCACAATTATTGAATTAAGAAAACAATTGTTCTGATACATGACATACAAAAACCATCTCTGAATGTATACACACAGATGTTCAGGTACTGGCAATAGGATCTGTAAACATAACAGATTTTGTACACAGCACATTTTTTACCTGCTCCCATAAATAACTTTCATACAGATTAACAGAATATACTGACATAATTCGATTGGAGACTAAATTTCCTCCTAAACATACAGGATTTGGCACAAACAACATTGGTTATGAAAAGAAAGAAGAGAATCTCATGAATTGTCCTTATTAACCCTTTTCATCCTAATACACACATGCTTGAAATTAATTTGACTATGATAATTCAAGGGTGGTGCCAGAATAGCTTGGCACCTGAGACACCAAGCTATTCTGGCACTACCCATAAACTAAAATGGTTAATCTGTCGCAAAATTTGTAATGTAGCCTTCAAGCAAATCTGACAAAATCAGCCTCTGGATTGAATGGGTTAAAAATAGTATCAAATAAAACCTTAAATGTAATGGGGAGGAGGGGGGGGAGGGGGGGGGAGTAAAAGTTCATGCATGCAGCCAGTTAGCATTTTAATAACTTGGAACTAAAAGCAGGTTTGCTCTACATTGCTTGAAAGCCCTAAACTAGCCAGTAGCTGCCATCACTTTTCAAACATAAACACTTCTGCAACAGATGGTTACAAAACATGTATGTCTTATTAAAATGTTATGTGCAACAACAAAAAAACATGAGGTAAGCTTAAGTGATCAGGCAAACTATACTTGTAAAAATAAACAATATGTTTACAAGCATCTTGGCCCGACTGACTTAACAGTGTAGCAAACTGAATATTTGAATCAGAATGAAACTTAATATTGCAATCAAAATTAGTTTAATTTTCTTCTGTCATGGACAGTTTAGTTGAAATTAATGTCCAATGTTTGAAGTTGATGTTGCTTTGACCGGAAAAAAGTTAATTAAAAATTCTAAGATGGTAGACAGAAATGACAGATCTATACCATATATAACCATTACACAACATATATTTTATAACGTTTCATAACAAAAGAAATTGTAGTTTTAACAAAATCACAAAACATGCACTACATTCTAGTTTCTACTTAATATGATAAATCTGATAACAACAGGTATGATTAACCCTTTGGCTGTCTGTATTGCACTATAAGTCGCAATGATTCCTGCAGGAATCATCACAATGTCAGGCAGTACTGATAGCCAGAGGGTTAAGCAGCTTGCAAAGAAACTAAAATAAAACTATACTAATCACTGTCAGTCTGTGTCCTGCAGGAATCATCACAATGCCAGGCAGTACTGATAGCCAGAGGGTTTAGCAGCTTGCAGAGAAACTAAAACTATACTAATCACTGTCAGTCTGTGTCCTGCAGGAATCATCACAATGCCAGGCAGTACTGATAGCCAGAGGGTTTAGCAGCTTGCAGAGAAACTAAAACTATACTAATCACTGTCAGTCTGTGTCCTGCAGGAATCATCACAATGTCAGGCAGTACTGATAGCCAGAGGGTTTAGCAGCTTGCAGAGAAACTAAAACTATACTAATTCACTGTCAGTCTGTGTGTGCTCACTTTGCCGCCTCCCACCTCTGCTTATTCCCATCGCGATCAATTGATCCAGTAACTGAGTTAAAACGTGGCCTATGTCTGTTGCACTACCATGGCACCTTCTCACACCATCTGAAAATAAAATGCATGTCTGATTACTGAATCCTGTAGAGTTGACTTTAAGAGAGGTCACTGAAATTGGTGTTTATACTGTGGAAAGTACCCTTGGGCCAAGTCTGAACATTTACAGAAGACTGTGGCTTGCTTAGTCTCAGAGAAATACCAATTGATGCATGTTTCCTGACGGGCAATGGCTAAAACTAAAAACCATCTGACAGATGACCCAAAACAAAGACTCACTTCGGCCAGTTTTGCAATCATGCAGTCACTTGAATGGTTTGATCCCATTTTGGACTTCAGTTTTCTTTTAAGTCTTTTAAGTCCCTTCTATTTATAGAAAGGAGCTTTTAGGAAAGGTCGCAGTGGGGCGAATTTAATAGCATGTCCATGATGTCAAGGCGAGCAGGCTAAACCTCTAACAATTGAAGCAACAAGATAAAAATTACGTCATGTCTAGTTACACTAACTTCGCTGCTGAACATACATTTGGCGTGAAGCGCCGTATGTGCGAATGTATGCGTGCATATGTATAAACAAGAGTTCTTATCTTTGATATTTCTGTACACACAAGCTTGAATTTAAAACTTGGTCTTGGTGAAATACTTTCTTAAGTGGGTGGCGGCTAAGACAACCTCCGAGCATATTGTAATGAATGACACATTGAAGACATAAACAACCGTTTATAGGAAGTCGGTTGACCCAGATTAGAGACGGTAATTTTTGTCATAATTAGTTGAACCTATAGCTAGTTTGGAGAAAGACATTGGATAAGTTCGTTAGCCAGCTTTTCATCCTTTCAACTTCTTTAGTAAAAATTAATTCTTTTCAGAAAGGCATTAAAACACTACAAAAAACTTTACTTCTAGAGAAAGTCAGACCGGCGGTGACGTAAAAGAGGCAACTCCGTCACTACGGACATACTGACCTAATACTCTAAATATAATAATAATTAAATTTATAAAGTGCTAACTCCCTGCAGTGCAAGCTCCAACATCTGAATGAGCTCTAAAATATGACGGCATTCTCTCTTGCACGAGTGGCCCTCTCTCTCACACAAACATGCGCGCATCTCCAGGAGGAATAGATCCTCATGCGCACTCCAGGCGCCTCTTGGAGATGTTTGGAGCGCGCGTGCATGCACGCACACACACATCGACGCGCTTTAAGAAGAGGATGCAGGTGACCAGTGTACTTAGTATATCATGTAGTTAGGTAAAGTCAACCTGCTTTCACACAAATTATAGCAAGACTGAAATTGTACTATGGAGTTCTAGTTTTGACACAATTTTCTCAAGCCTATGAAGTGAAACTCATATCATGTAAAACTAAATGAATACGTAAAAACTAAAACTTGCGTCATGACAAATGATGTTTGACAAATCAATCACCTCGGCTGTTTGGCCCAGCGCTAGAAGTGGCCACTTAGTTTGTTCCAGGTGCAGTACAGCAGGGAAAATGACTACATTTTGTTTTTCATGAATTTCTTATGTACCGTTCAAGTGTGTGATGCAAAGCTTTGTTTGTTTAAAAGCGGACATTCTGCCCAACACACTGACACCAAACACACTATAGTTGTGACAAACCAGTAGCCAGCAGGATAAGGTGGAAATAAAGAGAAAAAAACAGATCTCACAAAGTTTTGCATCACACACTAGAACGGTAAATAGGAAAGTCATGAAAACAAAAGGTAGTCATTTTTCCTGCTGTACTGCGCCTTGCAGGAAGCCCGCTCATCAGCTAGCCTGACAGCTGAGAGACTCGCTGCCTCAGTGTGCGAGCACGACTTGTGACCCAGTTTCTCGGCTGGCCTGGAACAAACTAAGTGGCCAAACTGAAACAGCCGCATGGCGTGTATGTCTTGACATACGCGTCACGCGGCTGTTTCAGTTTGGCCACTTAGTTTGTTCCAGGCCAGCCGAGAAACTGGGTCACAAGTCATGGTTGGTTGGTTAGTTCAGGTTTAACGTCCACAGCACCGAGGTGATCATGGACGGCCCTGACGGGCGGGTTATGGGGGACAGGGAAATCTATTGCGTATGGAGTACGACCTGAACACTGATCAACTCAGGCGCACTCCAACTGTGCCACTTTGATTTACCAGGACCTTTCAACGGACATGCTATTGAACAAATCCGTTTTTTCCCCTGGATTGTGAGTCCAGCTACCGGGGCCAAGTCATGCTCGCGCACTGAGGCATTATAGAACTCACTGACGCATTGGCAGATCTGTGAGACTTTTTCAATAGATAATTCAACATCAGAATCAGATCAAAGACAAAAGCGAGGACAGCACTCATATAGAAGGGACTTTGTGGGTTATGTTTTATCCCATCTTGTTTTAATAATAAAACAGAGCATTAATTACTTAATTATAATTTACCAATCATTGCGTTGTGCAAGTTACACAGTCTGCTGAAGGTTTCATTCCCCTTTTTTCAGTGAGGTTGTACAATATATCCAGACACTGACTTGTCCTCATCAAAAAGGGCATTGTCCTCCGTACACAATCTTTAAAGTCCAAGCCTCCAGTGGGATAAGTACAGAATCTGCAAACACACACAGAAAAAAATAAAACGGTTTTTACAAATAAAATTTGTCCAAAAGAATCACAATCAAAATTTACCTTTCTCTGTAGTTTTCCTGCATAGAGCAGAAAGCATAAAACGAAACACAAAACTGCATGTAAATTATAATAAAATATTAGTTTTTAAACCTCCAGCTACATAACTAAATTCATCAACTCAAGCAGCACACCACAAAACAAGAAAATGCAAACAATATTCAGATTTCAAATTTATAATTACCATGTTGTTCCTGGTCGCCGCGCGTTGTCTAGGACTGTGTTGAGGTTCTCCAGTTCTGCACGATCTTGTAGTGGGAATTCCTGATTTTTCTCCTCTTCGACCAGTACGACTCATCTTTAAAATCCATATTTTCTCAAGGAGAAGTTTAAAATCGTACTATACACGTACGTATACCTTAATCAGCAAGTGCACGTGGCGTCAGCGAAAGAAATATAGAAGAAAGAAAGCTGGAACTTGGTCTGGCAATGGAATTTGTAGCCTTGATTTGCAGTCAAATTTGGCGGAAATAATCGCAGCATGTGCTATACCGGCATGCAATGCAGTGTCTGACAAAACATAGAATGTGGCGAATAAATGTTATATAAAAAAAATTATTTAACAAAAAAAAAGTCACGGCGTGCCCAAACTATGGTAAAAGATTGCCGTTGTATATTTATTTTCAAGATAAATGTCGGCTAGATTTAAAATTTCATCTGTCAATGTTGCGAATTGGGCCAGACTGGCTCGCCTATCGTGTGCCAACATTTGCAGGCGAAGCAGCGCGCGGGCGCGGTACAGCCTCCGGCGGCTCGCGTGATTGTTCCAGCTTGGCACCAAGATTGATTATACCGGCGCGCGCGCGGGCTCACGCGATACCGGCGCGCGTGTTGGTTTCAGCATGGCGCTAAGCTCTCGCATACTGGCCCAATATATCGGCCATTATCCAGCAATGGACCAATATTTGCCCAAGATACTGTGCGTGCTGGGTATTTATGCCTTGAGTTTGATAGCAAAATATGAAAATGCATTTTCCCCCCAAATCTGTCATGTTTACATTAGGTATGGCACTTTTGAGGGCTATTTATCACAAGACCCTGACTAGCTAGCAACTTAATGTGAGGTTTTACACATAGTGATGGACTTACTGAACCACCATGTAAAATATCAGGTTGATTGGTTGACTTTGAACCCCCGTTGCTAAGGTAGGCGTGCAAGACATGCACACATAAACTTTGCAGGCTGTTTTCTCAAAATGGCCACCGGTGCATTTAACAACTTTAAACCCTAATAACTTCTACCATTTTTGCACTACAGCATTCATTCATATATCAAATTAATCAGCAGGCTCTGTACATTTCAGAAATGTATATATCTCAAAACACCCAAAATGCAAGTTAAGACTGATTTCGTGAGAGAGGGTCACATTTAGACTCAGTTGTTTGTCTCTCACTTTGTGGGGGGTGTGAGGGTGTTGGCCCTGATGGTAGTGGCATTGGTGCTGGGGTTGGAGCTGTTGGTGGGGGGTCAGTTACATGAGCCTTTTCTGTTAATGCCTGAAGCTGTAATTTTTTTTTTCTGCTATATTCAGCTAATCTTTTCCCAGCCTCTATCCGAACTGGGCTTTTAGTTTTAGTCACCGTTTGAACCTGTGTCATGACAGGACTCAGTTGTGGAGTCGTCTGGGTCTAGTCCATTTTTTTCTGCTTTAAAATTTATTTTAGAAAAATCAATATGACTCCCAGTAACAAGCAAGGTTACCACAGGTGCAAGATAATTTCCAAACTTGTAAAACATAAGGCATGCTAATTTACCGATTGAACTTGAAACTATGGGGTTGCTTTCTAAATCGTGTGACAGACTGTCACTATCGACAGGTAGGAAGTGACTCACAGCTTTTGTGTATAGACAGACAAGAGATCAACTCAAATTACGGGTCATTAGTGAAGCAATGTGATTTTCATATTTAGCATGAAGTTTGATTAGCTCATCAGCGGTGAGAGATTCTATGTCTTCTGTCATGTATTGTTTACCGAGAAAAGCTTTTGATTTTCCAGAAACAACTACAGAGAGAAGGCGCTGTTTTTTAGAGTCCAAGTCTTTGTTTTCTACAGAACAGATATCGCTTAGAAGAAGTAATTCGTCTTGGTTCATTTTATAATGTAATATAATATTTATTTTGTTTAAAGAAATCAATGACAGCATTAATTATTAAGATAGGGTGGGGGATCTGCCTTATAATCGCGGGTTGGCAGCTGATAAAAAAACGTAGCTTAAATGATTTTTGGAATGAAACTAATTATGGCTGATAAAAAAATGTAGCTTAAATGATTTTTGGAATGGAACTAATTATGGCTGGGCAATAAAAGCATTGGTGGTATTTGCTGGCGTGGGTTTGTCTAATTACCGAGCTAATCAAATAAATCGATTGATTATTAGATAGGAGTCAGAGAAGCCCCTCATTGTTTATCTCTTCACTTGGGAAGCGGGTGTAAAATTCATGCGCTTTGCTGGTTAGAAGTGTGCTCAGTTTAATAGCCCAAGTCTCTTATCTCCAGTTGTTGCTGCTTGTGAAACGCTCGAATCGCTCCAGATAAGCGCCCATCTTATCAGAATTTTCAAAAAAAGGTGGAAGCTTTGGCGCACAGGCTGTTTGCTCTCTGCTGGCTAAGGCTGTTGCTTTAGTAGCTGTCTGGCTCTGTGCCTCTATCTCCAACTGCTTTAAATGAATTTCATGTTGACCCTGCCTCCTCTCTGCCTCTTCTCGCTGTTTCTCTGCTTCTTCTCATTGTTTCTCTGCCTCTTCTCGCTGTTTCTCTCAGTGCTTCTTCTCGCTGTTTCTCTGCCTCTGCTGCTTGAATTTTGAGTTTTCTGATTTCAGGCTCTTTAGCTCTTTCTTCTCTCTACAATCTCTCTTTTTCTTCTCTCTCTCGTCTTTTTTCTTCTCTCTCCTCTCTCTCCAGTCTCTCCTTTTCTTCTCTCTCTCTCTCTCTCTCTCTCTCTCTCTCTCTCTCTCTCTCTCTCTCTCTCTCTCTCTCTCTCTCTCTCTCTCTCTCTCTCTCTCCAGTCTCTCCTTCTCTCTCTCTTTTACAAACTCGAGGAATTGAGCTCCTTCGAGTCCACATTCCTTTCCAATTTTAAGGAATGTCTCCATCTCCGATGTGTCTATCTCTGTGGTTCACTGCTGGCTGTTGTCTCCAGCTACCCTTTCCACTGAGCCAACTGAAGAAGTCCTGTCGGAGGTGCCAAAATATTACGTGTTGAGTCATAGTAGTAGTATGATAAACACACCAGACGCATGCACCTAAGGTTCTTGTAAAGAAACTTCACTCAGCTGCAACCCGTCACACGTGGCTTAAGGATGTAGACCACACTGGAGTAACAGTTCCAACAATATTTTACTGCAGCGATGCGATCTCCACACAATGCATTCACAAATGCACCAACACTGGTACAATGTCTCAGCTACCGTGCGCAATGTATCCACGCTTTTGACACACTGTGGCTATCATACAATGTAAACACTATACTCACAAACCAGCCGCGGCTAGGTGAGGCACTGTATAACTCTATCACTGACAATGTACAATCGCGCTTCCTAGCCCTTACTGATTAGCGTTGTAACCCAGATTCTTCAGGAAAAGATGATCCTTAACTAACATCCATTCCCTCTCTCAAAAAGTAATACCAAAAGGTTTTCCCAAACAGTTTAAAAAGATATTTATTTTCACTACAACATCAATTAACCGGTGGTATGGTAACACAAAGACATCAGTGACTAGGGGACAAAATAAGACATGAGAGAACAGACTGACAGCAACCCGATCCGTGGACACTGTAATAAACAACAAAAGAAATATAGGTGCCATAACATAAAGCAAAGGCAATGGATTGTTTCCCATTACAAATATTCAAACTAGAACATAATAATTGAGCACACCGTGGAACCTAATACAAAATAGATCCTTCGATTTACTGCAAAACCCCTCGCAGCAAAAACACAATATATTAGGGCTATGTTACGCTTGTTTGATCTGGCCCGAGCAGCTCAAGCGCAACAAAGCTATACAAATCACCCGGTTTACGGAAACTTATTCCATAAGTTTAATACACGTCGGTTAATACAACAGCCCTACGCGCGATTGTATCATCCGAACACCAAGAAATCCACCCTGTAAGCCCCATTTAAGACTGCAGGTGAAAATCCAATTACAAACAGTAATCATAAAAGTATATATGGCTCAAAACACCCAATAAGTTACCAATTCCACAGATATATGCTGAGACAAAGATACACGTGGTTCTTGTACTATTACAATCCAAGGATACCCCCTGCATCACAATGTAATTCGCATAAAAAGACATTCATCCTATAAATTTAATGCAATCCCTAAATGAAAGCAACAATATTTCTTAATTAAAACACTTTACTTACTTACTTATGCCTGTCACCCCTACCCGGGTATAGGCCGTCGACGAGAGACCTCCAGCAACTCCTGTCCTGTGCTTCTCCTTCGATTCTACTCCAGGTGGTTCCCAGTCTCTTGATGTCTGCTTGGAGGTCTCGACGACAGGAGTTTCTCGGCCTACCTCTTTTCCTCTTTCCCTGGGGGTTCCATGACAATGCCTGCCTAGTGATACTGGAAGCTGGCTTCCTCAGGCTGTGACCGATCCAGCCCCATCTTCTTCGCCCAATTTCATTCTCTGCTGTTATCTGCTCTGTTCTGTCCCAGAGTCTGACGTTGCTGATCTTCTCTGGCCAGTGGATTTTCAAAATTCTTCTAAGGCAACTGTTCATGAAGGTCTGTACTCTGTTGACTGTGGTTTTTGTCAATCTCCAAGTCTCTGCTCCATATAGGAGAACTGCTTTTACATTGGAGTTGAAAATCCGGACTTTGGTGTGTTGTGACAGCTCTCTGGAACTCCACACTTTTTTTAACTGGAGAAAGGCTGCTCTGGCTTTACCGATTCGTGCTCTGACATCTGCATCAGTGCCGCCTTTTTTGTCTATGATGCTCCCACGATAGGTGAAGGACTCCACCTCCTCCAACGGGGTGCCTGTCACGACACGCCTGACGGAGTCAGGGCGCCGTGGACAATATGAGTGCAGACACTCGAGAAAACCCACCCACTCTAAATAAATCACACAACGCCAGTGATAAACAACAAACAAATCCTTTATTACCCACTCTTACTCTAACCCCCACCCCAACCCACTAACGCCCCACACACTCACACATACCCACGCATACACTCATAACGTATTAACACTTAAAAAAGATTAACATATAAAAAAATGACTAACAAGTGAAAATGACTAACAGGTGAAAATGACTAACAGACGAAAATGACTAACAGGTGAATATGACTAACAGGTGAATATGACTAACAGGTGATAATGACTAATATGGCCAACGGCTATACAAGGCGGGTAACTTTGTCTCTGTACAGTGTCCTCTGTCCCACACTAGACAGGGTGGCTCGTAAAGTAAGAGTACTACCCCTACACCACAGAGCACCGTAGCCGCGCTTGCCCACGCACGCCTGTGACCGACGCTCAGAACGTAGAATCAGCCTGCTGTAGCCCAACGTACTTGTCCAACAGGACCGGCTAGCGAAGGCGTTCCGACTCCAGATGATGCGTCACCGTTGGTCGTGGATGATGAGATCGAAGAACGAAATCTTCGAAGCCAATCTTCAAAGCCAATCTTCGAAGCCAATCTTCGAAGCCAATGCACTGGAAAAGGGCGCATTGTCAGTCAAAGTGCCAACACAGTTAATTCTGGCCTATTTGACACGCCCCTACTCACAAACCACGTGAGTTGTGTCTCGTCTCACCCTAATATCCGCCTTGGCCATATTAAATATACAATCATGGATATGAAAGCTTCCTATGTACATTCAACATTCACCAGGTCTGCACTATTCCATTACACTAACATTAAGCTAGCACAACCACTTTTGTATAATAACATTGCCACTGCTAAAACCAACATTATCAAAATATCCACATGTACATACAATATGAAATAATCACCAGCAACCACCCAACGTGACAAACTTATTACATTGCATCTAGGACTTAATACAGATATATTTGAAAGGATACCCACTTTAATTCATTTTACAACATGGCCCTTTAAATATACTCACTCGGCGACAGCCGAACATAAACAACTAAATCCGACACCCACCACATTACAACCCAACCTAAAAAACATGATTAAAGACTCGATTAAAACATCACTAAAAAACTAGACGAACATACCCTTCCGCACCTATATACACATTCACACACCCGAGAGCACAGCAGCTAACTGAGGAAAATGGCATGAATTTACCTGTCACTGGTGAGTCCTCCGGCAGGACGAGACAAAACAAGACGAAGACGAACCGGAGGGGTCTTCTGCTGAGTAGCAGCCGTGGTCACAAGTCTCTCGGACACCCACACCCAGGAACACTGGCCGTGGTCTTGCAGGGAGGGTAAAACAACCCTCACACAGCTTGTCAAGGGCTCCAAACGAGGCCGCACCCTGACCCAGACTCTCACTTCGCTGGCTAACTCCGCTGACTGACTGTAATATCCTTCTGCTACCTTGCAGTTTAACTTTACTTCTGAACACTGTTCGGTTAAAGCTACTTGGCTAAAGCGTGCAACCGCTGTACTCGCTCACCGTTAAGCTTGCTGCACGGGCTTTATGATTACGCTCACACTACATTTATTAACTTCCCTAAACTAAGGCTATTTACAGAAGTCGGCGACCTACATTTATTGACAAAAAAACGACTTGGCGAAAAAATGAAACATGTCACATCCGTTACGTGACAGTGCCAGCAAGCAAGATTGGTTCTTCCCTGGTTGTGTTCAGCCTCATTGTCTTTGTTTTCTGTTTGTGAATGGTAAGGCCCACTTGGGACGAGATGTCAGCAAGCCTTGTGGTCTTGTCCTGCATTTGTTGATGAGTGTGGGACAGTAATGCCAAGTCGTCTGCAAAATCGAGGTCGTCAAGCTGTGTCCACAGTGTCCACTGTATTCCACTTCGTCTGTGCTCTGTGGTCATCTTCATGACCCAGTCTATGGCCAGTATGAAGAGGAACGGAGACAGCAGACACCCCTGCCTGACACCAGTTCTGACCTGGAGCTCCCTGGTGAACTGCCCTTCATGGATCACGCGACATGTCATGCCATCGTAGCTGCTCTTGATCAGGCGGACGAGCTTTGTGGGTACACCGTAGTGTCGTAGGAGTTTCCACAGAGTCTCTCGGTCCACGCTGTCAAATGCTTTCTCATAATCCACAAAGTTGACGTACAGCGGGGAGCTCCACTCCAGAGACTGTTCCACGATGATACGGAGAGTGGCGATCTGGTCTGTACATGATCGGTAATTAAAACACTTTACCAACCTGAATTAGCATCCGAGAACGAGAAGTCAGTGCATGCTCTCTGTCCCCCGCTCAACAATGAAATGCCAGAGGAAGAGGAATTGTCAAAGAGGACTGAAATTTCCACAACAGGAAGTAAACAATCGGAACCAAAATAATCACTAAAATATTACAAACTACACCAAACATTATTGTGGCAATATTATTACAAGGTCATTTCCAAAACCAAAACTAACAAAACTTGAGGAAGAAAGGAGAATTTATTGGTCTCTGTCTAAAAAGTGAAAACAGCAAGAACAATTCTAAGCTTACTCAAAATACAACTATTAACCTATCACAGGGGTGATATAGGTGTAGCAGAGGAGCCCTCTGCTAACGCTATCACTAGTTACTACCAGCGAGTCAGAGTTCAGTGGTTTAGTGCACGCTTGGCGCACTGTGAGCGAGAATTTTGCTGACTTAGCTAGTTAGTGTGTAGCGGACTACACGCGCGAAGCTGTGACGTAGTTTCCGGTCCCAGAGGCTGGGAGCCTATATAAAGCGGCCGATTCTCAGTCTCGTGGGTGGTTGTGCATAATGATCACCCTCCCCTTCCCCCTGTGAGCGGTTGTGAATAATGATCTCTCACACTCCAGTCCCCTTCCCCCTGTGAGCGGTTGTGAATAATGATCTCTCACACTCCAGTCCCCTTCCCCCTGTGAGCGGTTGTGAATAATGATCTCTCACACTCCAGTCCCTCTCCCCCGTGAGCGGTTGTGAATAATGATCTCTCACACTTCCCGGCCCTACCCCACGAGGCGGTTGTGAATAATGATCACCTCGAGCCACCCCGACCCTACCCCACGAGGAGGTTGTGAATAATGATCACCTCGAGCCACCCCGACCCTACCCCACGAGACGGTTGTGAATAATGATCATCTCGAACCACCCCGGCCCTATCCTATAGGGACAGTAGCGTTTAGTTCTAGTTCACCCAAATAGGGGTTAGGACAGCGCGTAGGTTTTATTGGTAAGTGCGTATAGGTGTTAGGCCTAAGAGTTAGGTTCGCTAGGAATCGTAGTCATAGGAGATAGGTCTGCTAGGTGTCGTAATCGAAGGTATAGGTGTTATGCCTATGTGCGTTTAAGGTTATTAGCACTTGCACTGGTTTAATTAACTTTGATTATGTTGTTTGTTTCATCATGAATGCTTTTCTGGTATAAATAAATCTTGGAACCTTACTTCTATCTTACGATGCTCGGCTAGAGTGAGAGCAAGACTGAGACTGTGCGTGTGTATGTGCGAGAAGTTTGTGTGTGTGTACGGTCCGTGCATGTATGACGGTGTGACTGATCGTGCGAGCGCACGTTAGCAGCTCAGTAGCGCGTAACAGCAACAAACACCAAATCCAGTCAAAATAGGGTTTTTCTGGATACTGTGGTCAGTCCATTGCGCAGGTAACTTTGGCTTTAGAACACGTGGCAACGCGAGGCAAGTAAACACGGATTTCAGTTGTGCGCATGCGAGACCAGAGTAGACTTACAGTCTACTCTCCACAGCAATATTCAGTCCTTCCCTAGACCACAAAAGGAATTCGGACTTAAACTCCCTAGGCACTTGAGTACTGTATTAGATGGGCAGTTTTTGTCTATCTGATAAACTATTTAAGTCGCCTAACTGAGTCCGGTTACAAAAATTGGTGCCGTGACCAGGATTGTTGTTTGACCAGGATTGTTGTTTGACCAGGATTGTTGTTTGGCTAGAATTGTTGTCTGATTCTTCTTGACCGAGATACTTCGTTGGAGGAAGGTAGTTAGCGCTGTGAGTTTAAGACTATGTGCTGTGCCAGCGGCAGACTAGCTGTGTCACTGTCGACACGTCTTTCCCGTTAGCGTGGTACGCTGGGCGGGGGATGATGGAGGATCATCGCCTACCAAAGATCACACTGTTCGGCGAGCTTGCTACTGGACACCGTGACAGAGGGGCACCAAAGAAGAGATACAAAGACTGTCTCAAGAAGTCACTTCATCATCATCATCATCAGTCCCTTGCCCGAACTGGGCGTTGGGGGGACTGAAAGGCAGCAGCAACAGACAGTGCTCTCCACTGAGTTCTATTTTTCTGCGGTGGCAAGCAAGTCTGGCATCTCGAGTTCGGTCCATTCTTTTATGTTTGCGACCCAACTCTTTCTCTGACGACCTCGCCGACGACTTCCTTCGAGAGTGCCTTGGAGGATAGTCTTGGACAAGGTGTTGTGTCGGGTCACGTGGCCAAACCAAGCAAGCTTGCGCCGTTTCACGGTTGCCAGAAGGGGTTCATGTGGGCCCACCAGGGAAGTGACGATGCTCCGTACATATTCGTTGGTCTTGTGCTCGCGGTACGAGATGCGGAGCAACTTCCTCAGGCACTTGTTCTCAAAGGCCTGGATTTTCTTTTCTGAGTCTGCAAGCAGTGTCCAAGTCTCACAGCCGTAGAGTAGAATAGACACTACGAGGGACTTGTAAAGCCTGTACTTGATGGTGAAGCTGATGGAGTTACTTCGCCATATCCTGTCCAGCCTGGCCATTGCGGATGTTGCTGTACCTATCCTGATACGGATCTCTGCTATGCAACTACCGTCTTTGGACAGGGTGGCTCCCAAGTACTTGAAGCTATTGACCTCTTCTAGCTTCTGGCCGTTCATGTGAATGTTGCTGCTGCTGTCGCTTGTGGTGTTGATCATCACTTTGCTTTTATCCGTACTGATCTCCATGCCATAAGACCCTGCGCTAGTTGAAAGTTTGTCTGTCAGGTTTTGGAGCTCACTATTGCTGCCTGCCATGAGGTCAATGTCGTCTGCGAATCGAAGATTGCACAGGGATCTGCCACCAATAGAGATTGAAGTATGGTGGTCGTGGAGGGTTTCCTGCATGATCTTCTCCAGGAATATGTTGAAAAGGACAGGAGAGAGCAGGCATCCTTGACGGACACCGATCGTCGTCCTGAAGAACTCGCCTGACTGATTGTTAAGTAGAACCGCGCTGCAGGCGTTCTTGTAAAGCGCTTCTATCATTTGGATCAGTCCCTCCTCTATGTTGAACGATCTCATGACTTGCCAGAGTCCGTCGTGCCAGACGCGATCAAATGCTTTCCTGAAATCAATGAAGTTGTGGTAGAGTTCGCGCTGATGATGCAGATGTTTCTCGATCAGGACGCGGCAGTTGAAAGGACTGATGGACAAGCAACAGAATAAGAAGTCACTTAGTGCCTGCCAAATCGACCACCACCAGTGGTCTTCGCTTGCTGCGGACCGTGACACCTGGCGCTCCACCATTTACAAGGCAGCTGTCTCCTTTGAGGACCCTCACAGAGCTAGCATTAAGGACAAGCGGCTCAGGAGAAAAAACAGAGATGCCGCAGCTCAGAACCCTGGCCATACCTTCCCCTGCAGCCACTGCGGTCGAACCTGCCTGTCTCGGATTGGCCTCCGCAGCCACGAACAAGGCTGCAGACGTCGTGGTCAACTCCTATAAAATCTTCGTTCGCGAAGTCAAGCCAAGACTGGTATCGGTACTGGCAGGGAGCGTTTTCATTAGTACTAGTCGTGAGATTTTTAGTAGTGGCGGAAACAGTCCGAGTTTGAAGTTGGTTCTAATTTGATTTTAGCGGTTCGTGTTGTAGTCTGTCTGTGTGGGAAACGCAGTTGAACTAGCGACGTTTTCACAACACGGATAGTGAGGTTCAGTCTACAAGATGGGTGCAGTCTTAGGATTCCTTAGGCTTCTTGTTCCAAGCTGGTTGGTGTCAAGTAGTTCTAAAAGTCAGGATGGTAGAAGAAGGAGTAAACCTAGAAGGTCGGCGAAGAGCAGCAAGCACTCGGTTTACAGTGAGTCAGATAGCAGCAGTGAGGAAAGCTCATGCAGTCACAGTAGTCGTTGCTCGCAAAGGAGCACGATGAACAGGAACACTACGAGAAATAGATCCTTTCTGAATGACAGTGGTAATTCGTCTAGGAGAGAGAGGGTGCCTGAGATATTCACTGGCACAAAAGGATACTTGAAAGACTGGCTTTGCCATTTCGAGACTTGTGCAAGATGGAATGGTTGGGACTATAGTGAGAAGGGAGTGAATCTAGCTATGTCACTCCGGGGTCCAGCACAACAGGTGTTAGGTGAGCTTGCGCTAGAGAGAATAGAGGACTATGACGCTATCAGGTCGGCCCTTGAACGTCGTTTTGATCCCGCTGAGAAAGAGAATCTTCGTAGAGTGGAGTTCAGGTCAAGGAATAAAAGAAAGAACGAGAGTGTGACGGAGTACGGGTTTGCGTTAAACGTATTGCTAGTAGTGCATACCCTAGGATGCCTACTGAAGCAAGAGAAACCATAGTCATAGATCAGTTTGTTAGTGGTCTTCCCTCTAGAGACTTGAGAAGGCATGTGCAGTTCAATCATCCCACGACAATACACGAGGCAGTAGCACTGGCTAGTGAATTTGAGTCGTTTGATGAGAGATTTGATGGCAGGATGAAACCAGAAGACCCAGAGAGACATGTTGATGTTACTGCTAAGGGTGTTAGAAGTCTTGAAGAGAAAGATTCAGCTGAGGCAGGCTTAGCAAAGGCTTTCCAGAATCTGAGTGACAGACTTACTTCTGAGATTCAGCTGAGGCAGGCTTAGCAAAGGCTTTCCAGAATCTGAGTGACAGACTTACTTCTGAGATTCAGCTGAGGCAGGCTTAGCAAAGACTTTCCAGAATCTGAGTGACAGACTTACTTCTGAGATTCAGCTGAGGCAGGCTTAGCAAAGGCTTTCCAGAATCTGAGTGACAGACTTACTTCTGAGATTCAGCTGAGGCAGGCTTAGCAAAGGCTTTCCAGAATCTGAGTGACAGACTTACTTCTGAGATTCAGTTGAGGCAGGCTTAGCAAAGGCTTTCCAGAATCTGAGTGACAGACTTACTTTTGAGATTCAGCTGAGGCAGGCTTAGCAAAGGCTTTCCAGAATCTGAGTGACAGACTTACTTCTGAGATTCAGAAAGTAACGAAAGCGCTGACTCGTCAGTTGGCAGGAGACAAGACTAGAAGAAATCCTGATGTTGTTTGTTATAAGTGCAAAGAGAAGGGGCACTATGCCAGGCAATGCCAGAAAAGTGAAGACAGAGACGGGAATGAGTCTGTGCGTAACGAAAACGCGCCAGGCCAGGGAAACTAGGGCGGGCGGAGCTCTCAGCAGCCAGGGACTCGGCCCAATTAGCAAGTGATGACGGCTGCTTAGAGAACACGAAGGGGCCGCGTTTATGTGTACTGTCAAACACTGGATGCTGGATGGCACCAGTAGTGATAGGAAAGGTTTCTTTAGACTTTTTTCGGATAGCGGGTCTGCTGTCACAGTCATTAGTGCCAGAGATTTCAAGCTAGTCAATATGGAAAGATCGGCTCTGAAGAAAAGTAAGTTGAATCTTTGCACAGCTAGCGGTGACACTTTAGAAATTCAGGGTGAAGCCACGCTTTGCTTGAAAGTAGGAGGACAGAGGTTTAGGCATGATGTAGTAGTTGCAGACTTAGGCAGTTCGTCAGGTATTCTAGGCACTGATTTCATGCAGAAATACGGTGGCGTGCTAGACTTAGCGCGAAGTACTTTGATGATACGCAATCAGGTGGTTCAGTTGAAGAAAGAGAGTTCAGGTACAAGTGCAGAGGTTAAAGTGTGTTGAAATTCACTAGGGTTCCCCCTAGGTCTGAAATGTTTTTGAAGGCATCTTTCGTTCAGCCGTGTCAGTTACAGAAAGCTGATGGTCTGTTAGAAGGTGTTGAGAGTTTCACGAGTGAAACAGGGCTAGTAGTTCCAAGGTGCATGGTTCAGGTGTCACAAGAAGAAATCCTTGTTCCTGTTACCAACTATACTGATAAAGAGATTGTAGTGAAGCCAGATACAGTTGTGGCGTCTATAGAAACTGGGTTTTCAGTGAACTCTTTGTCGACTAGTTCTGAAAAGAAGAAGAAGTGGTCTATGTGGATGACAAACTCCCTATTATAGTCACTTAGTGGATTTGGTCGCTAATGTTTCGACAGATGTTAGCGAGGAGACAAAAGACAAATTGAAAGAGACTCTCTTAGAGTTTCAAGATGTTTTCCAGTCTCCAGGTGAACAACTTGGACAAACAAAGTGAAACACACTATTGACACAGGAGGTGGCAAACCTGTCAAGTTGCCCCCTCGTCGTATTCCCGTAGCTCAGAGAGAAATAGTGGAGGAGGAAATAGACAAAATGTTGAAGCAAGATGTCATAGAACCCAGTGACAGCCCCTGGGCTGCTAACGTGGTACTTGTCAAGAAAAAGGATGGTACAACTAGGGTTCTGCGTTGACTATAGGAAGTTGAACCAGTTGACACGCAAAGATGCTTATCCTTTACCCCACATTGGTGACTCGCTTGACGCTTTGTCAGGTTCGTGTTGGTTTTCAACTCTTGACTTAGCTCAGGGTTTCTTCCAAGTTGAGATGGATGAAAATGATAAACAGAAGACAGCGTTCGCTACGCATAAAGGTCTTTTCCAGTTTAAGGTCATGCCATTTGGGCTATGTAACAGAGAGACTCATGGAGATGACTTTAAGTGGTGTTCTTTTTGAGAGATGTCTAGTCTACATTGATGATGTCATTTGTCTAGGCAGAACAGAGGAACAGGCACTGGAAAATCTCAAAGTTGTTTTGAAGAAGTTCAGAGATGCCAATTTGAAGCTCAAGCCCTCGAAATGTTCGTTGCTGCAGAGCGAATGCGCTTTCCTAGGGCATGTGGTTTCGAAAGAAGGGACAAAGTGTGACCCAAAGAAAGTAGAGGCAGTTGTTAACTGGCCTGTCCCTACTTGTGTTTCAGAAGTCAGAAGCTTCTTAGGAATCACGTCGTATTACAGAAAATACATTTGTGGTTTCGCTGAGATAGCTAGTCCTTTGACAAACTTGACTAGGAAAAATCAGAAGTTTGTTTGGTGCGAACAGTGTCAGCAAGCTTTTGAGAAACTGAAAGTGGCTTTAGTGTCTTCTCCCGTTCTTGCTTATCCGACAAGAGAGGGCAGGTTCATTCTTGATACAGATGCGTCAGCAAATTCCATTGGTGGCGTATTGTCTCAGATTCAGGATGGAGAGGAAAAGGTGATTGCTTATGCAAGTTGCGCTTTGTCTAAGAGTAGGCAGAGGTACTGTACCACATACAGAGAGCTGTATGCAGTGGTGAGGTTTGTGAATTACTTTTCTCATTATCTTTGGGGACGTCCGTTTCTGGTCCGGAGCGATCACAGTTCCCTTAGGTGGTTAAAGTCCTTTGATCAAGCCGAAGGCATGGTAGCTAGATGGATAGCTACGTTGGACACCTACAATTTTCAGATAGAGCACCGGAGAGGCGCCCTACATGGAAATGCGGACGGGTTGTCGAGGATTCCAAGATGTTGTCAGAGAGAGGAGTGTGATCAGTGTGCTAAGAAGCATGTGAGAGTGGTAACACGTCGGCAAGCACGTGGTCATGACTCAGCTGATGGTGGGAAAGCTAGCGGTTCTCGGAGGAATGCTGCTTCACCGAAGGGTGAAGATGTTCCGCGTGCGGACCCAACTATCAGTGAAAGTCAGGGCGACACTACCACCGACAGGTCAAGTGTAGAAGTCAGGGAAGATGAATCGGTTCAGAGTGATTCTGCCTCAGTGTCTAAAGGGGAAACCGTGGATTCTGCTCAGTCTTCTGCGTTTGGTCCTGGCATGCAGGAAAGCAACTGGTTAGCTGGCTGGTCTCGTGAGGACTTAGAGATGTTCCAAAAGAGAGATCCAGTGACTAGCATTCTAATAGCTCTGATAGAGAAAGGAGAGAAGCCTCCTAGGACAGAAGTTAGCAAGTATAGCGCAGCTGTCAGAACACTAATTGCTCAGCCGTGGGACAATCTGAGAGTAGTGGACGGTTTACTATACGTTGTGCCTGATAAATGTGTTACTCAAGAAAGGGTACTATTGCTAGTAGCCCCAGATGAGAGAATGTGACAAGAGACAAACTAGAAGGGTGAAGATGTTCCGCGTGTGGACCCAACTATCAGTGAAAGTCAGGGCGACACTACCACCGACAGGTCCAGTGTAGAAGTCAGGGACGATGAATCGGTTCAGAGTAATTCTGCCTCAATGTCTAAAGGGGATACCGTGGATTCTGCTCAGTCTTCTGCGTTTGGTCCTGGCATGCAGGAAAGCAACTGGTTAGCTGGCTGGTCTCGTGAGGACTTAGAGATGTTCCAAAAGAGAGATCCAGTGACTAGCATTCTATTAGCTCTGATAGAGAAAGGAGAGAAGCCTCCTTGGTCGACAGAAACTTGCAAGTATAGCGCAGCTGTCAAAACACTAATAGCTCAGTGGGACAATCTGAGAGTAGTGGATGGTTTACTGTACATTGTGCCTGATAAATGCCTTACTCAGAAAATGGTACTATTGCTAGTAGCCCCAGATGAGAGAAAGTGACAAGAGACGAACTAGAAGGGAAATCAGGGCCCCTAGGAGGTATTCCCCATCCTCGTCATACCTCTGAATTTGAGGCTACGTTTTGTCGAATGCTACGTGCTCAATATTATGATTTTTACGTATTGCGCGTTCAAAGTAGTCCATATGTAACACGTTTTGATATTCTGAATGTCCAGTGATTAATATTTTTTTGCATATTTTGTCGCAAGACTTTTGGTACAAACTTATGGTGCTTAAACTTTGTTCTGTTGAGCCACCGCATTGATTTTTGTGTTTGTTTGTTTGGAAATCTGTTGAATTTGGTTTCAGCGACTCTTGACCCAATATCAGGAGAGTATTGTGGTCAGTGAGACGCGCGTGTCTCACGTGTCCGAAATAATTTCGTGAGATGATATGGCGGCATCTCACGGGGAAGTTCGTGCTGGCTCTAGTCGGCTTCCCTAGAGACCCTTTGAAAGTGAGTTGGGCCCCCAGCTCACATTGTCCGTTAATATGCATCTGAGACAGGCGTCTGTCTCGTACCTGTCTTGGAGTAAGCCAGTGGCTCTAACTGGAAACTCCAAGACGAGAGTGTTGCCCGGTCGGCTTTGACCAAGTAACCTCTCACGTCGTGCGAGACAACAGGAAAGGACCCCGTCTAAACATCAAGAAAGACTAAGGACATTCTTCAAGGACGAACAATGCCATGACTGAGTATCCGTTAAGTTTGTTTCTTTTCCAGATGTCTCCTTTGCATGCATACATTTTTTTTTGGTGTTGAATTAGAATTGTTTTCGATTTTTCATTTTGTTGTCATCGTATTGCTTTGTGCATGCCTAGACGTGTGGATCATATATCATTTTGCACAATATGCGGATCATATATCATTTTTTTCCTTATAATAATATGTAATCATCTGACTATGCTGTTTTGAAGGTTTTGTACCTCAGCAACAAACTGGGTCTGGTTGCTTGTTTTTGTACTGTATTTTGAACTTTTTGGTATACGATTTTTGAATATTTTTGGTTAGGTTTTGTACTCGATTTTACCTCAGGAATTTGCACTTTGAAATCGTCGGATTTCACTGGTGCTAATGTTGGGTGTGTGTTATGTGAACCAGTTTGATCGCACGGGTTTTGAGGATTCCATGAGAGGTGGACCAAATGTTACCCGAACAGTCTGAGAGACTGATTTTTGCTTTTGTATGTTTGTGTGGCAGACTAAGTAAATTTTGGACTTCGCTATGGTTGCATTGTTGTGTATCAACTCGCAAGATGATACCAGTACTTTAATTTTGGTTTTGAAACGTTGTTTCTTTAGTAGTTGTTTTCTGTGGATTATTTCATGCAGTGGCTATGCATTTTGAGTGGTGCTGGAGCTTGTTCACCGATTGTCACGAGCGCATCACGGTTGCTGAAATGGTTGCTCATGCGTATTCATGATCAGGGATCATGTTTTGAAATGTGTTTTGAATGTTTTATTAATTTGGACCGTTTGATCTTGTTTGAATTTTCTTGTGCATGCATCACGATTTTATTTTGTTGAATTTGTTGAACTTCTTTTGAATTTGGATTTTACTGTGCATGCCAGAAGTAGTTTTCTTGAACTTGATGCATTTTATTTAGTTTGTATGACTTTATTTCTTTTGTTTGACTAATGTGTTGTGCACATTAGGTCTTAAGGAGGAGGGAGTGTAACAGAGGAGCCCTCTGCTAACGCTATCACTAGTTACTACCAGCGAGTCAGAGTTCAGTGGTTTAGTGCACGCTTGGCGCACTGTGAGCGAGAATTTTGCTGACTTAGCTAGTTAGTGTGTAGCGGACTACACGCGCGAAGCTGTGACGTAGTTTCCGGTCCCAGAGGCTGGGAGCCTATATAAAGCGGCCGATTCTCAGTCTCGGGGGTCAAAAGCCGACACAGATCATTCGACTCACAGCAGCCGAGGAGAACGGTCCTCCGCTCCTCGCCTAGCCAGAGAGAAAACAGAGACCCAACGGAGAACGGACACCGCTCCGCGGGGTAGCCAACCGAGACCAAGCCTCGCCTCAAGCAAAGCCAAGTAACAGCACAGATGGCCTCCAAGAAAAACAAGCCGCCCGCCCTTGTTAGGGTGAACAGACGCCGAACCAACAAAGACCAGGTGGAAGACTATACCGCCAGTCTCCCTCAGGCGCCACAACAGCAAACAAAGGCTACAAAGGTGACAAGAAGCCAACGGCCTCCATTGTCCCCACCTTTTCAGCGAAGAGATCAGCCAGCGCAGCCGTACTGGGAACAGGTGGGGGATTCACCCCCTCCCCCCCAGGCGCCGCAACCAATTCAGCCAAGGGAACAACCAACGTGGGGGCTCCCGCCCCCGCAGCAAACAGCCCACCCACCACGACAGGTGACACCTTTCGAACGCCTGGCACTTCAAGGAATGCCGATACCGCCGAGGGGGCTGTTTCCCAAGTTCGACGAGCTCATGCGGAGAAGCTTGAGCCAGTTGAACCATGCCGCAGCCCCCGAAGAAGAAACATCACCGCCGGAATTAAGACAACTCTTCCAAAATGAACTCAACTCACTCAGCATGCAACAATACCAACACGAAGAAGAAGAGGAGACAGCCCCCGCCAAAGAGCCCCCAACACAAGAGCTCAACCAGCAGCCAGCCGCACAAGAGACTGCCTGCCTACCAGAGACCCTACCGCCACCAGAATCCGAAGACACGACGAATTTCACAGAGTCTGTCTCCCCACCCTCCCCAGGGTCAGTCCACATCCCTGAACACCTACTAAAGAAACGGGCGTGGACCAAGAGAGAGAAGAAGATTCGTCTCAAGAAAATGGACGTCATCGACCTGGTACTGTTGCTACAGTCAGCAATACCAGTCATCGACGCAGTGAAGGGGGACGAGTACCACCGAGCACTCGTCGCCACACGATGGCTAATAGACACTGGAGAACTCGCCGATCTCTGTCCACCCAAAACTACGAACAGCGGAAGCCAAGCAGTCAAAACACAACAAGACAGCAACTGCCAAGCGACAGTAACCACAGCAAACAAAGATACCGAAACCGCAACCACCACAGCGACCAATGACCGAGAGCGCCTCACGACACCACCAGCAACCCATGAGAGGGGATGCAACACTGACCTACCAAGGCAACAGAAGGCCAGGGCAGACGCCCCACCGACTGACACCACCAACACGGCCACCACGACCCCCGATGAAGAGAACAAGAATCACAACCCTCAACCACCGGCCAAGAGACAACAAACTACAACCCACCAACGCCACCGCCCACCAAAGAGATTCAGGACACAGCAACGCCCGGCACTACTTCCCACACCACCACCCCACCTCCGTCTACCACCACCACATCGCCACCCAGCCCGCCCATTCCAACGCCAAGCACCAAGACCCAGAATCCACTGGCCACCACCTCCACCACCCCGAATCCCCGCACCCTGCCTCCACCAGCCACGGTTTCGCCGGCCACCACCACCCCCGCCACCACTCGTACAAGAACTTTTAGAGTGGCTGGCCTGTCAACACCCTCCAGCCTGGCACTAAAGCAACGGTCCCCCGGCCTCACCACCCGCCTCCTCCACCACCAACCACCCGGCCCTGGCAACACCATCAGCCACTGCGCGACGGGGCGACAGACAGTCAGCAAGACAGGCCCCCTCCCCCCCTCCCCTGGCCCATCCCCCCTCAGACGAAATCAGCGATAGCTGGAAGTCTTAGTCCCTGTAAAAAATTGCACTTGCACTTGTCTCGGGGGCAATTTTATAGTCCCCGATCACTTTTTGTGCCAGTGGGACATTAAAATGAAGATAGTCAGTCTCGTGGGTGGTTGTGCATAATGATCACCCTCCCCTTCCCCCTGTGAGCGGCGGTTGTGAATAATGATCTCTCACACTCCAGTCCCCTTCCCCCTGTGAGCGGTTGTGAATAATGATCTCTCACACTCCAGTCTCCTTCCCCCTGTGAGCGGTTGTGAATAATGATCTCTCACACTCCAGTCCCTCTCCCCCGTGAGCGGTTGTGAATAATGATCTCTCACACTTCCCGGCCCTACCCCACGAGACGGTTGTGAATAGTCACCTCGAGCCACCCCGACCCTACCCCACGAGGAGGTTGTGAATAATGATCACCTTGAGCCACCCCGACCCTACCCCACGAGACGGTTGTGAATAATGATCATCTCGAACCACCCCGGCCCTATCCTCAGTATAGGGACAGTAGCGTTTAGTTCAACTCTAGTTCACCCAAATAGGGGTTAGGACAGCGCGTAGGTTTTATTTGTAAGTGCGTATAGGTGTTAGGCCTAGGCCGAGTTAGGTTCGCTAGGAATCGTAGTCACTCACGAGATAGTTCTGCTAGGTGTCGTAATCGAAGGTATAGGTGTTATGCCTATGTGCGTTTAAGGTTATTAGCACTTGCACTGGTTTAATTAACTTTGATTATGTTGTTTGTTTCATCACTGAATGCTTTTCTGGTATAAATAAATCTTGGAACCTTACTTCTATCTCAACGATGTTCGGCTAGAGTGAGAGCCGGCAAAACTGAGACTGTGCGTGTGTATGTGCGAGAAGTTTGTGTGTGGTACGGTCCGTGCATGTATGACGGTGTGACTGATCGTGCGAGCGCACGTTAGCAGCTCAGTAGCGCGTAACAGCAACAAACACCAAATCCAGTCAAAATAGGGTTTTTCTGGATACTGTGGTCAGTCCATTGCGCAGGTAATTTGACTTTTGACCAACGCGAGGCCCTCGGCACTGAAATAAACACTGACGGATTTCAGTTGTGCGGCGCATGCGAGACTAGAGTAGATTTATCTACTCTCCACTGCAATCTCCAGCCCTTCCCTAGACCACAAAAGGGATGCGGACTTAAACTCTGTAGGCACTTGAGTACTGTATTAGATGGGCAGTTTTTGTCTATCTGATAAACTATTTAAGTCGCCTACACACAGTCAGTCCGGTTACATAGGTTACAGCGTGTCTTATATTATAGTGTCATGCTTTCCAGAATAATCCAGCAACTTCATACAACACAACCAATCAAATTAGAATACATAACCGAAACTCATAAAAATTAATGAAAAAGAATACACCAGAATAGTCTACAACAATCCGGCTGACTGCTATTTCCAACCTCTATGTTGGGGACTGAATACCGTCGCGTTATGATGTCTCACAAGAGTATGCCAGACAGGTCACGACCTTGCCCGCCGCATTCTCTGGAAATTACACGACTTTTTTTTTTTAACACAATACTGGTTGCTAACTTCACGCGCACAGAACTGAAACAACTATGAGTATTTGAGCGGTTTTAATTCTGTGTTGCAACTAAATGTTGCCGACACTTTGATGTCACACATATGAGGTCACTGACTAGACAGAGTGCAATTTTGCCGCTCGAACGTTCTGGTCTATCCCGGCCTTAGCAAATTTACGCATCACAAAAATCGACCGCTCCCGGCCTCAGCGCGACCCTGCTAGAAACATCCGGACCAATCCTAGCGATATCACAACAAAGCCAATTCCGCTCTCTGCGCCAATGATAGCGAATCAGTCTTACTAAAAAGGTACGTGATTCGTAATCATGATAGCTCAACTGAATAAATATCGGATCGTTTCCCGCTACGATTAATACATGCATGCTCTCACACTGAGAACAACACAACCACAATCGTAACATGGTGCCCTCTAACGACCAGCATTTTGTAATACGAAAATACTTGGCTGAACACATTAGATGTTAGTACTGATGGCCCTATCCCGTCCGGTCCACTGACGGTCTGGGTTAACTTGAAACACCTCAGCTGAAAAGTTTTGTAATGACTTGCCGCCAAGTGGTTGTTTACATGCGAAAAAAAGGTGCTTTTATTATTTAGATTTGGTGGGTCGGAAGTAGAGTCAGTCTCAGCGTAGGGGTGTTTCTGTCAGCCTGTCCGCCCCACTGAATCTGAATGCTGAGAGTGCACGTGACGAGCTGTTAGCGCGGTTTTGGCATAAGCTGGGAGCCATACTACTATTTGACGCCTCCGGTTTGAGTGGCTGCAAAGAGGTGGCTGCTGTTGTGGGGTTTCGTTCGAAGTTAACTTTGCTGTATGGGTAGCTGGTTATTAGAAAGTATGCGTAGAGGCCCTGCCGGGTGAGTAAACTTAGTCTTATTTATTTACCAGTTTACTCTAGTTGGTAGAATGTGTAGGGCAGATTGGTCACACGGAACGAGAGAAACAAAGATGGCTGCCGCGGAGCGAGTAGCCGACAGGGTCATGTTACATACATATAATTCAAATCTGGGCAGTTCAGGCAGTAAGAGGACCGGTTTAAAAAAAAAATTGCCTTGTTTGAAAATTTGTAGTAGGGCTGAATATTGGAATTTGCTGGAAATTTCTGGTTGGATGAGAGGAGACATGATTGGTGCTTTGATTCATGGAATTACCATCCTGAGCTTAGCAAAACGCGTTGTGCAGGGACGAGTTGTCTTTTCCTGCTGTAGGCCTTCTTTGTTTCCTTTCGTCACTTTCGTGTTTGTTTTGAGAAGAGATCGACTAGCATTTGGGCTCAAATAAAATGGTTCAAAAGTGTTGTGTAAAGTTTTGTCACAACAGATCGGATCGGGAGACAGATCGTCGGTTCTACTCTATTCCCAATGTGATAAATAAAAAGGGAGAATCAATGAAAGAATTGACCCCAAGACGAAGAGAGTGGATAGCACAACTGCAACTGAAGACAGTAACTTTCGAGTCCAAGGCCAGAAAACACGTTTGTTCCGATCATTTTGTGAACGGTATGTTATTCAGATAAAATTTTACTTAGATCAGAATAAATTTAAGTCGTTGAATTTAAGTCATAATAGTCAGGCCTTGATAATTGTGGATAACTGGATTGAGTTTGTGTGACTACTGACACTGTGACAGTACTGACTACTGTACATACTGCTTAGGACTTAGCTACACGCCTACTGGCTACAGCTAGTCAGCAGTAGGCTGCTCAGTCAGTGTGTAAACCTACATTTCAATCATCAGATAGGCTTGCTGACTGGCTTTCATTTATTGTAACTCAATACATTAGAACTGATTGTTATTTTAAATTTGGCATAGTTACTTCGTTCGATTGTTAAATTCCCAGTAAAATAATATGTAGTGATTCATTCCACTGACTAAAGCAAGGAGTCATGGTGTTTTGGCCTGAGCGACAGGGCATTAGCGCAAGTGTGCCTGAACAATTTCTAGTCTATCCATGGAAACGTGTTGTTTCAATTATAGACTGTTTTGAAATATTCATTGAAAGGCCTTCCTGTTCTGACACCAGTGCTATGACATGGTCACACTACAAACACAACAATACCATTAAATATCTCGTCCATAACACCACAGGGCCATATTTCATTTATATCCAAGGGTTGGGGTGGGAGGACAACTGACAAAAAAATTACTGATTGCAGTGGATACTTAAATAATTTACTACCTAATGATCTTGTTTTGGCAGACAGAGGTTTTGATATTCAATTTCATGAACTAGTGGCAATGCAGGGAGCCAAGGTTAAAATTCCAGCGTTCACTAAGGGTAAAGTCAGCTGACATCTGCAGAAATAGAGTCAACAAGAAAACTGGCACATCTGCGCATTCATGTAGAACGCATCATAGGTCTTCTGAGAAACAAATTTACAATTTTGAACACCACTATTCAATAGACCTGCTTTTTCATCGAGAAGGTGAAGAGGTTACCACATTAGACAAGATTGTCACTGTTGGTTGTGCAGTTGTCAACCTCTTCAATGGTATTATTTAAAAATCAGCCTGTTTGCGACCTTTGAGCCACTGTGTGATTGATGCAAAGACTAATAATGAATTCAGCATTGCAAATTGCTTCAAGTTAAAAAAAAAATTACAACGCAGCAATTAATGTTGTTATGCTATATAATGAATGTTATTATTAGAGTTGTAATTCTTTCCTTTTTATTTTATTTCTTTAATTATTAAAAGTATCACGTGAAAATGTGAGCATGGGACGATGATTGTGTGTAGACTTTTAATAAACCAATTGAATTGAATTGAAATTCAATTGTTGTGAAAACTTTTTTTGGGGGGTTTTGTAGTGTTAATTTACAGAATGTGATGAATGTAAATGTTTATTGTAATTACACTTCACAATTTGGCACAGAAATAAATTACAGGAGGCTGGTGTAAGATGGGGGCAGGTGTGATACTAAAATCCATGTGTGCTCTGACCTCCGCACGGTGGACAGACCCACACACCCTTTGGTTTCCTTTTAAGTCCTACACAGCCCAAAATGAAACCACTCAATCTTGCATCCTTTGTTGTCACAGGCAATCATTTTCCCATATTCTTGCTTCCGACACAAACAGAAAATGACTCCCTCTGCACCTGCATCTGATTCTTTCCCTTGTGTCTTAGCAATTTTGTTCTGATTAACTGAAGGGTCATGAACCAGCCATTTACCAACTAGCTCTGGTAGAATCGCCATTGTAAACAAAGCTGTTGCCTTTATCACACAATCATCCCAAAATATCTGGTTGGGGAAAACCCTCACAATGGCCAGGTCAGCTGTGGTCCACACGGCAAAGTCACAATATGCTGACTTTGTGAGAAAGATCTGTGCTTGGATCTGAGAGTAGTATGGATGATCCTCCCGCAATGCGATAGAACCATTAACAATAGCTAAGCAAAATGCAGCGTCGGAAGATATAGCCTCTTTTAATGTCTGCTTTCTGTGTTTATAAGGACATTTAATTTCAAGACAACCACTCCCATGGCATGCACAATTTACCATGGCATCTGGTGTCGCACCCATAAATGGGTACTCTGTTAAAACAAATATTCCACATTTTCTAATGACAATGTTATCATGCTCTTTCTCACAAACAGTGCGATACATCTATTTTGCCTGACTTTCTTTTTCTTTACCCCATTTTGTTTGAGCAGAGGTAAAGAGGACTTTACTGGGTAACAGATCTTTTTTACAAGAGATGGGGGAGGTTTGTCAATACTTGTGTGACATACAGCATATACATTGGAAGCTGTAATTCATCCTGCTCCAACAGAAAACCAATTCTTACTTTGAGATTGTCCTTGTGTGGATTGTTCAATAAGCTCAGTCTCAAACTGTTGTACTTTAATCTCAATAGTGCGACAAGTCTCTTGCAGGCATTTTAAAGATTTCCCCACTAAATCATCCTGTTTCAAATCTCTCGGGTCAGCTGGCACAGAAAGTGATGGACTGCAGTTCAGTTGATCAGATTCTGTACATGGGACTGCCACCTTATAATCATTACTTACAGTATTGTGGGGTTACTTTGAGTAGATTACTATTCCTATTGCTCTGTTTCAGCTTAGAAAAAAAAATCCGTCATCTCCTCTTGGGTTGGTCCTGCATCACAGTGCAATGGCTTTATGCCCTTTTGGGGTGTGGCATCTTCTGAAACATTATCAATAAGTTTATCAAGTTTCTTCTTTCTCTGGTCAGCAGAAGAAAAATCTATTTGATAAGCAGGTTTAGGCTGAACTCCAGTTACGTTTCCTGGTATTTTCCAATAAGCTTTTATGCCTGTGCAGGTTGCATTTTCTTTTACCCTAGAATGGGCATCCCAGGCAAATGACAGTGCTGCAGCATGTGTGCAGGTCTCACCAACTCTGGCCATACAGGTGCTTACTTACTTACTTACGCCTGTCGCCCCTCCCAGGGTATAGGCCGTCGACGAGAGACCTCCAGCGACTCCTGTCCTGTGCTTCTCCTTCGATTCTACTCCAGGTGGTTCCCAGTCTCTTGATGTCTGCTTGGAGGTCTCGACGCCAGGAGTTTCTCGGCCTACCTCTTTTCCTCTTTCCCTGGGGGTTCCATGACAATGCCTGCCTAGTGATACTGGAAGCTGGCTTTCTCAGACTGTGACCGATCCATCCCCATCTTCTTCGCCCAATTTCATTCTCTGCTGTTATCTGCTCTGTTCTCTCCCAGAGTCTGACGTTGCTGATCTTCTCTGGCCAGTGGATTTTCAAAATTCTTCTAAGGCAACTGTTCATGAAGGTCTGTACTCTGTTGACTGTGGTTTTTGTCAATCTCCATGTCTCTGCTCCATATAGGAGAACTGCTTTTACATTGGAGTTGAAAATCCGGACTTTGGTGTGTTGTGACAGCTCTCTGGAACTCCACACTTTTTTCAACTGGAGAAAGGCTGCTCTGGCTTTACCGATTCGTGCTCTGACATCTGCATCAGTGCCGCCTTTTTTGTCTATGATGCTCCCAAGATAGGTGAAGGACTCCACCTCCTCCAACGGGGTGCCAGCAAGCAAGACTGGTTCTTCCCTGGTTGCGTTCAGCCTCATTGTCTTTGTTTTCTGTTTGTGAATGGTGAGGCCCACTTGGGACGAGATGTCAGCAAGCCTCGTGGTCTTGTCCTGCATTTGTTGATGAGTGTGGGACAGTAATGCCAAGTCGTCTGCAAAATCGAGGTCGTCAAGCTGTGTCCACAGTGTCCACTGTATTCCACTTCGTCTGTGCTCTGTGGTCATCTTCATGACCCAGTCTATGGCCAGTAGGAAGAGGAACGGAGACAGCAGACACCCCTGCCTGACACCTGTTCTGACCTGGAGCTCTCTGGTGAACTGCCCTTCGTGGATCACGCGACATGTCATGCCATCATAGCTGCTCTTGATCAGGCGGACGAGCTTTGTGGGTACACCGTAGTGTCGTAGGAGTTTCCACAGAGTCTCTCGGTCCACGCTGTCAAATGCTTTCTCATAATCCACAAAGTTGACGTACAGCGGGGAGCTCCACTCCAGAGACTGTTCCACGATGATGCGGAGAGTGGCGATCTGGTCTGTACATGATCGGTTCTTCCTGAATCCTGCTTGCTGGTCTCTCAGCTGGGGGTCAACGGAGCTCTTCATTCTCTCTAGGATGATCCTGTTGAAGACCTTTCCTGGTACTGACAGCAAGGTGATTCCTCTGTAGTTGGAACACTTGCTGAGGTCGCCTTTCTTGGGAAGCTTGATTAGGTACCCCTCTTTCCAGTCAGTTGGCATCACCTCCTCTTCCCAGATCCCTCCAAACAGTGGGTACAGCATCTCAACTGTTGTCTCTAGGTCTGCTTTCAGAGACTCCGCTGGGATGCCATCTGGCCCTGCTGCTTTGCCATTCTTCAAAAATGCCACTGCTTTTCTGATCTCTTCCCGGCTGGGTCTGTCACAGCTGATGGGCAGGTCGGTCTCTGCCGGCTGGATGTCGGGGGGGTCGGGTGGGCTAGGTCTGTTCAGTAACTCTTCAAAATACTCGGCCCATCTGTCAAGTTGGTCTGCTCTGTCTGCAATAGGCTTGCCTTCTTTGTCTTTTACTGGTCTTTCTGTATGGCCATACTTACCCGACAATCTTCTGGTAATGTCGTAGAGCTGTTTCATGTTGCCGCTGCCTGCTGCCTTTTCTGCCTCTGCTGCCAGGCTGTCTGTGTAGGCCCTCTTGTCTGCCCTGATACTCCTCTTCACCTCGCGGTTGGCTTCCGAGTATTCCCCCTGTGCCCTTACTTTGGCTGCTCTCGTGCGACTGTTGTTGACCGCTGCTTTCTTCTGCTTCCTCACTTCTATCTTCTTCAAGGTCTGTGCCGACAGCCAGTCCTTGTGGTGCTGTTTCCTGAGCCCTACAGTGTCTTTGCAGGTTGAGTTCAGCGCCTCTCTAACTGCCTTCCACTGCTGCTCTGTGGTGACCGCCTCCTCTTCATTTACTAGCTCCTGTAGCGCTTGAAACCGGTTGGACAGCACCAGTTTGAACTCTTCTCTAACTCCAGTTTCTCTCAGGAGGCCTACATTATAGCGCTGTCTTCTTGTTGTCTCTGTGCGGCTTTTCTTTAGCTTGAGCTTCATTTTTAAGGTAAGCAGATGGTGGTCTGAGGCGACATCTGCTCCCCTCCTCACTCGAACATCTTGAAGGGATCTTCTAAATTTCTTGCTAATGCAGATATGGTCTATTTGGTTCTCTGTTGTATGGTCAGGTGAGACCCAAGTTGCTTTGTGTATTCTTCTGTGTGGGAAGATGCTGCCTCCAATGACAAGTCGGTTTAGAGCACAAAAGTCTACAAACCTCTCCCCGTTCTCACTCATCTCCGAGCCTAGTCCCTGTCTCCCCATCACCTCTTCGTATCCGGTGTTGTCCTCCCCTATTTTGGCATTAAAATCGCCCATGACGATGGTGATGTCTCCCTCTGCACATTTGTCCAAGGCACTCTGGAGTCGGTCGTAGAACTCTTGTTTCTCTTCCTCGTCACTGTCATTGGTGGGCGCGTAACACTGGATGACGTTCAGCTTGAGCTTTTTCTTGGTTCTAAAGGCTGCTGTTATAATTCTTGGCCCAAGAGGTTCCCAGCCCATCAGCGCTCTCTGTGCCACTGGTGACAGCATGAGTGCTACTCCTTCTGTATGGGGGGCATTCTCCTCTTCATGACCTGAATACAGAATCGTCTCCCCACTTAACAGCCTTTTCTGGCCAGACTGCGTCCATCTGGCTTCACTGATGCCTAGCAGGGAAAGGTTGTACTTTTGCATTTCCGCTGCTATCTGGGCGGCCTTGCCGCTCTGGTACATGGTCTTGACGTTCCATGTGCCCATGGTTGTATCCCTGGATAGAGAGAGGCGGCTCGGTCCTGTGGCTTCCGAAGACTTCCGGCTTTCACCACAGGACGTCATAAGTCTTCTAGTAGAAGAACCTTCCTCCTCCAGGAAAGGAATTACTGTTAGTCTTTTCGTCGGCGTTTTTGTAGCTATTTCCTTTTTTGCAGGGTGGGGAAGCTACCCCCACGCCCAACCCCCTTACTAGGAGGACCAGGGGTTTTCTGTCGGGGTCACCTTCCCTTAGACCATGTTGGTTCACGGCACCTTATTTCATTCGGTGCACCCCTCTCACGAGGGACCCCCTATCCACCACCCAGGGGACGCGCCTCAACGCCGTATGGTCCCAGTGCGAGGCATACAGGTGCAGTGGGCAGTAATGATTGCTCCGTCTGCTGTGCATATTAGCCAAGGANGTGCAGTGGGCAGTAATGATTGCTCCGTCTGCTGTGCATATTAGCCAAGGAACAAGTGGCTTGTCATTCAGACTCTGTGAATGCATAACTTGCAAGCGCATTAAAATAAAAAATATTAGACCTAATTATTGGAATATTTAGATAATGTAGGTGCCTAGGTGGCTAAGCCTAAAAGTATTTTTTTGGGTTTTCTCTGCATTAATTATCAGCTCACTTAGTCAAATTCTAGGATAGCAATGCACTCACCTGGGGTCGCCTCAGACAAAAAGAATTATATTTATAGTATGTTATACCTATGTTTTCATACAGCAGCGATCAATCCTGCATAATTTCCAAATATGAACAAACTGAACTAGTCTCTAGGTGGAGAATTAAAGATACAATACCAATAAATAGATAATATTTTATACACGTTTAAAAAAAAATGTGGTAAAAGAGTACATAATCTAAATAATGTAGTCAGCCGACTAAGACCATTCCTCTTTGCTATGTCTAACTTAATAGTGGATAGTGGTAGGTAGGCCTAAATGTATCCTTTTTTTAAAGAAAAACAATAAAATGAACTAGAAGATCTGTACAAAAACAATGACAATTTGGCCTCAATAAAAAAAAAATTACGGGGCTGGTCGTGTAGCCTACTTTGACAGTGGTAAAAAAGCAAGACCGGTCCCACCCAGGTATGCATCCGGTCACTCTGGTCCCGACGCCTCAAAATATCCGAGCAGAAGAAAGTGAAGCACTCGGGGGCGTTTCGATCGGTATTCGTAGTTAGTAACTACAGGCTCCGATTTACTCATCAGGGAACCGGCCTACAATTCTCAGTCCATTCCTTGGTGTCTTCCTCTAAGTGTGTCGCATTTAATTCCTTAGTTATCCGTGTAGTCCATGCATGTAACTGTAGTCCTGACGCGGCATTATTGATGTCCAGTATGGTCGCCTTCAAACCCTTGCAGTACTCCTGACACGGTGTAACGCTTTCAAATCCTTGCAGTATTCCTGATGCGGTGTTATTGATGTCAAATATGGTCGCTTCAAATCCTTGCAGGGTCCAGTCTTGTGTCGGGATCCGATTGTATCGCCGCGTCTTCTGTTCCCTCGGCGCTTGTGCCTGTCAGTTCCAAGGTCATTTCCTGCTCAGCGGGGCTTAGCCGCGATAAGACACAAGGAACCGTTGGGCGGAGTTTGCGTGTATGGACGTGGGAGTCATATTCTTTGTTTATTAATCCGTCCGTTTTGACGGATCAATCCCAGACTTGTTGTCGTTGTTGTTGATTCTCCGTGTATTCGTGTTTGTAGACGATGCCAGTTGTTTGTGTGGCTGTGTTGCCTTCCATACGACAGACTAGTGTTTCTAGTATTGTCCTCTGTGTAGGTGGTACGCAGTGTTGCCGTGGTGCATATCTCACAGTTGATGCTTTAAAATCAGCTTAATCTTGTAGCTGTTGCTGCTGTTTTGGTGTGGCTGTCGTTTCGTTGATTGCTGTTGTTGCCGTTGGCTTGTTGGGCTGCCTGAATTGTATGCCGTTTTGGTGGTAGGTCAGTGCCGGGTTTTGTCGTTGTAGAAGGGCCTTCAATTCTTCGAGTGCTTCACAGAATAGTTGGCCTCGCTTGTTGCGAGCGTTTCAGTCCTCCTTTCACTTTTGTGCGCTTTAGCCGGAACGAGTCCTTTGTGACCAGTGTTGCCTGGTGTTGTAGATTAAAGTTGTTTTGTGGTCGATGCGAAGTAGGCAGTGTCCGTTTCCTCTATTCTTAGTCCGTGTTGTGGACAAGGTGGCTTGCCTTTCTCGTTGGCGGGAGGTAAGTCTTTTAGCAAACAGTATGACATCATAGCGTGTAGCGATTCATGACAGATGTCACTTCAGAAGAGGGTTTTGCTGTGGGGGGCTGCAGGGCCGATTGTTGGCCTCGGTTGAGTAGCTGGCTCTCACGTCACGACGTGTCTTGTTAAAGCAGCAGAAAAATAGGATCGCAGTGTAGTTTGTCGCTTGTTCTAGCTTGTCGGTCGTGTGGTGGTATATTTTTCCATCTGGATTTCCAGCCTTTTTCAGCCGTGGGGGACGAGTTACTTGGTGGTTTTCGTTCCATCCACCCTTTCTCAGGTGTGGGGAATGCGTTTCAACCACCCTATTATAGGTGTGGGAGAGTGGGTCTCAACCACCCTATTATAGGTGTGGGAGTGGGTCTCAACCACCCTATTATAGGTGTGGGAGTGGGTCTCAACCACCCTATTAATAGGTGTGGGAGAATGGTCGAAGAGCTCCTTCTTGCTTGTGGTTTTCTTGGTTGTATTCGTTCCATCCACCCTTTTTCAGGTGTGGGGAAAGGGTCTCAACCACCCTGTTTCAGGTGTGGTAAACCATCGATGACTTTCTTCTTGCTTGTAGTTCTCCATTGACATAGAAGTCTTGGGTCTTGATCGCCGTTTCTGGCGGAGTTAGGGCTGGCAGCTGTTGTTTCCTTCGTCGTCTCGCTTCAAATGAGGCTTTGCTGGGTGTGAGGGCAGAGCGGCTTAGTGCAGCGCGCGTGCCGATGACGTATGGTCAAATCTCATTGGTCGGCTGTCGCGGTCCGACTGGTCGCCCGCTGTCCGTGTGAGATAGCGTCTTGTGACCTTGGTTGCAGGTGGAGTCTATCTTCTATGTCGGCCGGTCCATTTTTGTGGTATGCAATATCTCTGTCAGCCGTATAGACGTGGGGATGAGAGGTAGTTGTCTGTTGATGGTGTTTTACCTGGATGCTTAGAGTAAACATCTGTCATGACACGTCCGTCTTCCGTAAGTGTTTGCTAGAAAATGAGCTAGCTGGATTGCTTTTTAGACCTCCAAGCAGACATCAAGAGACTGGGAACCACCTGGAGTAGAATCGAAGGAGAAGCACAGGACAGGAGTTGCTGGAGGTCTCTCGTCGACGGCCTATACCCGGGTAGGGGTGACAGGCGTAAGTAAGTAAGTAAGTGGATTGCTTTTCTACCGGCACTGATATGAGCTATCTCCTCTTATTTAAGAGGCGCTCTCTGCTTCGTTGAATCAGTGTTCCGATCCCCTGAGGACGGTGAGACTGAGGTTGGGGGTTGTGTGCATTGAAGCGTGGCCACTCCTAACAGTGCGCGCGTGGGGCCGATAGCAGTGGCGTCACATACGCTTAGTCCATTCATGTGTTTGTCGATTCAATCTTGATGGTCCAGTAGAGCAATGAAGATGCGATACTTTTCCTGTTCGCACAGTCCGAGTGAAAGGAGAATGAGATGGGCATATTATGCCAGGATTTGAACGCGAGGCGTAGGTCAAACCAAAGTGACTGGTTTTGCACATTGGGGGACCTAGATTTAAATTAACTTCTGTTCTACAGTGTCTGAACACAATTCACATTCGAGGTCTGTGAATATGTCTGGGGGCCTTCAGGACATCTCCAGCTCCTAGTCTATATGCCGATGCAAGGGAGCCTTTTCTCAAGCTCCGCCGCATCCGCCTCATGCTCAGCTACGTTCTGTTAGTTATTTGGGATTAACGCTGAGCAGGCGACTAAGGCCATCTCACGGTGGGTCAGCTACGTTCTGAAGCTGAAGGCCCATCCAGACAATCCTGCCTATGATTGTGTTTTTAACCTGTCGTTTGCAGAGATTTACGATGCCCATCCGGGAGCTGTCAGTCCACTTTCCTTCTGTGTCAGACCTCATCTGCAGGCGGCCGGAGTGGACCTGGACAAAGTTTCTGAATCTCTGCAACACATATCTCCACCCTGGCTATTACCAGTTCCTGACATCTTGCTGGATTTGACCGCCCACAAGGACTGTACTCCACCAGCCATATATACCAACAGAGCCTCAATGAACTCCTTTCATGTTTTCCTGGCTATTGTCGGATGGGAGAGTGGCTGCGGCTGCAGTGTCTTCTTGCCATCCTAGACGCTCATTTAAGCTCCGCCTCCCTGAACCCCCCCCCCCCCCCCCCCCCCCCCCCGCCCCCCCCCGGGTCTGCCCTTGGGGATTTTGGTGGGGTTAACTATTTTTTAGTTCCCAGGGTCACCCTGATCAGCCCCACAGGGTGGGTTTTCTCCTCTATTCTGGGGCATGTGTTTCTGTCTACCCTTAGTCCATTCACCTGTATTTTCCTTTTTAAAACTCCGTACTGTTTGCGCTGTCTGCAGCTCTTGATATTGGATGTGTGTTGCTAAATGGTCTTAGGTTTATTTAGCATTTTAGACCGGCTGGCGACATGCATTCAATATCGTGTTTAGTTTTTTTTTCACAAGCAGTGCAGGCACGTCCTGAGAAAGCCTTGTGGCTGTTGGGATGTTAAGCAATGTGCAAACGAACACCTCCCTGACCATTCCTCTGTATTTAGTGCAGAACTGCAGGCAATTCTGCTGGCACTCAGGCATGCCTATTAATCTAGGGAAAGGAACAGACCACCCCCTGCAGGTGCAGATTCGAGAGCTTTAGACGGACTTGATAAAGGAATATTATGATATCATTTTTATTTGGATCCCAGGGCATGTGCGCATCGAAGGCAACAGGATCGCAGATTCTGCTGCCAACGATGCCCGCAATGACCCTGTCTCTGACACACAGACTGTTCATAGTGATTTTAAACCTGTGATTAGTGAGTACATAGCCCGCAAGTGGCAGTCCGAGTGGGACAAAGAGGAAGCGAACAAGCTGCATGAAGCTCTTCCTACGGTGTCCGACAGTATACCTTATCGCTGCGGCAGCCGCCGTGAGGAGAATGTCTTTACTCGGCTCCACATCGGACACATGTATCTTACTCACTCTTACTTACTAAAACAGGATAAGGGTCCATGGTGTTATGCCTGTGATGAGCAGTTTTCTGTTCGACACTTTTTGCTGTCATGTGCCGATTTAACTGAGACAAGATATAAACACTTCACAGCAGACTCCTTGAAGGTTTTGTTCCGGGATGTTCCCCTGGACAAAATCTTCAATTTCTTGAGAGAATGCCATATTTTTAACAAGATATGAGCATTTATAGACTGTGTGAATTTCACTGTTTTGCCCTTTTTGAGAGTCTGTAGGCGTTTCTTTTAAAGACTTGTGCGACATTTTAGCATGACATTTTTTTAAGGTAAATTTACATCCTGTTTTAAGACCTTTCTTTTAGTCTGGCTGACCATATTTTTACCCATCCCGCTGTGAGATGGCCTTAGTCGTCTGCTCGGTGTTAAACCCCAATAACTAACTAATTGGCTTCCAAGTATTCCACCGCCGTGAGATGGCCTTAGTCGCCTGCTCAGTGTTAAACCCCAATAACTACTACCAACCTGTACCCTTGCTTTGGCTGCTCTCGTGCGACTGTTGTTGACAACTGCTTTTTTCTGCTTCACTTCTAAATTCTTCAAGGGGAGCTGGTGGCTCAGTGGTAAAAGTGTTTGCCTCTTGTTTGAAATCACCTTCGTGGTGGACAAAAGATGCTAAGCCCTAAACATTTAACATTTTTTTTCTAAATTCTTCAAGGTCTGTGCTGACAGCCAGTGCTTGTGATGGTGATTCCTGAACCCTACAGTGTCTTTGCAGGTTGAATTCAGCGCCTCTCTAACTGCATTCCACTGCTGCTCTACCCCACCCAGGTCTGCCCTGGGGGACTTGGGTGAGGTTAACTCCTTTTTAGTTCGCAGGGTCACTCTGGTCAGCCCCACAGGGTGGGTTTTCCCCTCTATTCTGGGGCATGTGTTTCTGTCTACCCTCTTTCCATTCACCTGTATTGTCCTTTTTTAACTGGTGACATACATTCAATATTTTGTTTAGTTTTTTTTTTATCACAAGTAGTACAGGCACGTCCTGAGAAAGTCTTGTGGCTTTTGGGACGTTGACTACGTTGAGCAATGTACAATCAATCAATCCTCTTCATTTACTAGTTCCTGTAGCGCTTAAAACCGGTTGGACCGCACCAGTTTGAACTCTTCTCTCAGTCTCACTCCAGTCTTTCGCAGGAGGCCTACATTATAGCGCTGTTGGTGAGTGATTTTTTTTTTTTTTTGCGAGTAAAAAAAAATCCACTCGCCAAATGCGATTGTGCTCGTGCATTTTCCATCCGTACTTCTTCAGTCCTAAATCCGAAAGTGCCAGAACGTTCAACCTTCACTTATAATACTAAGCAAGCAATAGTGACAAGTCTGGGCTTCTGTTTTAGTGCGTCTATGATGCATTAAAACTCAATCACGTACTGAAAATGTAACTACAGGGTACTTGGACACACTAAAATTCAGTGCATCTGCATCCGAGACGCATCATCCTTTTGCACCACCGTGCTTACCCTAACAGAAGTCGGTGCAGTCGTTCTACTATTAGTGACAAGTTGGTTCGTTTAGCCGCTCGCTTGGTCACGGATGCGTTCAGAATCATCCCTACTCCGAGGTCTGTGCGAGTGTAACTGGATGGGCAAACTGTTAGTTTACGTGTAGTGTCAGCATGTTATTACAAAGTGCGTGCTACATGTTGAACGCCTTACTTGAAGTGACATAACCATTCATACTATTATGGGATACCGCACGGTGCGTTTCACTTTCAATCTTGAACGAAGTTGTAAATGGCGGAGAAAAAGCAAAGGAAGCTGGAATGCTTCTGATTCTTCAATCCGGCACCGTCTGATCATGATAATGGCTTAGAAGAAAGTTGCACTTCGACACCGTTATCTCCATAAACAAGCGACAGTATCAGAAATGATACCCCTGGGCCATGTGTGGCACCACCGCTGCGTCTCGCAGTTCAGTTTCAGAGTGACATGCGCAATGTGCATGGAGGCAAACTCAAAAAGCAAGTCCAGAAATTTGAACAGAAATAGTTTGTCAGTTTTTTTGTTTTTTTTTATCGTGGTCGATCCGGCCATCTTCTTGTACACAGGTATTAGGCAAAAGCTCTAAAATTGGAGAAATACGTCTTTCAGGTTATATGGGTTGAAACCAACTTTTATGTACATTAGTTCACACACACACACACACACACACACACACACACACACACACACACACACACACACACACACACGCACACATGGAGACAAAAGCCTCAGAGTGGGTTACCTACCATTTTATGTCAAAATGGGTTCCCATATTTCTATTTATTCTAGGGCTCTGGAATTGATGCGAATGTTTAGAACTCACCTTATAGTTATAGCTAAGCTCTATAACTTAAAATAGACATTTTCTAGAAACAGAGCCACTGGATGGAAAAAAAATGGGTTTCTACCAATAAAGTGGGTGCCTCTCACACAAAAACTGGCATTACAGTGAAAATGGGTGTCTTCACAACATGAGGCGTCTGTAATAAGGTCAAGTTCATGGAATACTTCTTTTTCACATTAACCCCACCCGGGTCTGCCCTGGGGGACTTGGGTGGGGTTAGGTATTTTTTAGTTCCCAGGGTCACCCTGGTCAGCCCCACAGGGTGGGTTTTTCTCTCTATTCTGGGGCATGTGTTTCTGTCTACCCGAGGTCCATTCACCTGTATTTGCCTTTTTTAAACTCTCCCTACTGTCTGCACTGCCTGTAGCTCTTGATATTGGATGTGTGTTGCTAAATGGTCTTAGCTTTATTTAGGCCCCATGTGTTAGGTTTATTTAATGTGTTTGACCGGCTGGCGACATACATTCAATGTTCTGTTTAGTTGGTTGTTTTTTTTCCACAAGCAGTGCAGGCACGTCCTGAGAAAGCCTTGTTGCTGTCGGGACGTTAAGCAATGTACAATCAATCAATCAATCAATCTTTTTCACATTAATTTTTTTTTCAAACCTTAATGTGTATCATGTATGCTTTAACATTTTTAACATTGTATGGTGCAAAATTGAATAAACACTGGCCCGTAACCTTTCGATTATGATTTTTACAGAGGAAATCTTTTAAACATTGCTACGTTTTGTCCTTCTGAAGCAAAACAATTTATCATGGCATTTATGTGAGAATCGACATCATGTATTCTGTAAATTAAAGGACTTTTGTTTTAATGTACTCTGGAGTTTCAGACAAACAGCAGCAGAGCATTTTGAATATTAACCCTTATCATTCGGAATACACCAGTGTGTGCAACAAGTGTGACTGAAATAGTCCAAATGTAGTGCCAGAATAGCTTGGCCACGGCAGTTCACCCTTCTCTGAATTCTTCTGTTTAGTTGGGCTCTGTTTCCGGCGCTTCCGTAGTACAACTGAACCAACTAGTCCGCTTTGAGTCTTTTATCCGAGATGCTTTTGTCAACAAGCAGCATGTCTATGCAATTTTCTTTGATCTTGAAAAGGCATATGACACTACCTGGAAGTATGGTATAATGTCTGATTTGTCGGACATGGGTTTTAAAGGGCACCTGCCTGTTTTTATTCACAATTTTTTGTCTAACAGGTCGTTCCATGTCCGTGTGGGCTCCACCCTCTCTGACTCCTTTGAACAGGAGATGGGTGGACGCAGGGCAGCATTCTATCTCCTGTTTTATTTAGCATTAAAATAAATAACACTGTAAAGGCCGTCAAGGATGATTCTGAATGCTCTTTGTTTGTGGACAACTTTGCTTTGTGTGCACGAGGTCGAGGACTTACGTCCCTTGAGAGGTGCTTGCAGCTGTGCGTTGATCGCATCCAGGGGTGGGTGTCTCTCAACGGATTCAGGTTCTCGCCCTCCAAGACAGTCTGTGTGCATTTTACTAACCAGACGAAATTTTTTCCAAAACCTACCCTGAGCATTGCTGGAGTGCCAATTCAGGTGGCCGAAGAGGCAAAGTTTCTGGGGGTCATCTTTGACAAAAGATTGACCTTCTGCAACCATGTTAACTACCTTGGAACCTCTTGTCAGAAGGCCCTCGACATTCTTCATGTCGTTGGTCGTACTGACTGGGGTGCAGACCGCATTGTCTTACTTCGACTGTACCGGGCCCTTGTTCGGTCCAAACTAGATTACGGCTCTGTGGTCTATGGCTCGGCTTCCAAGTCTGTTCTACAGCGTCTGAACACAATTCACCATCAAGGTCTGCGCATATGTCTGGGGGCCTTCAGGACATCTCCAGTTCCTAGTCTGTATGCCGAGGCAGGGGAGCCTTCTCTCAGGCTCCGCCGCATCCGCCTCATGCTCAGCTATGTTCTGAAGCTGAAGGCCCATCCAGACAATCCTGCCTATGATTGTGTTTTTAACCCGTCATTTGCAGAGATTTACGATGCCCATCCGGGAGCTGTCCGTCCACTTTCCTTCCGTGTCCGACCTCATCTGCAGGCGGCCGGAGTGGACCTGGACAAAGTTTCGGAATCTCTGCAACACGTCACTCCACCCTGGCTACTACCAGTTCCTGACATCTTGCTGGACTTGACCGCCCACAAGAAGGATTGTACTCCACCAGCCATATACCAACAGAGCCTCAATGAACTCTTTTCAAGTTTTCCTGGCTATTGTCGTCTTTATATGATGGGTCCAAGTCTGAGGATGGGAGAGTGGCTGAGGCTGCAGTGTCCTCTCGCCATCCTAGACGCCCATTTAAGCTCCGCCTACCTGACCATTCCTCTGTATTTAGTGCAGAACTGCAGGCAATTCTGCTGGCACTCAAGCATGCCTATCAGTCTCGGAAAAGGAATTTCGTGATTCTGTCTGACTCTTTCTGCCCTTCAGGGCGCGGGAACAGACCACCCACTGCTGGTGCAGATTAGAGAGCTCTACGCAGACTTGATGAAGGAATATTATGACATCATTTTTATTTGGGTCCCAGGCCATGTGGGCATCGAAGGCAACAGAATCGCAGATTCTGCTGCCAACAGTGCCCGCAGTGACCCTGTCCCTGACACACAGACTGTTTTTAGTGATTTTAAACCTGTGATTAGTGCGTACATAGGCCGCGAGTGGCAGTCTGAGTGGGACAAGGAGGAAGGGAACAAGCTTCATGAAGCTCTTCCCACGTTGTCCGACAGTCTACCTTTCCGCTGCGGCAGTCACCGTGAGGAGACTGTCCTTGCTCGGCTCTACATCGGGCACACTTATGTTACGCACTCTTACTTACTTAAACAGGATGAGCGTCCATGGTGTTTTGCCTGTGATGAGCAGTTTTCTGTTCGACACTTTTTGCTGTATTCTGCTGACCTAATTGACACCAGATATAAACACTTTACAGCAGACTCCTTGAAGGTTTTGTTCTGGGATGTTCCCCCGGACAAAATCTTCAATTTCTTGCGAGCATGCAATATTTTTTAACAAGATTTGAGCATTCATAGACTATGTGAATCTTTTTTTATTTGTCCCCACCCGGGTCTGCCATGGGGGACTTGGGTGGGGTTAGGTATTTTTTAGTTCCCAGGGTCACCCTGGTCAGCCCCACAGGGTGGGTTTTTCTCTCTATTCTGGGGCATGTGTTTCTGTCTACCCTTTGTCCATTCACCTGTATTTGCCTTTTTTAAAACTCTCCCTACTGTCTGCACTGCCTGTAGCTCTTGATATTGGATGTGTGTTGCTAAATGGTCTTAGCTTTATTTAGGCCCCATGTTGTAGGTTTATTTAACGTATTTGACCGGCTGGCGACATACATTCAATTTTCTGTTTAGTTTTTTTTTTTCACAAGCAGTGCAGGCACATCCTGAGAAAGCCCTGTTGCTGTCGGGACGTTAAGCAATGTAAATCAATCAATCAATCTTTTTTATTTGCCCTTTTTGAGAGTCTGTAGATGTTTCTTTTAAAGACGTGCGACATTTTAGCCTGAGATTTTTAATCTATATTTACATCTTGTCTTAAGACCTTGCTTTTAGTCTGGCTGACCAGATTTTTACTCATCCCGCCGTGAGATGGCCTTTGTCACCTGCTCGGTGTTAAACCCAAATAACTAACAAACCAAATTTTCCTGGTTATTGTCGTCTTTATACGGATGGGTCCAAGTCTGAGGATGGGAGAGTGGCTGTGGCTGCAGTGTCCTCTCGCCATCCTAGACACCCATTTAAGCTCCGCCTACCTGACCATTCCTCTGTATTTAGCGCAGAACTGCAGGCAATTCTGCTGGCACTCAAGCATGCCTATCAGTCTCGGGAAAGGAACTTCCTGATTCTGTCTGACTCTCTTTCTGCCCTGCAGGCCCTTCAGGGCGCGGGAACAGACCACCCACTGCTGGTGCAGATTAGAGAGCTCTACGCGGACTTGATGAAGGAATATTATGACATCATTTTAATTTGGGTCCCGGGCCATGTGGGCATCGAAGGCAACAGAATCGCAGATTCTGCTGCCAACAGTGCCCGCAGTGACCCTGTCCCTGACACACAGACTGTTTATAGCGATTTTAAACCTGTGATTAGTGCGTACATAGGCCGCGAGTGGCAGTCTGAGTGGGACAAAGAGGAAGGGAACAAGCTTCATGAAGCTCTTCCTACGGTGTCCGACAGTCTACCTTTCCGCTGCGGCAGCCGCCGTGAGGAGACTGTCCTTGCTCGGCTCCACATCGGGCACACGTATGTTACGCACTCTTACTTACTTAAACAGGATGAGCGTCCATGGTGTTTTGCCTGTGATGAGCAGTTTTCTGTTCGACACTTTTTGATGTATTGTGCTGACCTAATTGACACCAGATATAAACACTTCACAGCGGACTCCTTGAAGGTTTTGTTCTGGGATGTTCCCCTGGACAAAATCTTCAATTTCTTGAGAGAATGCAATATTTTTAACAAGATCTGAGCATTCATAGACTATGTGAATTTTTTAGTTGCCCTTTTTGAGAGTCTGTAGATGTTTCTTTTAAAGACGTGCGACATTTTAGCCTGAGATTTTTAATCTATATTTACATCTTGTCTTAAGACCTTGCTTTTAGTCTGGCTGACCAGATTTTTACCCATCCCGCCATGAGATGGCCTTGGTCGCCTGCTCGGCGTTAAACCCAAATAACTAACTGATTCTCCAGGCTGATATAGATATCTTACCCTTTTTGTAAATAAACTTGTGTCTGGTGGTGGGACCGGGGCTGCTTTTATTTTTGACCCTAACGGTCCTGGCGGTAGTTTTTTTTAATTTAATAGCATCAGCAGGGTTTACATGTCCTTCATTATTCATTGCTTTTATCAGACGGTAATCTTTTTACCCACTCGGTGTTACGTGCGTCATGCATGAGTTCCTTAGAATACTGGTAGCTGAAAAGTCTTTCTGATAACTGTTAAAGTTCTCAACAATTGCCTGGGATCTGTGTACGCCTGGAATGCCGCGTCTAACCAGTACACCGTGCTTTGCAAATAACTGATTAACGGCACCTTTAAATTCAGATCCATCATCAACTTGCACAAGTCTGGGAAATTTTAAATTGCCTAAACTATATATTTTTGTTAAAGCTGTTGCAACCGTGATAGCGTTCTTGTCAGTTATGGGTTCAGTGTCTTTGTACCTTGAAGCAATGTCAACAACAGTTAGTGCATACTTGTAACGTTTTTTTCTTATCGTGAGGTAAAAACAATAGACCCATTTGATGCGTGTCATTTGGTGTTGTGTTTTCAAAATGAGGTCTTGATATTCTTTTTGGCGCAAGGAGATAAACCTGCCAAATTGCCTGTCTCTGTAACCATTGTTTTATTTGATTGAGTGTTACATCGCCGCCCACGGCTGCCTGTAATTTCTGAATAGCGGTCTTTCCCTTCCACTATCCAATTGGAGAGTAATATATTTTTGATAGTTTATTTTCGACCCCCGGGTCTGTCATTTTTTCTAGCAATATAAAGTCCAGTAAAAAACACAAATGTCATTCCCACTAGAACAAAGATTATTTCTCCGTTTCTTTGTTGTGTACATGGTTGATAATAATTGCTAAGTTTTGGTTTTGGAATGGTCATGTCATTACCCGTAACGAGAAAATATTCCCTGATTGCGTCATCGACATTAGAAAATGTATGTTGCACGTGACCTTTTAGTCTGAGTTTTTCATTGATAAAATCAAGTTTCTCTATTCTTTGCTTTTCATACTCCTGCTGGGCTTGTGCGAGTTTTTCAGACGCTTCATTGTGTCGCTTCATTTCAAGAGAAGATTCTTCTCTACCCACTTTTGAAAAGAGATAATTTGACCCACTGAATGCCAGGGCGTTGACAATCGCTCCCCCAATTATAACGGCTAAAGTCGCCATACTTTTTTATTTACATAGAAACATTTTCGGGAATAATTCCCTACTTGACGAGAAAGTCTTTTGTGGCAATTGAAGCTGTTACAATTACAATTAGCTTAGCACTGTCTTCAAAATCCAATCTCAGGTCAGCCGACCTCATTTTGAGGAGACTTTTTCCCAGCAAAGAATAAGAAGCCGCTAGTCCGCTTATCACGGCAGAGTGATAGACAAGGTTCAATAAGTTTTTTGAGTCGCCCATTTTCTTAGGCCCCCCACCCGGGTCTGCCCTGGGGGACTTGGGTGGGGTTAGGTATTTTTTAGTTCCCAGGGTCACCCTGGTCAGCCCCACAGGGTGGGTTTTTCTCTCTATTCTGGGGCATGTGTTTCTGTCTACCCTTTGTCCATTCACCTGTATTTACCTTTTTAAAACTCTCCCTACTGTCTGCACTGCCAGTAGCTCTTGATATTGGATGTGTGTTGCTAAATGGTCTTAGCTTTATTTAGGCCCCATGTGTTAGGTTTATTTAATGTATTTGACCGGCTGGCGACATACATTCAATGTTCTTATTATTTTTTTTTTTCACAAGCAGTGCAGGCACGTCCTGAGAAAGCCTTGTTGCTGTCGGGACGTTAAGCAATGTACAATCAATCAATCAATCAAACCATTTTCTTAGGCAATAAAAATTAAAATAATTAATTATTCACAGCATTAAAAATGGGTCCACGACTTTAGATGTTGTTGGTAATGTGGCGACTTCTGGTTTTGATGATGGAGTGTCTGATTTTTTGGACACTGCATGCCCCCAGATCCCCCTAGTTTCAGACTTTTTTCACTTTTCTAATTCCCATGCCTGCTGACGTTGATTCCCCCTGCTGGCGCAGACACACGCTGTGGTTTACCGGGCTCAAAGTTCATGTTGTGGGTGTCGAGGTGTCTTTGAGCGAAGTCTGCCAGGGCCTTCAGGGACTTTTCCTTTTGCTCCCTGAGTCGGGCGGCCAGGTCCTTTGAACACACGTTGAGGACTTGCTCTTTGATGATGAGGTCACACAGGTCCTTGTTTAAACCGGCTAGCTCTACCCATTTCTCCAGATAGCTTCTGATTCTTTCAATGAATAGGCCGGGTGTTTCTCCTTCTTCAGGCTTGCAGTTTCAAAATCGTCGCCTGTAACCCTCTTCAGTGAAGTCGTACTGTCTCAGCAGGGCGGCTCTTAACTGCGTATAATCTTCGGCTTCTTCTCTTGCCAAGTGGGTGTAAAATTCAAGCGCTTTGCCAGTTAGAAGTGCACTCAACTTGATAGCCCAAGTCTCTTGTCTCCAGTTGTTGCTGCTTGCGTAGCGCTCAAATCGCTCTAGGTAAGCGTCCATCTTATCTGAATTTTCCACAAAAGGTGGAAGTTTTGGCACACAGGCTGTTTGCTCTCTGTTGGCTAATGCTGTTATTTCAGTAGCTCTCTGGCTCTGTGCCTCTATCTCCATCTGCTTTAAATGAATTTCATGTTGATGCTGCCTCTCCGCCTCTTCTCGCTGTTCCTCTGCCTCTGCTGCTTGAATTTTGAGTTTCCTGATTTCACGCTCTTTAGCTCTTTCTTCTCTCTCCAATCTCTCTTTTTCTTCTCTCTCTCGTCTCTTTTCTTCTCTCTCTCCAGTCTCTCCTTTTCTTCTCTCTCCTCCTCTCTCCAGTCTCTCCTTTTTTTTCTCTCTCTCATCTCTTTTCTTCTCTCTCCAGTCTCTCAATCTCTCTCTCCTTTACAAACTCGAGGAATTGAGCTCCTTCGAGTCCACATTCCTTTCCAATTTTAAGGAATGTCTCCATCTCCGATGTCACTATCTCTGCTTTTCACTGCTGGCTGTTTTTTCCTGCTACCCTTTCCACCGTGCCAACTGAAGAAATCCTGTCGGAGGTGCCAAAATGTTATGTGTTGAATCGTGGTCATAGTATATCACACCAAACGGCACGCACGTAAGGTTCATTTAAAGAAACTTCATTCAGCTGCAGCCCGTCACACATGGCTTAAGGATGTAGACCACACTGGAGTAACAGTTCCAACAATATTTTACTGCAGCGATGCAAGCTCCAAACAATGCATTCACAAATGCACCAACACTGATACAATGTCTCCTCTACAATGTATCCACACTTTTGACACACTGTGGCTATCATACAATGTAAACACTATACACTGCATAACTCCATCACTGACAATGTACAAACGCGCTTCCCAGCACCATCTTTTATAGTATAATAGCTTTCTAGAATAATCTAGCAAATTCATACAACACAACCAATCAGAACAGAACACATAACCAAAACTCATAAATATTGATGAAAAAGAACTTTCTGCAATAGACTACAATAGTCTACAAAATTCGACTGCGAAATTCAACCCCCAATTTTGGGAAATCCCCTTTTTTAACGACGTCACACAAGAGTACTACACAGTTCACGACCTTGCCGGAATTCTTCGGAAGTTTCAAGACTTTGCTTAGCACTTTACGGCTGCTAATTTCTCGTGTACAGAAAACAGCGGGGATTATTCGAGCGGTTTCTAGACTTCAGGATTCAACTCCGTATACCAAAAGACAATCCGCTCTCTGTGCGAACGATAGTGAATCTTACTAAAAAGGTACGTGATTCGTAATCATGATAGCTCAATTAAATATTGGATCGTTTCCTACGATTTATACATGCATGCTCTCACAGAACAACACAACTACAAACGTAACAGTCCAGCTGGCTTCACTGATGTCTAGCAGGGCAAGGTTGTACTTTTGCATTTCCCGCTGCTATCTGGGCGGCCTTGCCACTCAGCTACATGGTCTTGATGTTTCATGTGCCCATGATTGTGTCCCTGGATAGAGAGAGGCGGCTTGGTCCTGTGGCTTCCGAAGACTTCCGGCTTTCACCACACAACGTCATAAATCTTCTGGTAGATGAACCTTCCTCCTCCAGGAAAGCACCCCACCCTGGTCTGCCCTGGGGGACTTGGTTGGGATTAACTACTTTTTAGTTCCCAGGGTCACCCTGGTCAGCCCCACAGGGAGGATTTTCGTCTCTATTCTGGGACATGTGTTTATCTCTACCCTTGGTCCATTTACCTGTATTTGCCTTTTAAAAATTTTCACTACCGTCTGTGCTGTCTGTAGCTTTTGATATTGGATTTGTGTTGCTAAATGGTCTTACCTTTATTTAGGCCCCGTGTGTTAGGTTTATTTAACGTATTGGACCAGCTGGCAACATGCATTCAATGTTCTGTTTAGGTTGCTTTTTTTTCACAAGCAGTGCAGGCATATCCTGAGAAAGTCTTGTTGCTGTCGGGATGTTAAGCAATGTACAATCAATCAATCGATCCTCCAGGAAAGGAATTACTGGTTGTCTATTTGTCGGCGTTTCTGTAGCTGTTTCCTTATTTGCAGGGTGGGGAAGCTACCCCCACACCCAAGCCCCTTACTAGGAAGACCAGGGGTTTTCTGTCAGGGTCTCCTTCCCTTGGACCATGTTGGGTCACGGCACCTTATTTTATTCGGTGCACCCGTCTCGCGAGGGACCCCCGATCTACCACCCAAGGGACGCGCCTCAACGCCATATGGTCCCAGCATGAGGCATTATAAGTTATTGGTGGAGGGGTTTGCTACACAGACCTTTGTATTCCTGAGGGAGGTCAAAGGAATCCTTGCACCCCGAAGGCCTGAGGGGTACAATGATTCCTTTGACCTCCCAAAGGCCTACAAGGGTCCGTGCAGTGAACCCCTCCAACCAATAACTTATTTGTTTTCATTCCTTCACTATTTTCATAAAAGAAATCAGGAAGACATCTTCCCACCTGGATCACGCCAGACATGACTGATGTCAAAGGAAAATACATTTATACATTATAGACTTGTGACGTAATTTAAAATATTTGATGACGTTGCCATCTCTAGTACTGATTGTGCTTGTTGTTTCGAACAACACTAAATAACTTTGTACTTTAGTGATCTTTTATTGAACAAAACTGGCATCCAAGATGCGTCATAGAGAGAGATAGAAACAGGGGCTACTGGGGCTTCTATTTTATTATTGCTGAGCGAATACCCTAAAACTATTTTATTTTAAATACAAATACCAATAGTTTTAACATAACCCCACATCACTCGCACCAAAACCATATTTTAAGAACTACCCACCCGGGTCTGCCCTGGGGGACTTGGGTGGAATTAACTCCTTTTTAGTCCCAGGGTCACCCTGGTCAGCCCCACAGGGTGGGTTTTTCCCCTCTATTCTGGGGCATGTGTTTTTGTGTACCCTTGGTCCATTCACCTGTATTTTCCTATTTTAAACTCTCCGTACAGTCTGTGCTGCCTGTAGATATTGGATGTGTGTTGCTAAATGGTCTTAGGTTTATTTTGTGTTTTAGACCAGCTGGCGACAGACATTCAGTATTCTGTTTAGTTGTGGTTTTTTTTTTTTTTTTTTTTTTTTCACAAGCAGTGCAGGCACATCCTCATAAAGTCTTGTTGCTGTCGAGACGTTAAGCAATGTACAATCAATCAATCTTATGATGTCAGTTGATCCGATTGTCTCTACATCGATATTCACGCCTATGGTCCTGTTTATTTCCCCAGAAGAGGAACAAGCAGAAACATCACCGACATACTCTGTGACAGATGGACACCAAAGGGATTTTCCACCTACTGGTGATGACAGTCGACATGGCTGGTGAAGACACAGTCAACACTACTGGTGAAGACACAGACAATATGATTGGTAAAAACACCGACAACTTTACTAGTGAAAACACAGACAACACTGCTGGTGTGGAGAGAGATCTTCCTGTCCAAAACCCACAAGTCAAACTGGAGCCAGCTGCCGAGGTCAAACCTGGTGTCTGGCTAGAACTTGGGACCAGCACAGAGTCTGGGGTTAATCTGGAACCTGACATCAAGCTAGCGGCAGTCTGTCAGCCCAGTGTTTACAGTGACATGGACTGTGACACTAAACATGGCATCAAGCTACAGTCTAGCTCTGTGCCCAGTGTGTACAGTGACATGGACTGTGACACTAAACATGACATCAAGCTAGACTCTAACTCTGTGCCCACTGTTTACAGTATCATGGACTGTGACACTAAGCATGACATCAAACTAGACTCGAACTCTGTGCCCACTGTTTACAGTATCATGGACTGTGACACTAAACATGACATCAAACTAGACTCGAACTCTGTGCCCACTGTTTACAGTATCATGGACTGTGACACTAAACATGACATCAAGCTAGACTCTGTGTCTGGTGTTTACAGTGACGTGAACTGTGACACTAAGCATGACATCAAGTTAGAGTCTAACTCTGTGTCTGGTGTTTACAGTGACATGGACTGTGACACTGAACATGACATCAAGCTAGAGTCTAACTCTGTGTCTGGTGTTATCAGTGACATGGACTATGACTTGGGGGTATCTGTGGATCTTGACGGTAGAACTTTGTCAACAGAACGAAAACCCTTGACCACAGAAACTCCCAGTGCTGAAGAGAGTCAGATTCTATTTGATTGTTGGTTGTGTGATGCACGTTTCCAGTGGGCCAGTCAGTTGCTTCAACACATCTCTGCTCACACAAGGCAAAAGCCTTGCACTGTTACCACAGAGCAAGAGACAACTACTGCTGACAGTGCATGTATTTCAGCAGATACACCAAGTGGGAGAACTTGGCTTTGCAGGCACTGTAAGGCAATTTTCCAGAGGCCACATACCTGTACAGAAGATGGTTTAAGTGGCGCACACACAGGCCAGAAGCCACATAGCTGTACAGAATGTAGTGTCAGTTTTACAAGATATGATACTTTGCAAAAACACATGCTGACACAAACTAGTCAGAAGCCACACAAGTGTACAGTATGTAGTGCTAGTTTCCCTTGGTCTAGTAGCTTGAAAACACACATGCTGACACACACAGGCCAGAAGCCACACAAGTGTACAGAATGTAATGCTAGTTTCACTCAATCTGGTAACTTGAAAAGACACATGCTGACACACACAGGCCAGAAGCGAGACAAGTTTACAACAGGCCAGAAGCCATACAAGTGTACAGTATGTAGTGCTAGTTTCCCTTGGTCTAGTAGCTTGAAAACACACATGCTGACACACACAGGCAGGAAGCCACACAAGTGTACAGAATGTAATGCTAGTTTCAATCGATCTGGTAACTTGAAAAGACACATGCTGACACACACAGGCCAGAAGCGAGACAAGTTTACAACAGCCCAGAAGCCACACAAGTGCACAGAATGTATTGCTAGTTTCACACAATCTAGTCGCTTGAAATCGCACATGCTGACACACTCGGGTCATAAGTCATACAATTGTACAGAATGTAGTGCTAGTTTCACTCGGTCTGGTACCTTGAAAATTCACATGCTGACACACACAGGCCAGAAGCCGCACAAGTGTACAGAATGTATTGCTAGTTTTAGTACATATGGTAGCTTGAAAATACATATTATGCTGAAACACACAGGCCAGAAGCCGCACAAGTGTACAGAATGTATTGCTTGTTTTACTACATCTGCTAGCTTGAAAATACATATGCTGACACACACAGGCCAGAAGCTGCACAAGTGTACAGAATGTATTGCTAGTTTTACTACATCTGGTAGCTTGAAAATACATATGCTGAAAATACATATGCTGAAACACACAGGCCAGAAGCCATACAAGTGTACAGAATGTATCGCTAGTTTCACACAATCTTGTCGCTTGAAATCACACATGCTGACACACTCGGGTCATAAGCCATACAATTGTACAGAATGTAGTGCTAGTTTCACTCGGTCTGGTACCTTGAAAATTCACATGCTGACACACACAGGCCAGAAGCCGCACAAGTGTACAGAATGTATTGCTAGTTTTATTACATCTGGTAGCTTGAAAATACATATGCTGAAACACACAGGCCAGAAGCCGCACAAGTGTACAGAATGTATTGCTAGTTTTACTACATCTAATAGTTTGAAAATACACATGCTGACACACACAGGCCAGAAGCCGCATAAGTGTACAGAATGTATTGCTAGTTTTAGTACAGCTGGTAGCTTGAAAAGACACATGCTGACGCACACAGGCCAAAAGCCACACAAGTGTATGGAATGTAGTGCTAGTTTCACTGTGTCTTATACGTTGAAAAAACACATGCTGATACACACAGGCCAGAAGCCGCACAAGTGTATAGAATGTAGCGCTAGTTTCACTCAATCTAGTTACTTGAAAAGACACATGCTGATACACACAGGCCAAAAGCCACAAAAGTGTACAGAATGTAGTGCTAGTTTCACTTTTTCTAGTAACTTGAAAATACACATGCTGACGCACACAGGCCAAAAGCCACACAAGTGTACAGAATGTAGTGCTTGTTTCACTGTGTCTGCCAAGTTGAAAAAACACATGCTGATACACACAGGCCAGAAGCCACACAAGTGTACAGAATGCAGTGCTAGTTTCACTAAATCTGGTAACTTGAAAACGCACATGCTGATACACACAGGCCAAAAGCCACACAAGTGTACATAATGTAGTGCTAGTTTCACCGTGCCTGCTAAGTTGAAAAAAACACATGCTGACACAAGGGGCCAGAAGCCACACAAACAGGAAATTACAGCGAACCTTGAGCAGGGCCTGCAGACAGATGTCATTGTAATGGACTTTGCTAAGGTGTTTGACAGGGTGAATCCCAGTCTTTTGCTTCATAAGATCCCCACCGGGTCTGCACTAGGGACCTTGGTGGGGTTGTCTACTTTTTAGTTCCTAGGGTCACCTTGTCTAAACCCTGCAAGGTGGGTTCTACTCTTTTGGGGGTTTGTATTTCTGTCTTTCTGGTCCATTCATCTGTATTTTTCTTTTGAAATTCTCCCTCCTGTCTGCACTTCTTGCAGTTCTTTTCTTCATTTAGTGCAGACACGTCCTGAGAAGGCCTTTGTCGCTTGCGGGACGTAAAGCAATCTATACTCACTCACTCGCTTAGAGTTAATTATTATAAGATAAGCGCATTATAAATACTGTAATTATTATTATTATTATTTTTTTATACCTACTTGAGACTGTCAGACATGTCTTGGTGCCTAGACAACTTCAGTCTCATAACGCACGCAGATTCTGCCCGGTCGCACGTACAGACTCTTAGCACAACATACGAATGCACCGCCACTGACTCAGTCGGGCGCATTCATGCGGTATAACACAAACACCAGCTTTCTTTCCTCTAGGCCCTTTTATAGCAATAAACAAACAAAAACAACAAAAAAAAAAACCACTCAAAAGATTCTGTACACCATACCTTCTCACTACAAGCACATGCACACCGCATACACATACACAACTTAAAAGCCAGGCTAGGTAATTGTCCGCACAATCCAACCTGTTTCACTGGTTCGCTCTGTAACATTCTGCCCTTCTATACCCAGGATCACCCTGGTCAGCCCCACAGGGTGGGTTTTCCCTCTATTCTGGGGCATGTGTTTCTTCCCTCTATTCTGGGGCATGTGTTTCTTTCCTCTATTTTGGGTCATGTCTATTATTGGTCCATTCACTTGTATTTGCCTTTTTAAAACTCCCCCTGCTGTCTGCACTGCCTGTAGCTCTTGATATTGGATGTGTGTTGCTAAATGGTTTTGGCTTTATTTAGGCCCCATGTCGTAGGTTTATTTAACGTGTAGGACCGGCTGGCGACATACGTTTAATGTTCTGTTTAGTTTTTTTTTTATTTTTTAATTTTTTTTTTCACAAGCAGTGCAGGCACGTCCTGAGAAAGTCTTGTTGCTGTCGGGACGTTAAGCCATGTACAATTATCATAATCGCGTCACACGCTTCCGAGTGGTCCCCCGTTTCTCGTACCCCCACCGGGTCTGCCCTAGGGGACCTTGGTGGGGTTGTCTACTTTTTAGTTCCTAGGGTCACCTTGTCTAACCCTTGCAAGGTGGGTTCTACTCTTTTGGGGGTTTGTATTTCTGTCTTTCTGGTCCATTCATCTGTACCCCACCCGGGTCTGCCCTGGGGGACTTGGGTGGGGTTAGGTATTTTTTAGTTCCCAGGGTCACCCTGGTCAGCCCCACAGGGTGGGTTTTCCTCTCCATTCTGGGGCATGTGTTTCTGTCTACCCTTTGTCCATTCACCTGTATTTGCCTTTTTAAAACTCTCCCTACTGTCTGCACTGCCTGTAGCTCTTGATATTGGATGTTTGTTGCTAAATGGTCTTAGCTTTATTTAGCCCCATGTGTTAGGTTTATTTAACGTATTTGACCGGCTGGTGACATACATTCAATGTTCTGTTTATTTTTTTTTTTCACAAGCAGTGCAGGCACATCCTGAGAAAGCCTTGTTGCTGTCGGGACGTTAAGCAATGTACAATCAATCGATCAAACCATTCATCTGTATTTTTCTTTTGAAATTCTCCCTCCTGTCTGCGCTTCTTGCAGTTCTTCATTTAGCGCAGGCCTTTGTCGCTTGCGGGATGTAAAGCAATCTATACTCACTCACTATACTCACTCGTTTCCGTAGCGCAGTCTCTGATGACCCGGGGGTCTCGGCACCTGTTGCTCACTACTCGAGTAATGAAATGACCTCACAAGAGGTCTCTCGGTGGTAGCCTCTGCTGACTAACGTCTCGGCATCCGTCGTTATTCTCCGCACAAGAACTCTGTACACAAAGTCCTGACATCATCACACTTGCAACACATACACAACTTGGATAATGCAAGGAATCTTACATAACCTGGCTGATACAAATAACTCTAACACGTTCATTCACACACGCTTGCTTTATACCATGAACTACTTTTGCAACACGGCATAACTCTGTCACTTACTAAAACAGACAATAATTTGACCCTCTCGCCATACCTTATTAAGAACTATATTTAACACACTCGCATACTGCCTTCACTGATAAACGACTTAGGCAAACACACCTCACATTCCTTAGTTACCCATTTTGGTAAATAACTACGCTGTAAATCACCCGTTCTCTCAACCAATTTCAAAATGTCATCACTGAACCAAATCAACGCTACACAACCAGATTAAATCTCACTAACGCATACTACCTTTATATCACTTAGCTATTCATAATACATATAAAACATACCTGAAATCTAGGTTTCAGAGTCTTGGAACATGGCTCGCATATCCACCATATGTGCGTCCTCACTGAGAGAAAAGCCGCTCTAACTGCCCTTGAGCTCTGCTGTGGCCTAAACATTTCCTTATGGTTGCACGTGACCTCGTGAAAACCCGGGATATTTGTCACCCGACAAACCGCTGACAAGACCGTAGCAAACAAACACGTTGCGTGGGCGTAAAGCTTCATCACACATGTGTTTGCGCATCCTCACACTTCAAACAATTAGAACGTCTACACACCGCAGAAAATCTCTTCCTTAATCTCATCATTTATGATAGTGTGTTTTTTCCGCTTTCTTTGACCTGAACTTGTGTTTACGATGTTTCTGGATTTGAGGCCATACTGATGACACACACTACGTGTACAGTTTGGTGTGGAAGTATGATGCAGCTCAAAACACAGTGCTTTTACTATGACGTCATCCATTCATCATAGGAACAAAAAGTTTAGTCTCATCGGGATCGGGAATTTATTTAATGTCTTTTCACACATTGGTGATATTAGACCAAAAAAAAAAAAAAAATCAACAACCAAACACACAACTTGTGAATATCAAAGAATAGCAAGAATTAACATCCAACCACTCACACAAAGTACTTGTTATAATAGTTTACCCACCAGACTATGAATTATTATATTAACTATTGGAATTGCAATATTTTTATGTAAGATGTCCTACACATTTTCTGCAAAGTGATCAACTGTTATGCTATTTTTTATGAACAGATTCATTGTAATATGACACTCGCAGATTATATGTTTAACAGAGATGAGGCTTATGCACTCGCAATTGATGTCTTTTGCGAATTTTTGTTTTCCAAGAATTTAGTATATCAATGAAGCTGTTTTTCTTGAACAAGGTGGAACATGATAAGTATATTTCATATTATCTTTGTGCAAAAAGCTGTTTAGCACAGAGTACATTTCATATAGAGATAATTGCATATTATTACAAACTGATGAGTTTTCTCTATTTATAGCTCCTTTTCTGCTTGTCTGTCACAAATTTCATTCCAATAAATTCCACAGTGTGATGGTATCCAAAGAAAGTCGATCCCTATTCCTCTGGACATAATACAGCTCATAATGTTTTATTTCATATACTAAGTCTTTTCTAGTGTTACAATCCCAGCTTTTTAGACTATATAGGACAGATTTAGAATCGACACAAATCAAAATGTTAAATATATCATAAGGTAGAAGTTTAATAAAATTTAGTGCCATGAGAATCGCATACAGTTCAGACGTAAATATAGAATATCCTTTACCGAGATAAAAAGATTTCTTCACTTTGAGATCTGGAATAACAAAGCCTGCACCACAGTCTGAAGAATCTTAGACAGACCCATCTGTGAAAATTTTCAAATGTTTAAAATATGTTGTCTGTAATTTTTCTTTCACTAAATTTGCTAAAACGTTTACATCCTCATCTTTTTTTTAAATCTATGTAATCTATATCGAAAGTAGCATTAACATGTTCCCACGGAGGTATAGTAGGTGTTACTGATAAAACGGGAATAGACTTGATATCTATATTGCAGTTTTCTATAGCATCTTTGACATAATTACGTATAGGTAAAAGATACGGGATTGTTTGTGCTCTCTTCAGGAAATCCACGTCTGCGTCTAAAAATATGTCTTCTCGTACTGAATTTTTGACGGACAGGCTTCGGACAATGTATTTTGCAGTTGCTAATTTACGTTGGTCAGAGAAAGACAGAATACATGCTTCTTTGTAGGTTTTTACAGTTTAGTATGAACTGGCACTCCAAGGGCTGATTTAACTGATTTACTATCAATGCTTTGCAGCTTCTGTAGAAGTGTAGCTGGGGCAGTAAAGTAGACTTCCTGACCATAGATAAGTGATGATCGAACTAAAGATGTACCAAGGTGTAAAACAGTTTTAATGTCCTGACTCCATGGTTGAGAGTTTATAATTTTTAACAAGTTAATTTTTTTTGCCTTATTTAATATGGCTTCAATATGAATTCTCCAAGATAATTTTGATGTAAAACGTACGCCTAAAGACTTTACACACAGTTGGTAGTTTAAAGGCGTCCCGTTTAGTCTCATCCCAGTGTGCAAAGGCCATTGGGCTGATGGGCTTTTGCGCTTGGGGATGCTGTAGCAACGCAAGCACGAGTGGATGATTCTGAGGCAAAATTAGTCGGTGGGAAAAACACTATGGTGGTGGTATTGTCCTATGTAACTGGAGTGTACGGTACTCGTACAAAAGTAACCTGTTTATGAAGACACTCATTGATAGTCCAGAACAGTGATATAGTCAATGTCCAAGGTTGCTACACTGGGGTTAATGAGGACCTATAATTTTCCAGGTGAATAATTTCTACTGGACTGCTTATTGTGGTTCTGTCTATCAGTGATAAAAGGAATATGAAATGCTGTTCATCAGATTTCAAATTTCGATTGTGCCTTTGTTTTCTCCCACAGAACCATCTGATCGTGTTTGTGTTGATCCAGCGTGTTGGAAAATTACATTCACAGTGTCATGAAGGTTGGGTTTTATTTGTACCATGAAGTTGCCACTTACTTACTTACTTACGCCTGTCACCCCTACCCGGGTATAGGCCGTCGACGAGAGACCTCCAGCAACTCCTGTCCTGTGCTTCTCCTTCGATTCTACTCCAGGTGGTTCCTAGTCTCTTGATGTGTGCTTGGAGGTCTCGACGCCAGGAGTTTCTCGGCCTACCTCTTTTCCTCTTTCCCTGGGGGTTCCATGACAATGCCTGCCTAGTGATACTGGAAGCTGGCTTTCTCAGACTGTGACCGATCCATCCCCATCTTCTTCGCCCAATTTCATTCTCTGCTGTTATCTGCTCTGTTCTCTCCCAGAGTCTGACGTTGCTGATCTTCTCTGGCCAGTGGATTTTCAAAATTCTTCTAAGGCAACTGTTCATGAAGGTCTGTACTCTGTATGAAGTTGCCAGTTTGCGTTAAATTACTTTTGAGTTACATGTGTGTGTGTGTATTCACTGAGCAAACAAGTAAGATATAAATAACCTAACAACTGCCCGCGCCATGCTGTTTGTTATCACTGGGTTGATTAAAAATAATTTTTTTTTGAATGACTATAAAAGAGAAGCAATTCAATTCAATCATCTTTTTTTGTCCATTCAATATATTAGTATAAAATCGAAATTTGACTTCGGCTCAAGAACATGAATAAACAATTTAACACATTTAAATAAAATCTCTCCCAAGCCTTTTAGAATCTATAATCCTTGCCGAATCACATTATATTTATCACTTTGAATCACATTATCACCACTCCTATAACCCCCACCCGGGTCTGCCCTGGGGGACTAGGGTGGGTTAACTACTTTTTAGTTCTCAGGGTCACCCTGGTCAGCCCAACAGGGTGGGTTTTCCCCTCTATTCTGGGGCATGTGTTAATGTCTACCCTTGGTCCATTCACCTGTATTTTCCTTTTTTAAACTCTCCCTACTGTCTGCGCTACCTGTAGCTCTTGATATTGGATGTATGTTGCTAAATGGTCTTAGCTTTATTTGGGCCCCATGTCATAGGTTTATTTAATGTGTTGGACCAGGTGGCGACATACATTCAATATATATATATATATATATATTTCACAAGCAGTGCTGGCACGTCCTGAGAAAGTCGTGTTGCTGTCAGGACGTTAAGCAATGTACAATCAACTTGTTGCTATCGGGACGTTAAGCAATGTACAATCAACTTGTTGCTGTCGGGACGTTAAGCAATGTACAATCTAAAATCACCACTCCTATCACAGTACCATTTCTTGCTATCAAAGCTTATCACAGCTCCCCCACCCGGGTCTGCCCTGGGGGACTTGGGTGGGGTTAGGTACTTTTTAGTTCCCAGGGTCACCCTGGTCAGCCCCACAGGGTGAATTTTTCTCTCTATTCTGGGGCATGTGTTTCTGTCTACCCGAGGTCCATTCACCTGTATTTGCCTTTTTAAAAATCTCCCTACTGTCTGCACTGCCTGTAGCTCTTGATATTGGATGTGTGTTGCTAAATGGTCTTGGCTTTATTTAGGCCCTATGTGTTAGGTTTATTTAACGTATTGGACCGGATGGCGACATACATTCAATGTTCTGTTTAGTTTTTTTTTCACAAGCAGTGCAGGCACGTCCTGAGAAAGCCTTGTTGCTGTCGGGACGTTAAGCAATGTACAATCAAATCAAATCAAATCAATTATCACAGCTTATCACAGCTTACGATTAGTGTCATGGGAAAGGACCATGAGAGTCCCAGCCGATGGACACACACACACACACACACACACACACACACACAGTCACATGCATATATAAAAATGATCCCGCCACCCGCACGATCAATCTTGATATGCTGTTGCTGACTTAAGTAAGCCTGGATAAAAGCAATGCCATCAATAGGCAAAATGCCACCCATCTGCAAAGGGCATAGATCTTGATTTAACCCCGCATACCATAATGTGGATTAGATGCAAGATGTGTGACCCTTGTGACAAAGAGATGACTTCTGCACCAGCAAAATCCATGTTTTCTCAAATTTAATTAGTTTTCACACAGCTGTCAAACACCCGTGACCCTTGACCTTTATGATATCATAGAGTTGACTGAACTAGTATACATAGGAAGGTCTTATCATTATCATCAACTACCTGCGAGCCAAATTTGATTGAAAAATTTGCAAAACTGTTGATAATACATATAATAATAATAATAATAATAATAATAATAATGAGTATTTATATAGCGCTTAATCTTACTCAAAAGCTCTAAGCGCTTTACAATCTGTACACAAAAATAAAAATACAATGACATATGCACATAACAAACAAAGCACAATGCCCGAACACACCACTTTTACAATAAACTAAACAACAATACATACATAATAATTTATATTCTAATTAACATTCAGTCTAAACAAGGAGGATTGCAGAACTACAACTAAGGCATCAAACACTGGCAGTTATTCAAAGTAAAGCTTGAAGAGGTGAGTTTTCAACGACCTCTTGAAGTCAGAGACAGACTCACTGTTTCTGACCTCAAGAGGAAGTGTATTCCATAACACTGGGGCTTGATAAACAAAAGTGCGCTGGGGGACTTGGGTGGGGTTAGGTATTTTTTAGTTCCCAGGGTCACCCTGGTCAGCCCCACAGGGTGGGTTTTTCTCTCTATTCTGGGGCATGTGTTTCTGTCTACCCTTTGTCCATTCACCTGTATTTGCCTTTTTAAAACTCTCCCTACTGTCTGCACTGCCTGTAGCTCTTGATGTTGGATGTGTGTTGCTAAATGGTCTTAGCTTTATTTAGGCCCCATGTGTTAGGTTTATTTAACGTATTTGACTGGCTGGCGACAACATTTAATGTTCTGTTTTTTTGTGTTTTTTTTCACAAGCAGTGCAGGCACATCCTGAGAAAGCCTTGTTGCTGTTGGGACGTTAAGCAATGTACAATCAATCAATCAATCCTCTAGTGATGCTGTGGCCTGCATCTCCTGCACTATAGTGCTGATTTCCCTTGCAGCCGACTTCAGGTTCTCCCAGTGCGCTTTGGAGTATAGAGCAATCTGGCGAGGGGCCTGGCGCTTCTTGTGTGGGGTCAGGGAGAATTCTATTATTATATATAAAGTATACATAATAGTGTGGAAAAGTACAGACAACAATAATTCCATTTTAAATAATAAATGCTCACATTACACACACACACACGCACGCATGCACGCACACACACACACACACACACGGACACACGCACACATGGACACGGATATACCAGTCCAGACAGGGAGAGAGAGAATATGAATGAATGAAATTTATTTTCAAAGGATGGAGACAATAGGCGCACAGGCCTCTTTTCATGTCTCCCCACCCGGGTCTGCCCTGGGGGACTTGGGTGGGGTTAGGTATTTTTTAGTTCCCAGGGTCACCCTGGTCAGCCCCACAGGGTGGGTTTTTTCTCTCTATTCTGGGGCATGTGTTTCTGTCTACCCGAGGTCCATTCATCTGTATGCCCCACCCGGGTCTGCCTTGGGGGACTTGGGTGGGGTTAGGTATTTTTTAGTTCCCAGGGTCACCCTGGTCAGCCCCACAGGGTGGGTTTTTTCTCTCTATTCTGGGGCATGTGTTTCTGTCTACCCTTTGTCCATTCACCTGTATTTGCCTTTTTAAAACTCTCCCTACTGTCTGCACTGCCTGTAGCTCTTGATATTGGATGTGTGTTGCTAAATGGTCTTAGCTTTATTTAGGCCCCATGTTGTAGGTTTATTTAACGTATTTGACCGGCTGGCGACATACATTCAATTTTCTGTTTAGTTTTTTTTTTTTTCACAAGCAGTGCAGGCACGTCCTGAGAAAGCCTTGTTGCTGTCGGGACGTTAAGCAATGTACAATCAATCAATCCATTCATCTGTATTTGCCTTTTTAAAACTCTCCCTACTGTCTGCACTGCCTGTAGCTCTTGATGTTGGATGTGTGTTGCTAAATGGTCTTAGCTTTATTTATGCCCCATGTTGTAGGTTTATTTAATGTATTTGACCGGCTGGCGACATACATTCAATTTTCTGTTTAGTTTTTTTTTCACAAGCAGTGCAGGCACGTCCTGAGAAAGCCTTGTTGCTGTCGGGACGTTAAGCAATGTACAATCATCTTTTCATGTCTGTCCTTGCTAAGAAGTACCGAACGATAAAGAAACACGCTTAGAAAAGACAGGGACAACAATTTATTAATATTTCGGGTAAATACCCTTTGTCAAATTACCCCCACCCGGGTCTGCCCTGGGGGACTTGGGTGGGGTTAACTACTTTTTAGTTCCCAGGGTCACCCTGGTCAGCCCCACAGGGTGGGTTTTCCTCTCTATTCTGGGGCATGTGTTTCTGTCTACTCTTTGTCCATTCACCTGTATTTGCCTTTTTAAAACTCTCCCTACTGTCTGCACTGCCTGTAGCTCTTGATATTGGATGCGTGTTGCTAAATGGTCTTAGCTTTATTTAGGCCCCATGTCTTAGGTTTATTTAACGTATTGGACCGGCTGGCGACATACATTCAATGTTCTGTTTAGTTTTTTTTTTCACAAGCAGTGCAGGCACGTCCTGAGAATGCCTTGTTGCTGTCGGGACGTTAAGCAATGTACAATCAATCAATCAATCCTTTGTCAAATTAGACAAACAAACAGAGAAATCAGCCGCTACTTATCTTCTTTCGTAGAAGGGATGTGTCCTTGCTAAACTACGGATTGAACACAAAACAACAATTCAATACAAATGACATTTATACATTGAGAGAAAATGTTTCTATGTAAATAAAAAAGTATGGCTACAATAGCTATTATGATTGGTGGTGCATTGGCATTTAGTGGATCAAACTATCTCTTTTCAAAAATGGGTAGAGAGGAATCAGCAGAAGAAATGAAACGACATAATGAGGCATCAGAAAAACTTGCTCAAGTGCAGCAGGATTATGAAAAGCAAAAAATAGAAAAACATGATTTCATCAATGAAAAACTCAGACTAGAAGGTCACGCACAACATATGTTTTCAAATACTGACGAAGCAATTGGGGAAAATTTTCTTGTCACGGGTGAAGATAATATATGTCTACCCCAAAACCAAAACTAAGTGACTATTACAAACCAAGTACAGAACAAAGAAACGGGGAGATAATCTTTGTTCTAGTGGGAATGACATTTGTATATTTTACTGGACTTTATATTGCTAGAAGAAATGAACGTCGAAAATAAACTATCAAAAATATATTACTCTCCCATTGGGTACTGGTTAAGGAACAACCGCTATTAAGAAATTACACGCGGCCGTAGGCAGTGATGTATCACTCAATCAAATAAAACAATAGTTACAAAAACAGGCAATTTGGCAAATATACCTCCCTGCTCCAAGAAAAATATCTAAACCTCATTTTGAAAACACAACACCAAACGACACGCATCAAATGGATCTTCTGTTTCTGCCCCATGACACAATAAGAAAGAAACGATACAAATATGCATTAACTGTCGTAGACATAGCTTCAAGGTACAAAGACGCTGAACCCATATCTGACAAGAATGCTACCACCCGTGACCAACAATGGCAACTATCCCATCCTCCGAGAAGAAGTAGAGGCTGCAGTGAAGTCGCTGAAAAAAGGGAAGGCAGCAGGAGCAGACAACATCCCTGCAAAGCTAGTCCAAGAAGGGGGAGAAGACACGATAAGCGCCTTACTAACAATCTGCAATAAGATCTGGCAGTCAGGGGATTGGCCCACACCATGGACCCAGTCACTTATAATAACTCTCCCCCAAAAAGGCAACTTACATCAATGCCAGAACTATCGCATGATCAGTCTTATATCCCACCCAAGCAAAGTCTTGTTAAAGATCCTGCTGAACAGGCTGAAGCCACAGGCAGAGGAAATCATAGCTGAGGAACAGGCAGGCTTCAGACCAGGGCGCAGCACAACTGAACAGATCTTCAACCTGAGAGTTCTATGTGAGAGATACCTCCAACACCAGCAGGACCTCTATCATGTCTTTGTGGATTTTAAGAAAGCGTTTGACAGGGTGTGGCATGCAGCCCTTTGGTCCACCATGAAGCTATACAACATCAATGCCAACCTGATCAAAGTCATAGCAAACCTTTACAACAAGGCCACTAGCGCAGTCTGCTTCAGCGGCAAAATAGGAAACTGGTTTAGGACCACAGTTGGAGTCAGACAAGGCTGCTTGCTCTCACCTACTCTTTTCAGCATCTTCCTGGAAAGAATCGTGACGGACGCTCTGAAAGATCATGAAGGAACTGTCCGTATTGGAGGCAGAACAATCACGAACTTGCGCTTTGCGGACGACATTGATGGCCTTGCATGAACAGAGAAGGAGCTAGCTCAGCTGGTGGAAAAGCTGGATAGTACAGCCATTGCATATGGGATGGAAATCAGTGCAGAGAAGACCAAACTGATGACCAATAACGCCAGTGGCATTGGCACCGAAATCATGGTTGGAGGCCAAAAACTGGAAACAGTTAAGAAATTCAAATACTTAGGAGCCATTGTGACAGAGGAGGGATCAAAACCAGAAATACTGTCCAGGATTGCGCAGACAACAACAGCACTGACAAGATTGAAGACCATATGGAAGGACAGAAACATCACACTCTGCTCCAAGATCAGACTGATGCGCTCCTTAGTCATCTCAGTGTTCTTGTATGCCTGCGAGTCATGGACCCTCACGGCAGACCTTGAAAGGAGGATACAAGCCACTGAAATGAGATGTTTTCGAAGGCTGCTTGGCATCTCATACAGAGATCACATCACAAACGAGGAAGTGGGAAGCAGAATCAGGCAAGCAATCGGGCCCTATGAAGACTTATTAGCCATTGTGAGAAAACGCAAACTGAAGTGGTATGGGCATGTCACGCGTACAGCAGGGCTTGCCAAAACATTCCTGCAAGGCACTGTGCAAGGAGGACGAAGGAGAGGAAGACACAGGAAAAGATGGGAGGACAATATCTCAGAGTGGACAGGACTGAAGCTGGGCGATACGCTGAGAATGGCAGAGAACAGAGAGGATTGGAGTGAGCTGGTTGCCAAGTCATCAGTGGTGCCCCAACGGTCGGCAAGACTACGGGATATAGATAGATAGATAGATAGATAGAAAAAAGATCTGTGTTCAGGAAACCACAAAAACTACACAATCTTTTAAGCAAATAATCAGATTTGGTAATCAATCAATATTTTTGTCTTATGCTTCGCAGAGAGATGACACGTCATTTACACCACTTGTGCCTGATTATTTAGCCCCATCCGCTCCACCGCCAGAGTACTACTGAGAAAAAAAAGTTTTTTATTGTCCTTGAATCTTGTCAAATCTGACTCAGTATCTTGGACTGGAGTCAAGTTCTTGTAAGAACTTTATAAGAACTTACAGTAAGTAATTAATAAGTTCTTACGGTAAGTAATTATTAAGTTTTTATGTCAACTAACTCAAAGGTTACCTCTGCAGGTTCTTAAAAGTTAGTTGCAACTTGTTAGTAACTTGTTAGTAACGACCCCCACCCGGGTCTGCCCTGGGGGACTTGGGTGGGGTTAACTACTTTTTAGTTCCCAGGGTCACCCTGGTCAGCCCCACAGGGTGGTTTTTTCTCTCTATTCTGGGGCATGTGTTTCTGTCTACCCTTTGTCCATTCACCTGTATTTGCCTTTTTAAAACTCTCCCTACTGTCTGCACTGACTGTAGCTCTTGATATTGGATGTGTGTTGCTAAATGGTCTTAGCTTTATTTAGGCCCCATGTGTTAGGTTTATTTAATGTATTTGACCGGCTGGCGACATACATTCAATGTTCTGTTTAGTTTTTTTTTCACAAGCAGTGCAGGCACGTCCTGAGAAAGCCTTGTTGCTGTCGGGACGTTAAGCAATGTACAATCAATCAAATTGTTAGTAACGTATAAAGTTTCACTTGGAATCACTTAGACAGGTAAATGATTAGGTGTTGTCAGAGACAATAGTTATAGAGAGAGATAATAGGAGATTACAAATGTATCAAAATTCAATAATGCCGCACTAATCATGGTCGCCGTTTTTTTTCAAATTAACAGGGTTGATTCAGCGATAATGGGGGCGTCATGACGGGTCAATGAGTTTATGATCGATAATAGCGATATTTATAAATGGGTGCGGCATTTTTGAAATTTGATTCTTTGTAATCTCCTATTATCTCTCTCTTTGCTAAATGGTCTTAGCTTTATTTAGGCCCCAAGTGTTAGGTTTATTTAATGTATTTGACCGGCTGGCGACATACATTCAATGTTCTGTTTATTTTTTTTTCACAAGCAGTGCAGGCACGTCCTGAGAAAGCATTGTTGCTGTCGGGACGTTAAGCAATGTACAATCAATCAATCAACCTGTTATCTCTCTCTGAAATGAATGACTGATCACATTGGCTCACCCAGTTTGTCTCCTTCATTCAAAGCGTCTTCATTTGTGCAGGTCCAAGTGTCAGCCAGTGTGGCTACATTAAAACAAGAAGTATTTGTAACATTTATTAAAATAAAATAAGTGTTCAAGAATCGTTATCCGTGTGTGTGAGAGAGAGAGAGAGAGTTCTGCTCTTGTAGCTTGTGTCTTGTTTTTTTTTTTTGTGTATGTTGAGGCAGTCATCTGTACCCTGAAGATAGCGACAATGCAAATGACTCTCAGTATTGAAAAGTTAGAGACAAAAGACAGACGGCTGACAGAAAAAAAACAAGGAAGGTAAAGCCCTTATGGCTCACGTGTATGACCGATCCACACATGTGTGCCAATAAGTAAAGGGGTGGCTTGTTCACCCCAAAAATCCTTGTTTTCTCAAAATTTAATCAGTTTTAACAGGTATGTGAAACCCTTGTGACCCTTGACCTTTGCACCAAGTCGACTAAATTAGTATACATACGAAGGTCTTATCATCATATGATAAGAGCTTCCTATGTATACTAATTTAGTCGACTCATCACAAAGGTCATGGGTCACGGGGCTTTCACAGACGTTTGAAAACTGATTACATTTTGAGAAAACGTGGATTTACATCCCTTTACTTATTGTCACACACATATGTGGATTGGTCATACACATGAGCCATATTTTGTTGATATATTTCCTGATCCATATGACCTTGACCTTTGAGAGAGGTCACTGAAACTGACATGCTTAGAAAGGTCTTGCCACAAAGTATCCTTGGGCCAAATTTGAAAACTGGAGTTTGAATAGTCTCCGAGAAAATGCCAACTTTAACGTTTACCACGGATGACAGCGGACGAACGACGGACACCAGACGACGGACAGACGACCACTATCCAGAACATAGACTCGCTTTTGCTTCGCACGTGAGCCAAAAAAGAAATCGATGACTGAAACACTTAGAACTCTGACCAAGATCGAGTCGTAAGAAAGCACACGTGGTATATGACACACGTGTGAACATTGTCATTGGGGTGCTCAACAACCTACGATGTATGGACCGCGAGTTTTAGGGCCAGGACTATATGAATCATCTGGGTTACGTAGCAAACCACGATGTACGGGCCGTGAGTTTCAGGGTCTAGTACTATGTGAGTCATATGGGTTACGCAGCATCCCACGATGTACGGGCAATACGTTTCCAAGCCCGCTGGTATGGTGAAGGATAATGTGCACGCAAAGCATGCTAAAATATTATTTAGCACCTAAGAAAGCACTTTATATTTAATTTTTGTGTACAGTGTAATACTCACTAACAAAATTTTAAGACAGTGACTGACTTGGAAGGGAATGCTTACTTCCAGGGATCCCTGTCCGCAGGTGTGTGTCCTGTCCGATGATGCTCATTATGAGATCTGCATATGGCACATCAGGTGTCTTGCCACCTCCACCGGTCCCCGACATGATATGCGGTTTGTTGATAGCCGCATTCTTTAGGTCCTTCCATTTCTTTCTCACCTCTTTCACATCTCGGCCATTACCACTAACTGCGTTCACAGCACTGGTGATGATTTTTTTCCCCTACTTCACGCTTCTTTTTGTTCGTTACACTCGTTTGAAACGAACACATTAAAAGTGTCTTCACAAAGGACACCTCCTCTAAAAGCTTCGCCACCTCCGACTTGCTGAAATTGGCCTTTCTTAATCTTTTCGACATTCTATTTAGGAGTGATGGACAAAAGATTAAAAGAAGGTGAAATATGCCCTGCAACTGAGAAATAAAAGATGTACATTTTTTTTTACATCAGTAGTAAAAAGATGCAATAGGCTTATCACTATCACATTTTGTGTAAGCAATCAGGAAGAGTAAACACACTACCAAGCAAATGGCAAACAAAAGCACACAAATAAAATGATAAATGGGCACAGACTACTATCCATAAGTACAATGACTGAGCTGCTGCCAAATGGTTCTGCCCTAGTAAAAACCAACAATTTATCACATCTCTCCACAAAATAATTGAATAAAAAAGGGAGCAATCTCCTAACTCAACTCCTCTGTAACTCTGTCTTTTGAGCAAAGGTAGTAGAACCATCAGATCTAAACAGAAAAGTAAGTACACAATCATGTTAACCTTCGCCGTACCCCGTGGGTGCAGGCGTACCCACACTTTCATTAAAGTTAATGGTTCTTGGTCATTTTTTAAGTCTCGACTTTTAAATTTCATGACTTTGTCAATAAAGGTTTTGTCTATGTTTTTACCGAAAATCGTGTTGTTGTGTTCGTAAACAACGGAGAAAATAAACAACAAAAACATTGTATAATAAAACAAAGTTACGTGGTACAGCTCAACCCTAAATCTAGACAAACAACTGGCAGTTGTAGCAGCAAAGCGACAAGTCAATCACAAGGTCATCAAAAGCATCGAAACCAAAAGCGATGAGTGAGTGAAAAGTGCAACTTACAGGAAGAGTGGATGCCTGTATTCCAGTGTGTTCTTAATTTAACCCCTTCACTGCCGAGTAAGAGTGAACAAGCGCCAACTGCAGGAGACAGATCCTCATGCGCCTCCGAAGTTGCGGGGGCTCATGAGCATGTCTCCTGTGGACGCCAATCTGTACGCATGTTCTTTTGAGGGCCGGGTTCCTCTGTCTAAATTTATCAAAGAAATCGAAAACACAATCAGCGACGACGACACTGAAGGGATAACTATTTTTATTTTTGCCATGAGTGACGTAAACATCAATTTCTTCACTGTGCAAATGGTGTTGTACGAGTGATGCGGCGATGTCGTGAAACGTTTTGTGACGTCGTTTCGTTGCTCGCGCTATTGTTCTCCTTCAGAATGGCCGTGGCTAAGCCAGCCCACAGAACATGGAACGTCAAACGCACGCGACGCGCTGTGTGTCTGTGTTTGTGTGAAAATCAGAGGCTAGGGTGGGTGAGGGTAGAGAGAGATGGATCAGAAACCGGATAAACTTAACTCATTCTGCCCGAGGAAAGAAATACCCACATTTTTTAGTTATCCGCTGAGGACTGCATTACAATTTAGGAGACAGATTGAGCATGATAGTTCAAGGGTGGCGGCAGAATAGCTTGGAGAGAGAGAGAGAGAGCTCCATCATACATGACGAGCACCATCCTATGCTATGCTATTATTGAAGGGACAAGGACTTCCAGCTGGCGCTGATTTCGTCCGGGGGGGATGGGCCAGGGGGTGGGGGGGGGGGGGGGAGAAGGGGGTTTAGTTCTGTCTGTCGCTGGTGCCCGCGCATCGCTAGTTTTACAATCTTGCATCATGGCTGCCCGCGCCCTATGGGGGTTGAGTCGTAGAGGCGGGGGGGGGGGGGGGGGGGGTTCTCCTTCGTTCCCGTCGTCAGTGACGGGTCGTTTGTTTAGATGTGTTGTTTGTTAAGTAGTTGTATTGTCTGGTTTGCAGTGGTGTGCCAAGTGTCTGGGGTGGGGTTTATGAGACCTTCCAGTGTGAGAGGTGGGTTTAGTATGTCTTCTAGTCTAGCTCTGGCGTGGTTTATGGTCGGGCAGTCTAGGAGTATATGTTCTGTTGTGAGTGTGTAGCCGCATGTACATATGACTGGGTTGGGGTGGACCAGGTATCTCTCGCCCCCTAGTCTGATTCTTGTTAGTCGGGTTTGGTCTTTCCTTTTGCCTGAGAGTAGGATGGGTACGTTGTTTAGGACCCTCGTGAGGCCTTTACGTCTGCCTCTTTTTGCGTGATGAAATTCTTCCATAGATTTTGGAAGGCTGGCCGGAGGGCATATGACCTTTCGGCTGCCGACAGAGGTAGGTCGAGGAAGGTCGATTCTTGGTCGAGGCCTTTCTTCGCTATTTTATCTGCTTTCTCATTACCTGGGATCCCTACATGGGAGGGAACCCAAATGAACTTAATTTCCTGGCCTAATTCCGTGAGTTCCGCTCATCATCATCATCAGTCCCTTGCCCGAACTGGGCGTTGGGGGGACTGAAAGGCAGCAGCAACAGACAGTGCTCTCCACTGAGTTCTATTTTGGGCGGTGGCAAGCAAGTCTGGCATCTCGAGTTCGGTCCATTCTTTTATGTTTGCGACCCAACTCTTTCTCTGACGACCTCGCCGACGACTTCCTTCGAGAGTGCCTTGGAGGATAGTCTTGGACAAGGTGTTGTGTCGGGTCACGTGGCCAAACCAAGCAAGCTTGCGCCGTTTCACAGTTGCCAGAAGGGGTTCATGTGGGCCCACCAGGGAAGTGACGATGCTCCGTACATATTCGTTGGTCTTGTGCTCGCGGTACGAGATGCGGAGCAACTTCCTCAGGCACTTGTTCTCAAAGGCCTGGATTTTCTTTTCTGAGTCTGCAAGCAGTGTCCAAGTCTCACAGCCGTAGAGTAGAATAGACACTACGAGGGACTTGTAAAGCCTGTACTTGATGGTGAAGCTGATGGAGTTACTTCGCCATAGTCCTGTCCAGCCTGGCCATTGCGGATGTTGCTGTACCTATCCTGATACGGATCTCTGCTATGCAACTACCGTCTTTGGACAGGGTGGCTCCCAAGTACTTGAAGCTATTGACCTCTTCTAGCTTCTGGCCGTTCATGTGAATGTTGCTGCTGCTGTCGCTTGTGGTGTTGATCATCACTTTGCTTTTATCCGTACTGATCTCCATGCCATAAGACCCTGCGCTACTTGAAAGTTTGTCAGTTTGTGAGTTCCGCTACTCTGAGTCTAATAAGATATGTTAGGTCTTCTCGGGAGGAATCCAAGTTTTGGATCGCCTGGAGCGCTGATAGGGAGTCAGTCGTGACTATAAGAGTTTGTTTAGCTGCATTCAGGTCTGCTTTTATTACTTTGATGGCTCCTAGGATTGCCGTGAGTTCGGCTGTGAAGACCGCCGTGTGATCCGGTAATTTGATGGCTCTGTCCGATTTGTGAGGAACGTGGATACCTAGTCCAGTTGCGTGTGTGCGTGGGTCGTGGGATCCATCTGTGTAGATGATGGTGTATTTATTGTACGTGGTTGTTCTTTTTACGTCGAACTCTAGTCTCATTTGGGCCCCGTCTATTTCTTTTTTGAGCTTGGTTAGGTCCAGGTCTACTTCTATTTGGGGTAGTTTCCATGGTGGTACGCTTATTGGTGCGTTGGGTACTTTATTTGGTAGCTTAAGATTTATGGACTCTTCTAGCTTCTGTACCACTGTTTTTATTTGGGGTTGTTGAGTGGGTTCGAATTTGGGTGTGTGGTTGGTGTTTAGGGTTTGTTTGGCCGGGTGGTCATCCGGCATACCTATTGTTTTATAGAAGAGGTTAGCCTGCTCTTTCTGCTATTATGATGTTAATGGGTCTCTGGCCGCACTCCGCCAGTACAAGGAGGTTGGGGGTATGTCTTGGGACTCCCAAGACCACCCTCAGGGCCCCGACCTGGACTGTCAGGAGTTTTTTTGTTAGAGTTTTGTTGAGGTTGGTGAGGAGGGGGGCTGCATAAAGTAGCCTGGACATCACGTATGAGTGGTATAGATTTAGGAGCGATTTGGGGTCCGTGCCCCAATCTGCTCCGCTTACTTTGCGCATTAGGTTGATTCCTTTCCTGGCCGACTGACAGATTTGGTTTACGTATGGTGCCCAATTATTATTGTGTGTGAATAATACTCCTAGGAATGTGACTTGTTTGCGGTATTCTATGTCGGTCCCGTCGATTTGAAGCTGAGGCACGGGGGTTCTTATTTGGTATCTTTTGGCGCGGTTCGTTTGAAATATGATAGCCTGGGTCTTTTGGGTAGAGATTTTTAGGCCTGCTCTAACTAGCCATTTCTCGACTCTTGTCAGGTCTTGTTGGAGTTCTTGAAGTCCCACTAGTTCCATTTTATTCCCTTTCCATTTGTTCGTGATTTTTCCTGTTAGGGACGTGTCGTCTGCGAATTGCACATAGCCTGTTCGAGCCCTTGCCATCTGGCTCACGCTTTAGATCCATTAAGGCCAAAACCACTCGTTTTCAGAAGAGCTTTTATCCCTTGGCTGTTCATGCCCTGTCTAATGTGGCGAAAAGTGGAACACTACAGCACTCTTAAACTTATCCCTTCAATGCCGACCCTATGCTCTTGTTTGATCTTTCTGGCCTCTTTTTTTCCCTCGGCAATATGTAATAATGGCTGTGATATGATTTAACTCGGCAGATTGACTCAAAGTCCCTATAGAATTACCTACAGCCCATCTGAATTGTTTATGGTTCTTTATAGGTTCTCTTAACCATTTCTTAGACAGGATATACAGTTTTATTAAAATATATGAATTTAGTTAATCTGTTTTCGTTGCGGCTCACTTGGGCGGTTTTTGTTGTCAGAATATGCTTATTATGCGATAGATTTATCTTATTTTACTTCCCTAGATGTGTGTGCATATTTAGTAGAATGACTGCTACACATATGTGTGGTTTGGTATTTTAGAGTCTGCTTGATTGTGATGTATGTATGTTTTATGTGTTGATCTTAACACGGACGCTCGTCAGTTATGTCAACAAAAAAAGCTAATGTTTATGCACATGGCAATACAGTTTATCTTATCTTATCTTGTCTTTGAACTATCATGGTCGAACTATATCTTGCTGTGATGTGTCTCGGGCAGAATGAGTTAAAAGTATGAACAACTTTGGGCTGGGCATCCCATCTTGTTTATGACATAATATGATTATTTTGTGGCAGCCAAGAATGTTTCATTATATCATTTATAGAAGGTACAAAGGTGTTTTTTTCTTTAATGTTATAAAATCATTTGGCAGCACTACAGTATGTAAACCAACGGAATTTTGTCTAGCTAACTTGTTATTTCTAATAACCAGATTAACGAACAGTATACTAATGAATAGTGCGCACACGCGAGCACACAAGCAGGCATGCGCGCGCGCGCGCGCACACACACACATACACACACACACACAGACACACACACACACACACACACACACACACACACACACACACACACACACACACACACACAATCACACTGTCTAGTGTTGGTGCCAAAACACATTTTGCTTGACATAGTGCCGATAACATGCAGGTGTGATTACGAAACCCGAAACAAAATATCCCAGTCGTAAGACGAGGACATTTGACTCGGGTCAAGTAATAACACTTGTCTGTTTATCGGCACTGTATCAAGCAAAATGTTGCTCAATATAATGTATGTACCTAGTCCAAAACAAATATTGACCAGAGTCCTTTCCACTACCGCCATTGGTGCTGAAGTGGTCAATTTCGCTATGTTGGGACATAAAACGTCCCAGCCAGGCTATACTAACTGAAATGTACTCAGCGCAAATCCACCAAGTCGTACATCTACTCAGTGCAAATTTGTTCCTCTGATTTTCAATTTATTTTTAGAACTAAATAAACTCAGCGTGAATTTTAGCAGCATGATTCCGCCCAGCATAAATCGAAAAAAGGCTTGAATATATTAAAATATAAATATCTCGGTGGAATAGCGACAGCACACATTTACACTGGGTAGATTTACGCCCAGGTTGATTCAAGCTGTGTACATTTTCGCTGGCAATTTTCACGTTTGTTTAGATTTACGCTGAAACATAGCGAACTTTACCCCTTCAGCGCCACTGAAAAAAAAACTAGAAAAATTGCGTATCCACAAAACTTTGACGTCACAGTCTATGCCGGCCCGCATAGTCTGGAGTTCACGTCAGACTTTTCTGAAATATTGCAAAGTAAGTGACACGACGTAAAGTTTACATTCACATAAGCTGATGGGAACTTTACCGTCCAACACCAAAGGTATGATTGAAACATACAGAACACAGCAAATCTGACACTGCTGCACACGTTTCATGCGCGCAAATCTCGAGTCCCTCTTGCGCGTCTCCGATGTTGGAGAAAACATGTGGAGAAGCTGCCTTAGATGCGACCGCAGCCGACATTAATAACGATGTCTATTTATGAACATGGGTGTGATAATTCCGATTTGTGTTTGTCTCTGTCCAAATGGGGACCTGTTGTGTACCACGTATTGGACTGTCGACTGACTTAGCGCGGAGATTTCGTTTGACTGTGTAGACGTCAGTGCTTTCTGTAATCGTGGGTGTTGTTGAGTGAAGTCTACTTGCAATTAGTAGAACACGGATAATGACGGGAAATGCCAGCAAGTTTGTCTATTTAGTCTTTTTCTAAGGTTATCACTATCACTAGCGGACATCAGTGTCGTCAACCTCAATAGTATGGCGCGGCCGGATTCGATCCATGTGTTCGCTGATATCTATTCTCCGTTTATGTGTGTGTATTGGAAAGACATTTCGAGCGTAAGTACACACTAAGTATTTCATTACTGATGAGCATAAGGAGCTTGCTAATGTGACAGTATGAGCATATTTAGAGTTTTTGCCGCTTTGATAGAGGCAAGAATCAAGATTGAGTCTTTCTGGTCTGCAAGGTATTATGGGAAGAAAAGCATATCAAGCAAGTTCATAATATTAATTTACTTGTTATACAATATATCAGTACATGTGTCAAAGAAGGGAACATTTTATGGAGTGTGTCGCGGGTGTGTAAGTGCCACGTGTGTGTGTGTGTGTGTGGTGTAAATATATATATATATATATATATATATATATATATATATATATATATATATATATATATATATATATATATATATATATAATTTTTCAATAAATTCTGAGAATGCTGTGCTAATGCCATGGAAATCCAGGCTGGTAAGCTTGCTTTGTGTCATCAGGACATCAGCTGTCCTTTTGTGACTGCATCGCTTATTAGATCTTTTGAGCCTTCCACTGAACACCTACTACATAAAGTAATAGGGACTACCCCCAGGCGCCCCGCAACCCGCTGGAGAATATCCAGTCCTCCCCCCGAGAGGGGAGGCTAGTGCATGAATATTCCCAAACAGATCTTGGACCTGCTGGATAGATTTAAGATTTTGCCGCCTACGACCGGTTTCGACCCAAGGTGGGTCTCATCAGGTAGGCATACGGCGTAACCTGAAATTGCAAACACAACGCATATACTAGAAGCCGCCTCCAGAATTTGACTGGTAGCAACCACTAGGCCAGCGTGGATTGCATCCCTAAAGCTTTATGGGGTGTTGCAGTGGAAGAAGACTGACTAATTTTGAAAAGGCAACACCTAGGCAATTTTGTGGTACAATTATTCATTACTTATAACAAAGGCCTCGCCCAAGCCAAAAAATGCACTCAATCAGAGTAGCTCCAAGGGACATAATTTTTCAATAAATTCTGAGAATGCTGTGCTAATGCCATGGAAATCCAGGCTGGTAAGCTTGCTTTGTGTCATCAGGACATCAGCTGTCCTTTTGTGACTGCATCGCTTATTAGATCTTTTGAGCCTTCCACTGAACACCTACTACATAAAGTAATAGGGACTACCCCCAGGCGCCCCGCAACCCGCTGGAGAATATCCAGTCCTCCCCCCGAGAGGGGAGGCTAGTGCATGAATATTCCCAAACAGATCTTGGACCTGCTGGATAGATTTAAGATTTTGCCGCCTACGACCGGTTTCGACCCAAGGTGGGTCTCATCAGGTAGGCATACGGCGTAACCTGAAATTGCAAACACAACGCATATACTAGAAGCCGCCTCCAGAATTTGACTGGTAGCAACCACTAGGCCAGCGTGGATTGCATCCCTAAAGCTTTATGGGGTGTTGCAGTGGAAGAAGACTGACTAATTTTGAAAAGGCAACACCTAGGCAATTTTGTGGTACAATTATTCATTACTTATAACAAAGGCCTCGCCCAAGCCAAAAAATGCACTCAATCAGAGTAGCTCCAAGGGACATAATTTTTCAATAAATTCTGAGAATGCTGTGCTAATGCCATGGAAATCCAGGCTGGTAAGCTTGCTTTGTGTCATCAGGACATCAGCTGTCCTTTTGTGACTGCATCGCTTATTAGATCTTTTGAGCCTTCCACTGAACACCTACTACATAAGGTAATAGGGACTACCCCCAGGCGCCCCGCAACCCGCTGGAGAATATCCAGTCCTCCCCCCGAGAGGGGAGGCTAGTGCATGAATATTCCCAAACAGATCTTGGACCTGCTGGATAGATTTAAGATTTTGCCGCCTACGACCGGTTTCGACCCAAGGTGGGTCTCATCAGGTAGGCATACGGCGTAACCTGAAATTGCAAACACAACGCATATACTAGAAGCCGCCTCCAGAATTTGACTGGTAGCAACCACTAGGCCAGCGTGGATTGCATCCCTAAAGCTTTATGGGGTGTTGCAGTGGAAGAAGACTGACTAATTTTGAAAAGGCAACACCTAGGCAATTTTGTGGTACAATTATTCATTACTTATAACAAAGGCCTCGCCCAAGCCAAAAAATGCACTCAATCAGAGTAGCTCCAAGGGACATAATTTTTCAATAAATTCTGAGAATGCTGTGCTAATGCCATGGAAATCCAGGCTGGTAAGCTTGCTTTGTGTCATCAGGACATCAGCTGTCCTTTTGTGACTGCATCGCTTATTAGATCTTTTGAGCCTTCCACTGAACACCTACTACATAAAGTAATAGGGACTACCCCCAGGCGCCCCGCAACCCGCTGGAGAATATCCAGTCCTCCCCCCGAGAGGGGAGGCTAGTGCATGAATATTCCCAAACAGATCTTGGTCAATCCACGCTGGCCTAGTGGTTGCTACCAGTCAAATTCTGGAGGCGGCTTCTAGTATATGCGTTGTGTTTGCAATTTCAGGTTACGCCGTATGCCTACCTGATGAGACCCACCTTGGGTCGAAACCGGTCGTAGGCGGCAAAATCTTAAATCTATCCAGCAGGTCCAAGATCTGTTTGGGAATATTCATGCACTAGCCTCCCCTCTCGGGGGGAGGACTGGATATTCTCCAGCGGGTTGCGGGGCGCCTGGGGGTAGTCCCTATTACTTTATGTAGTAGGTGTTCAGTGGAAGGCTCAAAAGATCTAATAAGCGATGCAGTCACAAAAGGACAGCTGATGTCCTGATGACACAAAGCAAGCTTACCAGCCTGGATTTCCATGGCATTAGCACAGCATTCTCAGAATTTATTGAAAAATTATGTCCCTTGGAGCTACTCTGATTGAGTGCATTTTTTGGCTTGGGCGAGGCCTTTGTTATAAGTAATATATATATATATATATATATATATATATATATATATATATATATATATATATATATATATATATATATATATATATATATATATATATATATATACGTGTGTGTGTGTGTGTGTGTGTGTGTGTGTGTGGACAAAAGCTGACGTTACAAGAAAAAACAAAACAAAGGTTTCCGCCGACAGTGCGACACTTCACGAAGCGTGTGACGCTGGTCTGTGATACTTGGATCTTTCGCATGTTAACCCATTAAACCCGACGGTCGCATTCCCCAGTTCTATGCACCAGTTGCAGGAGATGAAGCGACCATTATAATTCAAGGGTAGTGCCAGACTGGCTTGGGGCCTGATGGCGCCAAGCCAATCTGGCACTACACCTGAATTATCATGGTCGATCCATCTGCTGTGCGCCATGGCTAAATGGGTTAATCTGCTACTGACAACACCGCTTCACAGAAAAGACGCGTAACTACTGACGTGTCTTTCCCTCCGAACGGTAACGCCAGTAGCTGTCAAGGGGTTAATTACTAGGGCAGAACTTGAAACCACAGACGGTTGGCCACTGAACATAGACCGAGAGTATGTAACACATACACATTGGGGTGTAGGGGGCTCTGGATAGAGGTAGCACCTTTGCTGTTCGGCAGCTGCGTCCTACATAGGACGGACGGGCATCACTGGTCCTCATCCATCTCCTTAATCTCTCACGTGCTGGCTCCAAGCGCCACACCCTGGCAAACCACCTCAGCTGGTGGGCTAAACCACGTGAGGGGGTGGTGTTCACATTGCACCACTAGGCGGATGAGCTGTTTCTGACAGCCAACGGCTAGAGGACGGAGGAGATCAGGTTGGATCCAACGGCCAAATGTGGGGGAGTAAACCCTTCAAATCAGGAGTGGAGCCCCGAAGGCAGACAGCTGCCTGTATTCACGCACTGTTCTGGCAGCTCCTGCAGCCAAACTGGTGCCAAACGTACTGCTTTGCATTCCTTTGGATACATCAGCGAGGCCGAGAGGGGGATCTTGACGACTGGGCACCCCAGGATCTCCATACACTTCGCCCAGGCTTGCGCCCTGGAGAGGTCACTCCAGTGACTGACCCAGCAAGCGCATACTCTATTGTCTTCCGAGACAGGATGCCAAAAAACGATGTAACACACGATCTGCCGGCTCCCAAAGAACGCCGAAAAAGCTTATTTCATGATGAATTCACCCTGTTGTCACTTGTTTTTTTCCAATTACATCTTCCCTTAACATCAATTCTCCTCCTATAGCAGAGCTCCCCACTTGAACTGGAGACACCACTGAATCTACTTCATCGAACTTTTTGGTCAGGACAGCGGCCTGTAAGGCAAAGGCCATGTAGAGCGCTGCAAACACATTGAAACCGGTTTGGAAACCCAGAAATTTCTAGCGGAAGACGTCGTTGTGATAGAGAAGGCAGGCGCCACGTCCGGTGCACGAGTCCTCGGGGTTCTCCCACTGGATACAGATGTCGTCGATCAGTTTGCCGAACACAACTGGACCTAACATCCAGCATGTGTGACAGGATTACAATTGTATTATTATTATTATTATTATTATGTAGTAAAACTTAACATCAGTGTCCCCAAGGTCCAGGAATGAAAGCGGTGATTAGGACCATTATTACGTCATTTCCATTTTTAGGGGGATGGGGTGTGAGTGAGGGAAAGTGGTGGTGCTGGATGAGGGTGGAATGGTAGGGGGGGGGGGAGGGGGACTGGAGACGTAGAGATGAGGGTTGGCAGCATATCGAGGGTTTCCAGCCAGAAGGTGCTATCTGATGAAAGAGTAGTTTCGAGTAAATCGCATTTGAAAGTTTGAGGTCTCATAATGTTGTGTACAAGCAGTACCAAAGAAAATTAAAATCTTCTGTGTTATTCAGTGGCATGTTCTCTGTACTGGACAACATAAAATTAATAGCTCAGTGATTTAGTTTGCTGTGAGTGTAACCCGATTTGACATGGGTGTTTGGTAGCTTGTTTATGCACGCCGCGATTTGAAACTCCCTGCGCGAGTACTGCAAGCCTAAATGTGCTTGGCTACGATAACATCTTTTGGCAGGCCGCATTAGCGCCAGAGCGCATTGAAACAGAGACGCCAGCTGGTGGCATGTAGCTTTAGCACAGAGTTATATGCAGGCAGTGCTGAAGTTTCCCTCTACGTCTTACAGCGAGCCAGAGGATGCTAGCAGCTGATAGCATTTTCTTGCTCGCTATTTTTTGACTGGTAGGTTGACCGACTGCTGCTGTAACAGTTCTCAGTGGCGCTAGCACTTTCAGGCATGCCGTGTACAGTCCTAAGTGGAATGTTGAATGCATTGCGAGTCACAGGTAGATGAGGCACATAATGACACGCACACACATCTGTACACACACGAACGCATGGGGAGAAAGAAATAAAATTTGATTGATCATGGATAAATGATTAAGTATAAAGACCTTTTCTCAATCATGTCCTCTCATACACTCTTGCGTGCCAGTGCTCTCTCTCTCTCTCTCTCTCTCACACACACACACACACACACACACACACACACACACACACACACACACACACACACACACACACACACACACACACACACAGAGACGCGCGCATGCACACACACACACATGAGACAGACAGTCCACGAGAGCAACGTGCACCGAGACAGACACAGACACGCCCTGGTGTTTCTCATTCTTCATTGTTTAACACTGAGCAGACAGTAAAATGTTATACATTTGAACTCACCCGAAACAATTTCGTTAGTCTTCAGATGACTCGTACTCCATAAATTTACATGTAAACACATCTATACCACTATAAATCCATGCATTAATTGTTCAGTACTAATAAAGTATACTGTGTTAGGACGAGCACAGGTCTGTTTGTATTGCAACTTATAGCACACCTCTTAAGGGACAGAACTAAAACGTGAGTCAAAGGACTACATTGAACATTTTTCACAGTTCTGAAATAAGATGCATTTCTTGCAAAGTCCCATAGCAAACTGAACACGGCAGGCACACATCTAGATGACAGTTATTTACACTGGTTCTGATCTATAGTTATCATGTGCATCTCATTGTTCAACTTCAAGTAAACAAAATGAATAATCATTTCTGCAGGATTTATTATTTTAAGTGTTGTTAACTGGATCGCAGCGGCACAGTCTATTCCGAGTCTGTGTCAAAGTCAATGTCATTGACATCAGGTTCGTCCAACTTGTCAGTCGCAGCTGTGGACACTGCAAGGTTTCTGTAAAATGGATGATGTTCCTCTGGGATTACCCCTGATGATCAAAGAGACAACAGATCGATCTTTTTAGCCTGAGATATTGGAAGCTTGTCATTGTACAGTCGATGAAGTTTCTTGGGTGGTTCTGCTGATCGACTCCTTCTGCTGCTGGACCCACTCAGGCGGAGAACTCTGAACATTTCGTCATTCAGATCACACTTGAACTGCATGGTGCCTTCATCTGCTTTGGAGAGTTTAATGCAGCGGATCTGGAGCCAGTTGACTTTCCGTCCTTCACTGTCAGTCCTTGTGTTGCGGATTGATGGTGATCTAGCGGTCTGTTTGAAATCAAAGACCTGTCTGTGCTTCATTGGGATCACAATGTAGCGTTTACCACGACGTGCCATGCGCAAAACAATGTCCCAACCAGACGGTGTATAGATTGGATTGTGCTTTTTTTTGCATATGATATGGCAGAGTGCATGGAATCGCATTCCATCTGTTTTTGTCCGGACTCCAAAAATTTCTGTATCACAGTCTGTATATTTGGAATTGTATGAACAGCGTAATGCAGGGCTGCTGTGACGAACTGATTGCGGTTCTGACCGCCGCAGCAATCAGAATATATTATAATGACAGTCTGAACACTGACAGAGAGAGACTTAAGATAGCATAATAGGCAGGATGCAATTTCACATGAACCTCTTTTGCCCTCAGTCTCACCCCATGTGTAGCAGGTTGCTCTTCCGTCGGATAATGAATAGACGGTAAAGTTGAAAACAGACACTGTGAGTTTTCGCTTTATTACATTTGACTGACAAGTCCACAAGGAGCTTGCAGCACAGCCTGCATATCAACTGTGATAACATGCACTGATGGATCTTTCTTTGCAAGTTCCTCGTCAGCCTCTTTTTCTTCTCTGGCAGTTTTTCGTCTTTCCAGATGTTTCTGAAATGCAGCTTCTTCAGTTTCTGTCAGAGTAGCCTGCTGTTTTTTAATAGTGTGTGCAGTGCACGTTGAACACTGGTCTTTTTTAGGGACATGAAATGAAAGATTATACTCTTTATTAATAGTTTTCCTGTACTGTCTTGAAGAGACAGGCTCAGTTTCTTCTTGTGCGCACTGCTCTTTGTAGAGTTCGTACATTCTTTTTATGTTAAGGTTGGATGCAAGGTATTTCCGCCGAGTGTCCTTACGTGTGTAATGAGACTCAACATACGGAAAAGACTCTATGTGTTTCCTTACGTTCTGCATTGATGTCTCAGATGTTTTGTTGTGTGGTTTATGTCTGCCTCGGTGATCACGTCCAACGAAGGTACCGTGTTGGCTGTGTTTGAGTGCGTGGTTGAGGTAGCTTCTTCCTATTGCCAGGGTGGATAGAAAAAAAGTTTTACACACTCTTACTCGCTCTCCTTCCACTGTAAAGTAGAACTCCCGTCACACCATGCGTCGCTTGTTACATGGTTCCTCTTTCTCAATGAGATGGGTCCTTGTTTTTCCTTCAAGGACACTGGAGCAGACAAAATGTTTTTTAACTTTCATAAGACCTCAGTGAGTAAAATGACTGAAAAATTTCCTGTCGTTTCTCCTCAGAAATTTTGTTACAGTGGAATCTGCATTTAGAGCAATCTGTAGGCTTCATTCCGTTTGATGGTATCTGTTTTCCCGTCTGTGAGGTATATTCTTGTCCATAGAGCCGAAGAGTCTTTCTCACATTCTTCTTCCAGGTTTCAGGTCTTGCTTCTCTTTTCCGTGTAAGTTTCAGTTTGGGAGGGGTGTTGAAACTCCTTTGCTTTCTTGGTGTTTGAATTTGACCATCTGGCTGTCCTGGAGGAGCTTCGGGTGTTGAAGGTGAATGGTCAGCCACAGAGACATTGGGAGCAACAGGAGTACTGTAGCAGGTGATGATATGTCTTGTGAAATATCTATGTCTCCAATGCTGATGCTGTTATTCGGGCTACCAGGCTGCGTAGCTGTTTGCTCTAGACCCTGGGTTGCAGGTTGTTTTGATAATGGTACCAAACAACCGTCTCTGTCCACAGGCAAACATGCATCATAGTGTGGCGAACGCAATGCCAACAATGCAACCGATATGGCCTCACTTTCTTGCAGACAATCACGACACATGGGATACGTGTCGAGAACTCCATTTAGATCACTGCAGAAGATCCTAACAATCCTCCGTGACCAGTTGGCGAGTGCCAGTGGCAGCAAATCGGCAGCATCGTTGCTCCACCTCCCCGGTTTTCTTAACTCTGCTACGTTGTAGAAATATCGGAGATATCTTTCATTTTCATCTGTTGTCTCTGCCAGGAAGTTTATGAAAAAGGTAAACTGTTCTTCCAGATAACTGCTCAGGCATTCGCGCAGGTCTATGGCACTGAGGCCTTCAAAAGGCTTCGCGCAAACTTCAAAGAAGCAGTTGCCATCAGATTCTACTTCCAAGTCTTTGTAAGCCATTTGCTGCAAGGAGATTGTCAAGAGTGCTTTCACGAACTCGCTTTTCTTGAGCTAAAGATTGTATTTCAGTCAGGCTTTTAGCTTTAGCGTTTTCAACGTCTGTGTGCGCATATCGTGTTTGTTTGCGACGCTTTTTGGGAGGGCATCGAAGTCTTTTAATGGAGGCCATTGGCATTAATTCATCTTCAGTGCTGTCTGTGGAAATGCCAACAACATCTTCTGTGACATCCCTTGGAGGACGATACGACGGATCACGATCACTGTCGTCTTTATCACTGTCTTCGTATTCACTCTGAACAGTTATGAGTCTTTTGCCGTCCATTTTGTTCGGGCAAGCTAGCGTAATAAGGGCTTCATCGTTTGATTCACCGTCACCAGGAGCAGCTGATTCAGTGACTATCTCAGTCTGGTCAGCTAGACTGTCTTCGACTTCACCCGTCAGTGATGCTGCCATGGTTAGATAAACGCTGTCCGCAAAGGAGTCAGACCAGGGATCACTTTCGGAATTCATCGTGAGCAACCTGGGCAGTTGAAATCAAAATCGAAGAAAATGTACTCGATAGCATGATTTCTTTAAACAGAAAAAAGTACATTATTTTATTGTCCTCAAGCAAAAATGTGTTGTTTTGAAAAATAAAAATCAGTGAGCTACGAAATGAAGCATCGATAGGGCAATTCGGTGCTAACTTAAATGATCTCATATTGATAATATATATATATATATATATATATATATATATATATATATATATATATATATATATATATATATATATATATATATATATATATATATATATATATATATATATATATATATATATATATATATATATATATATAATTTTTCAATAAATTCTGAGAATGCTGTGCTAATGCCATGGAAATCCAGGCTGGTAAGCTTGCATTGTGTCATCAGGACATCAGCTGTCCTTTTGTGACTATGTCTACTCTGATTGAGTGCATTTTTTGGCTTGGGCGACGCCTTTGTTATAAGTAATATATATATATATATATATATATATATATATATATATATATATATATATATATATATATATATATATATATATATATATATATATATATATATATATATATATATATATATATATATATATAAAACAAACGCTTTTTGGGAGAATCAGAAATGGTTGGAACGGCTATGCTTGTATACGCTGAGACAGCTCTTTTTTTGGACAAAATTTAACAACTATAATAATAATAATAATTATAATAAAATAATAATAACAAAAATAATGATAATAATATAACATCCTTGATAATATTGTGAAATAGCATACGCAAGGTAAAAGATAATACTAAAACGTCTTACCTCTGTTGGCAGTAGCTTGGCTCTGTATGATTCGTCCTGCTTCTTTAAAGTTTTCTGTGAAAGTGCCATTATCTGATACACGTACCATGAAAGTCATTTTATGTTAGTATAAAGTGGTCACAAAACAGGATGTTTCAGTCATTGCATGTTTACAAAATACGACAGTATCACCTCAGCTGTCGGCTGATGGCATGTTTATAATAGCCTGTGTGAAGACAGCCCGTCTAACATCTGACCTGCCAGTACGGTTTAACATGTTATAGAACCAGATGGCTTACCATTTCATTCGCACATCTCCAAGCAGCTGCATTGCCATATAGTGCTATCGCGTGATAGCACTTTCTGGCACGACATTGCAATACGGCCGATTGGTATTCGGTGCGGGCATAAACGTGCTATTGAAAGACAGCACTTTCTGGCACGACATTGTAACACGGCTGATTGGTATTGTGCAGGCATAAACGTGCTATTGAAAGATAACACTTTTTGTCCCGAACTATTTGTCACATTTTGGATAAAGTTGTTTTAGGTTCAATGCAATAACTTCATCATTTTTTACAAGAATGTCAAATTTCCACTTCAAGGGCATTGCTGACTCTCTCGTGAACACCGGCACCCATGTCAAAAAGTAAAAATAGCCAAAAATCACAGATAGCACCTTCTGGCTGGAAACCCTCGATATCATCCATACATTCATTCATTTCATTCGTTCATTCTTTCATTCATTATTGTATTCGTTCGCTCGTTCGTTCATTTATTCAGTCATTCAGGCAGTCGGTCACTAAGTAGTAATCCTTTACATCCTGTACACTGACGATTGTAGGAGTTGTCGTGCTGACAGTTACATTGTCAAGTTTTCAGATGACGGCGCCTTACTTCCCTTCAGTAAGGGTCATCTGATGAACATGGACCCTCATTGACTGACTTTGTTCAATGGTGCGATAACTCGTTTGTGTGTGTGTGTGTGTTCGTGTGTGTGTGTGTGTGTGTGTGTGTGTGTGTGTGTGTGTGTGTGTGTGTGTGTGTGTGTGTGTGTGTGTTTTATACAGCTGTTTCAGCGCGTGAGTATCGCTGGCCTGGCTGGACAGTTGTAGAGGGTGTAAGTGGAATGTAAGACGTTAATGTGTTCGCTGACAATGTCATTAATAATGCTCTTTAAGTTTTAAATAATACTTTAGTAATTGTATTAGTTTAGAGTTTTAATAGGTCTTAATCTTAGTCTTAATCTTGGTATTTTCAGTCTTACCTATTTAGCATATTACTATCAGGTACAACTGTGATATTAGAATGTCCTGATATTAATTAATGTTTATTGAATGACTTTTATTTGATTGTTCTCCCGTCCACACAAATGTAATTGCCCTTTAAGGGATAAATAAAGTTATTTTGAATTGAATTGAATTAATCTAGTTATTTTTGTCCTTGTTAA
>BTPG01000003.1:12168475-12235975 GCA_036245525.1 Semisulcospira habei
ATACTTGTGTCATGTAATTATGTGATGTAGTTATAACTAGGATGTCATGTTGTATTCATTCATATGTGAAGATGTGGGACTGAAATAGGAATAGAATTCAGTATATATTTAGGTATACCTAATGATGAAATGTGCAGTAATATGTTACGAATTGGAGGTGAGCTGTGATTGTAATATTTGGCTCATAATCCATTGGGTGTAGGTACGTAAAATGTGTGTAAAGTGTTAAAGTGGCTATAGGAATTGTGTGCACTGTGTTAAGGTGGCTATAGGAATTGTCATAAGAAGTATGACAATAGTGATTGTAGTATGGTGGCATAAAGAAGACAGTTTTCAGAGGAAATGATCTAGAGCGCTCTGAAGAATAATAATGTGTCGGAGACGCATTCAGACTTTTGGGTATAAGAGCGAACATTTATGAGTGTATAAATGTTGTGTACAGCGGGGCCGGTACGGAGCGGACACCCCTGGTGTAGGGCCGATGAAGCTGTCCTGAAGGCATCACGTACGTGACCAGGTGCGGACATCAAGCCTTCATCTCTCCTTCGTCCTACCATCACTGGTGCTACGAGCAGCAACGGTAGCGAAGTAAGCCACAGATTCGTGCTACAGGACCACATGCAGTGTTCCGTCAGTGTAGCTATTGTCGCCTAGCGCCGTTAATTTCACGCCTAGGAATGTTCTAAATCTGTGAGTAGTCATTGAATAGTAATATTCAGTTCGGGAATCTCCGTCAAGTCGTCAATGTGATATTGACTGTGTCGACACTAGTATAAAGAGGAGTCGAGTGACGTCTCTCGAGAGAGACAACGACCTCTACGGTAGCGAGTGAATGTGTGAGCGCTGAAGTTGTGAATAACCTATATGCCACTTGTTAGTTAGTTGTGTAGATCGGTTTATATGATGTGAATTGTTATTGGTGTAGATTGGTTTATATGATGTGAATTGTGTGGTTTAACGTATGTTATGAGTGTATGAGAAATAGTTAAAGAGGGCAAAGAGAAATAACTGTGTGGCCTTTGTCCTTGTTTGTACGCGCGTGTGTGGTGGATGAAAGAGTCTAGTAAACAGAGATAGAACACCCACCTTTATACAGATTGGCAGAAAGCCCACGCACACACTCATTCCATAAACATTTATATATGTAACGATTTAATTTAGTACAACACTAAAACCACCGTCGTTACATTTGGTGACCCTGACGTGGACTCAAGAGTTCAAACATCAGTTTACACCTGACCCAGGAACAACAGACATCGTCCAGCGCGAGGTCAACTTGACATCGAACGAGCCGGTTCGCGACAAGCCAAGTCGTCTGTTTCACAACAAGAGAGATGGACAGAGAGAATGTTGGGGAAACGCCGGACCCGGAAGTCGACAGAGATTCCAGATTACCAGTAGTCATCGGGAATAGACCAGAAAGATCTAGTATGGTGTGTGGGGACTTTTGTACTTTCTGTGGACCGACGGTGTTTGACCCAGGACCGGTGACCCTTGAACTCTGTAAACTGTGAACTGTAACATGTGATTTAGTATTGTTCCAGGTTAATGTTGATTTTGATTTTCGTTATATCAAGGGTTCGCAAAATTTTGGAGCAGATTACCTGAGCAGAACAGTTTAAGTGAACATTTTGTGTCCAGAACAGTTTTAAAGAAATATTTAGTTCTACATGAGAATTTAAAAGGTCATGTCTGTGATCTGGACAGTTTAAAGGAACATATCTTCATCGGGACATTTTAAAGGAACTGTGAGTTAATTATTTTTGCGTAGATGATTTGATTTTATTTTAATGTGAAATTTGTATTATTTGTGGTTTTGTTTGTATTAACATTGCAGAAGAGACTTTGTATCAGTGATTGTGCATTTGGAATTGCATTGTGTGGAGATCGCATCGCTGAATTAAAATATTGTTGGAACTGTTTCTCCAGTATTGTCTACATCCTTAAGTCACGTGTGACAGATTGCAGCTGAATGAGGTTTATTTAAAAGAACCTTACGTGCGTGCGTCTGGTGCGTTTATCATACTACGACTACAACTCCACCACGTAACACAACTGTTTTAGAATTTCCCTCAGGCGCTGCTTGTGGCTCTGTTTGGCGGAGGATAGCTGGTTGACAGTGCCGTCTGTGGTGAGTTAATGTCTCCACACCAGTTATCCTCTCTTCCAGATCGGACAATAACTCGTCCACACTTTTCTCTGTAACCTGCAGGTCTCTGGCTCTCTTGACCAGCTCAACCTCCACCTCGCCGACAGCAACCTCCTCGGTCCCTTCCAGTCTGCCTATCGCAAACATCACAGCACTGAAACAGCCCTTCTACATATCTTAAACGACCTGCTTCTCTCCACCGACTCCGGCAACATATCCCTTCTTACGCTACTCGACCTCTCTGCTGTCTTCGACACTATAGTCCAATCTATCCTCCTCCACCGCCTTCACCACTCCTTTGGCATCACTGACTCTGCTCACTCCTGGTTTCTCTCCTACCTCTCCGACAGACAGCAGTCCGTCACCATCGACGGCGTCTCCTCCAACCCAGTCACGCTCTCCTGCGGAGTTCCACAGGGATCCGTCCTTGGCCCGGTCCTTTTCACACTCTACACATCTCCCCTGTCCAACATCATCCAATCTCACCACATACACCACCACCTCTACGCTGATGACTCACAACTACTAGACAAAGACAAACTCGACAACACTCAGTCATACTGACTCGCACGGCTGACTGCTACGAAGACGTGAAAAACTGGATGACAGCAAACAAGCTTAAACTGAATGACGACAAAACGGAAGCCATGCTGGTAGGCACTCGCCAGAAACTTTCCCAGCTCCCTCCCTCCCTCCACCTTCAACTCGACAGCACCCCCATCTCCCTCTCTGACTCGGCCGAAAACCTCGGCGTTATCCTCGATTCCTCTCTTTCCACGACCAGCTTCGTCTCCGCCACGGCCCAGGCATGCTACTTCCACCTCCGCCGCATCAGTCAGATCAGAAAATACCTCACTACCGAAGCTGCCACCAAACTTGCTGTCTCACTCATCCTATCTCGCATCGACTACTGCAACTCTCTCCTTTCCGGCCTCCCTCACTCCACCACTTTCACTCTCCAGCGCGTCCAGAACAATGCTGCCCGCCTCGTCATCAGAAAGAAAAAATCCGACGACATCACTTCCCTGCTCAAACTCCTTCACTGGCTTCCCATCCCCCAACGCATCCAATACAAGATTCTGTCTCTCTGCTACAAATCCCTGAACAACTGCGCTCCCGCTTATCTCTCAAACTTACTTCACCCCTACACTCCTCCCCGCTCCCTCCGCTCCGCCTCCGACCCTCTCCGCCTTCACATCTCCCGCAACAAACTCAGCACTTTCGACACCCGCTCCTTCTCAGTATACGGACCATCGACCTGGAACACTCTCCTACTCTCTCTCCGTCAGAAACACTCTCTCTCCTCCTTCCAGTCCGCCCTAGACTGTCGTAATGTATTTCACTATTTGTGGTACGTGAGTCGTTGTCTAAAGCGTGCGCATGCGTGCGCGAGTTGTGAGTGCGCGCTTAGAGTTATAATTATTATAAAGATAAGCGCATTATAAATACCGTAATTATTATTATTATTATTATTATTATTGACCGCCTCATCACGGAGCTGACTCTCGAGCTCAGTGGTCAATCCTGGCTAGGGCTGCTGAAAGTCCTTTGAACAGTGTACTGACGTCAGCGCGAAGGTTGATTGTACATTGCTTAACGTCCCGACAGCAACAAGGCTTTCTCAGGAATCAGCGCGAAGGTCCGTGATGAGGTTACAAGCACTTTTTTTTTTTTTTTTTTTTTTTTGAGTTGCGCTCGCAGAGTATCAGGGTCAGTGGTGTCCTCATCAGGACAGGTGGTCCCGCGGGCCGTGGTGGGTGCGGCCTCTGGCGCGAAGGTCCGTGATGAGGTTACAAGCACTTTTGAGTTGCGCTCGCAGAGTATCAGGGTCAGTGGTGTCCTCATCAGGACAGGTGGTCCCGCGGGCCGTGGTGGGTGCGGCCTCTGTATTATGTAATCCCAGTCCCGGGGACTGGGGACTGGAGTTCGTGTTTGGTCGGGTTGGGGGAAGGGGCGTGGCAGTGGACATTACACCATCAACTGTTGCCGCAACAAGGGATAAATCAGTGCGGGCGTTCTGAAGTGGTTGGCCAGTAGATGTGGTGATGGGATTAGGCAGGGACGAGTGGTCGGGTAGAAGGGGCGTCGGCTGATAATCCCTTGTGATTGACGACTCCGCCGGCTGCAAAAGAAGAGAGACTTCTTTGTTGTCCGAGGGAGTGGAGAGGGTAGGGGTGATGGGGGTGTCTGCTAGGGAGACAGCCAACAGCAGGCCCCGTGAGGAGTTGGGAGGGGTGGCGGGTGAAGTGACGGTACTTTCTGTAAAATCGGGGGCAGGTGCAAGATGGTTGCTGGTGACGGGGACATTGTCTGTAGGGTCCGCTGTACCGGCCCTTGTTGTACATAATCACAAAGGGTCCGGTACTCCGTTCTCACCCACAGACCCTTTCTCTTCCCCTGAATCATGCAGGTGCCACCGGTTGTCCGCCTCTTCCTGAAGTGCACAGTGATGACGATAAGTTTGTTGTCGTCTGTGTGTACCGGCCCTTCATATATCTTGACTATTGTCTTGGCCAGGTGATCAGGGAACGGGGTGTGGGGAGAGAGGTAGCCAACAAGGGCGACAGTTTCATTGTCACAGTTGAAGTCTTCCCATAACACATTGTGGACTCCTGCAGTGTGTTTGGGCAGAAGCTGCATGTATCTCACAATCCAGACCAAAAAGGTGACTGCCAAGCGTGTAATATGCAAAGAAGTACCCAACGAAGAAAGAAACACGCTTAGAAAAGACGGGTACAACACAATTTATTAATATTTCGGGTAAATACCCTTTGTCAAAATAGACAAACAGAGAGATTAGCCGCTACTTATCTTCATTGGCAGAATGAGTTGCCACATTCCTTCTGCCAATGAAGATAAGTAGCGGCTAATCTCTCTGTTTGTTTGTTTGTCTATTTTGACAAAGGGTATTTACCCGAAATATTAATAAATTGTGTTGTACCCGTCTTTTCTAAGCATGTATCTCACATACATGGCATTCCTCCACGCCTTGAGAATGTTGAGGGCATTAGCACCTTTACTTTCAAATCGTGTTTGAAGATTGTCTAGAGTATCTCTCAGTACTGGATCACGGGGATGGTGGGAGTGGACAGGGGTTGGTGTACAATGGCTATAGTTGTCCATGGTTTCAGATCAGTAGGGACGAACATGTGATTTAGAGTGGGGCGAGAACGGAGGATGGGTATGCAGGTGTCACTGACGGAAATGTGGTTTATAGTGGGGTGGGGTGGGGGGGGGGGGACACTGAGTGGAGGGTAGCTATGCAGGAGAGGGAGGACGTGCAGAGGCAGAGGGTGGGTAGGGGGAAGGAGGCGCCAGGAAAATGGAGCGGGGGTAGGGATGGGTATGGGCGTGAGTAGAGGGGGGGGGGGGGGAGATGGAGAGTTGGGTAGCAACAGAGGGAGAGCGTGCAGAGGCAGAGGGTGCGTAGGGAAGGTGGAGGCGCCAGGAAAATGGGGCGGGGTAGGGATGGATGTAGGCGTGAGTAGAGAGTGTGTGTGTGTGTGTGTGTGTGTGGGGGGGGGGGGGGGGTGAGGGAATAGAGAGTGGGTAGGCAGGAGAGGGAGGGCGTGCAGAGGGTGGGTAGGGTGGAGGAAGTGCCAGGAACACGGGGCGGGAGGGGGGGGGGGAGGGAAGATAAGGCTGGAACTGTTCACACAGGCGGTCAGGCATAACAACCCGACGGATAGACTGTAGCGCCGACAGCGCCGCCTTGTGTAAACACATCTGGCACCAGTTTCGTGGCAAAGTCAGCTGTCATAGTATGGTGAAGTTTGGCTAGTCCGATGGAACATGCAGCGTACAGGCTAAAGGAACGTAAAAAACATGTTTTGTTTGTTTTTTTACTCACTATAAACACAGTATGGTGAGACAATATGCAAGTCCGATCTCCGTCGCAGTATGCGTTTGAAGTCCAGGAAAAAGGAAATTAGTTGCAGTAAATAGCACGTTACAGTCCGGTATAATGAACCACAATGGAAGATGTGAAATATATAGTTCCAAAATACCACACACAACGGCGAAACACTGACCACACGATTAATTCACCACTGAATATGAAATCACAAAATATATCCAGATATGCAAAGAGATCACAAAGTAATGTGCACAATTAGAAAACAAAACGTCCGAGTAACGTAGAATAGTAGAACAAAATACAATCCATCAAACTGATATCTCGTCCGTTTGACTGTACAGCGAGAGAGCGAGAGAGAGAGAGAGAGAGAGAGAGAGAGAGAGAGAGAGAGAGAGAGAGAGAGAGAGAGAGAGAGAGAGAGAGAGAGAGAGAGAGAGAGAGAGAGAGAGAGAGAGAATGACGTCATATTTAGAGTATTATGTCAGTGTCTGCTTAGTGACGGAGTTGGCCTCTTTTACCTCAACGCCACTGTCTGACTTTCTCTAGAAGAAAAGTTTTTTCGTGTTTTATTTTTTTCTGAAAATAATTAATTTTTACCAAGAAGTTGAATGGATACAAAGCTGGCTAACGTACTCTTCCAATGTCTTTCTCCAAACTAGTAATATGCAAAAGTTCAAGATGACAAAAATTACGGACTCTAATCTGGGTCAACCGACTTCCTATGAACGGTTGTTTATGTCTTCAATGAGATATTCAATTACAATATGCTCGGAGGCTCTCTTAGCCACCCACTTAAGAAAGTATTTCGCCAAGTTTCAAGCTTGAGTGTACAGAAATTTCGAGACTTTCTTGTTTACATACATACGCACACACATTATATAGGCACATACGCACTTAGGCCCTTTGCGCCAAAATGTACGTTCAGCAGCGAGGTTAGCGTAAACAGACATGACGTAATTTTTATCGTGTTACTTCAATTGTTAGAGGTTTAGCGGCCTGCCCGCCTTTGACATCATGGACATGCTATTAAATTCGCCCCTACCGCGACCCGTCCAAAAAAGTCCCTTCTATAAATAGAAGGACTTAAAAAGGATCTACAGCCGCTACAAATAAAATCCGCTCATTGGATAACGCCGAGCAGGTGACTAAAGCCATCACGGTCTGCCCAAAGGACGAATGTGATCATTGCTACAGCAAATTAAACATTCCGGGGCGATATGTCAGTTGTTATGACGTCACTGCATGAGCTACAAGCTGATATCTGATATCGACAACTTGGGAAAAAATGGCTTCACCAGATGTACTTTGCTGGTGCATTTTCACTGAGTTTACTTAAAAGCTCAGTCACGCACCTGTACGTTGTATTTTAGGCTTTTGGTGCGTGGTGGGAAGTGGAGGAGGGGTGGGGGGTGGAGGCGGGGGAGAGGCGGGGGGAGTGACTATAGAGATCTTTCACATGCGCATCACGTTCTCCGCTCCGACAGCCCTCTCTGTTCCTCGGGTTTTGTTTTTAACACATTCGGGTTTCTGTGAAATGTCCTATCGGTCTCCCTATCACTGCGGTTGTGGCAGTTGAAAATACAACAGAACTTTACCATTTTGATGCAAACTGATTCAACTAGAACGCCGAAAACAGCACGAGTACATGCGCTCGTTCACGTTGCCGCTACTACCCCCGCCGTTCACTTGTCCTCCAGCCTCCGGTACGCGCAAATTGATGACGTCATGTGAAAGATCTCTATATCCTTGTCCAGTCTGTCACCTTGTTATTATTAGAATGGTAGCGTCGAAGGTGAATCGGCTGACGGTGGTCATATTCCGCCTTTGAGGCGGGATATGACCGCTGTCAGTCGATTTACTTTTAAATGCCTGTGTATAGGCTCTGGATTGTATGCAGTGATGTGACAATTAACTTGATTCCTGGTTGCGTGCACACCAGCTCACCAGGCTTTCCGGTACGGAGAATGTTAATCAGGAAGCAAGTACTTGAAAGTACGGGAAATATTTCTGAAAAGCGTCCCAAGAGAGTCCCATCGCGAGTTCACTGTAAGCTGCACAGTTCGCGTGAATACTCAATTCTATCTGGTTTCATCAAGTGTTTTAACTTGATCAGTTAATTGTATAGGTATCAAATAATGTGGAGAGGAATTTATTGTGAAGTAGGGGGTCCTGAGTACTACCAAGAAGAAAGATGTCTTTCGGATCTTTGAAAATGGCTGCAGCGTTTTTTATTCCCTTGCTGGGTTGTGTTTCTGCTTCAAGCACGAGTACAGCGACAGCTGCAGGCAGAATTGATGACGGCGTCTCAATTTATGCTTTAACGACCGTTGTCGGGGCTGGACCTAATGCCGTTGCGGCAACCGCTACCGAAACCACAAGGTCCATTACAGCCAACCTTGCTACCATAACCTCCAAGAGCAGCACTGTCGCAGGTGAATATATGCATACACTTTCTCCCTCTCTCTCTCTCTCTCTCTCTCTCTCTCTCTCTCTCTCTCTCTCTCTCTCTCTCTCTCTCTCTCTCTCTCTCTCTCTCACAGCTCAGCTGGGAGCCTCACATAGAAACTGCCTGTAAAACTATTTCGAAGAATCTCTTTTTATTATCCATATTAAGTCGTATAGTTGACATTGATGCTCGAAAACTATTTAACGCACACATCAAGACACATTGTAATTATGCTTCCAATATCTGGGACGCTGTGGAGACATTTGAAAAAAAAAATTCCCTTTACCGGCGAGGTATTAAGCTTATTCTTCCTGGTTCGTCCCCTACTGATGAAAGACTAAAGGCCCTTAATATCCTACCACTTAGTAAACAATTGGAACTTAATAGATGCTTACTTGTGCAAAAAATTCTAAACGATGCGCCCCTCCCTATCTCCGCGAGCTGTTTTCCCACACGAATAGAGAGAACACGAGGAACAGCTTACCAAAACCGAGAATCGACGTCTTCAAATCTAGCATATCATTTTCCGGTGCTAAGTCATGGAATAATTTGCCCTCTCATTTAAAGTCTATTTCAAAGCTATCTATCTTCAGAGCTCGCGTCCATAAATATTTGCTGTCGTTGTGAATGTTCTATCTTTCTGCTTATCTTTTGCTCCAGCACAGCAGATTGCTGCAGGTTATGTAATAGTTCGACCGTCTGCATTAATATGTCAGGTTCATACGTATGTATATATATATGTTTAATTTCTTTCTTTTTTTTCCTGAGGGTGGGGGGGGGGGGGGATGGGTCTTTTTACTTATATGCGTTTTATCTTTTGCTGTATCGTCTGATGTATTTTTATATGTATAGAGTAGCAGGACAGTTTGGAAGATAGGCATTGCTATGCCTAAAACTTGTTATCCTGAATAAAACGTTTCATCATCAATCATCAATCATCATTCATCAATCATCATCATCCATCATCCATCCATCATCCATCATCATCTCTCTCTCTCTCTCTCTCTCTCTCTTCACTTGTACATGGTCATGTTATGTTCCTAAACTGAACCGAACCCAACATTTATACATTACTTACAGATGTTTCAGAAAAATAAATTGGTTAGTTCGGGTGTAGAAAAATAAATAGAGATAGTTTCTTTATAATTTCAGTTTATTGCCGTTCCATGAAGTTTACAATCACAATGACCCTGATGTAGCGCTCTCACCGCTGTGGCTTGAGCTGTTCCTCGGAGTGCTAAATAAGCATGTCTTAAAAAGGAAACGAGTCCGGTGCCGTGAGCCCCCCACCTGGATTACGGAGGAGATCAAACAAACCATGGAAGCCAGAAATCAAGCCAAGCGGGACAAAGATTTTATTGAGTTCAAAAGGTTACGTAACAGAGTCACTGAATACCTTATCCGGGAGGCACAAAAAGCACTGGTAGAGAAGACCATACGCGGCGGGAATCAGCCGTCTTCAATATGGAAAGTTTTAAATTTACTAACCAACAATAGTAAAAATCATTCTGCAAATACGACTGCCACCTCACAGCCGATGCTTTTAACGACCACTTCATTTTAGCCCCGAAATCTTTACTACATGCTGAGGGCTTGGATCAGGTAGAACATGTCGCATCGCAGAAGCTTACTGACTTTTGTAAGCAAAGACTGTCCGCGGGCGATGCTTTTAATGTCCCCTTCATCTTACTTACTTACGCCTGTCACCCCTCCCAGGGTATAGGCCGTCGACGAGAGACCTCCAGCGACTCCTGTCATGTGCTTCTCCTTCGATTTTACTCCAGGTGGTTCCCAGTCTCTTGATGTCTGCTTCGAGGTCTCGACGCCAGGTGTTTCTCGGCCTGCCTCTTTTCCTCTTTCCCTGGGGTTTCCATGGCAATGCCTGCCTAGTGATACTGGAAGCTGGCTTTCTCCCCATCTTCCTCGCCCAATTTCATACTCTGCTGTTATCTGCTCTGTTCTCTCCCAGAGTCTGACGTTGCTGATCTTCTCTGGCCAGTGGATTTTCAAGATTCTTCTAAGGCAACTGTGTATGAAGATCTGTACTCAGTTGACTGTGGGTTTTGTTAACCTCCAAGTTTCTGCTCCATATAGGAGAACTGCTTTTACGTTGGAGTTGAAAATCCGGACTTTGGTGTGTTGTGACAGCTCTCTGGAACTCCACACTTTTTTCAACTGGAGAAAGGCTGCTCTGGCTTTACCGATTCGTGCTCTGACATCTGCACCAGTGCCGCCTTTTTTGTCGATGATGCTCCCGAGATATGGGAAGGACTGCACCTCCTCCAACGGGGTGCCAGCAAGCAAGACTGGTTCTTCCCTGGTTGCGTTCAGCCTCATTGTCTTTGTTTTCTGTTTGAGGTTGGTGAGGCCCACTTGGGACGAGATGTCAGCAAGCATCGTGGTCTTGTCCTGCATTTGTTGACGAGTGTGGGACAGTAAAGCCAAGTCGTCTGCAAAATCGAGGTCGTCAAGCTGTGTCCACAATGTCCACTGTATTCCGCTTCTTCTCTGCTCTGTGGTCCTCTTCATGACCCAGTCTATGGACAGTAGGAAGAGGAACGGAGACAGCAAACACCCTGCCCGACACCAGTTCTGACCTGGAGCTCCCTGGTGAACTGCCCTTCGTGGATCACAGCGACATGTCATGCCATCGTAGCTGCTCTTGATCAGGCAGACGAGCTTTGTGGGCACACCGTAGTGTCGTAGGAGTTTCCACAGAGTCTCTCGGTCCATGCTGTCAAATGCTTTCTCGTAATCCACAAAGTTGACGTACAGCGGGGAGCTCCACTCCAAAGACTGTTCCACGATGATGCGGAGAGTGGCGATCTGGTCTGTACATGATCAGTTTTTCCTGAATCCTGCTTGCTGGTCTCTCAGCTGGGGGTCGACGGAGCTCTTCATTCTCTCCAGGATGATCCTGTTGAAGACCATTCCTGGTACTGACAGCAAGGTGATTCCTCTGTAGTTGGAACACTTGCTGAGGTCGCCTTTCTTGGGAAGCTTGATTAGGTACCCCTCCTTCCCGTCCGCCGGCACCACCTCCTCTTCCCAGATCTTTCCAAACAGTGGGTACAGCATCTCTACTGTTGTCTCTAGGTCTGCTTTCAGAGACTCCGCTGGGATGCCATCTGGCCCTGCTGCTTTGCCGTTCTTCAAAAATGCCACTGCTCTTCTGATCTCTTCCCGGCTGGGTCTGTCACAGCTGATGGGTAGGTCGGTCTCTGCTGGCTGGATGTCTGGGGGGTCGGGTGGGCTGGGTCTGTTCAGTAACTCTTCAAAATAGTCGGCCCATCTGTCGAGTTGGTCTGCCCTGTCTGCAATAGGCTTGCCTTCTTTGTCTTTTACTGGTCTTTCTGTATGGCCATACTTGCCCGACAATCTTCTGGTAATGTCGTAGAGCTGTTTCATGTTGCCGCTGCCTGCTGCCTTTTCTGCCTCTGCTGCCAGGCTGTCTGTATAGGCCCTCTTGTCTGCCCTGATACTCCTCTTCACCTCGCGGTTGGCTTCCGAGTATTCCTCCTGTTCCCTTGCTTTGGCTGCTCTCGTGCGACTGTTGTTGACAACTGCTTTCTTCTGCTTCCTCACTTCTATCTTCTTCGAGGTCTGTGCCGACAGCCAGTCCTTGTGATGGTGTTTCCTGAACCCTACAGTGTCTTTGCAGGTTGAGTTCAGCGCCTCTCTGCCTTCCACTGCTGCTCTGTGGTGACCGCGTCCTCTTCATTTACTAGCTCCTGTAGCGCTTGAAACCGGTTGGACAGCACCAGTCTGAACTCTTCTCTCACTCCAGTCTCTCTCAGGAGGCCTACATTATAGCGCTTTCTTCTTGTTGTCTCTGTGCGGCTTTTCTTTAACTTGAGCTTTACTCTTAAGGTAAGCAGATGGTGGTCTGAGGCGACATCTGCTCCCCTCCTCACTCGATCATCTTGAAGGGATCTTCTGAATTTCTTGCTAATGCAGATATGGTCTATTTGGTTCTCTGTAGTATGGTCAGGTGAAACCCAAGTTGCTTTGTGTATTCTTCTGTGTGGGAAGATGCTGCCTCCAATGACAAGTCTGTTTAGAGCACAAATGTCTACAAACCTCTCCCCGTTCTCACTCATCTCCCCTAGGCCCTGTCTCCCCATCACCTCTTCGTATCCGGTGTTGTCCTCCCCTATTTTGGCATTAAAATCGCCCATGACGATGGTGATGTCTCGCTCCGAACATTTGTCCACAGCACTCTGGAGTCGGTCGTAGAACTCTTGTTTCTCTTCCACTGTCACTGTCATTAGTGGGCGCATAACACTGGATGACGTTCAGCTTGAGCTTTTTCCTGGTTCTAAAGGCTGCTGTGATAATTCTTGGCCCAAGAGGTTCCCAGCCCATCAGCGCTCTCTGTGCCACTGGTGACAGCATGAATGCTACACCTTCTGTATGGGGGGCATTTTCCTCTTCATGACCTGAATACAGAATCATTTTGTTAACAGCCTTTTCTGGCCAGACTGCGTCCATCTGGCTTCACTGATGCCTAGCAGGGAAAGGTTGTACTTTTGCATTTCCGCTGCTATCTGGGCGGCCTTGCCGCTCTGGTACATGGTCTTGACATTCCATGTGCCCATGATTGTGTCCCTGGTTAGAGAGAGGCGGCTCGGTCCTGTGGCTTCCGAAGACTTCCGGCTTTCACCACACGACGTCATAAATCTTCTGGTAGAAGAACCTTCCTCCTCCAGGAAATAAATTGCTGTTTGTCTTTTCGTCGGCGTTTTTGTAGCTATTTCCTTATTTGCAGGGTGGGGAAGCTACCCCCACGCCAAACCCCTTTACTAGGAGGACCAGGGATTTTCTGTCGGGGTCTCCTTCCCTTAGACCTTGTTGGTTCACGGCACCTTATTTCATTCGGTGCACCCCTCTCGCGAGGGACCCCCTATCCACCACCCAGGGGACGCGCCTCAACGCCATATGGGCCCAGCGCAAGGGTCCCCTTCATCGCTGTACTTGAAGTTGGCAGATTTATCTCTAGTCTCAAGAACATAAAGTTAGCTGGCGTTGATGGTATCAATGGTTTTATTCTCGAACTTTCTCTTCTCCGTTTTGCACTTGCTAGTTTTTTAAATATCTCTCTTTACTGTAATGTTTTGCCTGTTCACTATATTCCTTCACAAGAGTAGCTGTATCATAAGCGCGCTGTCGCTGTCTATAAAGACTCACTTTACAACGCACCCCCCCCCCCCCCCAGAAGACCCTGTCGATTGATTGATATTTTTTGTGTGTGTGTGTATGTGTGTGTATGTGTGTGTATGTGTGTGTGTATGTGTATGTGTGTGTGTGTGTGTGTGTGTGTGTGTGTGTGTGTACTTATATCGGAATGTAACACAAGTGACCTGTGGGTGTAGCCGCTTGTTTGTGCTGTTAACATGCTATTTTAATGTTGTTTTTAATGTTGTAGTTTAGCAAGGACAAACACGAAAAGAGACCTGTGCGCCTATTGTTTCCATCCTTGAGAAATAGAGTATCATTCATTATTCATTCATTCATTTCTCTCTCTCGGGTCACCCTGGTCAGCCCCACAGGGTGGGTTTTTCCCTCTATTATGTGTTTCGTTCTACCCTTGGTCCATTCACCTGTATTTATATTCTTAAAACTCTCCCAACAAGATCAGAAATGCCCACAAGCAACACGCCCTGTGACGAGTCTCGAACCCCGAGGATAGGTCTAAAAACCCCGCGTGCGAGCCCCAGCGCGTGCGCCCGAGCACCCAACCAACCGCCCTTAGTTTACCGTCAGAGTCTGTCAACGTCAGCTTGTCAGCCGAAACCGGCGACACAGTACAAAACAAAACACACTGAGCTGTACCTCGTACTACAATACGAGTGAGTTACCTCCCCCTATTGTATCCCGGACGAGCCCCCAAATGTCACGACTAGGGAGGGACAGACGAGATTGAAAGATAGAATAGAAGTAGGCACCCCCCCCCCCTACCCCAAATGTCCCGACTAAAGAGAGATAGACGAGGATGAAGGTTAGGAGTAGAAGATCGGAAGAAGACAGATAAAGAACCCTAGCGTCAGTCTTGCCTCAAGACAGGTTACAGCTCAGCACAAGCAACACAACACATTTACTATACACGTACACTCACTCTTTATTACTTATTACACTAACTATCCCCCCCCCCGCCCCCTTCCTTCCTTCCCACACTTCCCACCGACACTTCCCCTCCCTGCCCCCTCCTCCCCTCCCCTCCCGGAAAAAAAGAAAGAAAAGAAAAACAAAAGGAAAAAAATAAACCAAGGTTAATACTACTTCCACAGCATCAGCATTGCATCGAGTGGTGGAAAGAAGCACTCCCCCACGCTACGCAGCACTGTTGCTCCACAATAACAATAAAAGTCAGGTTACAGTCCTCCGAACTGACGGCTGGAAACCGTCATTTACAATGTACTGTTCGTATACAAGAATCATGGAACTACACCAAGGCAGAGTGAGTAATGGAAAGCTGAATAAGAATGGGACCACCGTGGTGAGTCGACGAACGCCTGTGGATCCCTCCCGTCCGGCTTCCTTAACGGTCGTACAGCTTCGCGGGTCTTCTCTCTCTCTCTCTCTCTCTCTGTTCCCCTGGCGCTTGGTCTGGCCGCGATGGTGACACGGCGGCTTCGGCAGTACAGATAACCGCGCCCCTTCCACGCCGACACCCGGTCCAGCGAGGCGTGGTTGGTCCCGATGCCCGTCGGTCCTCCAACCGGTCCCGACCCCGACAACGAATGCAAAACAAAAGCAGGAGCCTAAACGGCCTTAAGTAAGGTAAACCAGTGGGTCGTTAAACAGCTAACCTCCCATACCCACCCTGCTTGGTTTACAAAAACACTACCACTAACCGTTCAAGCACTCGACCTTCACACATGTGACACGTGCTTTCCAAACTAAAAATTACGCAAAAACCAAAACAATGAAAGTTCTCAAACATTATATAAAAGCCTTCCTAACATTCTCTGCACTTTCACAACAAACCAATACGACATCTCGCTAACCAACACATTCCACTAACCAATGCAACATTTCGCAAAACAGTTAAAAATAACTAATAATGAAATAGAACCAAACCAATAACGTCAAAACCATACTTCCCCTTTACCACCCATCGCGTTCTCCCCTCCTTTCCCCCCCCCACGATACTTCTAGCTCTAACACATAGTACAAACCACCCATAACAAAACATCCGCACACGGGTTTTTTAAGCACTTACCTCCTCTGCGACTCGTCACAAAATGCCGCCACCCGTAGGCAAAACAACTCCAGTCTCCGGCCTCCAAGACCCCGGGACTGGATCGGCGCTGTGTCACTGACTCTCACAGACGGTCAGTCACTGACTCCCAACAGTCAGCTAGGCAAGACTACTTGGTCCAACCGAGTACAGCTGCGAACTAAAATATCATTCCCTTGCTCCCGACAAGCTAAACTCTGCAGTGAACACACTACCGCATTCACTAGCGCGCCCCGCACGTGCAAAACAAAGAACACTAACCCGACTCTATCAACTCGTAAACAACTCACTATCCTTGCGTGACCGGTGCTTCGGTAACTTTCGACTACCCCTGTCAAAACAGTGACTAACCGTGACACTGCCGTATATCATAGATTTGTTAACGTGCGTTTACAAATATGCGTACAGCAAGGTAAATTTCCTTCCAGCTTAAAGACAGCAAAGGTGATACCATTACCTAAAACAAAAGACCTCACTGACCCAAACAAATTTATACCTATTTTCCTGCTATCAACTTTGTCTAAACCGATTGAAAAGCAGGTTACAAAGTAAACCGATTGAAAGGCACGTTGTTACGTGGTGGAGTTGTAGTCGTAGTATGATAAACACACCAGACGCACGCACGTAAGGTTCTTTTAAATAAACCTCATTCAGCTGCAATCCGTCACACGTGGCTTAAGGATGTAGACAATACTGGAGAAACAGTTCCAACAATATTTTAATTCAGCGATGTGATCTCCACACAATGCAATTCCAAATGCATCAACAATGATACAATGTCTCTTCTGTAATGTCCACACTCCGACACAAAGTTTCTCATACACAGCGTCTTACACAATGTACACCCTACACGGGCCACGTACCTACGTTAACTGTGTGTCTATACAACTGACAAATGCAAGACAATGTATGCACATGCTTCCTAGCATGATCCTTTTATAGTGGAATGCTTTCCAGAATAATCGTGGAAATTCGTACAACACAACCAATCAGAACAAAATACGCAACTAAAACTCCTAAATATCAATGAATAAACATTACACTGGAATATTCTGTAAAACTCTGGCTGCTATATTCAGCCCCTACGTTGGAAACTCCCGGCGCGCTACGACGTCACACAAAAGTAGGCCAGGCAGGTCACGACCTTGCCCGCTTTATTTGGAAGGGGCGAGACTGGTGCACCAATACTGACCGCTAAACTACACGCGTAAAGTAAACAGGGATGAATGCTCTAGCAGTTTCTAAACTCTTTGGGACTCAACTCGTGCTGCAACAGATAATCAATACCGCACTATTCGTAAACCAAAGTGAAATTCACTTAAAAAGGTACGTGATTCGTAATCATGATAGCTCAAATAAATATCGAATCATTTCCTACGATTTATGCATGACCGTTCTCACAGAACACCACAACCACAATTGTAACATTACCCCCCCCCCCCCTTTTAGAACGAAATTTCACAAAAATTTCTTCTCAAACCTCAAAAATACGGTTGTGGTTGTATTAACCTACACAAAACCACAAATAATACAAATTTCACATCAAAATAAAATAAAATCAACTACACGAAAATAATTAACTCACAGTTCCTTTAAAATGTCCCGAATGAAGATATGTTTCTTTAAACTGTCCAGATCACAGACATGTCCCTTTAAATTCTCATGTAGAACTAAATATTTCTTTTAAACTTTTCTGGACACAAAATGTTCATTTAAACTGTTCTGCTCAGGTAATCTGCTCCAAAATTCTGCGAACCCTTGATAGACTGTAGTTTAAGCTCAAAATTCTGCAAGAACATCGCCCATCTCATAATACGAGAATTTGTAAACTTTGCAGAGTATAGATAGTTCAAGGGCTGATGGTCCGTTTAGAGAACAAATGGCACACCCAGAAGGTACAGTTCGAATCGCCTTACTCCCCAGATGATGGCTAGGCACTCCTTCTCGATGGTCGAGTAGTTTCTCTCAGCTCTGGTCAACTTTTTGCTGGCGTAGCTCACTGGGTACAGTTTTCCATTATCCTCTTGCATCAAGACTGCACCTACTCCTTCGTTGGAGGCGTCTGTTCTCAGGACGAAGGTTTTCAACGGGTCGGGGAGGTGTAGAACAGGCTTCTCGGTTAGGATGTCTCGAACCGCCTGGAATGCTCGCTCTTGGGCCTCCTCCCACTTCACTACGTTAGGTTGTCCTTTCCTCAGCAAATCAGTCAGGGGTGCTGTGACTGCCGCAAAGTTTGGTATGAACTCCCGGTAGTAGTTCGCCAAGCCCATAAATGAGCGAACTTGCGTCTTGGTCGTAGGTCGCGGGGCATCCCTGATCTTCTGCACGTTGGCGTCGTGTAGCCCCTTTAAACCTTCGCTCAATTTATGTCCAATGAAGTCTATGTTGTCAGCCCCAAGAATACACTTGCTTGGACTGATGGTGAAATTTGCATCTGACAGTCTTTGGAACAGTTCTTGGAGGGCTTTGAGGTGGTCCCTCCAAGTTTTCGTATGGATCAAAATGTCATCCCAATAAAAGACCACATTCTGCATGTCTTTTAGGATCTTTTTCAGTCCTCTCTTCAATGTGGCACCACTGTTCACCATACCAAAAGGCATCTTCAGGAACTCCCAATGACCTTCGGGTGTGATGAACGCTGTCTTGGGGATATCTTTTTCTGCAACCTTGATTTGCCAATACCCTTTGCTTAGGTCAATATTGGAGAAAAATCGGTCTCCACTGACCTTCTGGAACAGTTCTTTCGCTCTGGGCATAGGCTCTGGATCAAAGATTGTTAGTTTATTGAGTCTGCGGTAGTCCACACACACCCGGTTGGATCCATCTGGTTTCTTCACGATGACAACTGGGGACGCATATGGTGACTTGGACTCTCATTGACTTTTAGACTCAGCATTTCCTTGATATCCTTTTTCAATTCTTCCCTCGTGTTATAAGGAAGACGATAAGGTTTTCTGCGAACTGGCTCGTTTGACGTCAGGTTAACCTCGTGCTAGATGGTGTCCGTTGTTCCCGGGTCAGGTGTAAACCGACACTTGAACTCTTGAGTCAGGACGCGCAATTCTTCTCGTTGAGTCTGGGTCAGATTCTGTCCGAACTGGATATCTTCTACATCCTCCTTGTCTAGTCTTTCGTCATCAGCAAGACGCACCGATGCGGCCAGTTGTGTTTTGTCTTGACGACCTCTCTCAATATACTTCTTCAGCAGATTAGCATGATAAATCTTCACATAGTTGTTGACCTTGACTTTGTAGTCGTTGATGCCAACCACCGTGTCGACAACGTAGGGTCCCTTCCAGTGCATCAGGAGTTTGTTGTTGTCGGTAGGAAAAAGAACCAACACCTGGTCACCAGGCTGGAATCGTCGAGGTTTCGCCTTACGATCATAGTAATGCTTTCCTTTGTTCTGCGCCTTCCCCAGTTCTTCTCGAGCCATCCTGAGGGTATCTTCCAGCTTCTCTCTCAGGTCGAAGACGTACTGGTAGCTGATCTTCACCTCAGGCGCAACGATATCCTTGGCCAACAGCTCTTTCAGGATGTGCATGGGCCCCATTACAGTCCTACCGTACAGTAATTCAAAAAGGGAAAACCCTGTCGAATCCTGAGGAACTTCACGGTATGCGAAGAGCAAGGCATTTATATATCTATGCCACAACCTTGGCTGCTCAGCACACAGTTTCTTCAGCATAGCCTTCAACGTTCCATTAAACTTTTCAACCAGCCCGTTACACATGGGGTGATAAGGGGTGGTAGTAAGATGTCGGATGGTCAATAGCCGGTTGACTTCCTCCATGCAGTCGGAGACGAACTGAGTTCCCAGGTCACTCAGGATCTCTTCAGGAATCCCCAAACGGCTGAACATGTCGACGAGCGCCTCTGCCACAGTTGGAGTGTCGATCTTCTTTAATGGTATGGCCTCAGGATAACGTGTAGCGTAGTCCACCAGGGTCAAGATATAGCGATGACCATCTTCACTTGGCCCCACCAGGTCCACAGCTACGCGCTTGAAAAGCATATCGATCAGGGGCATTTTCTCTAGAGGAACCTTGGGCACCTTTCCCTTGGAGATTGTCTTGTGGCATATGTCACACGACCTGCAGAATCGGGTGACGTCACCTCCCATATCAGGCCAGTAGAAGACGGCTCGGATCCTATCGAGGGTCTTGTTGATTCCCAAATGTCCTCCCAATATGGAATCATGGGCCAATTTCATCACCTGCATTCTCAAAGGTTCAGGAACTACTACTTGACGCACAGGTTTATCTCCATTGCTGTCGAATATCCGGTACAGGATACTTTTTCTGGTCTCGAAGGTTATCTCTTTTCCCTTTCGCGTCACGGGTTTCAGTCTGACCTCGGAACTTGTCAAGCATGGGGTCGGATCTTTGTAGCTTGTCTTTTTTTTTTGCTACTCCAATTTTTCTTGGTCGACCTCGGAGGTCTTCCTCTCACGCCGCTCATCCCCGTCAACCCCAGTGTGCTCACCCAGGCCCGCTGGTTGCTCCAGCGAGACTCCCGGCCCTGCCGCTATATATATGGCAGGTAGTAGGGGACTCCCTCCGGAGGAACTCCGCACTGCTGCCGAGTCACTTCGGTGGTGTTCAGTGTAGCCTTCACACCTACTATTCCTCCTACTTCCACCAGCCTGTCTTTATTCACCACGGCTGCTTCCGTGTTGTCCGCCACTTTTAAAGGGATGGTCTGGTGACTCTTCTTTGCTTGACTTCTTGTGGTAACTGCACATGTTTCAGGTCTCCACTCTGGATCTGGATCGTCTGCGTTTCTTGCACCATCAATGTTTCCGATGATAAGATCGTAGACAGGGGTCTTCACGCACAACGCCTTCACCTCTCCTTTCAGGTACGGAGTATCGACACTGACATTGGCAAGGGGGATAATTCTTACAGTACCGTCAGCCAAAATGAGAGTGGTCCACTCCTGTAACTTCTGGTCTTCAGTTACTAGGTCCTCTCTCACGATGATGCAGCTACAACCAGTGTCTCTCAACACTCTCACTGTTGCTTTGCCGACGAATCCTGACACCACCGGCATATTCGGCACTTCATTCTTAGGCAGCGCGATGTTTGAGACTGGTAAGAATGTTGCCCCATCTCCTACTGGGATGCGTCCATTCTGTCTGAAAGATTCAATCAGCTCCGGTGTCGCCTGCCTTTCTCTATACTCAAAGTCACTGGATGAAGTCACATCATTGGCTAATACAGCGGCGGCTCTGTGTTGAGACGTGGTACTGCTTCTGCCTGCTATCCCGCGATCTTGGTTGGATCTTCTGATGTTGTCGCCTCGAGGAACATCTTTAGAAGGACACCGTATCGCCTTGTGACCTTTCTTTCCACAGAGAAAACATGTCAGGTTTTCCACTGGCTTGTATTTCGGGGTGTCTCTGACATTGTGGATTTCCTCTGCTGGTGCAGACACACGCTGCGGCTTACTGGACCCGAACTTCATGTTGTGGGCGTCAAGGTATCTTTGAGCGAAGTCGGCCAGGGCCTTGAGGAACTGGTCTTTTTGCTCTCTGAGGTGGGCGGCCAGGTCCTTAGAACATGCGTTGAAGACTTGTTTTTTGATGATGAGGTCACACAGGTCCTGGTACTCTTTGTTTAAACCAGCGAGCTCTAGCCATTTCTCCAGGTAGCTCCTGATTCTCTCAATGAATAGGCCGGGTGTTTCTCCTTCTTCAGGCTTGCAGTTCCGAAATCGTCGCCTGTAACCCTCTTCAGTGAAGTCGTACTGTCTCAGCAAGGCGGTTTTCAACTGTGTATAATCTTTGGCTTCTTCTCTTGGCAAGCGGGTGTAAAATTCAAGCGCTTTGCTGGTTAGAAGTGCACTCAGTTTGATAGCCCAAGTCTCTTGTCTCCAATTGTTACTACTTGCGAAGCGCTCGAATCGCTCTAGGTAAGCGTCCATCTTATCTGAGTTTTTAACGAAAGGTGGTAACTGTGGCGCACGGGCTGTTTGCTCTCTGCTGGTTAATGCTGTTGCTTCATTAGTTCTCTGGCTCTGTGCCTCTATCTCCATCTGCTTCAGATGAATTTAGTGTTGTCACTGCCTCTCCGCCTCTTCTCGTTGTTTCTCTGCTTCTTCTGCTTCGATTTCGAGTTTCCTAATTTCACGCTCTTTCTCTCTTTCTTCTCTTTCCAATCTCTTTTCTTCTTTCTCCTCTCTCTCCTTCTCTCTCTCTTTTACAAACTCGAGAAGTTGAGTCCACATTCCTTTCCAATTTTCAGGAATGTCTCCATCTCCGATGTCGCCATCTCTGCTTTTCAAAGCTGGCTGTTTTCTCCTGCTTCCCTTTCCACTGAACCAACTGAAGAGGTCCCGTCGGAGGTGCCAATATGTTACGTGGCGGAGTTGTAGTCGTAGTATGATAAACACACCAGACGCACGCACGTAAGGTTCTTTTAAATAAACCTCATTCAGCTGCAATCCGTCACACGTGGCTTAAGGATGTAAATACTGGAGAAACAGTTCCAACAATATTTTAATTCAGCGATGCGATCTCCACACAATGCAATTCCAAATGCATCAACAATGATACAATGTCTCTTCTGCAATGTCCACACTCCGACACAAAGTTTCTCATACACAGCGTCTCACACAATGCACACCCTACACGGGCCACGTACCTACGCTAACTGTGTGTCTCTACAACTGACAAATGCAAGACAATGTACGCACATGCTTCCTAGCACGATCCTTTTATAGTGGAATGCTTTCCAGAATAATCGCGGAAATCGTACAACACAACCAATCAGAACAAAATACGCAACTAAAACTTCTAAATATCAACGAATAAACATTACACTGGAATATTTTGTAAAAATCTGGCTGCTATATTTATCCCCTACGTAGGAAACTCCCGGCGCGCTACGACGTCACACAAAAGTAGGCCAGGCAGGTCACGACCTTGCCCTCTTTATCTGTGTCACGACCCCGCTTCCGGGGTGCGAACTATGAGCGCTACCGCTCGAGACACACCCAACCCACACTAATACAAACCTAACACAAACACTAGAGGAACAATAACAACGACGTTTATTAAACACCCTAACAAAAACCAACTATTCACACTCAATCTTAAACACACGTTCACCCGTCACGTTCACGCACACATACGTCCAAACTCCTCACACTAAATACCCTTAATACATAATACAAAATAACAAAATAACTAAACTAAATATTCCCAATAAAATACAAACGAACAATATATAAATAAAACTACTATCCTTACTAATAGAAAAGAAAACAGACTGAAAGGCTTAAACCCTACGCCACTAGACCCCGCCGGAAGCACAAGCGTCAAGCGCTAACGTCAGTTGTACCAGCGCTTTTGCCTCCGCGGAGAGTCTATTACAACACGTGGCTCCTTAATACAGTACTGCAAATAGCACAATAACTATATGAACCAAATACGCTTGCTTGCTAACTCAATAAAGATCGAGAACAATGAATACAAATCGTATGCTACTATATCTCCCCAAAGGGATCCCGAACAACAAGTTCGAATTAAGCTAGCAAATTATACATTGACGGCACAAGGCTCTTAACTAGCACGTCTCAGGATACACAAGGTTCCTTTAACTAGTACGTCTCAGAGTAATATCATAAGCACATGGAGACTAAACATCGCATATGCAAATGGAGCCTAACCAATATCATATAACTTAAGGTAACTGAAAGTTGAATAAACAATATATTCTACGTCACGGGACCTTCTCGCCGGAAGCACAACCGTTGAGCGCAGTTCAACTCGACGCTCTTGCTTCCGCGATAAGGTCTTACGTAACAGACTACTTTAAACAATATAACTCCAAATGTTACTGTACCAAAAGCTCCTCTAGCAATACAATCGCTACAAGGAGAATACGAAATATACTAACATTCCTTATAACAATTATACACAACTTCACGTAAACAAATTAGAAATAACTATATGGGACGACCCGACCTGACTAAATACGAGGCGTGCGAAGGCACCCATGTCCGGTGTCGTAGCCCACAAGGCGGAGTGACACAGTCATCTTCCGCGCAGAGCACCACAGCACGGTGGCAGACTAGCTGGTTAATTCTTCGTACTTAAAGATGCACTAAAACACAGGTGCAAAAATACTCATATGAATAACTAACAAAAAAAGACAAGATAATCATATCACTCTTCCCGCAACTTTAACTGCTGTCTTATACTCCCATCACTTCTCTCCCACAACGGTAAATTAACGTCAACAAAAGACATGTTTACAATCGCACACTTCCCGCGACAATATATTTAACCTCAACATTCTCTTCACCTCTCTCTCGCAATAATAAATGCAAACTCAAAATAAATTCTCTTCATTTCCCTTCCACAATAATAAATGCCAACTCAAAGTACATATTTACACGTCACCACCTGACTCACTTCCGATATTTACACTACCCACACGCTAATACTGAAATAGTCTTAGTCGCCTGCTCGGCGTTAAATCCCAATAACTCAACCCCGCTAACTACTCTAAAAACGTACATAACTAGCATTTGCTTCTACACCCTACTCTCCTCTATTCTACGCCTGGCCCCCCCCCCCCCCTAATACACACTAGCCAACATAATAATAACGAACAAGCAAACACAAACAACCCCCCGAGCAAATGGCCACTAAAGGATTGTTACGTGCACTTACTGTCATCGGTGAAGACGCCCCGGCTAGGACGCAGACAAACAAGACAAGTCAGGGGTACAGTCGTCGCAGCTCTTCTTCTCTCGTCACAGGACACCGACTCCCGGGCTCGAACCAGGGCCGTATCGTAGGACCGTCACAGAGGGACGACACAGCTACTTGAGGCGGCGGCTAACGGAGAACCACGCCCGCACAAACCCCCCTCAGAGACTATGTTGAAAAAAACGACTGCTTCGTTCGCTGGTGTAATAGTGACTGATTAACAATTTCTAAACCGTTAGGTTGGCAAAAAACTGCTCACTACCTCGCGTGATAAAAATTCACGTGAAGCAGGTACCACCCGATGACGTTCAGACTGGGTGGCCACGTGGCCGCACGCCGTCCACCCAAGCCTCGCACAGCAACAAACCCGCGTGTAAAGGCCATATACTACACACCTACGCTATCATTACCCGGTGACTAACTAAATCCTGTCACCCCTCTAAACTTATCCTCCTACAAAAATAGACGCAAAAAATCCGTGTCGTGACAATCTGGAAGGTGTGTGACTGGTGTACCAATACTGACCGCTATACTACACGCGCGCAGTAAACAGGGATGAATGCTCTAGCAGTTTCTAGACTCTTCCGGACTCAACTCCGTGCTGCAACAGATAATCAATACCGCACTATTCGTAAACGAAAGTGAAATTCACTTTAAAAGGTACGTGATTCGTAATCATGATAGCTCAAATAAATATCGAATCGTTTCCTACGATTTATGCATGACCGTTCTCACAGAACACCACAACCACAATCGTAACACACATCCACACGCATTTGCAACATTATCTCGAAAAACACAAACTCATTTATTCACTGCAATCGGGCTTTCGTCACACAGTACTAACACATTTAGTTAATAGATGGTTGACCTCGTTGAATAGCGGTCAAATGACTAGGACTGTCTTTTTGTACCTTTCGAAAGCTCTTGACCTCGTTAATCATGAGAGTTTAATTCAGAAGCTTGTGGCTGCCTATCAGTTAAGTGCTGGCACCCTTGCGTTCCTTACATCATACCTGCACGAGCGCACACAATATGTCTATGTGATTGAGACAAACTCACGTGAGGGGATGATAGCGCAAGGAGTACCGCAAGGATCTATCATTGGTCAATTATTGTTTTCTGTCTATATCAACGATCTTCCACTACATATGTCTGACCCCAGTGTAACCTGCAGTCTTTTTGCAGACGACGAAACTCTTGACGTTTCATCATCAGATATATATTGTATAGGGCCTGGGCCCACACGAAAACCCTAGACCAACTGATTCGTGAGCTGCTCTTTGCTGATGACGCTGCCCTCGTTGCACACACAGAGAGAGCCTTGCAGCGCATTACGTCCTGCTTCGCAGATGCCGCCCAGCTCTTTGGACTTGAGGTCAGTCTGAAAAAGACAGAGGTCCTTCATCAGCCGGCACCCAAGGAAGAGCATCGCCCTCCCCACATCACCATCGGCGAGTCCGAACTGAAGTCTGTACACCAGTTTACCTACCTTGGCTGCATCATCACGTCAGACGCCAAGCTGGACAAGGAGCTGGACAACAGGCTGGCAAAAGCGAACAGTGCTTTCGGGCGACTATTCAAGCGGGTGTGGCACAATCAACAGCTGAAAAAAGGCACCAAGATCAGCGTGTACAGAGCTGTCGTCCTCACCACCCTGCTGTACGGCTCCGAGTCCTGGGCCCTCTACCGCAGCCAACTACGACTCCTCGAACGCTTTCACCAGCGCTGCCTGCGTACCATCCTGGGCATTCACTGGAGTGACTATGTCACCAACGTCGAGGTCCTTGAACAGGCGGAAACTGTGAGCATCGAGGCTTTGCTGCTGCGGACACAGCTTCGCTGGGCGGGGCACGTCTCCAGGATGGAGGATCATCGCCTACCCAAGATCACTCTGTTCGGCGAGCTCGCCACTGGACACCGAGACAGAGGGGCACCAAAGAAGAGATACAAAGACGGTCTCAAGAAGTCACTTAATGCCTGCCAAATCGACCACCACCAGTGGTCTTCGCTTGCCGCGGACCGTGACACCTGGCGCTCCACCATTCACAAGGCAGCCGTCTCCTTTGAGGACTCTCGCAGAGCTAACCTTAAGGACAAGCGGCTCAGAAGAAAAAACAGAGCTGTCGTAACTCAGAACCCTGACCAGACCTTCCCCTGCAGCCACTGCGGTCGAACCTGCCTGTCCCGGATTGGCCTCCGCAGCCACGAAAATGCCTGCAGACGACGTGGGCAAGCCCTATAGAATCTTCGTTCGCGAAGTCAAGCCAAGAAAAAAAAAAAAAAAAAAGATATATTGTATAACTAGATCTCATCAGAGTAATTTGAATAATGTTTCACAGTGGTGTCAAAATAACTCCATGGTACCAAATCCTTCCAAAACTAAATGTATGCTGATTACCACTAGACAAAAACACCAGCTTAACCCCCCTCCATTAAAACTCACATTTAATGGCCAGTCTGTTGAGCAAGCCAGGGAGCAGCGCGTGCTCGGAATCACCATAGACGACAAGCTGTGCTGGCAGAATCATATTGCAAATGTTTGTAAAACAATATCTAAAAATGTATACCTACTTTCTAAACTGAGATTTTTCACTGACGAATCCACCAGAAAAAAATTCTATTGTGCTCATATTCAGCCATATTTGGATTATGCCTCTACTATCTGGTACGGGAGTAGAGATGCTAACTTTAAAAGACTCAACACGCTCCACAGAAGGGCCATTAAACTAATTGTTGACAGACCCACAGAAAGCGTTAGTACAGATGACAAATACATGTTGCTAGCTATTTTACCTCTTCACAAACTTTTTATTCATGCGCAAAATCACTTCCTCAGAATCTCCTGCTTATCTCACAAAATTTATTCCGTTTTGCTCATAGGTCCAGCCGAACATCAGGAAACAATATGCTAGTACCAATGCCCCGCTTGGATATTTACAAGTCTTCTTTGTCCTATTGCGAGGTCAAATGATGTAATTCTGTTCCGGCAGATATTAGAGCAGCTCCATCCGTTAGAATATTTAAAACCCAGCTGCTGAAGTATCTCAGGAATACTTGAAATGCTGTTAAGAGTAAACCACGTGACTATAGCTTTTCGTTTCTCACGCGACTATGGCTTTTCGTTTCTGAAGTTGGTGTAGTAAATCTTTAATACGTACATAGCGCAGACTTATTGAAGCTATTCTTGTAAGCGTCTATTTGCCCCCCACAGCTATATCAGTGTATTCTCTTTTTACCATTTTATTTTACTATGTATTTCTTGTAAATGCCCAATGCACATATATATACATGCAAACATTGATTTAAGTTTACACTTTTTTTCTTGTAAATGTATTATTACTTTGTACCTTTCCCCACCGGGTCTGCCCTGGAGACTTGGATGGGGTTAACTACTTTTCTTCTCTTTTTTCCCAGGCATTGTGTGTGTGTGTGTGTGTGTGTGTGTGTGTGTGTGTGTGTGTGTGTGTGTGTGTGTGTGTGTGTGCAAGGACATGATTGAAAACAGGTCTAAGTACCTAATAATTTATCATTGTGAAATAAAGTTTCATTTCATTTCTCTCAGTTAACTCTTTCAGCTCCGACACACCAAAGCAAGACATGGATCGAGCATGATAATTCAAGGGTGGTGCCGGAATCGCTTGGCGCCCGTAGGTGCCAAGCTATTCCGGCACCACCCTTGAACTATCATGCTCGATTTGGCTCTCGAACTGTAATACAGTCCTTCATAGGGCAACTTCAAAACGGTCCTGGGGCAGAGTGTGTTAAGGTGGGAACCATTATGTACAACAATCTCCAAACATGTGTTGCTGCAATAAAAACTACGATATATAGTTAATACTGATATCCGTAAACTCGTCTTCCATGCGCATATTAAAACGCTCTGTTCTACCGTATGGGATGGATGCAGTGAAGTTCACATGAAAAAAGTTAATTCCGTGTATCGTTGAGGCATTAAGTTAATACATCCTGAACCTATTTTGACACTGAGACGACAAATTAAAATACCTCAAATTACTAGCATTTAACAAACAATTTGTATTTAATCGCTGTGTTCTGCTGCACAAAATCATGCACAGAAAAGCCCCATCCTATCTACGAACTTAAATGTATAACAGCAGACAGAACACGAAAAACAGATCGCTCCATCTTCCAAAAACAAGATTAGACATAAATGTATAAAACCAGTCTGACCTTTTCAGGCGCTAAAGCATGACATAATTTACCTCTGCATCTGAAAATCAATGTGTAAGATTAGTGCCTTCAAAGATCGCCTCTACAAGCATTTACTTTTTAGGTAAGAGTATGTTCCGTCCCCACCAACTGCTGTGGTATATTAGTAACTTGTCATCCCTACGTCACACGACCAATACCTTTTGCGCAAACCGTACCATGTGACCGGTATGAAAAACCCTTGCAGCAACTAATGGCTGACGTTTTGTAGCCCTCTTCCTGACCGGTCTTGGATGCCAGTTTTGTTCCATAAAAGATCACAAAAACGTTCTAAAGTACTAAGTTACTTAGTGTTGTTCGAAACGACACTACTGGAGACAGCAACGTCATGAAAAATTGTAAATTACGTCATAAGTCTATTATGCATAAAAGTATATTCCTCTGTCCTCAGTCATGTCTGGTGTGGTCCATATCGGAAGATTTCTTCTTGATTTATTTTACGAAAACATTGGAGGAATGAAAACAAATACGTTGTTGGTAGCAGGGGCTTGCTGCACTGACCCTTGTCGGCCTTCGGGGTACAATGGTTCCTTTGACCTCCCTCAGGCCTACAATGGTCCGTGTAGCAAACCCCTGCTACCAATAACTTTTAATGTTTCTCACCCAATAACCTCCACGTTTTGCTGCAGATTATATAATGGTCTGACTCTCTTGCTTGTTCAGTTGTTAATCAGTTTTCTTCTCGTTGCTTGTTCATACCGTTACATGATTTGTTACTTATATGTTTTATATTTTACTGTATCGTCTATATATGTTTATATGTGTAGATTAGCATGACAGTTTGGAAGATAAAAATCTTATACCTAAGACTTTATCCTACACAAACCAAGGGGAATCACTCAGCACTGGACAGACAAACAGTTAGATCCCCTGCCCCCGCCTATCAGGCACCCAATCGCCAGCCCACAGAGAAATACGTAGGTATAGAACAAGACGATCATCTGCATCCTAAAACTTTATCCTGAATATAAAGGTTTCATCGTCATCATCTCTCTGTCTTTCTCGGCGCCACCGAGGATCCATTACTGGTCCTCTGAATATATACATTTCTTAACAAGTTAGGGCGCAAATGAAGAATTTAACTTCAACCAGACGTCGATCTTAACATTGTTATACAGTTTTTACCATGCAGACGGTGAACGTGTATTTTGTGCGTTGACACTCAGGAGGGATCAAAATCGTCGTGTTTGGTACAGGGAAGCCTATCGCTAGTACTGCGTATGGGGCATTTACAGTGTACAGTATATGACTAATCTTTTAGATCTCATTCGTCATTTCCTTCATTCTGCATTTTCATCCGCTAAACTTGATGTCATGTGCCAGCTGTGTGTTCAAAGCACATCGTCGTTTACACATCCCTCATCACCACTCACGCGCAATGACACACGTCACACGCATGCACTCCAATGCAGCACACAAAGGAACCATCCATTTAGTGTGACCTTTACTAAACACAATACTAACGAAGAAAATGGCAGCCAAACTACACGCCTGATCCGGGCGAAATAGCCTTCCACGCACGATCATCAAATAGTGCCTTTGCTGTATCAAGCTGGTCCTGACTTAACACAATCGAGACGGACGGCTTAAGCCGCGTATCCTGTTGCCGTCCGTCTCGAATGAGTTAAAGTAACTCTTGAGACAATAGACCTCACCGGTTCGCGCATTTACAGCCAATCAGAAAATAGAAACAAGATGGGATGAACCATAACCCACAAAGTCCCTTCTATTATCAAAAGGTGTACTCACTGTCAATGGTCTCTACCTTTTGTCTTTGACCTGATTCTGATGTTGAATTATCTCCTATTGAAAAAGTCTCGCAGATCTGCCAATGCGTCAGTGAGTTCTATACGGGGCGCAGGACATACGCCTCATTGATTTGTCAAACGTCATTTGTCATGACGTAAGTTTTAGTTTGTACGTAATTTTATATTTTACGTGATATGAGTTTCACTTTCCCTTCATAGGCTTGAGAAAATGGTGAAAAAAAACTAGAACTTCACGGTACAATTTCAGTCTTGCTATAATTTGTGTGAAAGCAGGCTGACTTTACCTAGCTACATGAGTATTATGTCAGTGACTGTGTGGAGAGATATATAATATGGGTGGTTTTCGACAATTTCTATAGACCTCATAATTCCATTGTTTTTGACCACAAAACACACACTTTGTCACACCATGCATTTTCCCCATATTTTCTTTATTTTTATTTGAAAAATAGAGAATATGAGATTTGGACAATTTTTATACACCCCAAATTTCCACTGTTTTTGACCCACAAACTACCACACCTTTACTCCGCCCATTTTTCTAAGATTTTCTTTATTTTTTTCAGTAAAATAAAGATTTTTAAAACCAATGACATTAAAATTAATATTTTTTATTATAAAATGAATCAAGACGAATTATTTCTTCTAAATGATATCAATGCTGTAGAAAACAAAGACTTAGACTCGAAAAAACAGCGCCTTCTTTCTGTAGTTGTGTCAGGCAAATCAAAGGCTTATCTCGGAAAACAATACATGACAGAGGATATTGAATCTCTCACCGCTGACGAGCTATTCAAGCTTCCTTCTAAATATGAAAACCACATCGCTTCACTAATGACTCGTGATTTAAGCCGGTCTCTTGTATGCCTATACACAAAAGCAGTGAGTCACTTTCTACCTCTGGATAGTGACAGCCTATCACACGACCTTGAAAGCAATCCTATTGTTTCAAGTTCAATTGGTAAATTAGCATGCGTCATGTTTTACAAGTTTGGAAATTACCTTGCACCTGTTGTAACATTGCTTGTTACTGGTAGCCATATTGATTTCTCCAAAATAAATTTTACTGCAGAAGAAAATGGACGAAACCCAGACGACTCCACAACCAAACCCCAGTCCGGTCTTGACGCAGGTTCAAACTGTGACTAAGGCTAAAAGTCCAGGCAGGGTTGAGGCTGGAAAAAGAGTGGCTGAATGGAACAGACAAAAAAAAAATTACAGCTTAAGGCACAAACAGAAAAGACTCATGTATCTGATCCACCGTCAGCACCATCAGGACCGTCAGGGCCAGTGTCAATACCGTCACTCCCTCATCAAAGTGAGAGACAAACAACCCAGTCTAACCCTAACCCCGAACCTCAAACAACAAAATATATAGTTGCCGGATTTGTTGTCGGATTTGGTTACGTAGGTTATCAATTATACAAAAAATACAAACCACTGACTCGTACAGTGACCAAAAAATCAGACACTCCAAAAACAAAACCAGAAGTCGCCACATTACCAGTAACATCCAAAGCCGTTGACCCATTTTATATAGAGTGAATAAAATATTATTTAAATTTTTATTGCCTTAGAAAATGAGCGACACAAAGAACATAATGAACCTTGTATATCACTCTGCCATGATAAGTGGACTAGCAGTAGCTTATTCTATGCTAGGAAAAAATCTACTCAAAATGAAATCAGCAGACCTCAGTAGATTAGATTTCGAAGACAGCGCTAAGCTAATTGTAGTTGTTACAGCATCAATTGCGACAAAAGACTTTCTTGTCAAGCAAGGAATTATTGCAGAAAATATATCTATGTAAATAAAAATAATATGGCGACTTTAGCAGTAATAATTGGAGGCGCGATGGTCAACGCCCTGGCATTCAGCGGCTCAAATTATCTCTTTTCAAAAATAGGCAGAGAGGAATCTGCAGAAGAAATGAAGCGTCACAATGAGGCGTCTGAAAAACTGGCACAAGCTCAACAAGATTATGAGAAGCAAAGAATAGAAAAACTTGATTTTATCAATGAAAAACTCAGACTTGAAGGTCACGCACAACATACGTTTTCAAATACAGACGACGCAATTCGTGAGTATTTTTTAGTCACTGGTAATGACATGTCTATGCCAAAACCAAAACTTAGTGATTACTACAAATCAAGCACACAACAAAGAAACGGGGAGATAATCTTTGTTCTAGTGGGAATGACATTTGTATTTTTTACTGGTCTTTATATTGCTAGAAAAATGAACGTAGAAAATAAACTATCGAATTACTCTCCATCAGGGTATTGGAAAGGAGCAACCGCTATTCAAAAATTACATGCCGCTGTGGGCGGAGATATAACACTCAATCAAGTCAAACAATGGTTACAGAGACAGGCAATTTGGCTGATATATCTTCCTGCTCCAAGAAAGATAACAAGACCCCATTTTGAAAACACTACCCCCAATGACACACATCAAATGGACCTCCTGTTCCTACCACATGATACAATAAGAAAGAAATGATACAAATATGCACTGACTGTTGTAGACATAGCTTCAAGGTACAAAGACGCTGAACCCATATCTGACAAAACTGCTACCACAGTTGCTACAGCATTAACAAAAATATATAGTCGAGGCCCTTTAAGATACCCCAGACTTGTTCAAGTTGATGACGGATCAGAATTCAAAGGTGCTGTTAATCAGTTATTTGCGAAGCACGACGTACTGGTTAGACGCGGCATTCCAGGCGTGCACAGATCACAGGCAATTGTAGAGAACTTTAACAAACAGTTATCAGAAAGACTTTTTAGTTACCAGTATTCTAAGGAACTCATGCATGACACCCGGAACACTGAGTGGGTAAAGAGATTACCACATGTGATAAAAGCAATGAACAATGAAGGTCATGTAAAGCCTGTTGATGCTATTAAATTGAAATCAATTACAGAGCCAAAAACAGGACCAACCCCAGCACCTGACACAAGTTTATTTACTAAACAGGTGAGATATCTATATCAACCAGGGGAGGCCAAGAACGATGTAAAGCGCAGAGCGACAGACCCCATCTGGTCAACGTCTGTGCACAATAAAAAAAAAAAAAAAAATTACCGGTCCTGACGCAACAATATATTATCTGTACGAGCCTGCACCCCAAAGGGCATTTGTCAGAGAAGAATTACAGATTATTCCCCCAGACAGCGTTACTCATTTCAGTAACTAACTCATCAATTAGTTCATCAACCAGTTTATCAGCTATTTCTTCAGATAACTTGAGCCTGTAATGTCCAGGTGCATAAGCCTTTTCCTTAGTGTGAAACACGCGTTTTGTGTCCCCTACTGCAAGTGACTTTTTATGTGTTTGGATCATTTCAATATTGTGTCTATTTGACCTCAGTGTCTTGTTTGGATAATCAGGCATCAGTTCTCCATCTAATACTTGCTTGTAATGTTCATGACGGATGTCTTTATTTTTTATCGCTGATTTTTTTTATTCCTTTGGCTTTCGACTGACTACCTTTTTGGTGCAGTATAGAATACATTTTTGGTCTCAGTCCAACGTACTCAACTATTGGCACACCATTCAGTTCATCTTTAAACTTACCAGGCACTTTCTTGTTTTGTGTGCTAAACAGTGGGTGATCTTTAGGGTAGTCAGACGTGTCGTACATGTGTAATTCTGTTTTCATGTCTTCATAAAAGTCTTCAGTAGGCACATCAATGATCATAGAGTCAGTGTCAGTGTATAGCAGACGACACTCAGGATACTTTGGTTTAAAGTAATCATAATAAAATTCAAGCATCAACAGTTTTGACAACTCAAGAATTGCCATACCAATGAATACTGGCTTGTCCAGTTTAACAATCTTTTTTTTGAGTGACACTGCATACAATGATGAATGAAACTCTTTGTACCCTGTGTACTGAGGCTTACCTGTAAGTTTCATTGCACCCGATTCAGTTGTGACTAGTCTCACATCTTTGCGGTGATGAGGATTTTCCATAGTCTTTCTAAAACAGGAATTGTTCATAAGCTTAAAGAAGTCTTTGTCAAATGCAGTGTTGCCATCTCTGGCACACAATGTTGTGTTCTTCATTATGTAATCTTTCATGAAAGCACTCTGATCAAATTGAATACCTCTGTGAACTTTCTTTAGTACTAACCCATGTCTGATGTAAAACTGTAACAAGCGATAGTGACACACGTAATTGAATTTGTCATTCAAATTTGGTACAAGTTTAGTGTCTTCTTTTTTCCCCGTCAAAGACATTTTCTCAACAGCTAATGGATAATCATTGTGGTAATCATGTAGATGGTGTGGGTACTCCAGGTCTACTTCAAAGATCCAACCCTTAGCGTCAATTCGGTCAAGATTCATAATATTGTTTGTTAACCCTGACTCTGTTACATCATACTGTGACAAATCATACAGACAAAAGATTTTCAAGGGTAATAACTCATTCATCGCCCAGCCATACAAATTGTTAGCGTCCAAGTACGTAATGAATGACCTTGACCCAGGGCTTGAGGGGTCATAGCAAGGTCACCGTGACCGTCCATATATTTATTGTTGGCTCTGGCATAATTGTTTGCTGCAATACTAATGCCTCCCCTCAATCCACGTTCCACCATTTCACCCATCGTACAATCAGACAACAGGACTATAAATATCTTGCTGGATTTCAAAAATGCATCCCATGTCATGCCAGGACTAGTTATGTAACACACGGGTGAAGACTGTAGTGTAACAAACCCTTTTCACGGTAACTTTCAAATACGTCTGCTAGCAAACAAACGTCTGCTTTCAAGTACTGGTCATGATAGTCACCAATCGTTTGACACCCACGCATTAAGTGCATGTTGGTATTCAGAGTCATAAATACCTTTACCATTAAGTGTGGAATAAAATTTCTCTTTTGGTGGCAGTCTCCTTTCCTCAAAAACAACCCAGTGATCAGTGTACTTATAGGGATACACACCTTTCTTAATCAAGTCTGGCTCAAAATATTTACTTGTTATTGGTTACTCACTCAGTCCTTCTGCCAAACTAGCAAGACCTAAAGACAAATGTTGCATAGAGTCATAAAATGCTAATTTGTCTAACCTAAAAGTCAAGTATTTCTCAGTTGTCTGGGCAATACAATTAATGTTTTTGTAAGACTCGTCCACAGCCTGCATGATAATTTGTGAATCATATCCCTTGAGATTGTGAAAAAAGATTGGTAACTTATATGTCTTAGGATCTATTTTTAATAACAAGTTACAATTGTTATGTGCAGCACCTCTGTAGCATCCAGTTATGTGATCATGGTCACGAACTTTATCACCCTGGAGGGGTTGTTCACAAATCCAACACATCACAGCTGTATCAAATTTCAGTTTGTCTTCTTCTGTCATCAACAAAGGCATCTGACATGTTGTGAGATACTGTACTACCTGACTATACAGATGTCTCATTTCTGTTAAAAACAGACATGCTGCATTTTCACCCTTGTAGATAACAGGTTCTGAATGCTGCCCGTCTGACCTAACAATAATATATCCAAAAGAACACACCACTTGGTCACTCAACTTTATAGTCTTTGGTAATGACTCTGGAACAGGACCTTCATACGGAACAACCAGTGATTCAAAATCAGCATACACTACAAACGGCAGCTTTTGTTGATTCCCATATTTCTTAAAATATACTTGACTACCAGGATCTAGATACTTAAGTACAGTTTGTATGTCATCAGCCGACCTGCAGTGTAAAACATGTTTGTGTGCCACTGCAATAGAAGAAAATCTTTGTAAACATCTCTTACACACTTCTTGTTTGCCATTGTGTTTTGTTGTATGCCCATGAATTAGACATGACATACTCCTGATAATTGTGTAGTGAAAGTTATTGTCATCACCGGCAGGGCCAATTAATAACATGTCAACATGTTTATCTTCTGGCTGTCCATATGTTGGAGCAAGTGGTGATACTCTAATGGGTTGTAACTTGTCAACAGATTCATTATCCCACACAAACACATTTACAGATATACCGGGATTTAGTTTTTCAAACAAGTCTATGTCCTCTATTTTAACAGGGAACTCAATGCCACTGAAGTTGAGTTCACTTACAAATTTGGTATAGTTAGATACACCTTCAGGTTTTGATTTTACAAAGTGTACTTTAGCAAGCACACACCACATGAAACAATGGTTGTCATTGTTCTGTATATTAACTACTGCCTTTTTGTTTGCAACCTCTGTTGGCAGTGGCAACCATGATTTATCTAATATAGGATGATACCTTGACTGCTTTAGTTGTAGTTCATGTACATGTCCTTCGTGCCAACCAGACCCTTTCATTTTTGCACTGTCAATTGCTTGGAGGAAGTCAGGTAACAGTCTTTGTCTAAACACGTTTTCCAATTCTCTTCTTGTGTTAACTGTGTGTTGTCTTGTCGAGATATATGATACAATTACTTCACCGTCTACTCTAGTAAATTCTATTTTGGCAACAATCTGAATCTTTACACTGCCTGTAACAAGATTATCTTGTATGACAGAAAAAGAGTTTTCTATTGATTCATAGACATTATTAGTATTGGATATAGGCAAGTCTGTTGTATGAAACACATTACGTAGGCTTGATGAGCCTGATGGGTTTTGAGCATTGTCCATCATTTTTATTTGTCCGACAAAATAATAAATGAAAAAATATTACCGCTGGCTCACCTTGTGTAATACCACTTTATTAACTGTAACATTGTTAATATAAACATTTAGTTTACGTAGTTGATTAAATATGCTTAAACAAAGTTCCTCTAACCAACCATAGTTGGTATCATTAACTTTGAAAGTAGGCATCTTTAAATCAACTGTCATGCACTCCACATCTGGAAGCTCATCAACATAATCCAAAGTCACACTATATGTAGCATATATTTCCGATGGTGCTGAAAGGCTTATGTAAGTCTGTTTGGGTGATGTTATTAAATCAGTAAAGTGCACAACATCTTTGAAGCAGTGTGAGATATCAATCACTTGTATGATTTGTCCATCTGTCATTTTTTATTGGACAAACAAATGTATAAATTAATTTACTAACCCATACCCTGTGGGCTGATCTGTCTTTAAAATGAGCTTTAGATGCTTAGTTGATTTCAGTTTATTTTTCACATCATCCCGCTCATGCTTATTTGGGATGACATCGTTCTCTCTGAGGCAGTCTTCAAAGCTGTCACGATCCTTACAGTAAAACAAACAGATAAACTTTAACTGTTCTCAAAAATCTTTCAGTACAGCATTATATTTCTGAGTGAGAATCCATACACTGATGTTTGCATGTCTGCCACTGAAGGCCAGTTCTGCTAATGTGTTTCTCTTTTTGACAATGTCTTTCTCTGCGGAGCAGTCATCAACAATAAACAAAGTTGGCTGTCCTTCAAATTGCTTGTAAAAATATTGTACGTAGTCATTCAGTTTTTTCTCAGGGTCGACTAAGTAAATGTTGCTGTCAGTCCAAATGAATAAATGGTTGTGATAAGCTTTGTTGTGTTTGATTGTAGGACAAAATATTACAATGTTTTCAAAATGATGGATGTATCTTGTTTGTAAGAGATTAAGTACAAATTCAGTTTTACCACACCATGTGGCACCACAAAACAATCCAGAGTGTGGGTCAAGTGTCATCAAGCTCCGGTTCATTTTAATACACAATATAATTTAATACATGACACCCTTTAGTCTGCACTCTTCTATGCTCAGTTGTGCGTCATATATCAAATACAAATATATATGCAGCGGATTCAACCTTTTTTTGTATCTGAATTGTAATCCCATCACTGCCATTTTCAACCTTTCGACCTGACCCATGAAGATAATCATCATCTGCAATACGAAGGTCTAGCCAAAGAGCATACTTATTTGTAAGGTATTGACCAATCCTTACGTCATACAGATGTAAATCTTTGCACGCAATGTTTGCAGGTTTATCTCTAATCCTTCCACCCACAAAATACTTTGTGATCTCATCGTAGTGTTGATAAGGTAACAAACCTGAAGCGTGCACTTGATTAGGACGGCCTTCGATTGTACAAGACAAATGTGTAATCTTTGGATTATAGAATTTTTCTGAATCTCTTTTGTATGGAGCCGCTGGTTCAACAAACAACATGAGTATACCTTTCATTGACCTGGCAGGTGTGTTCAAGTTTATGTTCCACATTGGGTCGCTCTTGTCTTTGGGTATTAAACTATGTCTAATCACCCTGTCATAATAAATCGGCAGTTTTGTCTTGTACTGATTTTGAATGAGAGTAGCTAAATATTCATGTGTGACAATTTCATATTCCAAAGAAATGTTAGAGATCTTATATGTTGCATTGGGATCAGATGATTTAATAATTTTGGAGTAGTCATTGAAAGTTAGTTCAAAACTCAGACGATCGTTCAGTGCTCCTTGGTAATAAGGCAAATGTGCTGTTAGGATTTCAAACTCAAGTGGAATGTAAAATCTGGTTCCATATGTTTCGGCCATAATAACGTCTTTGGCTAAGAAGTACCCAACGGAGAAAGAGATCATAGACCAAGTCAACCAGAAACAACTTTTCAAACCTGAACTGTTGTTTACACTTGATGTCACTTCACTATATACTGTCATACCGCACAATGACGGCCTCAATGCACTTTCGTACTTCCTCAACCAAAGAAGTCATAAACAACCTCCTACTCATACTCTTATACGTCTGGCTGAATTGGTACTCTCTCTTAACAGTTTCTCCTTTGATGGCGTCACCTTCACTTAGTGCAGTGGCGTAGCGATGGGCACTAAAATGGGACCCAGCTATGCCTGCCTCTTCATGGGTTTCCTTGAGAACCAAATACTTCAGACATACACCGGGCCTGTCCCTGAGATGTATAAACGCTACATCGATGATGGTATCGGAACTACACACATGACCCACGCTGCACTTTTAGACTTCATTCACTTCGTGCAGGATTTCCACCCATTCATCAAGTTCACATACAATATATCAGCTACTTCAGTCGACTTTCTGGACATGAGCATCATTATTGACTGCGGAATGTTGAAAACTTCAATACATTACAAGCCTACCGATTCACATTCATACCTCGACTACCGCTCTTCGCACAACCCCAAATGTAAGAATAGCATCCCATTTTCTCAGTTTCTTCGGCTTAAAAGAATCTGTTCCGAAAAATCAGATTTTGATGTTCAATCCAAAGAAATGGCTGGATTTTTCATCGACAGACATTACCCACATACTGTTGTTCAAGGTTCTCTCCAAACAGTACAAAAACTTAGTCGCGCGAGTATACTGCAGACTAAGCCTACCGCTGAGAGTGACAGGCCCATCGTAACCATGGTTTACCATCCGCACACCAATCCGGTTCGTAAAATACTTCTTTCTAACTGGGGTCTTTTGTCATCCAGTAAAGAGTCCGCTGCTATCTTTTCTGAACCTCCGTTGGTGGCTTTCAAGAGGGATATTAATTTACGAGACATGCTTGTTCGCTCTACTCTTAAGCCTCGTTCTACCACCAGACCCTCCGGCTCCACACCGTGCAATGTTCCAAATTGCAAGACATGTCCTTTTATTTGCCCTTCTACAGTGGTGAATGGTCCACGCTACAAATTCAACATAGACAGATACTTCACATGTCAAACTACCAACGTGATTTATGTCATCTCCTGTGTGAAATGCGGCCAACTCTATGTTGGAGAGACGGAAAGAACCATCAACGACCGTTTTAAAGAACATCTTCAGTCGGTCAAGTACCATTACAATAGACCGGTCGGGTGACATTTCAACCAGGCCGATCACTCCGTCTCGGACATTCGTGTTAAAGGCCTCTGGCTTATGCAAGCCAGTAATGTCTGGGCCAGGAAAGACCGAGAAAAATTTTTGATTAATAAACTGGGCACTGTGGCGCCACTCGGGATGAATATGAAAGATTAACTTTTTGGACCTTACCTGTGTCTTCTGCTAACTGTCATTTACCTTACCGAGTCGCTTCTGTATGACTACTCACTAACCAGATAGGTGCGGCTGGCGCTGATTGATATGTACTTTGTGCCTCCCATGGGGACTTTTTCAGCGCTGGCCATACGTTAAGTTGGATCCCTTGCCCTTCCCTGTCGGGCGCCTGATCGCCGGTCCTTGGATTTATGCGCCGGTGTGGGGGGCGATCATGTGCATTCCCTTGGGGATGTATGTGGTCGTCTTGTTCGCATGCCTGTGCGTTCGTCCGTGGGCTGGAGGGTGCCTGTTGGGTGGGGCTGGTGGCTCTGTTTGTTTGCCTTCCCCCCCCTCCCTTTTTGTTTTCTCTCTCTCTCTCTCTCTCTCTCTCTCTCTCTCTCTCTCTCTCTCTCTCTCTCTCTCTCTCTCTCTTCCCCCTTTCTCTCTCTCTTCCCTTTCCCCCTCCCCTTCCCCCGCCCCTTTTGTCTTTCTCTCCCCCCACACCCGTTTTTTTTTTTTTTTTTTTTTTTTTTTTTTTTGTTTGGAGTTACCCTTGAAGATGGTTTCACAACTACCTACTCTCCTCTTATACCATTATTCTCTTACTGAATTTGATTATTTGCTTTGTTTCATCGATATTCCTTGTTGTGTACCATGCTAAATGCTGGGTTTTTTTTTCCCGGGGTCCTCCCGTTTTTCCCCGAGGTAGTCCTCAACTCGATGGTGATATAAGGTTTGCCTTCGGATTGGTGTTTAGCTGGCTTTGTGTATTAGACACTCAGCCTACTTCGTGCCCAAGGGTACTCCCCGTTCGTTCTCTCTCTCTCTCTTTCTCTCTCCCCCCTCTCTCTCTCTCTCTCGCTGTCTCTCTTCTCTCTCTCTCTCCCCGGCCTCACACACGCGCATTTACATTTGCTCGCTCCTGCGCGCGCTTACACACACTCTTGTCTCTCGTGTTTAGTTTCTCTCGGAGTCTTTCTCTTACGATTTTTTTCTTTGACGTCATTTTTACTTTTGTTCTTCCTTTCCTTTTCTTTTCTTTTTCTTCTTTCTTTTTACGTCACCTTCAGTTGCCACATTCCTTCTGCATCTGAAGATAAGTAGCGGCTAATGTCTCTGTTTGTTTGTCTATTTTGACAAAGGGTATTTACCCAAAATATTAATAAATTGTGTTGTACCGTTTTTTCTAAGCGTGTTTCTTTCTCCGTTGGGTACTTCTTTGCATTTCACACGCTTGGCAGTCACCTTTTTGGTCTGGATAACGTCTTTGGCTGCTGACGTTGATTTATCTGCTGCGTTGATTCGAAGTTTACCAACGTTATCTGCCTGTATGCCTTGGTAAATACGATCTTCTCGTTCTTCTCGAGTAAGCCACAAATCTTTGTAACAGTAGAACACATCAGCATCGTCGAGACTAAACACTTCCTGTCCTTCAAGTTTTACTTTAATAGTTCTAACAATTGCTCTACCAAGATTGTTAACTAGTGTTCTGTTTACATCTGTGTCTGATGATAGTTCAATATTAAATGCTAGGCGTGCAGTGCCAGGAACAATAACATCACTGGGGCCTAGGTTTGGAAACATGACTGGAAGTGTTTGATTCTGGTCTACGGTACTTGGATTGTTTGTGATGACGATTGATTGTCTAATGCCCTTAACACCAAGAGGCTCACATAGTTTTCTGTATGGGTCTAACTTTGATCCGTAAGACTGTGTCATTTTTATAATGCACAATAAAAAATATTAAATTAATAAAACAATGGCCGCGGGAGGATTTAATCATGAAGATTTTGAAATGGATGACATGTATGATTTTGGTAATACAACAGATATGTCAGATATGACTGAAATGACTGGTACAAGAAATACTTACAGTTTACGTCACGAACTTTTAGAAACCAAAGTGAACTCGTTTCATGATCATGTTGGTGGCCGCCCAGACAACATAGATCCTAATCAGTTTGAACTTGATGGCAAGGATCATTTATATTTAAATACTGTTGACAAAGGAAAAGTACTATTGACTAACAAAAAAGACCCTGGTAAGTTTAGGGCTTTAAGTACAATCAAAAATGATGGTGGTGTTGGTGCCTTGCGTCAACTTGGTATTGGTGGGTCTCCTGTCACGCCGCGTCTTGTTAGTGCCCTTCACGACACACAAACAAGGTTACCAACAGGGCAAGAAATTGAAATGGCACCAGTAACAAGCCTACCAGAAATAGCAAACACAGTAATACAAGAAACGTCATTTACTGAAGGACAAATAAATGACGCTATGAAAACAATAGATGATCTACCTTTGTCAATGCGGGAGATTATAGGGTTGGATAAATCTCTGCAGACGATAAGAGGTGAGATGGTAAATAATGTAGCCAAACTAGGTGAGCTTGATAAACACATAGAACATGAAAAAGAAAAACTGGCTACCGCAGACAATGGGAATCTTGACACTGAAATGAAAGAAATAATCCAACACAGATTAAATGATTTGCAGATAGAAAGATCAGGAAGGTTAGAAACAATTAGTATTGGAAGACAAAAACTGAAAACACAAGTCAACAGGATTAGGGAAACTATTCAGAAAATACTTCACAAAGACACTACTCTGGCTGAGAGATTGAAAACGCTTTTCAGAGAACAGGGTATCGCAATTGCAAGTTTAATTGCAGCTCTTGGGTTTATTATCAGTACTGTTGTGTTGGCTGTCTCTGGCAGTGGTGGGGGTGGTGGGGGTCCAGCACCGCCAGGTCCACCAGCACCTCCAACAGACCCAAAAGATTTACAGTCATGGGTAAAGAAACAGTTGTCTCACATATCAGACTTGCTTAAGAAATTGGCAGTAAAAGCAATGGATGCGTTACCCGGCATAATTGGCACAGTTGTCAGTTGGCTTATTACTACAGCAGCAAAGGTAGTTGGGTTTATGGCAGAACATGTGTGGGTCTTTTTGGTTACAGTAGGAGGGTTGATGGTGGGTTATTTAATGAAACAGATAAAGAAGTAAAACCCCTAACCCCGTTAGACCTATTACCAATGCAGTTCTCTCTGACTCATGTGTGTCAGCGGTTGGTGATGGATCCGGCGCTGACTGTACTGGTTGTATGGGTGCCGGTGTTGGGGCCGGGGCCGGGGGTGTTACCGTCTGTAATGGTTTTAATGACTGTACATGTGTGGTTGTGGCCCCCAAGTTTACAGATTGATTTAGTCCTAATTTTTTATCACGACCTGCAACAATGATTTCATTATTATAATTTGTTATTGTCCCCGTTTGGAGTTGAAGGTCAGATGGTAACATGTATAACCCAATGCCAACTACAAAGTCAACTTTTGATCTGGCATATCTAAGAACATCTTGATAACGTTGTATGCTTGATGGGAGATCAACCACTGAATTTATTGAGTCTTCTAGATTTGCAAGAAACTGTTTTTATGCTTCAAATTTACCACTTCCATTCAAAATGTTTGATTTTGTTAGTGATTGTGCTCCTAATAAACACCATACATATGTTCTGATAGACTCATTGACGCGCTCGACTCCTGCTTGAGTAAACCCGTCACTTTTGTCTAAGATAAATGTGGTCCAGGCATTAGTCTCTTTCTGTTCTATTGAGCCTAACCAGACTTGTGATTTTGATGAGAATGAAGTGTAACCAGGGTAGTAATCTTGTGGATATTGTCTGTGACTCATAGCATAATACAATGTACCCATGCTGTTGTGATCATCAAGTTTTTGTGTAAAGTCATACCTGGGACTGATGTTAAATTCATTACATATGCGTTCAAATGCTTTCATATCCATGGGGTTGTTAAACCTGTTGAAACTGGATTCAGTGGGCAGTGGGGTATGCAGTTCTGACAGTATACATCTAAGCTGGTAATATGTGTGGAAACGGTAGACAGATCTAATGAGTTTGTTTGAGTGATTTAAGTGGTCTGTAAATGAAACACCACAGCCTGTAGTTGAACATAGTATAGCAAAGTTAAGTTGGTTTTGAAACATCTGTAGTGGACTTGAAGACCATTTTCTTGCAGTTACATCATCTGTTATTGGGGGGTTTAGATATTGATCAAAGGGGTTGGGTACTTTCACTTGAAATAGATCTTGTTCATTTACAGCTATATCAAGCTGATTAAACTGAATTATTTTCTGTTCATAAGTAGGTGCAACATTATATTTGACATTCACATTAAATTGAAATGCGTTTGTAGTAACGCTTGTCGGTGATTTAAATTCCATCCTTTTTTATGAGATAATAAAAATGTTTATTACCTTAACAAATCTTGACACAAGCAAACCTGTGTGGTTAACTAATGGGATTGATAATCGTGATGGTAGCAAGGCTGTAGCCATCCATGAAATGTTTTATAGTGTAAAATGGTTTAATGTAACAGATGATAATTATTATATACATGGGATTCTGCGGAGTATGGAGGTTGTAGAGAGCATTATCAATTTTAACTTACGGCCTGGGTATTATGACTTTTGTACTATAGCTGAATGGCTACAATATAATTTTAAAATTAAAGCAACTTTAAATCCCGCTAACGTACTTGTTACATTGGAATTTCCAAAAGATAATAAGTATTTATTATCAGATAGACTTATATTACTACTTGGTTTTTTAAGCAAAGATGACATATCACTTTTAGAAGATATTTTATTTGAAAACAATGATGAAGATTGGACATTAGAAAAAAGATAAAAAATGAAGCCCAAAAAACTAAAAATAACAGGAAGATATCCTGTTCATTTGGCAGTACACACAGTACTAAATGTTCATTTGAAAGAACTGAACACGACTGAGAATGTTCACAATGGAAAGCCTTCAACTTTGTTGAGATGCTTACCAACTGGAACTGCACCCTATTGTGAAAGTGTGGTTGCTAGATTTCCTATTTTACAGTTTAAGAAATTAGGTTCTAGTTTCTTTGAGTCACTGTGTATATCTGTAACTAATCAGGATAACAAACCAGTTGTAATGCATGATTTTAGTGTTGTGTTGGAAATTAAATAATTTTATTTTTGTTTATAAAAATGAGTGCTGGTCCAAAGCCGAGAATCATACCATTTGCGTGTCCTGTAACAGAGTTGAAAGATTTGGCAGATGTACAGGATTTTGAGAAGGAAGTGGAAATCGGAGAAATATGGGGTTTTGAACTTGATTCAACTGGCATGTACAAGCGGAAAGTAATTGTTGACATGAAAGACGGAGAAAGACAGATTTCTAAACTTGGTCAGCTGCGTGATGTTACTGTACCAGTTCCAGTAAATAACGTGCCTTACAACTTAATACATGTAGGTAATAAGTGGGTAGTTTCACCTGTGCCGCCTGCGCCTACGCCAGCACCCACAATTGACTGGGACATAAAGTTTGAATTTATTAGTCCTTATGTATACACTGATGAAGGTGTCTTAGTTTTTAGAAAAGTTGTTAACTCTGGGCCACTGATTGTAAGCCTTGTTCCAAGCTTTGCCCCAGACAACAATAGCAGAGATAAACTGAAAGTTGAAAATTATGAGAAACGGAGGTATCTTCTTACAAATAGGAAGGGCAGATCTGATACTTTTGTTGTGTTTGCACCAGAAAACTTTCTGATTGCAAGAGAAGCGACAATAGTATTTGAAATTATCATGAAATCTGTAACTTCTGCGAAAGAGGCAAATATTGCACAGGGAATAAAACTTACATGGGATGAAACAGTATCAGAATCAACAAAGGTCTTTATTGCTATTAGAAAAAATACTGGATGTTTTTGAAGTTTCGAGCAGTATTCTAGCTGTCAAGATATTAGTCGACAAAACAACTTTTGTTCGTTTAAGTTACATAAACCTTGAACACATTGATCTTGTTTCATTTTATTATGCCAGCAAATTGTATACTTTTGACGAGTTGCAAAATGTAATCATTGATTAAATAAAAAATATTTGTCAATAAAAAAATTGGTTAAATTCTATCCAATACTACCGACGCTTGAGCCGACTGAATCAACGCTTGCGCCTGATCCACATGCGACAGCTGTACCAATTGCATCAGATAAAACATTACAGGGAGACGCATTCAGATTAAATAATATTACAGAAGCAATTAAATATTTGGAAAGTGAGGAAGCAAAATATTCACGGTGTAATAGACGGTATAAGACCGTTTTCAATTCTGTTCAAAACACTTCTATGGCTGTTGGTGCAGTTTCAGCTGGTTGTTCTGTGGGGGGTATTGTTCTGTTTGCCACAGGAATTGGAAGTTTAATAGGAATTGCAGTTAAGGGTGTTAGCGTTGCTACATGCCTGGCTTGTTTTGGTTTGGAGGCCATAAACAAAAGATTTCATACAAAATTACAGAAACATGAAGCATTGAGTACGCTGGCTGGTGCAAAGCTGAGCAGTATGAAACTTATTATTAGTAAGGCATTAAATGATAATTGTATTGATGACGATGAATTTAAGAGAGTCCAGGATGATTTAAATAACTACAAACAACAAAAGTCTGAAATACAAAATAAAATGTGTAGTCAATCTCCCGTGAATGTTGAAGAACTAAAAGCTAGTTTTTTAGCGGAAGGAAAAAAAGATCGGTGTTCAGGAAACCACAGAAAAACTACACAATCTTTTAAACAAATAAAAATCAGATTTGGTAATCGTTTATTTTTTTTATTACATTTCGCAAAAAGATGTCATGTCGCCTAACTATTTAACCCCATCAGCTCCACCACCACCACCTGACTATTACTAAAAAAAAAAAAGTTTTTTCATTGTCCTTGTATCTTGTCAAATCTGTCTGAGTAAGTTGTGACTTCAGTTGTGACTTGAGTCAAGAACTTACAATTTCTTATGTTTAAATTCCTATAAGAAATTATAAGTTCTTATTTTAAGACACTTATAACTTCTTGTGTCAACTAACTTATAGGAACTTAAAAAAGTTACTGAAAAGTAATTTGTCAGTTATAGGTGACTTTGGAAATTTGTTATCAAGTATCTGTAGGTATAAAAAAAAAATGTTATCAAGTGCGTATGTCAATTATTTTTTTTTGTGTGTGTGTGTGTGTAACCATACGAACCAGATACGTCAGATTTGCTCATATTTCACCAGTAACATTGTTTTAGTCATAATATACGTCGCAAATGATAACTCAAATCGTCTGGAACTGGCGATGTCCTCCGTTTACTGGAAGTCCCCGGTTGTGGGTGTATAACCCATGTGTGTCCCCGGTTTACGGGATGTACATACTCACACACACACACGGCACACACACATTACAAGCAGATGCATTCCGATTAATATAATACACACATACAGACGCATGCACACAAACACGCATACAATCACATACACGCATAATCACACACACGCATACAGGCACATACACACATGTACATACACATACACATACGCACTCACACAGACAAACACATGCACTCACACACACACACACACACACTTACACACACACACACACGCATACATACATACATGCACTCACACAAACACACACACACATACCTACAAACACACACATGCACTCACACACAAACCCATACATGCATGCACTCACACACACACACGCACTCACACATACCTACAAACACACACACGCATAGACAAACAGACAGACAGACAGACACAAAATCTTTATTCAGCATGAATATTGTAGACTCCGGCCCGCAAAAAACTTCACCGCATTTCAGTTGTATCGTGATACACTGCGACTGTATACATAAATCGGCACTGCGCACTCCGTCCCGTTACTAAGACCGTATGACGTAGTACGATAGATACCGGTTTGACAGTGTCGAACTCGTTTCTATCGTACTACGTCACTTGTTTACACGTTACTAAGACCCTGTGACGTAGTATGATAGAAACGAGTTCGACAGTGTCGAACCGGTATCTATCGTACTACGTCACTTGTTTACGCTGGATACCGGTACCCCAGTGGGGGGATGATTCGCTAAGGACATACGTCATATGTTTACTTTAGATACCAAGATCGCATGAAATAGTTCACAGACATGCTAAGGCCCTAAACAGAATCATTTAACTCTATGTTTTACCTATCATTTCTTAGTTGTCCACGGCACAGAATGATAGCAAATGACTCTGATTAAGAAAGCTCAATATTCTGTTAACACCGCGTGGTCCAGCGTTTTTGTTACATAGCTTAGTCTACGGCCTCACGTAACGGTGAAGCGAAATCGATATGCCTATTTTCCGCGACACAGCATAGTCACCTGTAATAGCGTGTTGTTGGCCACCGGTTTAAGATAGCTCAATGGTGGTGTAAACAATTTACATTAGGCTGCACTAACTTCGTAATAACACGCCGACACTGAGTGACTCCACAAAATTGAAGGCTTGTCAGAACCGGGTTTCTACGCAGTTGTTTTTAAAAGGTCTAACGCTACATTGCTTAGCTAAATTAAACAACTGGCAAAAATAACCGAGGGCTGTCATATTGAATAGAGTCCGCCATGCCTTTTCGTACGGTACCACCAAGAAACTGTAAAACATCGGTCTTTTTACTCACAGTTGTGTTTAAAGTAGAACGCAATACCGCTAAAGCCGGTTGTACTCACTCGGCTAGCTACGATTTGTCAGTACTGAAGTTTTTCTTTCAGTCTCGGCGCACTGCGGCAACCGCAAGGCCTTTTCTTGTTTCTAAATATCATAAATTTAACTGACAAACTATCAATCTTACCGTAGTAAATATTCCGCAAGATTTAGCAATAACACACTGAATAACAAGTCTGGGATAGTCCGTCAGTAAAAACACACCCGTCTAACACACACACACAGCATAATGAAAGGACGACCGGTTGAATGTTTGGCAGAAGTCACATGTCTGTTGTCACGGGTGTTGACAACAGCCTGTGCGCAGTGGCGCGTTAGCGGTCTGCGGCTGTTCAATAGCAGCGGGGCGGCGGGCGAACCTGGGGCGCTGTTTTAATACGAACATTTTTAAAAATATGGGCGGCGTTATCATGTGGTAGTTTGTGGGTCAAAAACAGTGAAAATTTGGGGTGTATAGAAATTGTCCAAATTCTTATTCTCTATTTGTCAAATAAAAATAAAGAAAATCTTAGAAAAACGGGGTGTGTTATTAGATGAGCGATTTGTGGTAAAAAACAATGGAATTATGAGGTCTATAGAAATTGTCGAAAACCACCCATATTATATATCTCTCGTGGTGACGGAATTGCCTCTTTTGCCAATTTTGGATAGAATTGTAGTTGTTCTCAACATTTTTGCAAACTTTTCAATCAACTTTGGCAGAAAGGTAGCTGATGATAAGACCTTTCTATGTATACTAATTTAGTCGACTCATCGTTAAGGTCAATGGTCACAGGGGTTTCACAGATGTGTGAAAACTGACTAAATTTTGAGAAAACATGGATTTTTTGGGGTGCAGAAGCCATCCCTTTACTTATTGTGACACATGTGTGGATCGGTCATACACGTGAGTCATAATGGTTTTGCCTTTCTTGTTATTTTGTATGAACTTTCACGTTTTGGATGTGACATAACCATTATGGACAAAGTTGGAAATTAGTTAAAACTGTTTAAACACAGGTTGTTTGACTTCAAATCGTAAGAGACTCAATAAAAAGTATAAACTTTGAAAGCATCAGAAGTGTGTGAAAATTTAGGTAAGGTATCTCTGTTCGAGGAATTATGATGGGTGTGACAAGCCTGAAGCGGACAAAAAATAGTGTTCGGTAAGATGTTATACTGCAAACTAAGTGACTGCAAACAAATGACAAATATAGTCAAGTCTTCTTTGCATGCTGTATTCACGTGTTTTTTTCCAGGTGCCAAAGTGACGTCCTTAACGCTCAATAACGAGATCACTCAGACGGTGAACAATGGAAGCACGCAGCCTGTTGTCCTGGTGTGTGAAGCATATGGACGCCCCAGTCCGTTTGCGCGCCTGGTCAGAGACGACACGTCACACATTTTACAGGCAGACAAGTCCTCAACAGTGGGTGAGGATGGTGTGATCCTGCAGGTGCAACTGACCACTCAGCCTGTCTGTCAGGATGCTGCCACCTACCGGTGTGAGACGTCCAATCCTGTCGGCAATGACTCACGCAGCGTCAAGTTGTACGTGAACTGTAAGCGAAACAATAAAATATGAGCCTGTGACAAAAGGTCATTTGTACCAAAAGTAACAACCAACAGAAATGTCCAAAGTAACAACCAACAGAGATGTCTTTAACTCATTCGCGGCCAGCCGCATCCGGATGCGGCTGGCCGCGAATGATTTAAAATAGGTTTATTTTAGGCACTGGTTAGTTTTGATGTATCTGGCATGTTAAATTAATTAACGTGAATCCAGAAACAGATGATTTCCAGCAGCGAATAATTAAATCTGGCCCTTTCTGAAAATGTTGGTTGTTTCGGTGGGCATACATTAACAAATATGATCACATTAAGTCAGTTTATCTTTTTTTAATTATTCTCGTTCAAAAGAAATTAATTGTATAACCTGTTCTTACAGGTAGAAGTATGAAGAGTATTTTATTCCTTTTGAAATTAAGTTTTCTGTAACAATCAATGTTGGTTGTTACGGGGGACATACGCAGTCAATTTAAATCACAGTTCTTCGTGCGATTACCACATTTTGCAAAATATAATTCTTCAGTCATCTGTATTTTTGTTATCTCATCTAAGGACAATGCCTGAAGAACTTTTTCCTGTCACTCAGTAGAGAAAAATGTTTGTTGTCACACTGAACATACTATTGGATATCCCCATGAAAATCATCTATAGATTAGTCCATTTTGGTGAAAAGGAAACTCTGTGAGAAATGTAAATGTTCCAACAACAATGTCTTCATAGCGGAATCACAAAACGAATTAATATTATTTTCTGTTGTAGTGCTGTTTTATTGTCTAAAAAAATGTCGGTTGTTACACGCCGACGTTTTGTCACAGGCTCACGTAAACATTCGCTTTATAAACGTGACACTAACCTACGCGATCATCTTGATCACAGTTCACTTCGCGCATCTAACACCTTACCACCTGGCACACACCCTTGTCAGCAACCACACTGCAAAGCATGTCCGTACATCAACACATCCCCCGTCATCACCGGACCCCTGTCATCTTTTCATGTCCACCGATCATTCACATGCCAGTCATCGGATATTGTCTATGTCATCTCATGTTCTAACTGCCCAAAGATGTTGTATGTGGGGGAGACATACCGTACACTCCCTGAACGCTGCGAGGAGCATGTTCGTTCGATCCGCCTCGGATACAACAACCAGGTTGGACGTCATTTCAACGAACCTCCTCATAGCCTCACACATTTCAGCATACGCATCCTTTGGCAAAATACATCCCACTTCATCCGCCGCAAAATGACAGAATCCTTTTTCGCGGACAGGCTTGGCACTTACCATCCGCGCGGCTTGAACATTCGCCCCTAGGGAAGTATGCTCGGCCTGATCGGTAGTTGGTGCCAGACTTGACCTCACTGTTGATACTGAATGCTACCTTTAAGTGTGTGTGTGTGTGTGTGTGTGTGTGTGTGTGTGTGTGTGTGTGTGTGTGTGTGTGTGTGTGTGTGTGTGTGTGTGCGTGAGCTGCAGCAGGCACGAGTGAATGCGAATGTATGCAGTGACGTGTATGTATATAGACGTCAGTTTTGTGCTACGTGTTTTGTGCATGTGTATTTGCGTCATTATGTGTGTGTGGTGGGTGTTTTTTTTTTTTTTTTTTTTTTTTTTTTTTTTTTTTTTTTTTTTTTTACGTCAGTCTAAATTCTCTCTATACAGGATGACGTCTTTTCTTTCTGTCGTGTTCTTTTCTGTTCTACGTTTGTTTCCATGTCACCTGAGGAAGGATCTTTGATCCGAAACGTCGTTATTTGTTTCTATTTTAAAGGGTTTTCTACCACTATCTTCTGTTTTTCTTTCATGTGAAACCCTAGCGTAAACAGTTTTACTACATTCGCTTTATAACTTTTTGGTTAAAGGGTCGAATCCCGAAGGTGTACCTTCGGTTTAATCGCAGAGCAGGCAGCAATATACTTTCTATGCAAGTTTTGAACGCAGATTCTTTTCAAGACAAATCTAAGAAACATATTTGATTACAAACATTGGTCCTAATTTTTTTTATAGTCATGACAACAATGTTTAGCCGCTGCCTTAGGGAAGTTTTTACACGACCCATTTAAACCTGCTAAAATATACCCTAATTGAGCACCACTCGGACACACAGACACATTTATTCCTGTAAACTTCACTCTTTCCATGGAGATTGTTCAGTGCCTTGTTCTTGCAAAGCGTCTGATCTGTTCAGAGCTTGTCCCAGGTTCGGCATCAGTGATGCAGGTCAGTGGTCACTGAGGCACGAACAAGGTTAATATGTCAACTTTTACGTAGGCCATCTCCATGATCTCCCGCGGGTAGTGACTAAACCGTTGGATTTGAAGCCAATTTAATTTTAAAATAAATTAGGAACAAGTTGGGTGTTCACTTTTTGTTCTGAGTGTTGTCCTCAAATATGTCTTGTTCAAAAGTTAACTGGAAAAAACACGACCCAACGGACTATACTGCACCCTTTGTCCAATAGTCTGCATCATCTTGGCTTGACTTCGCGAACGAAGATTCTATAGGGCTTGCCCACGTCGTCTGCAGGCATTTTCGTGGCTGCGGAGGGCAATCCGGGACAGGCAGGTTCGACCGAGTCTAGTTGTCTCTTGCAGTGGTTGAATATAGAGATGACTCCGCCCTGCTCATCGCCCGAGAAGTTCCGATGAGTGAAAACGACCCCACACACATCACTCGCTCTTTTCAGAGAGCTCAGAGAACCTGACATAGCACCACAGCTTAGAGATGACCTCTCCTGCAGAGATAGCTATCACGTGTAGATAGATAGTATAGACAACGTGATACGCTGCTTCCATTAACCTCTAGTGCAGATGCGTGTAGAGATATCCGCCCTCCCATATTCCACCCCTGATATAACCCTCCTGCCCCCACTCCCTTAATGTCACCACTTGGCTAGTTTTTCGATTTGGCAGGCACTAAGTGACTTCTTGAGTACCGTGTCTTGATTTATCTCTTCCCCCCACCCCCCCCACCCCGCCCCCTAATCTCTCGCATGTTGTCCCCCCTCACTTAACTCCCCCCCTCGTTGTCCCTTTTCTTCTCGCACCAGTTGTCTCCTAAACATCTGTGATCTATTGAATTTCGATGATCCTCCATCTTTCTTTACTTTCCCTCCACCCGCCCTAATCATATGCTCACCTCCTTCATCAAATCCTCTAATACGTACACGCCTTATAACCTCCATAACCACTTACTAATACGCTAGCTTCAGAATGATGTATGTATATTATACTGTACCCACCCTATTCATCACTATTCAATGAGAGATAGATTATTCGCACCCCTCCACGATACTCCGCATCCATCTAACTATTATCTACTCCTCTCCCTTACCCCCCCCCCCCCCCCCTTCCTCCTTAAAATACTTTCCCTTCACTACTTCCCACGCTCACACACGCACAACGCATTCCCATTACCCCTTAGACTGCTCACTCAGACACAGAACTCGCCTCACCCCTATCATATACTCGTAGATGCCAAAAAACCTTTAATAAATTATCCCCACCCCCCTACAAGCCAACTGTCACCGCCCTCGCACCATGAGCAATCACCTTTTACCGCCCCTAGAGAGAGATATCCATAATACCATACCTTTACCCCCTCGCCCCACCTCCCCCTTGTGTGCTGTTATAAGAGTACTCGCTCTGCCCGTGATTAATTTCATCCAAGTAATTAAAACATTATAACATCACAACAAGATAGACGTTGCTGTCATAGAGATAGATAGAGAGAGAGATACATTATCTCCCCCCCCCCCCCTGTGATTCTTCTACACTCCACAACCCAATCCTTATCCCCCACATGTGAGTGTGTTACACACATTGCTCAAATGATATCCACCTGTAGTCCCACCAATTCCAAGATCTTTTCTGTGTAATCCTTCGTAAGCACAAATGTAATATCCATCTAACCCCCTCCCACGTGCTCACCCCACCTCCGCTGTCACAGTGAGTGTAATTCTTCTCACTACACTCCGCTTTCTCTGACTTCAACTGACGTCAGCTCGTTCAGACATCATCAATGATAGATATAGATGCTCAACAGTGCTGTGAGTCTGTGTTAGAGACTATGTATTTCTTCCCCCCCTTCGCGCGCACACTCGCACTCGCTCGCGCACTCGCATTTTTAACATTTCACTCCATCTGTATGAATGCCCCGCCCTTCTATAATACCACATGCCTCCCGCATCTACCACCTTCACAGAGAGAAGTATGTTGTGACATCGTCTTAGGTGAATCCACTGTTGCCCTCCCGCCCCCCTTATTAGATACCCAACCCATCACATGCCTTCACGACTATACGTCTAGATTAGACGTTGCACAGAGGACCGCAACCCGCTGTGCAAGTGTCACGCCCTATAGCCTTAGCTATCACTCCTTTGCGACTTTTAATTGTAGCTTCTCGCAATAAACAGAGAGACAACTATGAGAGATAATTACTTTCTAATCCTTTCATACACTCCATCCACCGCGCTAGATATATTCTCTGTCCGACATAGCATACCCCTATACTTCTCCTCGTACGTGTACGATCTCATATCTCTAGACGCGCAGTACAAACCTATTTAGACCTACCTCATTGACATTTAATACTCGCCATCAAAGTAGATATAGAGAGAGTGCACTCGCGCACTCAGTCACACTGTTACAAACTCATTTTGTAAATTCCCCTCCACCTTCTACTAAACGTATAAGTATGTACTCACTCGTCCTCAGATAGAGACATCAACTCGTGACCCCCCCCCAGCTGATGTTCGTACACTAGACTAGTGTACCTCCCCCACAAGCCTACTAGTGTGTCTACATATACTCTCATTCGCACCAATTACTTATTAGTATATGATGTGTGTGTGAGTGCCATCCATTAATCCCCACTCTCACCGTCTCCCTCACTCGTTAAGAGTTATTAACACATATCTTCTAATCCTATATATGTGCCCTCTCACACTCGCACCCTAAACATCTATCCAACCAATCATTCAAAATCACCTTCAAAATTCCATCATATGCAGATATCAAAATACACACCACCCTATAGGTGAAAACTATCCTTAATCCAATCCACTCCAAATCAACAATTACAATTCATATAAAATATATATAGTACTCTCATTGTGTATGATGATCAACCCCCCCTCCCTGTCCGCTCTCTCGCTTGTCTCTCCCAACATATACCCCTCATCAGACCTAAGCCTATTACTATTATACAATAATCAACTATCATTTCTCACTCCAAACCTCCCATCAGCCACGCCACTAGCACTGAAGAGAGATAGTGCTCTCTACATATCCCATAACATTCATTCAAATCCCCCCTCACTACACACTCGCCCGTCTGACTTATTGCCCACCTGATATGTTCCATATACCCCATCCCCCCCCCGCCGCCCTCCCCCCCGTACTAATCGTTCCCCTTTATTGTATTCCTCAATACTTATCCCAAACCCCCCTAAATCTCACCCTTATATTTCCAAATCTCTCTCCCCATAAATCTATCCCACTTATCTCACCCTCTCACACGACAGCACCAATACTATCGCCTACATCGCACCCCCACCTACTTCAAGACCTACCACTCGCATTATAACCATCTGCCATCCTGGCCGCGTCTAGATCTCCCTCCGCCTTATTATCCCCCCCCCCCCCCCCCTTTTTCCTTTCATCACCCTCCCCGCAGCCCACGTGCATTCTCTGGCGTTACTCCCGCCCCCCCTCTACCCATTTTCTACTAATGTCCAGTACACAGAGATAGATTCTAGCTCCTGCCACTTCGTAGAAATCCTGTAGTCACCTTTGTCCTCTCATATTTTTTCCACTATCTATTCTTTCCACCACACTTACTTTATCACTCAAATCAATCTCATTATACATCATCATAATAGACTTAATTCATATTCTTCACTTTCATTAATTCATTTCAATTATTTCTCAAGTTGCCGCGCACGTTGCAGATCAATAATAAAAAATCCCCCTCCGCTTCACTGATAGTAGGAGATATAGAGTCTATCAGTATGTACTTTTTCGTCAACTACCATTCTTTTTTATCTATTCTGTATAAATATTCCAATGACAAACACACATCTTTATTTTTCCTACACTCTTACTCGCAACTTATTATCATATAGAGACTCGATGTAACCTCCAGTCCACTATCTAACCTATTTAACTTATCTACTCCATCTTTAATCACACTGTTATCACATTTGTATCTCCACTATCTGCATTACAAATCTTCCCCATAAATATGTAGTCTTCGTCCCTTTGTGTGTGTGTGTGTGTGTGTGCATGAGATATAGAAGATATATATATATCAAGCACGCATTATTCAGAGTCGCCCGCCGCGTGCAGGTTGTTCGTTTTGTTTTTTCGTAAATAGTCCCCCCCCACATTGTGTGTGTGTGTGTGTGTGTGTCCACGCTCGCTAGGCACTCTCACGCCGTCCCCACGCACCCTGAGTATGCAGTGCGAATCTCATCCGCGCACATAGCTGCCCCCTCTTGTAGTGTGCGACATCATACTTGCGCTAGGGGCCATTCCAACTTCTGGTGGAGGGGAGGAACGTCACATGCGGGGTCTCCTGCTAGAACTGACACTGTAGTTGTAGGCTCTCTCGCTCCGCTCCCTAGGTTTGGCGCGCAGTCGGCTTGTGGAATATGTTAGCGCAGGTGAGTGGCGGGGGCATGTTCCCAGGGTTGGTCTTCCTTCGGGACGTGTGTGTGTTTTGCTAGGAAAGAAGGATGCTCCGCAGTGGTGCCGGTGATGACAAGTTGCTGCTATCTGCCACCCAGAGGTCTCCATACAGGTAGGCTGGGGGGACCTTTGTTCATTGCGCCTATAAATGCCGTTCCCTCCTCTCCTACCTATCGCTATGCGCGATAGGGCACACAGTCGTGTCCAGTGTGCTGTGTGTACAGCGTCTTGCGGGCGATGGCGCCGCCGACCTGAGTCAGTGGGCGCGCTTGCGGGTTGGTGCCGCACACACGTGGCGTTGACGTGTGCCAATGATGATGCTTGTTGTCGCCTCCGGCTGCTACGGGGTGCTTCTTGATCTCGGGGGTGACGGGCTGCCGCGCGAAGGTCAGAAGTAGAACATCCTCCCCGCTCACAGAGATGTGAGATATACGCAGTGTGTGTGTGTGTGAGGGCTGGGGGGCTCCTGTGATCACCTAGGGGAGGGGGCTGTCGGGGACCAGTCCTCCCCTGCGCGCAGGGTGTCGGACATATATGGTGGCTCGTCCTCAGTGGGGGAGGGCGCGAGTGGCCGATGGGATGTGACCCTTGCTTCGGGTGTTTTCGGGATCGCGGGGGGGACCCGTGGGGAGGTGTGTCTTCGACTCTTTAGTCGTCACACGCATAGTGGCCCGGGGGGGTCCTTGTGTGCCATAGTGAGAGATAGGCACTACTCGGGCCCTGGAGGACGGCCGTCTTTCTGATCGGTGACGCACTGTCCCCGCCCCCCGGCCTGTGGGGACCATATATTGCTCTGTGTGTACGCGTCGAGTCGTAGCCTGCGCAACAGGTTTCTTGGTGAGTGGCTCTGGCCCTGTCCCCCTCACGGTGGGGAAGGGACGGCACCCGCCACCTCCGCCCTCGCCCACCGCGACCCCCAGGGGCGCGCCCCTGTCAGGATCATGTAGAGAGATCGATATAGGAGATGTTCAACCCTCCCTGCACATTTTCCTTGAGAGGCGCACAATGAATGGGGGACGGGGAGGGGCAGGGGTGGGACAGATTTGCACGTGCGGCCTGCGTCCTCTGGCCGTGGTCCCCCGCGCCACCCGCGTGCGCACGTCGATGCCACGCCCCCACATGCGCGTTCGGGAATAGTCCCTCCCACTAACGCACCCCTTTGCTAACGTTGAGTCCGGTCGTGGTCGTCATGAGAGTGGATCCATTGTTTTTTCTTGTTTTCTGACCGCATGAGAAGATGCCCGTTGACCGCGGCTAGCCAACTGGGGTTACGAGGGGATGAGCTTTGGTTAGGCCACCTTTTCTAGGCCCCTCTCCGTGTGGAGCAAGCAGTGCTGTCCCTAGAGAAGGCTGCTTGGTCGTTCAGGGTGTTCCGAGTGACGTTGTCATCCCCAGGTCAACATCAGGCGACCAATATCCTGAACCACCTGCATGCCGGTTTGAGACTGCGGCTTCCAGTGACATCTTTCACTTGCCCATCGCTACAGGACTTGGAAAGTTCAGTGTCATAGTCCGTGGGCGTTTCCTAAAGCCTGCGCGGTGGAGCTTTTTGGTGGAGTGCAGTGTGCGCAGTACTGGCCCCACCATTTAAACCCTTGGTTCGTTTGCCATGGCCTAGCAAGCTGGGACGGTGGCATCGAGGTCCTTGGGTCGTAGGTTTTATATCAGACTGTCCTTGTCTTAGTCTCTGGCTCAAAAGCCTTCCCCGGAGACACGAGGGCTTTGATGTCAGGGGTTTCCTCCCTTAGCCTTTCCGCAGCCAAGCCTGCAAGGCAGCAGGGGACTCGTGGGGGCGGGGTCGTCTATGTCCCGTGCAGATGTGAACATCTGCCCACTGCCCAGACGGTGACACTTACCAGAGGAGAAAAATCCAACGCAGGAACCCGGTATCGAACCTCGCACCTTTGGCATTGGAGGCAGACGCCTTAACCACTGCGCCACTTCCCCTTTCAGTCTGCATCAGAAAACTGTGAATTGATAAACTCATCACCTCGCTCTTTGATGTGCTTTTGTATTTGTGTACATGATGCCATTTGTTTCAACCACCAGTCTCTCAGAACCCCCCCCCCCCACTCCCTTTAAAACCAAACAAACAAACAAACAAACAAACAAACAAACAAGCAAAGAAAGAAAGAAAGAAAGAAAGAAACAACGCACCACACACAACAACAATAACGACAAAAACACCAAACAGGAACCTTCCCGAACACATTCAAAATGCGTTATACATTTAATATGAAAAAAACATCCAGGTCACTTCACATGATGTCACAGTATTTTCTTGTGTAAAACACGTTTGTTTTGGTCTGTTGAATTCTAAGTGCAAGTACATAAAGTCTGATGTTACCAACAGAGAAGTGTCAGCACGGTGAACATGGCATTACGAACGTTTGCATGGATGCAAAATCTTTCAAACAGGCTGTTGTTACCCCGTTGCTAAAAAAAAAACAGGCTTGGCCAGAAATACCCTAAAAAACTACAGACCTGTATCCAACCTACCATTCATTTCTAACCCCACCCGGGTCTGCCCTGGGGGACTTGGGTGGGGTTAGGTATTTTTTAGTTCCCAGGGTCACCCTGGTCAGCCCCACAGGGTGGGTTTTTCTCTCTATTCTGGGGCATGTGTTTCTGTCTACCCTTTGTCCATTCACCTGTATTTGCCTTTTTAAAACTCTCCCTACTGTCTGCACTGCCTGTAGCTCTTGATATTGGATGTGTGTTGCTAAATGGTCTTAGCTTTATTTAGGCCCATGTGTTAGGTTTATTTAACGTATTTGACCGGCTGGCGACATACATTCAATGTTCTGTTTCTTTTTTATTTTTTCACAAGCAGTGCAGGCACGTCCTGAGAAAGCCTTGTTGCTGTCGGGACGTTAAGCAATGTACAATCAATCAAACCATTCATTTCTAAGGTACTGGAGAAAGTTGTCTTATAACAGCTCCTGGAACACTTAGAGATGAATGGTCTGTTGGAAGTGTATCAGTCCGCCTATAGGAAGGGTCACAGCGTGGAGACAGCAGTGCTGAGTGTTCTAAATGACTTGCTTTGTAAAGCAGATGAGAGACTTGTCTCCCTTGTGGCCCTGTTGGATCTCAGCGCTGCTTTCGATACGCTGGACCATTCCATTCTCATGAAGAGGCTTGAAATCACTTTTGGCCTGCGTGAAACGGTTCTCTCTTGGTTTGAATCTTACGTTTCCGATCGGTACCAGTTTGTAGGTGTAAAAGACAGTGTCTCTAGACCTTCCATTCTGGAGTTTGGAGTGCCTCAGGGCTTTGTCTTAGGCCCTGTATTGTTTACGTTGTATTCACAACCGCTGTCAGATGTCATTTCCAGCCATCAGTGTTCTTATCATAAGTATGCAGATGACACCGAAATCTCCCAGAGTAGTCCACCTGGGGAATTTCAGTCTGTTGAAACTGGCATCAAGTCTTGTCTTGACGATGTCACGACATGGATGGACAGTAACAAACTTATGTTAAACCCAGAAAAAACAGAGTTACTACCCGTTGGCTCAGCATCCCGGCTTCAACAAATTCACACTGAGTAGAGACATAGATGACACTGATATTCCATTTCAGTCTTCGGTCAAGTATCTCGGTGTCAAGCTTGATAAGGCTTTGAGTATGCAGGACCACGTCGGTGAAATCTGTCGTGGTGCTTCATACTCTTTGAGACGCATCGCATCTGTCCGACACAGTCTTTCTGAATCTGCCACTGCAAAGTTAGTGAATGCTTTAGTCACGAGCCGTCTGACTACTGCAATTCTCTGCGTTTTGGTCTTCCATCTGAGCAGATTAGCCGCCTTCAGCGAGTTCAAAATAATGCCGCAAGGCTTGTGAAGCGCAGGCGAAAACGAGACCACGTAACCCCTATACTGAAGGACCTTCACTGGCTTCCAATCCAATCCCGCATACAGTTTAAGATTGCGACCCTTGCATACCGCCACTTTGATGGCAGTCTTCCGTCATACCTTTCCTCCAGTCTGATCACTTACCAGCCCTCTCGCTCACTGCGTTCATCGGGAGAGAAACTTCTTAAAGTTCCAAAGTACCATCTCAAATCTGCCGGTGAACGCTCTTTCAGATATACTGCTCCTTTAATTTGGAATTCCTTACCGACTGAGCTGAAAAATGCCTCCCCCCTTACGCAGTTCAAAGCAAAGTTGAAAACTCACCTTTTCTTGCAGACTTTCGTGTGATCTCTACGGTTTTCTGTACACCCCCCCCCCCCTGCAGACTCTGTGTGTGTGTGTGTGTGTGTGTGTGTGTGTGTGTGTGTGTGTGTGTGTGTGTGTGTGTGTGTGTGTGTGTCTGTGTGTGTGTGTGTGTGTGTGTGTGTGTGTGTGTGGGTGTACGTGTGTTCGTCGTTTTCGCCTGCGCATTGAGTTATATTATTAATATGAGAAATGCGCCATATAAATACCATGTATTATTATTATTATTATTATGTACAGACGGATGCGTACGTCTAAACTGATGTTTCAAACTTAGGTTGTGCTCAAGCTATATATGCACTCCCGCGGAAACATTGATAGTTTGAGCGATTTTTTTCACTTCGCATTTTTCATATAAAGCAATCTAGGTATTCTCCCATTACTAACGGCATGTCTTATGCAAGCCACGATACCATAATTAAAAAAACTCCGCCTTGTTTTTAACTCGGGTTTGATTCGCAGCCGCGAGCGTTTTTCATGCTTCAAGCCAATGTGGAAGCCAGTTTGTTTGGTTATCTATATCAGTGTTTTTTAATAAACTCATCACCTCGCCTTTTGATGTGCTTGTGTATTTGTGTCAATGATGCCATTTGTTTCAACCACCAGTCTCTCAGAACTCCCCCACCCCCTCTCCCTTGATAAACAAACAATCAATCAAGCAAACAAACAAACAAACAAACAACAAACAAACAAACAAACACAAAAACCAACAAACAAACAAACAAACAAACAACAAACAAACAAACAAACACAAAAACAAACAAACAAACAAACAAACAAGCAAAGAAAGAAAGAAAGAAAGAAACACGGTGAACATGACATTACGAGCGTTTGCAGTGATGCACAGACGGATGCGTACGTCTAAACTGATGTTTCAAACTTAGGTTGTGCTCAAGCTATATATGCACTCCCGCGGAAACATTGATAGTTTGAGCGATTTTTTTCACTTCGCATTTTTCAGATAAAGCAATCTAGGTATTCTCCCATTACTAACGGCATGTCTTATGCAAGCCACGATACCATAATTAAAAAAACTCCGCCTTGTTTTTAACTCGGGTTTGATTCGCAGCCGCGAGCGTTTTTCATGCTTCAAGCCAATGTGGAAGCCAGTTTGTTTGGTTATCTATATCAGTGTTTTTCAAACAGCTCAAGTATGTTTTTGATGAGCTTAAATCTGTATTCGCTCGAAATCAGAAATCTTTATAAACAAAAAAGTCTAATGGCCCACTTGTATAACCAATCCACATAATAAGTGTGACCTTTGTGACCTTGACCTTTCCAACAGGTCACTGAAATGAGCAAGCGTTCAAGTGTTTAAACATAAGGAAAGGGTTGGCTTTTGTACCAGCGAAATCTGAGTTGTCTCAAAATGTATACATTTTTCTGACATTTGTCAACCCTCCGTGAACCTTGCCCTCTGTGAGGAGTCAACTAAATTAGCACGCATAAAAAGGTCCTATCATCAACTGCCGTTATGCCGAATGTGATTGAAAAGTTTGCAAAAACTGTGATAAAAAGTACAATTCTATAAAAAAAAAAAAAAAACTGTCATTTTTCACACATTTGCCGACCTACTGTGACCCTTGACCTATCCGAGGGGTCATCCAAATTGGTATGCATAGAAAGGCCTTATCAGATATCTCTATACCAAGTTTAGGTTTAAAGTTGAAAATAATATTTGAAAACAACAACAACAACAACAGTTTTTGTGAAAAGTATTTTTTTACCTATTTCTGGACACCCCCCTTCCCCATGACCCTTGACCTTTGCGAGGGGATCAACAAATTAGTATGCATAGAAAGGTCTTATCGTCGGCTACCTTTGTGGCAAATCTGACTTAAACGTTGGCAAACACATTGATAACAACTACAATTCTATCAAAAACTGTCATTTATTACACATTTGCCGACTTCCTGTGACCCTTGAAATTTTCTAGGGGTCATCCAAATGCATAGAAAGCTCTTACCATCAGGTATCTCTGTCCCAAGTGTGGGGTTGAGGTTGAAAACAGTATTTGCGGAGAAACAATTTATGTGAAAATATGACTATTTTTAACCACGTTTGGGACCCTCTGTGACCTTGACCTTTGAGAGAGGTCACTGAAATTGGCATGTTTGGAAAGATTTTTCCCACAAAGAACCCTGGAGCCAAGTTTGAAGTCTCGGGATTGAATCGTCTCCGAGAAAATGCAAACGTTAAAGTTTGCTACGGACGACAGACGCCGGACGCCGGACAGACGACGGATGATTACATAGACTCACTTTTGCTCTCGCATGTGAGCCAAAACAAAAATCACAAAGTACAGTGACGTAAAAAGATCAGATACGTCATCACACATAAACATTGGCGGAAAAAAAAATCAGTCTCTCTTTCTGCCTTTCTGCCGTTTTTCTCCGCCACAAATGTGTTTTTGACAGGCGCAGGAAGATATGTGCAATGAAATAAGGTAAATCCCCTACGAGTATAGCATGGCTTGCCTAATCCATTCAGCCCCGAGTCCCTACAGCAGGAGATGGATTGACCATGATAATTCAAGGGTAGTGCCAGATGGCGCCAAGCTAATATGGCACTACCCATGAATTATTATGGTCAAGCCATCTCCCGCAACTGGTTGATATAGTCATTAATCAACAGCTCCAAAATTTGAGAAATGGGACCTTGGGGCTAGAAGGGTTAAACACAAGGAGGATTTTTAACTAATCACGTGCTCTGATCTGACAGTAGCAGCAAATATGTCCATTAAAACATGCCTTCATACTGATGGTTTTCTGGGCCTCGAAATGAACACACCGCAGCGTATGCCATAGATGATCGAGTGTCGGAAAATGGGACACGCAAGTGTGCATAGCGGGAAATAACCACGTCAAAACCTACATGCATCAGACCTTATCGGACCAGTCTGAACTGTAAACCATACTGATAACTGTCATTTATTAACTCATTCGAGACGTGCCGTCTCCGGATACGCGGCTTCGAGCCGCGTATCCGGAGGCGCGGGCAATCTCGAATGCGTTAATATATCTGTACTTTCACAGGCGGACCCCAACTGCTTGAGGCCAATGGAACACACGGACAGGGCACTGAAGACAACCCTTTCAGGGTCAGCATATATCAAAGAAAAATCTTCAACTTTGTTCTTATGGCCTACCCAGCTCCACAGGCAAGAAAGGTCATATTCCATGGAGACGAAATGCCGCCAAACGCTAGTCACCATGCTGGGGAAGACTCAACACACTCTGAAAGACACCTCGTCATCTGTAAGCCATCTGACGTCATCTATCTCGCGCAATGTGACGTCACCACTTATGGTTACCAGGGGGGATTCTACACTATCTACTTGGAAAACTCGTTTGGTGAAGTCACATTGTTCCTGCATTTGGATCCCTATCCTGGTATTTATAGTTTTCAGAACGTTGTCAGACTTCTCAAGATTTAAATAATAATAATAATAATAATAATAATAATAATAATAATAATAATAATAATAATAATAATAATAATACATGGTATTTATGGTTAGTGTCAGCGTCAGACCAGTTGTTGGTTTTTTTTGTTCAATGAGTCGACTGTTTTATTTTAGTCAGCAGTACTCTTTTTGTGTTGTTTTTGTTAAAAAAAAAAACATGGCTCGTCGGATTGCTTTCAAAAGCATGCACATGACGTCATGGGTGGGCGGGCATCAAATTCTGGCAAAAAAGTACTAAGATAAAATGACGTCACGTCCAGCACTCTAACCTTGCCGTAGAACGTAATTTTGGCGCCTAGCGTGGTATGTGTGTGTGTGTGTGTGTGTGTGTGTGTGTGTGTGTGTGTGTGTGTGTGTGTGTGTGTGTGTGTGTGTGTGTGTGTGTTTGGTTGTCTATGTGACAACGACTGGCGCCGGCGTTTGTGAACGGGCATGCTTGAAACTTTATATTTTAATACCAAAAATTTTCCTGAGTTAGAGAAATGAGTACATAAACATTGACGAGCTAAAGGCTGTTCAGTGAAAACCGGATGATCCGCATTTGTGTCCGTAGTTTTTTTTAAAAAAAAATATTTAATAAAAACATTGCATGATAAAAATGATGACATGAAGAATTTTTTTTATAAACTTACCGGATAATCTGGTGGTGAAGCATAAGATATTTACGCTCTCGGAACACCTACATTCACTGTAGATATCATGACGCACGATGTAAGTTGAGCTGATCCGTTTGGGGTGAATCGTTTTTGTCGTTAGACCGAAACAAATCTCCAATTTTGAACATGCCATGTTTTTATTTCCGCCGCAGATTTAGCTGGTGCGCAGAATTACTTACAGTGTTAGTATTTTTTCTTTTCCTTGCCGTAGAGAACCTTCTCAATGAGTACATTGATTAGCAAAAAAATATATGTACTGCAAGATTGAGGGATTATGAACTACGCGAATAGGACGTCTTCTTGCAGTGAAGTGACGTAAATGTGTTTTGTTTTGTGTGCTATCGTCATTAAATTACTAATGCCGTGGAATCTATTTATCCCAAAATCTTGAGGACAAAATGGCAAGATGTCTGAAATCTTTCACATCGCAGTAGCTCTGAGTGGCTTATGTGGAATCTAGTACCTTCTACGTGTGTTTATGGTGGCATTTGTACACACCTTCAAGACAGCTCCGTTCCTCAGCAGACATTAAACTATTACGCTTTCCGACTGTGAGAACTAAGTCTTTTGGCGAGAGGTATTTCTTATGCCAAGGACCATGTCTTTGGAATAAACTCCCACAGTCCCTCAGATATGCTGAATCAGCCAATGGTTTCCGTAGTCATTAATAGACGCATTTATTTCTTTAAACGTGCATTCACCGTTATGATTCTTCTTTTTGTCAACATTTCGTTGTCGGTGAGGGCTGTCTGGTGTATCCGTTGTTGGTCATTATGGTACAGGTGTGTCTTTTTGTGTGTGAGCAATTTTTTGTTGGTGTGTTCTTTTTGTTATTCTTATTTTTCTTGTGTCTTGTTGGGTGATTGTGTATGTTAGAGACTATATATGTGTTGTAGGATGCAAGGTGTATGTATGTTAGAATGTCATTTGTACGGCGCCGAGAGCTTTTCTATTAAAAGTATAGGCGCCTTAAAAATATACATTATTATTATTATTATTATTATTATTATTATTATTATTATTATTATTATTATTATTATTATTATTATTATTATTATTATTATTATTATTTATAGGAGTATGGCAGTCCGTTCCATTTATAACTGACACGTTAATCCTAAAACAAATATTTAATGCTAGGTTTAAATAATGTATACTAGGTCGAATTCGATTTAATACTAGGACAAATTCGATTTACTCCTAGGACAAATTATCAACTCCAACCAATCAGCCATGATGCCGCGGGTGAAATCGTCCAACAACCGCTGAACGTATTTTCCGCCAATCACCGTGCGTCATGTCACATTGGGCGATTCCTGCTGTCGGATTGGTTAGAATTAGTCATGGGAATGATGATTTACTCGGCCTAATATTAAATCGAATTTGTCCTCATTTAAATTATTTAGTCCTAGCATTAAATGGTTTGCTTTGGAATGGCGTACCATATAGAAGCGTCAGGTAGGTTGCTTTTCTGGTTCTTTCCTTTTCCTTTTTAAAAAAAATATGTCTGTGGTTTAGCGCCGCGCCACGACATCTACGCGTTTTTAACATGGCAGGGACGCCAAGCGCTCTACGTTGGTTTACGCTTGGTCTACGAGCTATTGTCAGAATGGTTGCGCCTGCGCGGCCAGTCCACAGTGTATGCAGCTGGCGCGAAGTGATGTGTGTCTGTGTTTGTTTTTAACAGTGCAGTGTGGATCAGAGGGTAGGGTGGGTAAGGGTGGAGAGGGATGGGTCATAAGGATAAACTTAAATGTAGAACAACTTTCCGCTGGGGTCCCGTTTTGTTTACCTTTATTGTCCTTGAGGGGAAGTTGTGACTGCTGCATATCCCTGTGAGACTGGTTATGACCTACTAAGCAGATCGCTTGCTGTACGACTTGCTGTTCTCTTCAATCCAGACCAAAAAGGTGACTGCCAAGCGTGTAATATGCAAAGAAGTACCCAACGGAGAAAGAAACACGCTTAGAAAAGACGGGTACAACACAATTTATTAATATT
>BTPG01000003.1:12238475-12280975 GCA_036245525.1 Semisulcospira habei
TGAAGACGGTTTCACAACTACCTACTCTCCACTTATACCAATATTCTCTTACTGAATTTGATTCTTTGCTTTGTTTTCATGACTTATTACTTGTTGTGTACCGTGCTAAATGCTGGGTTTTTTTTCCCGGGGTCCTCCCGTTTTTCCCCCGAGGTAGTCCTCAACTTGAAGGTGATATAAAGTTTGCCTTCGGGTTGGTGTTTAGCAGGCTTTGTGTATTAGACACTCAGCCTACTTCGTGCCCAAGGGTACTCCCCATTCGTTCTCTCTCTCTTTCTCTCTCTCCGTCTCTCTCTCTCTCTCTCTCTCTCTCTCTCTCTCTCTCTCTTCTCTCTCTCTCTCTCTCTCTCTCTCTCTCTCTCTCTCTCTCTCTCTCTCTCTCTCTCTCTCTCTCTCTCTCTCTCTCTCTCTCTCTCTCTCTCTCTCTCTCTCTCTCTCTCTCTCTGGCCTCATCTACACGCCTTTTCTTTCGCTCGCTCCTGCACGTGCTTGCACACACTCTTGTCTCTCGTGTTCAGGTTCTTTCAGAGTCTCTCTCTTACGCGATTTTTCGTTGACGTCATTTTTACTTTTTCCGCACTTTTGTTCTTCCTTTTCTTTTATTTTACGTCACCTCCTTCAGTTGCCACATTCCTTCTGCCATTGAAGATAAGTAGCGGCTAATCTCTATGTTTGTTTGTTTGTCTATTTTGACAAAGGGTATTTACCCGAAATATTAATAAATTGTGTTGTACCCGTCTTTTCTAAGCGTGTTTCTTTCTCCGTTGGGTACTTCTTTGCTGTTCTCTTGCCCACCGTTGGTTCTCATTTATTGATAATAGTACACTCTTGTCACGTAGGCAGAAGCAGACTGTAAACAGTGTGCCAGTAATTTACATGATCTTTATGTATAATTAACACATTCGAGGCGGCACGTCTCGAATGAGTTAATCGAGAAACGTTTCATTGCGTCATTTCCCATGCAGACTCTGTTGGAGTGATGTTCGTCGTCGTTGTTACCTTGATTTTGGTGCTTGCAATTGCGTCTGCTGTCCTCTTGATCCGTATGGGTGTGTTGAGGATCAGGAACTACCTCGGTAAGTCACCGGTTTATACAGATCTCTTGCAAAGAGTATAGAAGCTTGCGTAGTCTTTATACTGTTTGTCTCTTGTCTGTGCAGCATCCCGCACAGAACACAGTCTAGCGTTACACGTACAAGTTTCAGTGTTTATATCTCGGTACGTCATCCGTCTATTCGGCTCACTATTCTGACCAACAGACCGCACAACACGCACTCTAGCCTTACATATATAAATAAATTGTAATATTTTATATCTCGTTACGTCACCCGTTTGTACAGTACAGCTCTCCTGTCTGTCTAGCCGGCCGCACAGCATACAGTCTAGCGTTACGTGTTCAGTTAACTCATTCAGCCCCAACACACCACAGCAAGACATGGATCAAGCATGATAGTTCAAGGGTGATGCCAGAATACCTTTGCGCCCATAGGCGCCAAGCTATTCTGGCACCACCCTTGAACTATCATGCTCGATCTCTCTCTGGAATTGTAATACAATCCTTCAGAGGGCAACTTCAAAATCTGGGAATGTCGGTCCTTGGTGCTGAATGTGTTACACTTTAATGTTTATATCTCGGTACATCATACGTTTATACGGCTCCCTATTCTGTCAGCAGGCCGTGCAGCGCACAGTCTACCTATACCTCTACAAGTTCTGAACCGTTGGCTGTCGATGCGCTTTTTTGTCGCGATGATTCCAGCAGGAATAACAACATCCTGACGTCCTGCAGGAATAACAACATCCTGACGTCCTGCAGGAATAACAACATCCTGATGTCCAGCAGGAATAACAACATCCTGACGTCCAGCAGGAATAACAACATCCTGACGTCCAGCAGGAATAACAACATCCTGACGTCCAGCAGGAATAACAACATCCTGATGTCCAGCAGGAATAACAACATCCTGACGTCCAGCAGGAATAACAACATCCTGATGTCCAGCAGGAATAACAACATCCTGATGTCCAGCAGGAATGACAACATCCTGACGTCCAGCAGGAATAACAACATCCTGACGTCCAGCAGGAATAACAACATCCTGACGTCCAGCAGGAATAACAACATCCTGATGTCCAGCAGGAATAACAACATCCTCACGTCCAGCAGGAATAACAACATCCTGACGTCCAGCAGGAATAACAACACCCTGACGTCCAGCAGGAATAACAACATCCTGACGTCCAGCAGGAATAATAACACCCTGACGTCCAACATTACATCAACCTGACGTCCAGCAGGAATAACAACATCCTGACGTCCTGCAGGAATAACAACATCCTGACGTCCTGCAGGAATAACAACACCCTGACGTCCAGCAGGAATAACAACATCCTGACATCCAGCAGGAATAACAGCATCCTGACGTCCAGCAGGAATAACAACACCCTGACGTCCAGCAGGAATCATTGAAAAAAAGCGCTACCGACAGCCAAAGGGTCAATGTACATATCGCAGCGATGTCTAAGTATATAAGTTACTGGTAGCAGGGGCTTGCTGCACGGGCCCTTGTAGGTCTGAAGGAGGTCAAAGGAACCATTGTGCCCGGAAGGCCGAAGGCCTGAGGGGTACAATGGTTCCTTTGACCTCCCGAAGGCATACAAGGGTCCGTGCAGCAAGCCCATGCTACCAATACGTATTTGTTTTCATTCCTCCACTATTTTGGGTAAAAGAAATCAAGAAGACATCTTCCGACCTGGATCACGCCAAACATGACTGACGTCAAAGGAATATACATTTATACATAATAGACTTATGACATAATTTAAAATATTTGATGATTTTGCCGTCTCCAGTACTGAGTGTGCTTGTTGTTTCAAACAACACTAAGTAAATTTTTACTTTAGAACATTTTGGTGATCTCATTTTTATAGAACAAAACTCCCATCTAAGATGCGTCTCAAAGAGGGCTACAAGAAGTCCTCCATTTTTATAGCCCGGTCATGTGGTACAGTTTGCACTAAAGAGATTGGTCGTGTGACATAGGGATGAAAACAAAGAGTCTTACATCCGTGTTTAGGTGATACTGAGAATCTCGCTCTAGTGGTTTTAATACTTATCCTATGAGCGAAAGCGAATAGGATAAGGTTTTAAGACCACGAGAGTGAGATTCCCGGTATTACCTAAACACGGATGTAAGAATCTTTGTTTTTATCCCTAACGTTCTAAAGTAAAAAGTTATTTAGTGTTGTTCGAAACAAAAAGCAGTCACTACTGGAGACGTCAACGTCGTGAAATATTTTAATTTACGTCATAAGTCTTTTATGTATAAATGTGTATTCCTTTGACGTCAGTCATGTCTGGCGTGATCCAGGTCGGAAGATGTCTTCTTGATTTCTTTTAAGAAAATAGTGGAGGAATGAAAACAAATACCTTATTGGTAGTGTCACGACACGGGTTTTTTCTCGCCCATTTTTATAGGGGAGTAAGTTTAGAGGGGTGACAGGATTTAGTTAGTCACCGGGTAGCTGTAGCATAGGTGTGTAGTATTTGGCCTTTGCACGAGGTTTTGTTGCCGTGTGAGAGTTCGGACGTCGGCGTGAAGCCACGTGGCCGCCCAGTCTGTACGCCATAGGGTGTTTAGTGTTTCACGTGTTTCTACATCACATGATGTGAGCGATTTTTCGCCAACCTTATGTTATCCAAATTTCCAAATTGTTAACCAGTCGCATTTACACCAGCGAACGAAACAGTCGTCTTTTTCAACGTAGTCTCTGAGAGGGGTTTGTGCGGGCATGGTTTTCCATTAGCCGCCAGCCTCAAGTAGCTGTGTCGTCCCTCTGTGACGGTCCTACGATACGGCCCTGGTTCGAGCCCGGGAGTCGGTGTCCTGTGACGAGAAGAAGAGCTGCGACGACTTTACCCCTGGCTTGTCTTGTCTTGTTTGTCTTCGTCCTAGCCGGGGCGTCTTCACGGATGACAGTAAGTACACGCAACAGTCCTCTAGTGGCCATTTGCTCGGGGGAGTATGTTTGTGGTTGCTTGTTCTGTATCATGTTAGCTAGTGTGTATTGGGGGGCAGGCGTGGAATAGAGGAGACTAGAGTGTAGAAGTGAATGCTAGTTATTGTACGTTGTTTCTAGAGTAGTGGGCGGCAGTTTAGTTATTGGGGGTTTAACGCTGAGCAGGCGACTGAGGTCGTCTCAGTGTTTAGCGTTGTAGGAGTGTAAATATAGGAAGTGAGTTAGGTGGTGACGTGTAAATATGTATTTTGAGGTTGCATGTGTTGTTGCGGGAGAGAGAGAAGAGGATATGTTGAGGTTAAATCTCTTGTTGCGGGAAGCGTGATATCATTTTGAATATGTATTTGTGGAGGTTGAGTTTATTGTTGCGGGAAAGAGGTGAAGGGAATATAAAAGACGGCAGTTAAAGTTGCGGGAAGGGTCATGTGATTATCTTGTCTTTTGTTAGTTATTTATATGAGTATTTTTGGCACCTGTGTTTTAGTGCATCTTTAAACCCAAAGAACTAACCGGCTAGTCTGCCACCGTGCTGTGGTACTGCGTGGAAGCTGTCACTCCGCCTTGTGGGCTATGACACCGGACCTGGGTGCCTTCGCGAGTGTCGCGGCACGCTTCGTATTTAGTCAGGTCGGGTCGTCCCATGTAGTTCTTTCTAACCTGTTTACGTGAAGTTTTGTATAATTATAATGTTGTAAAGGACGTTAGTATATTTCATCTCCTTGTAGCGACTGTAGTGCGAGAGGAGCTTTGTTACAGTGACTTTTTGAGTCATTATATTGTTTAAAGTAGCCTGTGTTACGGAAGACCTTATCGCGGAAGCAAGAGCGTCGAGTTCAGCTGCGCTCAACGGTTGTGCTTCTGACGAGAAGGTCCCTGTGACGTGAAATATATTGTTTAGTCAACTTTCAGTTGTAGTAAGTTAAGGACATTTGCTCCATTTGTATATGTGATATTGTTTATTCTCCGGTTGCATATGTGATATTGTTTATTCTGAGACGTACTAGTTAAAGGAGCCTTGTGTATTCTGATAAGTGCTATTTAAAAGAGCCTTGTGCTGTCAATGCATAATTTGCTAGCTTAATTCGAACTTGTTGTTTGTGATCCCTTTGGAGAGATAGAGTAGCGTAAGGATTGTATCCATTTTCCCCGATCTTTGAGTTAGTCATCATCATCATCATCAGTCCCTTGCCCGAACTGGGCGTTGGGGGGACTGAAAGGCAGCAGCAACAGACAGTGCTCTCCACTGAGTTCTATTTTGGGCGGTGGCAAGCAAGTCTGACATCTCGAGTTCGGTCCATTCATTTATGTTTGCGACCCAACTCTTTCTCTGACGACCTCGCCGACGACTTCCTTCGAGAGTGCCTTGGAGGATAGTCTTGGACAAGGTGTTGTGTCGGGTCACGTGGCCAAACCAAGCAAGCTTGCGCCGTTTCACGGTTGCCAGAAGGAGTTCATGTGGGCCCACCAGGGAAGTGACGATGCTCCGTACATATTCGTTGGTCTTGTGCTCGCGGTACGAGATGCGGAGCAACTTCCTCAGGCACTTGTTCTCAAAGGCCTGGATTTTCTTTTCTGAGTCTGCAAGCAGTGTCCAAGTCTCACAGCCGTAGAGTAGAATAGACACTATGAGGGACTTGTAAAGTCTGTACTTGATGGTGAAGCTGATGGAGTTACTTCGCCATATCCTGTCCAGCCTGGCCATTGCGGATGTTGCTGTACCTATCCTGATACGGATCTCTGCTATGCAACTACCGTCTTTGGACAGGGTGGCTCCCAAGTACTTGAAGCTATTGACCTCTTCTAGCTTTTGGCCATTCATGTGAATGTTGCTGCTGCTGTCGCTTGTGGTGTTGATCATCACTTTGCTTTTATCCGTACTGATCTCCATGCCATAAGACCCTGCGCTACTTGAAAGTTTGTCTGTCAGGTTTTGGAGCTCACTATTGCTGCCTGCCATGAGGTCAATGTCGTCTGCGAATCGAAGATTGCACAGGGATCTGCCACCAATAGAGATTGAAGTATGGTGGTCGTGGAGGGTTTCCTGCATGATCTTCTCCAGGAATATGTTGAAAAGGACAGGAGAGAGCAGGCATCCTTGACGGACACCGATCGTCGTCCTGAAGAACTCGCCTGACTGATTGTTAAGTAGAACCGCGCTGCAGGCGTTCTTGTAAAGCGCTTCTATCATTTGGATCAGTCCCTCCTCTATGTTGAACGATGTCATGACTTGCCAGAGTCCGTCGTGCCAGACGCGATCAAATGCTTTCCTGAAATCAATGAAGTTGTGGTAGAGTTCGCGCTGATGCTGCAGATGTTTCTCTTTTGAGTTAGTAAGCAAGCTTATTTAGTTCATTTAGTTGACATTGCGCTATTTGAACTAGCGTATTATTTAAGGAGCCACGTGCTTTGATAGACTCTCCGCGGAAGCAAAGGCGTTGGTACAACTGGCGCTAACGCTTGACGCTTGTGCTTCCGGCGGGGTCTAGTAGCGTATGATTTAAGTGTTCAGTTTCGTTGTGTTAAGAATAGTAGTTTTATTTATATATTGTTCATTTGTATTTTATTCAAGATATTTAGTTATTGTATATTTTGTTATTTTGTATTGTGTATAGATATTCAAGGTGAGTGGTTCGGACGTGTGCGAATGTGAGGTGTGAATGCGTGGCTGTGTGAGAATAGTTGGTTATTGTTAGGGTTTTATTTAATAAACGTCGTCGTCATTGTTCCTCTGGTGTTTGTGTTAAGATTGTGTTAGTGTGGGTTGGGTGAGTCTCGAGCGGTAGCGCTCATAGTTCGCACCCCGGAAGCGGGGTCGTGACAGGTAGCAGGGGCTTGCTGCACGGACCCTTGTAGGCCTTCGGGAGGTCAAAGGAATCATTGTACCCCTCAGGCCTTCGGCCTTCGGGGTACAATGATTCCTTTCACCTCCCTGTAGGGTCCGTGTAGCAAACCCCTGCGACCAATAACTTATAACATCTTAAGCATGTTCTTAATTAAACGAACTTTTGATCGGCAAACCTAGATCGGAGAAGATCGGCGATCTTTTGGTTTGTTTCTTAATTGAGGTTGAACGAACCTAAGCGAACTTCAGCAAACCAGATTTGCCATGGTTCTCTTTCTTAACTGAAGTGCTTGATTCGGCGTACTTACTGTCTGCGAAGGTGTTCAAAATGGCTGCCGCTATGCCGCTTCGCGATTTGGACGATTTTTATTTTGTACTCCTTGCAGTCATGGCTTGGCTTCGCGAACGAAGATTCTATAGGGCTTGCCCACGTCGTCTGCAGGCATTTTCGTGACTGCGGAGGCCAATCCGGGACAGGCAGGTTCGACCGCAGTGGCTGCAGGGGAAGGTCTGGTCAGGGTTCTGAGTTACGACAACTCTGTTTTTCTCCTGAGCCGCTTGTCCTTGAGGTTAGCTCTGCGAGAGTCCTCAAAGGAGACGGCTGCCTTGTGAATGGTGGAGCGCCAGGTGTCCCGGTCCGCAGCAAGCGAAGAACACTGGCGGTGGTCGATTTGGCAGGCACTAAGTGACTTCTTGAGACCGTCTTTGTATCTCTTCTTTGGTGCCCCTCTGTCTCGGTGTCCAGTGGCGAGCTCGCCGAACAGAGTGATCTTGGGTAGGCGATGATCCTCCATCCTGGAGACGTGCCCCGCCCAGCGAAGCTGTGTCCGCAGCAGCAAAGCCTCGATGCTCAAAGTTTCCGCCTGTTCAAGGACCTCGACGTTGGTGACATAGTCACTCCAGTGAATGCTGAGGATGGTACGCAGGCAGCGCTGGTGAAAGCGTTCGAGGAGTCGTAGTTGGCTGCGGTAGAGGGCCCAGGACTCGGAACCGTACAGCAGGGTGGTGAGGACGACAGCTCTGTACACGCTGATCTTGGTGCCTGTTTTCAGCTGTTGATTGTGCCACACCCGCTTGAATAGTCGCCCGAAAGCACTGTTCGCTTTTGCCAGCCTGTTGTCCAGCTCCTTGTCCAGCTTGGCGTCTGACGTGATTATGCAGCCGAGGTGGGTAAACTGGTGTACAGACTTCAGTTCGGACTCGCCGATGGTGATGTGGGGAGGGTGATGCTCTTCCTTGGGTGCTGGCTGATGAAGGACCTCTGTCTTTTTCAGACTGACCTCAAGTCCAAAGAGCTGGGCGGCATCTGCGAAGCAGGACGTAATGCGCTGCAAGGCTCTCTGTGTGTGCAACGAGGGCAGCGTCATCAGCAAAGAGCAGCTCACGAATCAGTTGGTCTAGGGTTTTCGTGTGGGCCTGCAGTCGTCTGAGGTTGAACAGGCTGCCATCGAGACGATACCTGATGTACACTGCGTCGTCATCGTCGAGGTCCACTGTGGCCCGCTTCAACATCATGCTGAAGAAGATGGTGAAGAGGGTCGGTGCCAGCACGCAGCCTTGCTTCACGCCGTTGCGAATGGGGAATGGTTCTGAGAGGTCACTGTTTAGTCTGACCTGGCCTTGCTGGTCCTCGTGGAGCTGGACGATCATGTTGAGGAACTTTGGGGGACAGCCAAGTCGCTCCAGGATCTGCCACATACCTTGCCTGCTCACAGTGTCAAACGCTTTTGTTAGGTCGACAAACGTTACGTACAGCCCTTTGTTCTGCTCGCGGCACTTCTCCTGAAGCTGTCTCAGCACATAGACCATGTCGGTGGTACTCCTGTTGGCTCTGAAGCCACACTGGCCATCTGGGAGGTGGCCTTTAGCGATGGCAGGTACCAGCCGATTCAGGAGCAACCTTGCGAGAATTTTCCCGGCAATGGACAGCAGGGTAATTCCACGATAATTAGAGCAGGCAGACTTCTCTCCTTTGTTCTTGTACAGGGTGATGATGACTGCATCACGGAGATCCTTTGGTAGTGTTCCTTTTTCCCAGCAGCAGAGAAAGAGGTCGTGGAGCTTGTTGTGCAGTAGCGATCCCACAAACAGCGTTCCGCCTCCCACAAATCAATAAAAATAGGTCTTGTTCTTCGCACGAGTGAAATATCGCCGTCTGCCATAATTGTTTTGAATCGGTGACCATCTTCGTATCTCCCACGCAGAAGAGGGTAAACGTTTTGACCAATCAGAGAAAAGGTTCGCCTTGGTTTGCTCAACACGTTCAGCGAACCTTTTCTGACAGCGAACTATGGTTTGACGAGGTTCGTGAACTACTTCGAACTAGGTTCGCCGTATCTTTAGATCGTCCAATTAAGAACCAACCTGGTTCGTTCGAGATCGTAAACTCTAGTTCGTCAGAGTTCGCGAACTAAAGTTCGTTTAATTAAGAACATGCTTTACGCACCTTTTTCTTGGCATGAATCGGATTTTAGGTTTTCCGCACACACCTCGTCACAACACAGCCGCCATTTGTCTTGGCAAAAAAAGAACCTGACGTAATTTACTTTGTAATGTGACGTCAATGTTTTGGATGTCAGACAATTGTTCCTAATAGCGCAATACACGACTGGCAAGTCGTCACTGTGAAATGATGACATTGTGAGTGAGCTGAAAGTAGGTCAAGTTTCAATATCGTGTGTGCTCGTAGCAAAGGAGGTTTCTTACACACCTCCTCCATTGCTGCTTTTGAGCGGAAAAGCTGTATCACACACGTGGCCGTGTTGCAGGTTATGACGAGTAACACGCTGTCAGCGTGCGAAAGAGTTGGACTTAGAGTAGGTAGATTTAGAACGACTAATCAGCTTCGTTTCGTTTCGGTCCTGCGATACTCAACCGGCTACCCGAACCAATGATGCGGCTTAGATGGCTAACGAAAGACATTTCGCTGATGCAAGGAAAGTAACTCGTCACGAGCACGCACTCTACTTGTAGCCGTATCGCTTCGTCGGATATAGCTATCGATTTCTGCCCAGATTAAACAAGGAAGTCATGTATTCCTCCGCATACATAAGTGAATTATCAACCACGAAAAATACATTTGTGACATGCTGGACGCTTAAAGAGCGACAATCAAAGTGAATCGACGCAGCCGGCTTGAAGCGATATAACCGCCATCTTGTATTCTTCGCAGCGAGAGCCGATGAAAGTGGGGTTCAGAAAACTGACATAAAAACATATCTCGGTGGTACTTTAGTGATAATTAATGAGTCAGTTTCTAAAATGACCTTCCCGCTTAAAGCTAACGCGACGTTGGGTCACATCAAGGGTTCTTAGCCATAATCGACCTACGAAAGTCGTTTCGTGATAACTGGCCATCTGACGAAGACTTCCGACGTGTGTCGTATGCGTTCGTAGACGGAATATACAGTAACTAACAAAACGGGCAAACGAAACGCATTTCATTTGTCTTCTAAGTCTCCCTAACATACATACCTGTGAACTGAGCGCTGTGAACTGATACTGAACTGCGTTTGACTTACCCACTATACTTAACGTACTTCGGAAGTGAGCGCTAGTTTGACTATACTCACCGTAGGTGTGTCTGGGCTCAATTGCATGAGTGAACATAGTCTTGCACCAGCCACTAAGCAAGGTGCTCCGCGTCAACGGAGCACCTTGCTTAATGGCTGGCGCAGGATTAATCTCACTCATGCAACTGGCCCCTGAGCGGTAGAAGTCCTACCTTCACCTGTTATCTTGCGGCCATTGGATCTGTGTACTGGACGCAATGTGCCTGTGTTACAGTGATGAGGCGGTACGCCCACTGCCCGCCTGCGACAGAGTTGGACTTTTACAGCAACCTGGTGCAGGATCTCATCGGGGACGCCAACACCAGGACACAACAGGCCGAGGAGGAAGTCTATCAACTCATTGACGACGCTCATATTGATTCTGACACACGCGATGCCGGTGCGTAATTGTGCAAGAAAATAACCAGCAATGAAACAAACACGCTACAGAAAGACATTGTCCTTAAGAAACGTGCTTCTTTCTTTGTTGGATGTTCTTTCTTTCTTCGTTGGTTATGATTGTTTCTGGATGATTATGCATTTCTTGTAATTTCTTATTTTTCCTTTCGAGCCTGGATTTTATCATGAAACAATGTAAACATTATATTTTCTTTTTCATTCGGAAGAGCCTCGTCCTCGACTGTGTGGTCGCCAGAGACGCCGCCTCCATTGCCGCGCCTCACTGAAACATCGCCTCAACCACGTGCCGCTGCCCCCAATTCCTACGGAGGATCCAGAGGGCGTGATCTCCCGCAGACGCTGGTCCCTCCCAGAAAATTATCTCCTCCCCACTGTCTGTCGGCGTCTGTCTGACAATGCTACTGACGCCTCCTCTCACAGCTGCCAGTCTTTGCCTTTCAATTACATCTACCCTCCCTCTTTGCCTGGCACTTACATCCACCCCACCTGCTCTCCTGCTGACCGGCGTCCACTGTCCTTACCTTCCGACTATTTGTTCCCCTTGGCTCCCCCAAATGCTGACTCAAACAAACTTAGCACTCTGCCGTCTGACGGCCCGCACCCAGTGGCTCCCCCTACTGCTGACTCTAACAAACCTAGCTCTCTGCCGTCAGACTGCCTGCACCCAGTGGCTCCCCCTACTGCTGACTCTAACAAACTTAGCTCTCTGCCGTCTGACTGCCTACACCCAGTGGCTCCCCTTACTGCTGACTTTAACAGACTTAGCTCTCTGCCGTCTGACTGCCAGCACCCAGTGGCTCCCCCTACTGCTGACTAACAGATTTAGCTCTCTGCCGTCAGACTGCCTGCACCCAGTGGCTCCCCCTACTGCTGACTCTAACAAACCTAGCTCTCTGCCGTCTGACTGCCTGCACCCAGTGGCTCCCCCTACTGCTGATTCTAACAAACTTAGCTCTCTGCCGTCAGACTGCCTGCACCCAGTGGCTTTCCCTACTGCTGACTCTAACAGACTTGGCTCTCTGCCGTCTGACTGCCCGCACCCAGTGGCTCCCCCTACTGCTGACTCTAACAGACTTAGCTCTCTGCCGTCTGACTGCCAGCACCCAGTGGCTCCCCCTACTGCTGACTCTAACAGACTTAGCTCTCTGCCGTCTGACTGCCAGCACCCAGTGGCTCCCCATACTGCTGATTCTAACAAACTTAGCTCTCTGCCGTCAGACTGCCTGCACCCAGTGGCTCCCCCTACTGCTGACTCTAACAAACTTAGCGCTCTGCCGTCTGACTGCCAGCACCCAGTGGCTCCCCCTACTGCTGACTCTAACAGATTTAGCTCTCTGCCGTCAGACTGCCTGCACCCAGTGGCTCCCCCTACTGCTGACTCTAACAAACCTAGCTCTCTGCCGTCTGACTGCCTGCACCCAGTGGCTCCCCCTACTGCAGACTCTAACAAACCTAGCTCTCTGCCGTCTGACTGCCTGCACCCAGTGGCTCCCCCTACTGCTGACTTGAACAGACTTAGCTCTCTGCCGTCTGACTGCCTGCACCCAGTGGTTCCCCCTACTGCTGACTCTAACAGACTTCACTCTCTGCCGTCTGACTGCCTGCAGCCAATGGCTCCCCTGATGTGGCCACCACTGCCACCCTGTTGGTTACCCGTGCAGAAATATGTCCGCCTCCTGTTTCTGACTACGTCCCGCACGCTCTGTTTCTGTCTATCCCGTCCGACTACAATTCGCATGACCTGTTTGTGACTAACCGCTCCAAACCAATGGACTGTGTGGATGCTGTGCCATCCCTGAAAAGCACAGACGCACAGTCGGAGGAGGAAACTGCCTTGTAAATCAGAGTTTGTGCCTTATTGCAGACTTTTGCCTCTGCCTGTCAGATGTAATTGTTCGAGTGAGACCTTTGTTTGCTTTATTTGATATCATGTCATGTTGGCCTTTTATTGTTTTATCTCAATGTGCCCGCGACACACCACAGCAAGACATGGCTCGACCATGATAGTTCAAGGGTGGTGGCAGAATAGCTTGGCGCCAAGCTATTCTGCCACCACCCTTGAACTATCATGGTCGATCTGTCTCCCGAATTGTAAGGCAGTCCTCAGAGGATAACACCAAAATGAGTATTTCGTACGTCGGGCACAATGTTGTCTTCTGTTATTGTGTTATTATATCATCACTTCTTAGAATGGAATTTTTATTATGTTTATGGATCTTACTTGTCTGAAATTGTTGCGGCTGATACTCTGCTTTGCGTTGACTTTCTGCTTTTGAGCACGCCAGAATGTTAGCTCCAGGCTCTTTTTGTATATGCAGAGAAAGATAATAGGAGACCCGTAAGACAATGAATTCAATAGAGCCGCATCCATCATTAATTTACGCCATTTTTAATATCAAAATTTTGACCCCAATTTTACCCCCGTTAATTCTAAATCAACCCTTTGATTTTTAAAAAGTGACGAGCATGACGGATGCGGCCTTATTGATCTGATTATCTTACGGGTCTCCTATTATCTTTCTCTATAACTATTGTCTCTATAAAAACCTAATCATGAACCTGATCAAGTGATGCCAAGTGAAACTTTATACTTATTAACAAGTTGCAACTAACTTTTAGGAACCTGCAGAGGTAACCTTTAAGTGTGTTGCCATAAGAACTTATTATTTACTTACCCTAAGTTCTTACAAGTACTCACCCTAAGTTCTTACAAGTACTTACCCTAAGTTCTTACAACAACTTGACTTAAGTCACAACTTACTCGGTCAGATTTGTCAAGATACAAGGACAATAAAAAAACTTTTTTTTCTCAGTAATACTCTGGCGGTGGTGCAGATGGGGTTAAATAATCAGGTACAAGTGGTGTAAGTGGCATGGCATTTTTCTGTGAAGTGTATGACATTAATAAACGATTACCAAATCTGATTTTTATTTGTTTAAAAGATTGTGTAGTTTTTCTGTGGTTTCCTGAACACCGATCCTTTTTCCCTCTGCTAAAAAACTAGCCTTTAGTTCTTCAACATTCACGGGAGACTGACTACGTATCTTATTCTGTATTTCAGATTTTTGTTTCTTGTAGTTATTTAAATCATCCTGGACCCGCTTAAATTCTTCGTCATCAATAAAATTATCATTCAATGCCTTACTGATAATAAGTTTCATACTGCTCAGCTTTGCACCAGCAAGCGTACTCAATGCTTCATGTTTCTGTAATTTCGTGTGAAACCTCTTGTTCAAGGCTTCCAAACCAAAGCAAGCCAGGCATGTAGCAACGCTAACACCCTCAACTGCTATTCCAGCCAAACTCCCAATTCCTGTGGCGAACAGAACGATACCCCCTACAGAACATGAAGCTGAAACTGCACCAATAGCCATAGAAGTGTTTTGAACAGAATTAAAAACGGTCTTATACCGTCTTTTGCACCGTGAGTATTTCGCCTCCTCACTCTCCAAATATTTCAAAGCTTCTGTAATATTATTTAATCTGAATGCATCTGCCTGTAATGTTTTATCTGATGCAATTGGCACAGCTGTCACCTGTGTATCAGGCGCAAGTGTTGTTTTAGTCATCACATTTGTTTCAGTTGGCTCAAGCGTCGGTAGTTGCGGATAGAAGTTTACCATTTTTTTTATTGACAAATATTTTTTTTTATTTAATCAGCAATTACATTTTGCAACTCTTCAAAAGTATACAATTTGCTGGCATAATAAAATGCAACAAGATCAATGTGTTCAAGGTTTATGTAAGTTAGACGAACAAAAGTTGTTTTGTCAACCACCACCTTGACAGCGGGAATACTGCTTGAAACATTAATAACATCATTATTTTTTGTAATGGCAATAAAGACCTTTGTTGATTCTGTTACTGTTTCATTCCATGTAAGTTTAATTCCTTGTGCTATATTTGCCTCTTTTGCAGAAGCAACAGATTTCATGATAATTTCAAATACTATTGTCACTTCTCTAGCCACGACTAAGCTTGCTGGCATAAACACAACAGAAGTATCTGATCTACCCTTTCTAGTTGTAAGAAGATACCGCCGTCTCTCATAATTTTCAACTTTCAGTTTTTCTCTGCTATTGTTGTCTGGGGCAAAACTTGGAACAAGGCTTACAATAAGCGGCCCAGAATTAACAACCTTCCTAAACACTAAGGCACCTTCGTCATCAGTGTATACATAAGGACTAATAAATTCAATCTTTATGTCCCAGTCAATTGTGGGTGGTGGTGCCGGTACAGGTGAAACCACCCACTTACTACCTACATGTATTAAGTTGTAAGGCGCATTATTTACAGGTGGAGTAGGTACAGTAACATCACGAAGCTGACCAAGTTTAGGAATCTGTCTTTCACCATCTTTCATGTCGACAATTACTTTCCTCTTGTACATACCAGTTGAATCAAGTTCAAAACCATATATTTCTCCAATTTCCCCTTCCTTCTCAAAATCCTGGACGTCTGCCAAATCTTTCAACTCTGTAACCGGACACGCAACTGGTATGATTCTCGGCTTTGGACCAAGGCCACTCATTTTTATAAACAAAAATAAAATTATTTAATTTCCAACACAACACTAAAATCATGCATAAGAACTGGTTTGTCATCCTGATTAGTTACAGATATACTCAGTGACTCAAAGAAACTAGAACCTAATTTCTTAAACTGCAAATTAGGAAATCTAACAACTACACTTTCACAATACGGAGCAGTTCCAGTTGGTAAGCATCTCAACAAAGTTGAAGGCTTTCCATTGTGAACATTCTCAGATGTGTTTAGTTCTTTCAAATAAACATTTAGCACTGTGTGTACTGACAAATTGACAGGACGTTTTCCAGTTATTTTAAGTTTTTTTGTCTTCATTGTTATAATACCAGACATAGCTTCATCTAAATCATCTGATCTCCACCAATCTTCATCAATATAAAATCCAAGTAAATATGCAAATCTATCTGAAATTTTTAACCAATCTTGTTTCAGAAATTCTAATGTAACAAGTAGGTTAGCTGGATTTAAAGTTGCTTTAATTTTAAATTTACTTTGAAACCATTCAGCTATAGTACAAAAGTCATAATACCCAGGTGGTATAGCTTCAGTCTTACCATCAAAAATTACTTTATTATATATATCATCTTCTACATTAAACCATTTTACTGTATAGAACATTTCATGGATAGCTGCAGCCTTGCTACCATCACGATTATCAATCCCATTAGTTAACCACACTGGTTTGCTTGTGTCAAGATTTGTTAAGGTAATAAACATTTTTATTATCTCATATAAAAAAGGATGGAATTTAAATCACCAACCATTACCACAACGAACGCATTTCAATTTAATGTGAATGCCAAATATAATGTTGCACCTACTTATGAACAGAAAATAATTCAACTAAATCAGCTTGACATAGCTGTATCAGAACAAGACCTATTCCAAGTGAAAGTACCAAATCCATTTGATCATTACCTAAACCCTCCAATAACAGATGACTCAACTGCAAGAAAGTGGTCTTTAAGTCCACTACAGATGTTTCAAAACCAACTCAATTTTGCCATACTATGTTCAACTACAGGCTGTGGTGTTTCATTCACAGACCATTTGAATCACTCAAACAAACTGATTAGATCTGTGTATCGTTTCCATGTTTATTACCAGCTTAGACGTATACTGTCAGAACTGCATACACCACTACCAACTGAATCCAGTTTCAACAGGTATAACAACCCCATGGATATGAAAGCGTTTGAACGCATCTGTAATGAATTTAACATCAGTACAAAGTATGACTTCACACAAAAACTTGATGATCACAAAGGCATGGGTACACTTTATTACGCTATGAGTCACAGACAATACCCTCAAGATTATTACCCTGGTTACACTTCATTCTCATCAAAATCACAAGTCTGGATAGGATCAATAGAGCAGAAGCAGTCAAACGCCTGGACCACATTTATTTTAGATAAATCTGACGGGTTTACTCAAGCGGGAGTCGAGCGCGTAAATGAGTCTATCAGAACATATGTCTGGTGTATACTAGGTGCACAATCACTAACAAAATCAAACATTTTGAATGGAAGTGGTAAATTTGAAGCACAAAAACAGTTTCTTGCAAATCTTGAAGATTCAATTAATTCAACAGTCGATCTCCCATCAAGCATACAGCGCTACCAAGACGTTTTAAGATATGCCAGATCAAAAGTTGACTTTGTAGTTGGCATCAGGTTATACATGTTACCATCTGACCTTCAACTCCAAATGGGTACAATAACAAATTATAATAATGAAATCATTGTTGCAGGTGTTGGTCAAAAACTCGGTCTCAATCAATCTGTAAACTTAGGAGCAACAACCACACACGTACAGCCGTTAAAATCATTACAGATGGTAACACCCCCGGCCCCGGCCCCGGCCCCAACACCGGCACTCATACAAGCGGTAACCCCTACACCAACCCCTGACACTCATGAGTCAGAGAGAACTGCATTGGTAATAGGCCTCACTGGATTAGGAGTATTACTTCTTTATCTGTTTCATTAAATAACCCACCATCAACCCTCCTACTGTCACCAAAAATACCCACACATGCTCTGCCATAAACCCTACTGCCTTTGCCGCTGTACTAATCAACCAGCTGACAACAGAGCCTAAAATGCCAGGCAACGCGTCTACTGCTTTCAGAGCCAATTTTTTAAGCAAGTCTGAAATGTGAGACAGTTGTTTCTTTACCCATGACTGTAAATCTTTTGGGTCTGTTGGTGGCGGGGGACCCGGGGTTGGTGGTGCCGGGGCTGGCGGTGTTGAACCACTGGGTCCACCAGCACCGGAGACAGCTAACACAACAGTACTGATAATAAATCCAAGAGCAGTAATTAAACTAGCAATTGTGATACCCTGTTCTCTGAAAAGTGTTTTCAATCTCTCAGCCAACGTTGTGTCTTCGTGAAGTATTTTCTGAATAGTTTCTCTAATTCTGTTGACCTGTGATTTTAGTTTTTGTCTTCCAATACTAATCACTTCTAACCGTCCAGATCTTTCTATCTGCAAATCATTTAATCTGTGCTGTATTCTTTCTTTCATTTCTGTGTCAAGATTTCCATTGTCTGCTGTAGCCAGTTTCTCTTTTTCACGTTCTATGTGTTTATCAAGCTCACCTAGTTTGGCAAGATTATTAACCATCTCACCTCTTATTGTCTGCAGTGATTTATCCAATCCCATAATCTCCCTCATTGACAAAGGTGGATCATCTATTGTTTTCAAAGCGTCATTTATTTGTCCTTCAGTAAATGAGGTTTCTTGTATCACTGTGTTTGCTATTTCTGGTAGGCTTGTTACTGGTGCCATTTCAATCTCTTGCCCTGTTGGCAACTTTGTTTGCGTGTCGTGAAGCGCACTAACCAGTCTTGGGGGAACGGGAGACCCTCCAATTCCAAGGTACCTTGCCAACCCAGAGTTACCACCGACTTCACCTTTAATTGTACTTAAAGCTCTAAACTTAGAAGAATTGTTTTTATGTGTTAGATATATTTTCCCTCTGTCTGTATTTACAAATAAATGTCCTTTTTCGTATTCAAACTGGTTAGGATCCAAGACATCTGGGCGCGCTCCAACACTGTCATAAAATGAGTTTACTTTGTCTTTTAGCAGTTCGTGATGCATACTAGAACTAGTTACCATTCCAGTCATATCTGTGATACTGGTATCTGAGACATGCATGTCATCCATTTCAAAATCTTCATGATTAAATCCTCCCGCTGCCATTGTTTTATTAATTTATTATTTTTTATTGTGCATAATAAAAATGACACAGTCTTACGGATCAAAGTTAGACCCATACAGAAAACTACGTGAGCCCCTGGGTGTTAAGGGCATAAGACAATCAATCGTCATCACAAACAATCCAAGTACCATAGACCAGAACCAAACACTTACAGTCAAGTTTCCAAACCTAGGTCCCAGTGACGTTATTGTTCCTGGCACTGCACGCCTAGCATTTAATATTGAACTATCATCAGACGCAGATGTGAACAGAACACTAGTTAACAATCTTGGCAGAGCAATTGTTAGAACTATTAAAGTAAAACTTGAAGGACAGGAAGTGTTTAGTCTTGACGACTCAGATGTATTCTACTGTTACAAAGACCTTTGGCTTACAAGAGAAGAACGAGAGGATCGTATTTATCAAGGCATACAGCCAGATAATGTTGGTAAACTTCGAATCAATGCCGGAGACAAAACAACTACTGGGGTACCAAAGGAAGTTATTATAGCAGAAACATATGGAACCAGATTTTACATTCCACTTGAGTTTGAAATTCTAACAGCACATTTGCCTTATTATCAAGGGGCACTGAATGACCGTCTGAGCTTTGAACTAACTTTCAATGACTACTCCAAAGTTATAAAATCATCTGCCACAGATGCAACATACAAGATCTCTAACATTTCCTTGGAATATGAAATTGTCACACACACTGATCTAGCCAGACTCATACAAAATCAGTACCAGTCAAGACTTCCAATTTATTATGACCGTGTGATTAGACATAGTTTAATCAATAAAGACAAGAGTGACCCAATGTGGAACGTAAACTTAAACACACCTGCCAGGTCACTTAAAGGTATTCTTATGTTGTTTGTTGAACCAGCAGATCCATACAAACGGGATTCAGAAAAATTCTACAATCCTAAGATTACACATTTGTCCTGTACAATTGAAGGCCACCCTAATCAAGTGTACGCGTCTGGAATGCTGCCTTATTAACACTACGATGAGATCACAAAGTATTTTGCGGGTGGAAGGATTAGAGATAAACCTGCAAACATTGCGTGCAAAGATCTACATCTGTATGATGTTAGGATCGGACAATACCTTACAAACAAGTATGCACTGTGGCTAGACCTTCGCAGTACGGACGATGATTATCTTCATGGGTCAGGACGAACTGTCGAGAACGGTAGTGATGGAATAACAATTCAGATACAAAAGAAGGTTGAAACTGCTGCAGCCATAAACATATATTTGTACCTGATATATGACGCACAACTCAATATACAAGACAGTAGACTAAGTGGACACATATATTAAAATTATATTGTGTATTAAAATGAACCGGAGCTTAATGACCCTTGGCCCACACTGTGGATTGTTTTGTGGTGCCACAGGGTGTGGTAAAACTGAATTTGTACTTAACCTCTTACAAACAAGATACATACACCACTTTGAAAACATTGTAATATTTTGTCCAACAATAAAACACAACAAAGCTGATCACAACCGTTTATTCATTTGGACTGACAGCAACATATACTTAGTCGACCCTGAGAAAAAACTGAATGACTACCTACAATATTTTTACAAGCAATTTGAAGGACAGCCAACATTGTTTATTGTTGATGACTGCTCAGCAGAGAAAGACATTGTCAAGAAGAGAAACACTCTAGCAGAACTTGCTTTCAGTGGCAGACACGCAAATGTAAGTGTATGGATTCTCACTCAGAAATATAATGCTGTACTGAAAGATTTTCGAGAACAGTTAAAGTTTATTTGTTTGTTTTACTGTAAAGACCGTGACAGCTTTGAAGACTGTCTCAGAGAGAATGATGTCATCCCAAATAAGCATGAACGTGATGATGTAAAAAATAAACTGAAATCAACTAAGCATCTAAAGCTCATTTTAAAGACAGATCAGCCCACAGGGTATGGGTTAGTAAATTAATTTTTGTTTTTTAAAAATAACAATATAAATGAACCCTGATGAAATCCTTCTATTGAATGATATCAATGCTGTAGAGAACAAAGACTTAGACTCTAAGAAACAGCGTCTTTTGTCTGTAATTGTCTCAGGCAAATCAAAGGCTTATCTCGGGAAACAATACATGACAGACGACATAGAATCTCTTACCTCTGACGAGCTAATCAAGCTTCATTCAAAATATGAAAACCACATCGCTTCACTAATGACTCGTGATTTAAGTCGATCTCTTGTTTGTCTATACACAAAAGCAGTGAGTCACTTTCTACCTGTGGATAGTGACAGCCTATTACACGACCTTGAAAGCAATCCTATTGTTTCAAGTTCAATTGGTAAATTAGCATGCCTCATGTTTTACAAGTTTGGAAATTACCTTGCACCTGTCGTAACATTACTAGTTACTGGGAGCCATATTGATTTCTCAAAAATAAATTTTACTGCAGAAGAAAATGGACGAAACCCAGACGACTCCACAACCGAACCCCAGTCCAGTTTTGACACAGGTTCAAACTGTGACGAAGACTAAAAGTCCAGGCAGGGTTGAGGCTGGAAAAAGATTAGCCGAATATAATAGGCAAAAAAAATTACAGCTTAAGGCACAAACAGAAAAGACTCATGTAACTGATCCACCGTCAACAGCACCAGTGTCACTACCGTCAGGACCGTCACACCCTCATCAAAGTGAGAGACAAACAACTAAGTCTGACCCTGAAACAACAAAATATATAATTGCCGGATTTGTTGTCGGATTTGGTTACGTAGGTTATCAATTATACAAAAAATACAAACCACAGACTCGTACAGTGACCAAAAAATCAGACACTCCAAAAACAAAACCAGAAGTCGCCACATTACCAGTAACACCCAAAGCCGTTGACCCATTTTATATGCAGTAAATAAAAATATTATTTTAATTTTTCTTGCCTAAGAAATGAATGACACAAAGAACTTGATGAACCTTGTCTATCACTCTGCCGTAATCAGTGGATTAGCAGTAGCTTATTCTATGCTAGGAAAAAATCTACTCAAAATGAAATCAGCAGACCTGAGTAGATTAGATTTCGAAGACAGCGCTAAGCTAATTGTTGTTGTCACAGCGTCGATTGCGACAAAAGATTTTCTTGTCAAGCAGGGAATTATTACTGAAAATGTTTCTATGTAAATAAAAATAATATGGCGACGATAGCTATTATGATTGGAGGTGCTATGGTTAATGCATTGGCTTTCAGTGGCTCTAATTATCTCTTTTCAAAAATGGGTAGAGAAGAATCTGCTCTGGAGATGAGACGACACAATGAGGCGTCAGAAAAATTAGCACAAGCCCAGCAGGAATATGAAAAGAATAGAATTGAGAAACTTGATTTCATCAATGAAAAACTCAGGCTTGAAGGCCACGCACAACATACGTTTTCAAATACAGACGAAGCAATCAGGGAATATTTTCTTGTTACGGGTGAAGACATGTCTATCCCAAAACCAAAACTAAGTGACTATTACAAACCAAGCACACAACAAAGAAACGGGGAGATAATCTTTGTTCTAGTGGGAATGACATTTGTTTATTTTACAGGAGTTTTCATTGCTAGAAAAAATGGCAGCCGAAAATAAACTATCAAAAATATATTACTCTCCATCAGGCTATTGGAAAGGAGCAACAGCTATTGAAAAATTACATGCCGCTGTGGGCGGAGATATAACACTCAATCAAGTCAAGCAATGGTTACAGAGACAGGCAATTTGGCAGATATATCTCCCTGCTCCAAGAAAGATAACAAGACCCCATTTTGAGAACACTACCCCAAATGACACACATCAAATGGACCTCCTGTTCCTACCACATGATACAATAAGAAAGAAACGATACAAGTATGCATTAACTGTTGTAGACATTGCTTCAAGGTATAAAGACGCTGAACCCATATCTGACAAAACTGCTACCACAGTTGCGACTGCTTTATCAAAAATATATAGTCGAGGCCCTTTAAGATACCCCAGACTAGTGCAAGTTGATGATGGATCTGAATTTAAGGGCGCAGTTAATCAGTTATTTGCTAAGCATGGTGTACTGGTCAGACGAGGCATTCCAGGTGTGCACAGATCACAGGCAATTGTAGAGAACTTCAACAAACAATTATCAGAAAGACTTTTCAGTTACCAGTATTCTAAGGAACTCATGCATGACACCCGGAACACTGAGTGGGTAAAGAGATTACCACATGTGATAAAAGCAATGAACAATGAAGGACACCCAAAGCCTGCTGATGCTATTAAATTGAAAACAATTACAGAGCCAAAAACAGGACCAACCCCAACCCCAACCCCCGCACCAGACACAAGCTTGTTTACTAAACAGGTGAGATATTTATATCAACCAGGGGAGGCTGAGAACGACGACAGACGCAGGGCAACAGACCCTATCTGGTCAACGTCTGTACACAATATAAAAAAAATAGTCCCCGGTCCAGACGCAACAATATATTATCTGTATGACCCTGCACCCCAGAGGGCATTTGTCAGAGAAGAATTACAGATTATTCCCCCAGACACCGTTACTCATTTCAGTAACTAAGTCATCAATTAATTCATCAACCAGTTCATCACAAATGTCTTCAGATAACTTGAGCCTGTAATGTCCAGGTGCATAAGCCTTTTCCTTACTGTGAAACACTCTTTTCGTGTCTCCAACTGCAAGTGACTTCTTATGTGTTTGGATCATTTCAAGATTATGTTTATTTGATCTCAGTGACTTGTTTGGATAATCAGGCATCAATGCACCATCTAACACTTGCTTGTAATGTTCATGACGTATGTCTTTATTTTTTATTGCTGTTTTCTTGATACCTTTGGCTTTCGACTGACTACCCTTCTGGTGCAGTATAGAATACATTTTTGATCTCAGTCCAACATACTCAACTATTGGCACACCATTCAGTTCATCCTTAAACTTACCAGGCACTTTTTTATTCTGTGTGCTAAACAGTGGATGGTCTTTTGGGTAGTCAGATGTGTCATACATGTGTAACTCTGTTTTCATGTCTTCATAAAAGTCTTCAGTACACACATCAATGATCATAGAGTCAGTGTCAGTGTATAGCAGACGACACTCAGGATACTTTGGTTTGAAGTAATCATAATAAAATTCAAGCATCAACAGTTTTGACAACTCAAGAATTGCCATACCAATAAATACTGGCTTGTCCAGTTTGACAATCTTTTTTTTGAGTGACACAGCATACAATGATGAATGAAACTCTTTGTATCCTGTGTACTGTGGCTTACCTGTAAGTTTAATTGCACCCAATTCAGTTGTGACCAGTCTCACATCTTTTCTGTGATGAGGATTCTCCATTGTCTTGCCAAAACAGGCATTGTTCATAAGCTTAAAGAAGTCTTTGTCAAATGCTGTGTTGCCGTCTCTGGCACGAAGGGTTGTGTTCTTCATTATGTAATCTTTCATGAAAGCACTCTGATCAAATTGAATTCCTCTGTGAACTTTCTTTAGTACTAACCCGTGTCTGATGTAAAACTGCAACAAGCGGTAGTGACAAACGTAATTGAATTTGTCATTCAAATTTGGTACAAGTTTAGTGTCTTCTTTTTTTCCTGTCATACTCATCTTCTCAACAGCTAATGGATAATCATTATGGTAATCGTGTAGGTGGTGTGGGTACTCCAGGTCGACTTCAAAGATCCAACCCTTCGCGTCGTTTCGGTCAAGATTCATAAAATTGTTAGTTAACCCTGACTCTGTTACATCATACTGTGACAAATCATGCAGACAAAAGTTTTTCAAGGGCAATAATTCACACATTGCCCAGCCATACAAATTATTAGCATCAAGGTACGTAATGAATGACCTTGACCCCGGGCTTGAGGGGTCAAAGGTGTCCAGATATTTATTGTTGGCTCTGGCATAGTTGTTCGCTGCAATACTAATCCCATCCCTCAATCCACGTTCCACCATTTCACCCATCGTACGATCAGACAACAGGTCAATAAATATCTTACTGGATTTCAAAAATGCATCCCATGTCATGCCAGGACTAGTGATGTAACAAGCAGGGTCAAGTCTGTAGTGTAACAAACCCTTCTCACGGTAACTTTCAAATACATCTGCTAGCAAGCAAACGTCAGCTTTCAAGTACTGGTCATGGTAGTCACCAATCGTCTGACATCCTAACTTCCCCCATGCATCAAGTGCGTGCTGGTATTCAGAGTCAGAAATACCTTTGCCAGTTAGTGTAGAATAAAATTTCTCTTTTGGTGGCAGTCTTGTTTCCTCAAACACAACCCAGTGATCAATGTACTCATACGGAGAGACACCTTTCTTAATCAAGTCTGGCTCAAAATATTTACTCGTTATTGGATACTCAGTCAGTCCTTCTGCCAGACTAGCCAATCCTAAAGACAAATGTTGCATGGAGTCATAAAATGCTAATTTGTCTAACCTAAAAGTCAAGTATTTTTCAGTTGTCTGGGCAATACAACTTATGTTTTTGTACGACTCATCTACAGCCTGCATGCTAATGTGTGAATCATATACTTTGAGATTGTGGAAAAAGATTGGTAACTTATATGTCTTGGGATCTGTTTTTAATAACAAGTTACAATTGTTATGAGCAGCTCCTCTGTAACGCCCAGTTATGTGATCATGGTCACGAACTTTATCACCCCCCAGAGGTTGTTCGCAAATCCAACACGTCTCAGCTGTATCAAATTTCAGTTTGTCTTCTTCTGTCATCACCAAAGGCATCTGACATGTTGTGAGATATTGTACTACCTGACTATACAGATGTCTCATTTCTGTTAAAAACAAACATGCTGCATTTTCACCCCTGTAGATAACAGGCTCTGAATGAAGACCGTCTGACCTAACAATAATGTATCCAAAAGAACACACCACTTGGTCACTCAATTTTATAGTCTTTGGTAATGACTCTGGAACAGGACCGTCATACGGAACAACTAATGATTCAAAATCAGCATACACTACAAACGGCAACTTTTGCTGATTCCCATAGTTCTTAAAATACACTTGACTACCAGGATCTGGGTACTTAAGTACAGTTTGTATGTCATCAGCTGACCTGCAGTGTAAAACGTGTTTGTGCGCTACGTTTATGGAGGAGAATCTTTGTAAACATCTTTTACACACTTCCTGTTTGCCATTATGTTTTGTTGTATGTCCGTGAATTAGACGTGACATATTCCTGATAATTGTGTAGTGAAAGTTATTGTCATCTCCGATTAGCAACATGTCAACATGCTTATCTTCTGACTGACCGTAGGTTGGGGCAATTGGGGATACTCTAATTGGTTGTAACTTGTTCTCAGACACATTATCCCACACAAACACATTTACAGATATACCAGGATTTAGTTTTTCAAACAAATCTATGTCCTCTATTTTAACAGGGAACTCAATGCCACTGAAGTTGAGTTCATTTACAAATTTGGTGTAGTTAGATACATGTTCAGGCTTTGATTTTACAAAGTGTAGTTTAGCAAGCACACACCACATGAAACAGAAATTGTCATTGTTCTGTATGTTGACGACAGCCTTTTTGTTCAAAACTTCTGTTGGCAGTGGCAACCATGATTTACCTAGTATAGGATGATACCTAGACTGCTTTAATTGTAGTTCATGTACATGCCCTTCGTGCCAACCAGACCCCTTCATCTTTGCACTGTCAATTGCCTGTAGAAAGTCTGGTAATAGTCTGTCTCTGAACACGTTCTCCAATTCTCTTCTTGTGTTAACTGTGTGTTGTCTTGTTGATATATACGATACAATTACCTCACCGTCCACCCTAGTGAATTCGATTTTAGCAACAATCTGAATCTTCACACTGCCTGTAAGGAGATTTTGTTGTATGACAGAAAAAGAGTTTTCTATTGATTGATAGACATTATTAGTATTGCTTATAGGCAAGTTTGTTGTGTGAAACACATTTCTTAAACTAGATGAGCCAGGGTTTTGAACATTGTCCGTCATTTTTATTTGTCCGACAAAATAATAAATGAAAAAATATTACTGCTGGCTCACCTTGTGTAATACCACTTTATTAATTGTAACACTGTCAATATAAACATTTAGTTTGCGTAGTTGTTTAAATATGCTATAACAAACTTCCCCTAACCAACCATAGTTGGTATCATCAACTTTAAAAGTAGGTGTCTTTAAATCAACTGTCATGCGCTCCACATCTGGATGCTCATCAACATAATCCAAAGTCACACTATATGTAGCATATATTTCTGATGGTGCTGAAAGGCTTATGTTAGTCTGTTTGGGTGATATTAAGTCAGTAAAATGCATAACATCTTTGAAACAGTGTGAGATATCAAGCACTTGTATGATTTGTCCGTCTGTCATTTTTATTGGACAAACAAATGTATAAATTGTTATCAAGCAGAATCATGTTTTCTAGGAAATTACACTGAACAGTAATTTTTTACGTTTGCACCACTCCAGCATGTATTTTCTGTTCATGGTCAATGATATAAGGGACATAATCATTAGAAGATTTAACCACTATACAGATTTGTCTCCCATAGACTATATGTGGCATACCCAAGAATGACCTTGTCACTGATTTGTGAGTGAGTGTGTTGCAATGGAGTACTCATTGAGGATATTGTTTTTGTTTGTGTGTAGCAAGGGTACAGGTATGTACATTTGTAGGCTTAGCTCAGTGACATATCTCATGTGTGTGTGTGTCATTGGATTATGCAGAGATTCAGAAATCTTTACAGTTGACTCAAACTCAATAAAAAAACAGTGGCTCTTGAGAATCTCGCCATGCTCATAAGAATCTGTGATCGAGTGGGCTACTGAAAATGTACAATAAAACATGTGTTATTTATGTTCTCATAGAAGGGATTTAGTAGAGCAGACGACTCATAGCGTCACTCAGTTATACAAAAGACACTGTGAACCGAACCCTAAAATAACTGAACTGAGTGTTGAGCTGTGTATTGATGTACACTGGCGTGTAGGTGTTTTATGTAAACATGTTCTGTGTGCGTGTGTGTACATATGTGTGTGTGTGTGTGCGTGTGTGTCAGTGCGTGTGTTAGTGCGTGTGTCAGTGCGTGTGTGTGTTTGTCTGTGTGTCAGTGCGTGTGTGTGAGAGAGAGAGAGAGAGAGAGAGAGAGAGAGAGAGAGAGAGAGAGAGAGAGAGAGAGAGAGAGAGAGAGAGAGAGAGAGAGAGAGAGAGAGAGAGAGAGAGAGAGAGAGAGAGAGAGAGAGAGAGAGACCACCGTTTGATTTCACAAACCAGACATGAGTCCATAACCACTTGTACAAAATCACCCCTTCTTTCAAATTATGATGTCCCCCTGTTGATTATCTAGCATTTTAAAAGGCTGTATTTATGAAAAGGCCTTTGACGGCTTGTGCCCGAATTGAAAAGAAATGGAATGCCGCCGCTATTGAAAAGCGCGGTGTGAGGGTAACACAAAAGGCGATCAACCGTGACACTAGCCGGCAGCTCAGGCTTACGGTACAATTATACTGACATGAGTGTCTGTAAGTGTGTCTGTTTGTTTATGCATCTGTTTGTTTGTGTGTGTGTCTGTTTGTGTGTATTCATGTGTGTGTTTGTGTGTGTGTTCATGTATGCATGTGTGTTTGTGTGTGTGTTCATGTATGCATGTGTGTTTGTGTGTGTGTTCATGTATGCATGTGTGTTTGTGTGTGTGTGTAATAGCACACACATCTATACTGAATTTAAAATCAGGCCTCTCTCTGTTTAAAGTGGCTATGAGACATGTATTTATGGTAAAATGAGTCATTCATGTTACCTACAGACGGTACCAAGGGTAACAACACAAACATTAGTAAGCAGACGGCAGGCCTATTCAGCCAAACAAAAGAGCGACGACATTATCGCTTGAACATTATGTCGAAATTTTTATTCATAAATCTTGGGGGGTCCATAAGTTGGGCAGAGCATTCGAAACTGAAATGCTAACCTATACGTTGCTCGTGGCAAATGATCACGTCAAGACCCTCAGTCTCCTCATAATGTGCGTCCTAAGAGTACAGCTGACTGAAACGTTGTACAACGGAAGTCAAGCCTGGAGTCTTGGCGGCTCTTGAGGATCTGTTGTTTATGTACTCAGTCGGGTGTCTGTATAAAGCAGCTATTTTCAGCTTGAAAGCGTAGTAACAGACTAAAGATATACACCACCCACGGGCGCGTGAACAACGGCTGGTGGGTTTGAATGGCTCGCGTAAGGCATGTTTAGTCAGTTATGCACCCAAAAGAAATATCTTACAATCTGTGTGTGTGTGTGTGTCTTGTGTGTTTGCGTCCGTGTCTGTCTGTAGTTATGTGTGTCTGAGTGTGTCCGTGCGTGCGCGTGTATGTGCGTGAGTGCGTGTGTCTGAGTGTGTCCGTGCGTGCGCGTGCGTGAGTGCTCGTGCGTGCGCGTGCGTGCGCGTGCGTGTGTGTGTGTGTAAGATATCACTTGTTAGTTTTCCAACTGGCTGTTTTTAGTGCAGAGTATGACCTCCGTTTTGATTTCTCGGGAACCAGTCATAAGTATATATGAAGTCGACTTCACAAAGCCTTAGGCTTATTCATAGAGTGTCAGGTCTCGTGGCGCGCTACTGTGTCAGCGCGTAGCAACGATAAGGCAACACAGGTAAGCTGGCTTGCAACGCGTCGTGTCCTGCCTAGAGTACTGGCGACGGGCTGTGTTTACGTATATAGTGGCATTGCGACATCGGTCATATGTGCTAATTAAGAGAGATATAAATACTGAGTGGATTGAAGTATTATTAACACAATGACTGAGTTAACCCCTTAAGTATTATTTTTGATTTTCATAAAAATGTGGCTGTTTAAATAATAATGATTTAGGGGTAACTTCCAATAGTATTTACTCTGTGCGGGAGACATGGAAAATGAAGGGTCAAAAACTTATAATCAAGGGGGTTAACTCAGTCATTGTGTTAATGCTGGTTCAGACCACTCAGTATTTATATCTCTTATGCTAAGTGGACACCGGGGGCAACACAATACACATTGGATTTTCTTCATATCCAGCTGTACGGAAACTTTGTCTGCAACCACAAAACCTTCCATGAACCTGTCTATAGCGACTCAGAGAAGCACTGAGCTAAATGCATGACAACACCTACAACAGCTTGCCGAAAGTTGCTGCTGTCAAATCAAGGTCTGCAATATAAACATGTCTGACTTTTTATTACAGCTTGCTTTGGCTTCTCTTTGCCTACAGCGCGCCAGGAACACTTCCAAATGCCCTCTGTGGCCTGAAATATTTGTTGATGTTATTCGTTCCTAGTTTGTGTATGCTCTTTTATGCCCTGTTTGTACATATTATTTGTTTGTAGCTAGTTTATAATATGCACTGTAATGTCGTAAAATTTGGAAAATTGCTGGTCAGGTCTGAAAGTGCTTGCTTTCCGCGACCTTCTCGAGGCAATAAAGGAAAATGGTTTTCAGTATCGCACGTGTAACTGTTCTTGATACATGGGTGGGACAGAAAAAAGTTCAATCCTTAAGCGGGGGTCTGGGGGCAGCAGAAAGACCCCCCCCCCCCCCCCCCACAAAAAAAAAAAAAAAAAAAAAAAAAAAAAAAAAAAAAAAAAAAACGAAAAAAAAAGAAGAAAAAAAGGCTTTTTTAAAAAAAAAATCCGGAAATCCGGCTGTAGCCGGAAAAGTCCCACCCATGTTGATATGTCCACAAAAATATTTCCTTACCTTCTGTTTAATTATGACGTTTGAATGTCGTAAAAGGAAAGTCTTATTCTGCTTTTGTTGCCGATGGGCGACAGTGCAGTACCCAATGCGCGAAAGGCTTTCGGGCCGAAGTCGGTCCGATAGCCTTTTACGCATTGGGGTAGGGACTCCTCCGTTTTGTGTGCCTGCTCACATGGTTTGTGAAAAGAAGGGTCAGAAAGTCCTCGATAGGACAGGACAGACATTGATAACCCGCAATTTTGGCGAATGTTGATACCCAAAGAATTTTGTGGAGATGGCAATTTTCTCAATAGCAAAAGGTCTTCGGGCTCAAGACCGCCGCAATGGGCCCGCGCACGGACTTGCGCAGGGTCCTCTGAAGCAGTCGTGGGCCTGAAGGCTTTTGTGTAGTGGGTTTAAGTATACGGCCATAGTGGTCTAGCTGTGGAAAAAAAACCTGTACAATCTCTATATTCATAATTAAAAATGTCTGTGGATGTCCCTTGCCGTCAACTGTCCTGAACTGAGTGGTGTGATCCATAACCACGGCTTTATGAGTGTGTCTATGGTTATAGTATTGTTTATGGGTTTTTTGTGCACATATATCGCACTTAGAGCCATAGAAATAATCGTTATATTGTTAACTCTTTCAGCCCCGACACACCACAGCAAGACATGGATCGAGCATGATAATTCAAGAGTGGTGCCAGAATAGCTTGGCGCCCATAGGCGCCAAGCTACTCTGGCACCACCCTTGATCTATCATGCTCGATCCGTCTCTAGAATTGTGATACAGTCCTTCAGAAGGCAACTTCAAAATTGGGGGATTTCGGTCCTGGGGTGGAATGTGTTAATATTATTACGATTAGTATAACGATCAGCGTCATGATGTAGGTAATTGTGTGCAGTACACCAGACACAGTGCGAGATGGAGCCGTCTCTGTCCATCACATTTTCTTGGCTTGGTGTTTACGGGGTACTCTGTCGTGTTTTGCTCGTGTTCTGGTGTTTCCCAAATGCCCAGTCGTCATGACCTTTTTTTTTTTGTTTTGAGATAGCCCGAGGAAAAAAATATTATCAAACACAATAAGTGGGAACCATGAGATTTCAAGAAAGTAGTGCTTTCATTTTTTAAAAAAAACGAGACAGTACGTGGGTGATTATAATTGTGTGCCCCCCTCTCCCCTGCCGATTTAAAAAAAAAAAATGCTACAATATAAGACAGCGGTTAAAGACTGGTTTGTTTAACGCAATTATCCCCAAGGCCGCATTTCCCAAACGACTACTTACCAGTTGCAGGAGACGGATCGACCATGATAATCCAAGGGTAGTGCACGATTAGCTTGGCGTCATCAGGCCCCGAACTTACCTGGCAATCCCATTGAATTGTCCAGCTGGATCCATCTCCTGATGTGTGTCGGGGCAAAATGGGTTAATATTGTTGTTTGGAATTTTATGGCAAGCCGAGACGCTGATCCGAGCTTATGCTTTTATGCCTGTATTCCAGTGTGTTCTTAATTTAATCCCTTCACTGCCGAGTAAGAGTGAGCAAGCGCCAACTGCAGGAGACAGATCCTCATGCGCCTCCGATGTTGCGGGGGCTCATGAGTATCCATGTCTCCTGTGGACGCCAATCTGTACGCATGTTCTTTTGAGGGCCGGGTTCCTCTGTTTAAATTTAACAAAGAAATCAGAAACACAATCAGCGACGACGACACTGAAGGGATAACTATTTCTCTTTTTACCATGAGTGACGTAAACATCAATTTCGTCACTGTGCACATGGTGTTGTAGGCCGAGTCATGCGATGTCGTGAAGCAATTTTGTGACGTAGTCGTTTCGTTGCTCGCGCTATTGTTCTCCCTGAGAACGGCCGTGGCTAAGCCAGCCCACAGAAAATGGGACGTCAAACGCACGCGACGCGCTGTGTGTCTGTGTGTGTGTGTGTGTGGAGATCAGAGGCTAAGTTGGGTGAGGGCAGAGAGCGAGAGAGATGGATCAGAAGGATAAGCTTAACTCATTGTGTTGTACCCGCCTTTTCTAAGCGTGTTTCTTTCTCCGTTGGGTACTTATTAACTCATTGTGCCCGAGGTACGAAATACCTTGGAGTTATCCGCTAAGGACTGCATTACAATTTAGGAGACAGATTGACCATGATAGTTCAAGGGTGGTGGCAGAAAAGCTTAGAGAGAGAGAGAGAGAGAGAGAGAGAGAGAGAGAGAGAGAGAGAGAGAGAGAGAGAAATGAAATGAAATGAAATGAAACTTTATTTTCCAAGGATAAAAGAATAGGTGCGCAGACCTGTTTTCATTCTTGTCCTTGCTACACACTAGAGAGAGAGAGAGAGAGAGAGAGAGAGAGAGAGAGAGAGAGAGAGAGATGATGATGATGATGATGATGAAACTTTATTTATCAACGGTAAAAAGTTTTGACAGAAACAAATCGTCATTTTACAAACTTGCCGTTGCTAACATCTACAAGATAAAATAGATTAAAAGATAATAATAATAATAGAGAATTATATTTACACATATTATTTCATGCATTATAAAGTTTAAAAAAATTATACAAAATAATAATAACACTTAACATTCATCTTACACCATACACACACACACACACACACACACACACACAGAGAGAGAGAGAGAGAGAGAGAGAGAGAGAGAGAGAGAGAGAGAGAGAGAGAGAGAGAGAGAGAGAGAGAGAGAGAGAGAGAGAGAGAGAGATCCATGATACATGACGAGCACCATCCTGCACATAATCTGTTCGAGCCCTTGCCATCTGGCTCACGCTTTAGATCCATTAAGGCCAAAACCACTCGTTTTCAGAAGAGCTTTTATTCCTTGGCTGTTCAGGCCCTGTCTAATGTAGCGAAAAGTGGAACACTACAGCACTCTTAAACTTATCCCTTCAATGCCGTCTCTGTGCTTTTGTTTGGTCTTTCGGGCCTCTTTTTTTCCCCTCGGCAATATGTAATAATGGCTGTGATGTAATTTAACTCAGCAGATTGACTCAAAGTCCCTTTAGAATTACCTACAGCTAAACTTAATTGTTTTATGGTTCTTTATAGGTTTTCTTAACCATTTATTAGACAGGATATGTAGTTGTATTAAAACATATAAATCTGTTTTCGTTGCGGCTCACTTGGCGGGTTTTGTTGTCAGAATATGCTTATTATGCGATAGATTTATCTTATTTTACTTACTTAGATGTGTGTGCATATTTAGTAGAATGATTGCTACACATATGTGTGGTTTGGTATTTTAGAGTCTGCTTGATTGTGATGTATGTATGTTTTGTGTGTTGATCTTAACATGGACGCTCGTCAGTTATGCCGCAAAAAATTCCTAATGTTTATGCATATGGCAATAAAGTTTATATTATCTTATCTTATCTTGTCTTTGAACTATCATGGTCGAGCCATATCTTGCTGTGGTGTGTCTCGGGCAGAATGAGTTAAAAGTAGGAACAACTTTGGGCTGGGCATCCCATCTTGTTTATGACATAATTTGATTATTTTGTGGCAGGCAATAATGTTTGATTATATCATTTAAAGAAGGTACGAAGGTGTTTTTTTTTTCTTTCTAGTAATGTTATAAAATTATTTGGCAGTACAACAGTATGTAAACCAAAGGAATTTTGTCTTGCTTATATGATAAACTGGTTTGTTATTTCTAATAACCAGATTCACGAACAGTATACTAATTAATATTGCACACACGCGAGCACACAAGCAGGCACGCACGCATGCGCGCGCGCACACACACACACAATCACACTTCTAGTGTTAGTGTCAAAACGTATGCAGTATTGAGAAATATGTTAGTTTACTTCTTGAAGAAAACAACAAGAAGTGCCGCCCCAGTAACCGATCAGCCCACGCCAAGAAGAAAGGGAGAGGCAAATCAACAAACTACACCTGAACATACAGTATATGCCACCGTATACATTCACTGGTTATCATGTTTTTCTTGAGTACCACTGTATAACTGACACAACGTGCTGCTGAACCAAGAAAAAAAAACCCAAACTCTGGCACCAAGCCCCCCCCCCCCCCCCCCAATAATATTTGAAACAAAACCAAAAAAACAAACAACAACAAAAATCTTTATATATATTGAGCAACATTTTGCTTGACATAGTGCCGATAACATGCAGATGTGATAACGAAACCCGAATCAAAATATCCCAGTCGTAAGACAGGACATTTGATCCGGGTCAAGTAATCACATTGTTACTTGTTGAGTCGTAGTCGTAGTATGATATCACACCAGACGGCACGCACGTAAGGTTCTTTTAAAGAAACTTCACTCAGCTGCAACCCGTCACACGTGGCTTAAGGATGTAGACCACACTGGAGTAACAGTTCCAACAATATTTTATTTCAGCGACGCGATCTTCACACAATGCTTTCACAAATGCACCAACACTGATACAATGTCTCCTCTGCAAAATGTCTACACTTTGACACAATGCGTCTCTCATACAATGTATATCACCATACACTGCATAACTCCGTCACTGACGATGAACCTCGATACCTTGCGTAGCTCTCTCAATGTCAATGTGCTTACGATACACTGCAATTATGCAACTGAACAATGTACCGACGCTGTTACATTGCAATTCTACAACTAAACAATGTACCGATGCTGTTACATTGCAATCCTACAACTGAACAATGCACACACGCGCTTCTAAACACAGTCTTATATAGTATCAAGCCTTCCAGAATAATCTAGCAAATTCGGACATACAACACAGCCAATCTGAAAAGAATACGTAACCAACCCTAATAAATATTAATAAGAAAGAATACTCAAGAATGGTCTACAAAAATCTGGCTGCTATTTCCAGCCCCTATTTTGGGAAATCCCGGCGGTATAATGACGTCACACAAAAAGAAAGACGCCAGACCGTTCACGACCTTGCCCGCATTCTCTGGAAATTACACGAGTTTTCGTAATACTGGCTGCTAACTTCACGCGCACAGAAAACAATGGTGATTACTCGAGCGGTTTCTAGACTCTTCGGGATTAAACTCCGTGTATCAAAAGACAATCAATTCTGCTCTCTGTGCGAACGATAGCGAATCTTACTATAAAGGTATGTGATTCGTAATCATGATAGTTCAAATAAATATTTGATGGTTTCCTACGATTAATGAATGCATGTCCTCACAGAACAACACAACCACAATCGTAACACACATCTGTCTGTTTATCGGCACTGTATCAAGCAAAATGTTGCTCAATATAATGTGTGTACCCAGTTCCAAACAAATATTTACCAGAGACCTTCCTATTACCGCCATTGGTGCTGAAGTGGTCAATTTCGCTATATTTGGACATAAAACGTCCCAGCCTGGCTATACTAACTGAAATGTACTCGGCGGAAATCCACCAATCTCGAGTTTTTACTTTTTTAAAATTTTATTTTTAGAACTAAATAAACTTAGCGTGAATCTTCACAGCATGATTCCGCCCAGCATAAATCGAAAAAGGCTTGAATGTATTCAAATAAAAATATCTCAGTGGAATAGCGACAGCACACATTTACACTGGGTAGATTTAAGCCCAGGTTGATTCAAGTTGTGTAGATTTTCGCTGGCAATTTTCACGTTTGTTTTAGATTTGCGCTGAAACATAGCGAACTCTACCCCTTAAGCGCCACTGAAAAAAAATAGAAAAATCGCGTCACCACAAAAGTTTGACGTCACAGTCTAGGGCCCGCATAGTCTGGAGTTCACGTCAGACTTTTTCTGAAATGCAAAGAAGTACCCAACGGAGAAAGAAACACGCTTAGAAAAGACGGGTACAACACAATTTATTACTATTTCGGGTAGAGACCCTTTGTCAAAATAGACAAACAAACAAACAGAGAGATTAGCCGCTACTTATCTTCATTGGCAGAAGGAATGGTCTGGATTGCTTTTTTTCTGAAATGTTGCAAAGCAGGTGACATGACGTAAAGTTTACATACACATAGGCTGAAAGGAACTTTACCGTCCAACACCAAATGCATGATTCAAACATACAGAACCCAGCAAATCTGACACTGCTGTACACGTTTCATCGCGCAAATTCCCTCTCGCACGCTTCCGATGTTGGAGAAAACAGGTGGATAAGCTGCCTTAGATGCGACCACAGACATTAATAACGATGTGTATTTATGCACCTGGGTGTGATACTTCCGATGTGTGTTTGTCTCTGTCCACATGGTGACCTGTTGTGTGCCCCGTATCGGACTGTCGACTGACTCAGCGCGGAGATTTCGTTTGACTGTGTTAGTCCATAAGCTAGGAAGGTCTACCGTGCACCCCCCCCCCCCCCCCTCAGTACTCAATAAGATGGGTTTCAAAGTGTTCCTTAGTATGTCCTGAGATGTTTAAGCCATGTTCCCCGAAAATCCTTAGGAACACACCAGAGATATAGCCGATGGCGCAAGGGTACTCCCATTCACGCTCTTCGCAGGTGCTAAAATGAGGTTGAGAAACATTTTCCTCTAAATAAATCAGAATTCATTCCAGAAACCCAAATCAGGCAATATTATGTCAAGGCACACCTTTTGCATCCTCTGCAAAAAACAGAATGAAAAAATATTGAATCTCTGGCTCACAGTGAAGGTATTTGTGCACCCATTAAACGACCATTTCCGCGAAATCGCAAAAAAAGACAAAAATAATGTGTCAGATGCCTTCAGACATTTTCTATAGCACTGACAGTCCATTTTCAGGTTTACATCATTAAAACAGGATGTTACAATTATTATAAACTTGACTGTGTGATGATGTGATTACTGTGAGTGCCACAGTGGTTGATTTTGTATCCCTACCCCCAAGTTTAAAAATACACAAAATTAATTAGAAAAAATTGCTTAAGTTATTCCATTTTATTTTGACCTCTCTTTACCTATTAAGTTTGAATAATGTGAGCATAAAGTGCAAGAAAATAAGGAAAGTCGGCATCCTTTACGGTATGTTCGTGGTGAATGATAGCTTTTTCCCATTTAAAATTGCCGAATTGGGAAACGTACGTTGTTTCTGATGCCCTCAGAAATTTTGTATACAACTGATAGGTCTTTTTTAGGTTTTATTGTTTAGGAAAGAGTACCACAGTTACTCCCAACCTGATTTTATGATGCTGTGATGCATTTAGGGACCACAGTGACTGAATCTGCTGCCCTACCCCCATTTTACCTGTACGCAAAGGAACGAAAAATGATCATAACAATTGCTCCTCTGATTAAATATGTTTGTTGCCAGTTTTCTTAACAAAATATGCATATTGAGCATAAACATTGGTGATCATTTCATTAATTTCAATGTGACCCATCAATTTAATTGTAAATTTTTTTATTTTAAGGCATGCTTAACAGGGGCTCCCGCTGAAGCTTCTATCGTCTGCACATTCAGCACTCTTGTCAAACTCGGGGAAGGTGTTCCTCAGGGAGATGTTGTGTCTGATGCTGTTTTTGGTCTACATTAATGACATCAGTACAACAGTACCTAGGTTCGTCTCGAACATCCTCCATGCGGATGACTTTGCAGTGTGGAGCGCAGCAGAACATAAAGAAATAGCATCCTCCAGAAAACATAAAGAAATAGCATCCTCCAGAATCCAGGATGTTGCCAATAGAGTCAGCAGCTGGACTGAAAGAGGCCACTCAAACTGAGCTAGACCATCTCTTTCAATCAGACGGAAGAGGTCACCTCAAAACTGGAGACCTTCGAGTACCAAAGACAGACAGGCCAACTTTACTGGCAACAAATAAATTACTGGATTCACGTGGAGGCCTCATATTGAAGCCATGGAAGCTAGAGCTGCAAAAAAAAAGTCTCTGATGAAGAAACTGGTGGGGACCACATTGGCTCAAATTACAGCATCCTGGCACAAGCAAACACCTGCTCGGTCAGACCAGTTGTGCGGTACCAAGATACATCGACAACATGAAACACTGCCTGCAAAACCCAAAAAGCCAGGCTTGACAAGATGCAGAACATGGATCATTCTCATGATGCAGTGACATTCTTAGAGCCATCTGGAGTACCCCAATTTAGGAAATGGAGGACATTGGAGCCACTGGAATACAGAACAGCACACACGATGAAGAAACTTACTAAACACCGACAGCATGGGAGACTACAGGAGCAGACCAAGAACCGTCAGAAATGTCCAAATCTGAACCGCCCAAATCTGAACCGCCAACTGAAGGTCCTGCAAAGGGCTAACACTGACGTCCTGGAACCAAGCCCAAAGATGTGTGAACAGCTCCCTTCAGATACCTGGACATCTCGAAAGAGCCTTCAAGACAACATAAACAATGTTCCAGGACTCTTTACCAAAGGTCGCGGCACTGCACAAAGCCATCTTGCTGGAGGTTGTGCACAAGCGCTACCCTCACAGCAGCTGTGATACCACATAAGATGCCGTGCGGAATGAAGGAAGTGGTGTGTACATCTGTTGTGCAGACCGCACTACTACCTCCCTCTCCTTACCAGCTGGTGGCAGCAGCTCCAACTATCGTACAGATCTGCAGGTGCTCAACACAGCAGCAGAGCACTAGCTAGGGAAAGGCAGCAGCTTGATCCACTGATCTCACCAGAAAGCTTCAAGATAGACTGGATGCCCTGTCCACAAAATAGTGCTGCAGTGGATTCCAGTGCATTCTGGACTAGCTGGGAATGGAGACACTACAACAACAAAGTGATTGGCAACAGCAGAATGGCGGCTGCAGCCTGTGGGCAGATGACATCAACAAGCTGAACAGGGAGAGCCAGGCCACCATCTTTCATCTACGCACTGCTTACTCTGGACTGGGTCCGTACAGAAAAGCAGGAACGTTTCACAAACCCAAAATGAAGCCTGAAGCTTTACACACTTTAATCAGATCACTCTGTATCAGCAATTATTTGAAGCTTCCGTGCCTAATGCATGAAGAGATACCAAAATAAAAGAACGCTTAGCGAATGGCGGACTTCAGTAGAAGCGTAAACAACCAATCAGAATGTTCGGCAGAAAGGCCATACAGTCACTTTATGATCAGAGCTAAATAAGATCACTTGCAACAAGCGTCAGCATGATCGTTCGCAATGGAATAGTCACAAATGGGGGGAGAAAAAAAAAAAGAAGTAGACAAAAGTCTGCCAGCACGTTGTAATTTTGTACAAACTTTCACAGACTTTAAGAAAAAGGACTGAAATTGACAGACTTTCCAGGGCCCTGAAAAAGCCTTGTCATTTTTTAACAACTTTCACAAATGTTCACAGACCGTAAGGACCCTGCTGGACTCACCTCTGGGTCATGCGGAAACAGCCCTATGCGAATTTGGCGTAGAAAATCAGTCTCCTTAGCACATTCTCCAAACATGTCCATACACAGAAGCGGTCTGCTGGCAGTTCTGACCAGAAGACACGCCCCTATACACCAAACTCTGAAAAAATGCTGCCTAGCTCTTGACAGCTCACTTATTGGCAGCCAGAGCAATATAAGATTTAAAGACGGCCATACAAAATTGAACGTTGCAGAAGGTGGAAGTGGAGATCTCGTAGTCGACATGTGGAAACTAAGTATTTTTGATAACATTGTTTTGGCTATTAGGAACCATGAAACTTTATTACGCATTCATATTTACACATTTCTAGATGAAAATAAATGAAAGGAAAAGGGGAGACCTTACTAGACCTGCCTTACGCTAAGTAAAATATCACCTAAAAGACCAGCCAGTTAAAAATAGTTACAATTAAATTGATGGGTTTCATTGAAATTAATGAAATGATCACAACTTGTTATGCTCAATATGTATACTTAAAAAAAAAACTGGCAACAAAAAATATTTAAACAGAGTATGACGTAAGCAATTTTTATGATTATTTTGCGTTACTTTGCGTACTGGTAAAATGGGGGTAGGGCAGCAGATTCAGCCACTGTGGCCCCTAAATGCATCATAGCATCACAAAATCAGGTTGGGAGTAACTGTGGTACTCTATCCTAACCAATAAAACCTAACAAAGACCTATCAGTTGTATACAAAATTTCTGAGGGCACCGGAAACGACGTACGTTTCCCAATTCGGCAATTTTAAATGGGAAAAAGTTATCATTCACCACGAATGTACCGTAAAGGATGACGACTTAACTTATTTTCTTGCACTTTATGCTCACATTATTGAAACTTAATAGGTAAAAAGAGGTCAAAATAAAATGGAATAACTTAAGCAATTTTTTCTAATTAATTTTGTGTATTTTTACAACTTGGGGGTAGGGATACAAAATCAACCACTGTGGCACTCACAGGGATCACAGCATCACCTAGTAAAGTTTATAATAATTGTGACATCCTGTTTTAATGATGTAAACCTGAAAATGGACTGTCAGTGCTATAGAAAATGTCTGAAGGCATCTGACACATTATTTTTGTCTTTTTTTGCGATTTCGCGGAAATGGTCGTTTAATGGGTGAACAAATACCTTCACTGTGAGCCAGAGATTCAATATTTTTTCATTCTGTTTTTTGCAGAGGATGCAGAAGGTGTGCCTTGACATAATATTGCCTGATTTGGGTTTCTGGAATGAATTCTGATTTATTTAGAGGAAAATGTTTCTCAACCTCATTTTAGCACCTGCGAAGAGCGTGAATGGGGGTACCCTTGCGCCATCGGCTATATCTCTGGTGTGTTCCTAAGGATTTTCGGGGAACATGGCTTAAACATCTCAGGACATACTAAGGAACACTTTGAAACCCATCTTATTGAGTACTGGGGGGGGGGGGGGGGGGGGTGCACGGTAGACCTTCCTAGCTTGTGGACTATGTAGACGTCAGTGCTTTCTGTAATCGTGCGTGTTGTTGAGTGAAGTCTACTTGCAATTAGAACACGGATAATGACGGGAAATGCCAGCAAGTTTGTCTATTTAGTCCTTTTCTAAGGTTATCACTATCACTAGCGTACATCAGTGTCGTCAACCTCAATAGTATGGCGCGGATTCGATTCATGTGTTCGCTGCTGTCTTTTCTCCGTTTATGTGTGCATAGGAAAGAAATTTCGAGCGTAAGTACACACTAAGAAGTATTTCATTACTGATGAGCATAAGGAGCTTGAAAGCAGTGACAGTATGAGCATATTTAGCGTTTTTGCTTAGACAGAGGCAAGCATCAAGATTGAGTCTTTCTGGTCTGCAAGGTATTATGGGAAGAAAAGTATACCAATCAAGTTTATAAATATTAATTTGCTTGTTATACAATATATCAGTACATGTGTCAAAGAAGGGAACATTTTATGGAGTGTGTATGTGTCGCGGGTGTGTGTGTGTGGTGTACTTACGTGTGTGTGGTGTGGTGTACATGTGTGTGTGTGTGTGTGTGTGTGTGTGTGTGTGTGTGTGTGTGTGTGTGTGTGTGTGTGTGTGTGGACAAAAGCTGACGTTAAAAAACAACAAAGGTTTCCGCCTACAGTGCGAACATCACGAAGCGTGTGACGCTGGTCTGTGATACTTGGAGTTCGCCTGTTAACCCATTAAACCCGACGGCCGCATTCCCCAGTTCTGTGCACCAGTTGCAGGAGATGAAGCGACCACGATAATTCAAGGGTAGTGCCAGATTGGCTTGGCGCCTGATGGCGCCAAGCCAATCTGGCACTACCCTTGAATTATCATGGTCGATCCATCTTCTGCTGTGCGCCAGGGCTAAATGGGTAAATCTGCTACTGACGACACCGCTCCACAGAAAAGACGCGTAACTACTGGCGCGTCTTTCCCTCCGAACGGTAACGCCAGTAGCTGTCAAGGGGTTCATTACTAGGTCAGAACTTGAAACCACAGACGGTTAATGTTGGCCACTGAACACAGACCGACAGCCTGTAACACATGATCTGCCGGCTCCCCAACAAACCGAAAAAGCTTATTTCATGAAGAATCCACTCTGTTGTCACTTGATTTTCCAATGACATCTTCCCTCAACATCAATTCTCCTCCTATAGCAGAGCTCAACATTTGAGCTGGAGACGCCACTGAATCTACTTCATCGAACTTTTTGGTCAGGACAGCGGCCAGTAAGGCAAAGGCCATGCAGAGCGCTGCAAAGACATTGAAACCGGTTTGGAAACCCAGAAAATTCCAGCGGAAGGCGTCGTTGTCATAGAGAAGACAGGCGCCACGTCCGGTGCACGAGTCCTCAGGGTTCTCCCACTGGATACAGATGTCGTC